>JAKEYF010000011.1:0-600000 GCA_021527775.1 Lactarius sanguifluus | reverse complement strand
AATTCCCTCTTGAGTTCTATGAGCGTCGCGATTACGTCAACACTGTGCGTCTCGATGACCAGTGGAATACGACCCTGAATGGCCAAATGAGACGGGGAGTGACCCGAAATCAGGAACTCGAAGACCGCGCACCTGCACGACATCCACAACGCGGGCAGATATCTCGCCATGCTCTCCGTGAGTATGAGCCGCGAAAAGCCGTTGGCGCAATACGGCGATCTGCGTGCTCACGCTGGGTTGCATAGTACCGTGCACCTATGGAAAGGTGCAAGGCCGTTACGTCCTGATGAACGGCACCTTTTTCCAGTTTGTGTCCCGGCGCCGAGCGAAAACTCCACCCCGAGACCTCCAATGAAGCCAGAGTGGCTCGGGGCAGTAAATGCACGTGAGACTCCCGCGCGGTAGGCCAACCTGGAAGCGAAAGGTTACGTTCGTGGGCAATCGTAACAATGAACTGATTAAGGACGGACAAGGCATTACGACCGGCAAACTGCAGCCCGTCAACAGCACGGACAAGAACTTGCTCGGCAGCCGAGGACGCCGGTGCGACCAACGGGTCAAACACGTTCCCATCACCGGTGGAAATCTCGCCTTGTATCTCTGAGAGACCCAGATAGGAGCCATATGATACCAATGTGGGGCTTATCGAGCCTCCTTTCAAGTCGATGATGCGCGGGGGTGCATGACTATCAGAGAACTCGTCCAGGGAACAAGAATTTTCGGGACCGAGACATGCCACGGTGCCATTAAGAACCATTACCACGCCAGAATGTATACCCTGGATTGTGAATACAGTCTTGAATACGATCGCCGTCCGCTCCTGGCAAGAAAAGGTTCTTGACATTCTTGAACAGTACGTCACCGATGTAGGACTCGTTGGGTAGAAGGGGTGGAAGGCCCTCGTATTCGACAGCCCTGGCAGCCTCGCTATCAAAATTTGGAACCTTCGGCACGGACTGTAGGGAATTAGGTTTCTCAACAACATGAGGGAACTCGATCTGCGCAATTCCGTCAATGTAAACTTGTGTTGGTGTAGCACCGAGCGCCAGGGGATGGCTGTCCCAAATCACTAGATCTGGAAGGGTCCCAAAGTTTGCCTCACTACATAAGACGAGTGACGTTAAGAGACATACCCGCATCCCATCCTGGAACGTAGGTCATTGATTGAAAAATCATAAAACCCGAAATATTCACCCTCTCTAATATAGCCAATGCGATAATCTAAGCCAACCACTTGAGCAGGTTGGGTCGTCACGGCACCCAATGCAAGATTCTCAGGTAGGCCATAATAATGGGCCTGCTGTGCATCAAACAATAGGAATCTAGAATTTGAGACTGGATGATCGCTCTACGAAAAATGAGTAATGATGTAGCTTGGAAGTTGTTTTGGGCAAACCTTAAGAACGACCTTGATGCCGTTTTCAGGCCAAAATACGTGGAGCAAACTCGGAGCCTCGGTACGCCTCCCTCTTGTATCTGCAAAGAGTAGTATAGAAGGCTGACCATGACTATCAAAAGGTACGAACCTTGCGTGTGTCGCAAAGATAGCGGCAGCGGGTGGAGGACCTGCAGCGAGATAGTATATGACCATCAAACAAGCGACGACCGCCCGACAAGCAAGGCTTACCGTATGCCCTCTTCAATACATCCGGGACGAGATAAGCCTCATGAGCGTGGTGAACAGCGGCGATAGAAAACTTGAATTCATTTGACAGCTGTCAGATCGTGGTGTTAGACAACCCCGGCTGCGGGTTTGACGGCTCTCACTCGGATCAGGTCATCCAGGTCGACCGCTTCGTAGCAGTGGGTTTGTACCTGCAATATCCCCCCATCAAGAACGTAATTAACGAACATCGTAGATGACATGCCTTGACCCGGCCACGCAATACGTCGACCAATGCTTCCCATTGTAGGTCTTCGGGGAACTCGCCAAGATTTGACCATCGGCCGGAGAATGCCTGCTCACAGTACGCATCTTGCTCCTTCTTGATTTGGCGAGCACGATCATATCTGTGGTACCACCTTGACGTTCATCATACGAGGGACGAGATTGTATACACTCACGCTTGGCGGAATGCCCAAAAGGTATCCATGCGTGTCGCACGATAAACTCGACCTGACGGGAGATAAGGCAAGCATCTTTTTGGCCAACTACACCAACGCACTCGGATTCTCTCCTATTGACACGTCTGACGAGCCCGTTAGCATGGAACATACGGAGACGTACCACATGCATGTCTGGAAGGATATTTTCAGAACAACGTCAATCTCTACATCAAGTTGATATCGTACTTCATTTGTCTCCATGGAACGACCCCGGATGCTGGGTATGTGCCGTTCAGTTGATATGGGGGCTCCAGAAGCATCGCAGTGGGTGATCGTTCCGCTGTCTTGCGCAGCTTTATCGTAAAAGCCTGCCCACCTGCGTGAGCGGTCAGATCATCATAACGATATCCAGCAACTATAAGCAACTTGCCGATGGCATTTGCGGAACCGGGAAGGATGAGTGCCGTCGTCACACCGCCGGCAATGGAAAGCGGATAAGACTCATCGTGAGTATTCAGCCCGTCTAGAGAGCGTAGCCACGGCAGGATAGGACCATTGTGAGAGTTGCCGTCATTAGCTCCAGAAAGGGAAGGCGCAGCAAGCACCCCTAGGTGTGAATGCGCATCGACGATGCTAGAATGCGGACGCGAGTGAGTTTTATCCGAGTGACACTGAATGTTCTCACCCCGGCGTCACCCAGGCACCTTTAGCGTCTACGATATCAAGGCTATCCCGGCTGTGAAGCATTTTGATGGCATTCACGTCTAAACTACCAACGCCTTTGAAGATACCCTTATCAAAATAGGCGTGTCCTTCGATGATCTCAGTACCGTTCTGGCCACCGGTCCAAATGCGCGCATTGAGGACAAGGGTAGCCCGTGTACCGGGAACATAGCGATCTGAGCTTGCACGAGAGTAGAATTGTGATGATGGGCCAGGTACAGTGTCGAGTGCACGACATCTTGCGAGGGTATTCTCTGCGTGAATGGGTACTGACGAGGTGTGTCCGATAGTGAGGGCATGGTAGGAATACAAGAACTGGAGTGCCACCAAGACGAGTACGGTTCCATAGATGAATCTGTTGCGAACATAAGGACGGGGGCGATTTGTGGGTACAACGGATGCAGGCATCGGCAGCTGCGAATACTCGCCCATGGTGAACGAGAAGTAAGCGATGGTTCCGTGCCGAAGTAAGCTGGTGAGAAGAGTACCCGTGGTACTTTTGGCTATGGCTGTCACACGTACCTGACACCGTGTGAATGAGCCGTTGGCCTCCAAGGACTCGAAGCGAACATGATATACGGACTGTATTCCCGCCCGCTCCCGCCCCGATATCCCGAGCGGCGGTAGAGACAACGGGCACGTGATGGAAGAACTAGACAAAACTATACAGACGTTCGGCAAATCCCGAGTGGCCCCGAAACCTTGATCTCACCGTCACCCATTCGTCCCGTGTGAGACGCTGACAGGTCAAAACAACTTCACGGGAGCAGCTTCGGTTATCCTCAAAAGCAAGAGTTCTTCAAAATGGCTTCTGTTCAAACCCTCCCAAAGGACGTCTCAAAGCTCGGACAGGAGGTAAAGCTGTTTGGAAAGTGGGATACTCAGGAGTACGTCCCCAATTTGAGCATCTACATCTACGAAACAGATTGACGATCTCACCCGTTAGCGTCGAGGTTAAAGACATATCTTTAACTGATTACATTCAAATTCGTCACGCTGTTTACCTCCCCCATACCGCTGGCCGTTATGCCAAGAAGCAGTTCAAGAAGGCGCAGATGCCTATTGTTGAACGCCTTGTTGACAGGTTGGTCCAAATATACGGGTGGCTTCGTAGGATTCACTATGTTCTCTTAGTCTGATGATGAAGGGTCGCAACAATGGCAAGAAGCTCTTGGCTGTCCGCATTGTCGCACACGCGTTCGAGATTATCCACCTCCTTACAGACCAGAATCCGATCCAGGTTAGGCTTTTGACCAACTTGCATGACTCCGTTCTCCGACCCACTCTTGACCTACAGGTTCTTGTTGATGCCATTGTCAATACCGGGCCTCGCGAGGACTCGACTCGTATCGGCTCACAAGGCACTGTGCGCCGCCAGGCCGTCGACGTTTCACCTCTGCGGAGAGTGAATCAAGCCATTTCACTCCTCACCATCGGCGTACGTTCAACCATTGCGATTGGCCACGTGTGCTTATTTCATCGCCTCGTCTCAGACACGCGAGTCAGCATTCCGCAACGTTAAATCCGTCGCAGAATGCCTTGCAGATGAGCTTATCAACGCAGCGAAGGGTTCATCAAACTCGTATGCCATCAAGGTCTGTCACACCAACTTGAATCTTTTTTGTTTGTTTTTTCACATGTGGATTTACTATTTGTAGAAAAAAGACGAACTGGAGCGTGTCGCCAAGTCAAATCGGTGAACGCTTGGTCTTCGCGGTGGCTGCGATCGTCGCGGCGCCTTCCTCTCTCTATGCGTTCTTCTTTACGCCGCCCTTACATCCCAGCCTGTATATGCGTGTTTCCAGATGTCGTTCATGTGCTTGTCTCATGTCAACCCGCGTGCGCTCATTAATAGGCAAAAAATAAATGATATGTTCCCAAATGCCGCGGTTTGAAATTCTCGTGACGCACGTGTGTTGCGGCGCGGACTTCCTCAGAACTCGAAACCACCCGAAAGAGCTCGTACGGCAGGCAATAAAGTACGATTAGGTATGTTACATGCATGCAATCTGTCTGGAATTGTGGGGCGAGACTCGGACGTCTGCGGCGGCGTTGTGCTCGTGGGATATCTCCATTTAGAGGGGAGGAGTACCCATTCCAGAAAGTGCGGCGTGGGCCCCACGCGTGATCGTAGCAGGGGTCGATCTAGCCTACACGGTGGGTAGAATCGGGTAGCGCCACCCTAACCTACCATTCCGAAAGCGAATTCGAAAGCTTCCAAATTACACAAGTGGTGCACGATACGGAAAAGCGGTGTGATGCTGCGCCGCATTGTCGGTTCAAGGGTCCCAACGTCGCGTACCCCTAGCGTCGGGTGGCACCAGAGCCAGAGCCAGACAGAGCCAGGCAAACAAGGTTCGGTTTTTTTCCCACTCGGTCCAGTAATTGCTGCGTATTGACCCATTCGGAACTCGACTCGCAATCAATCTATCAAATTTGCACTGTTCCCGCGCGGCGAGCCGAAAGTTCCCTTCCATGACCTTGTGGTACTCTCGATCATATGCCATTTGTGAAAAGAGTATCTCTATCCCAGAGTCATGGCTAGATCGTGGAGCGATGTACTGTATGGCAAGCTCGGCAAGACGAACCAGCGGACGCCGCCCCAACGAACCCCACTCACGCACCGAAGATGGCAGCAATGGCCAGAACTCCATTCCCAGATTTCTCTATTGTACAACTGAGCGAAACAAGAAATGCGAAAGCGACAAGTAATGGCGGATGGATAGAGGGTCCATGGGTGTGTAGATAAGGAGCTACGCAATGCGTGCAGGTGGAGAGTTCAGTGTCACAGCGCCCGCAGGTGTGATATGTAAGTACATGCCATGGGAGCGATTGTAAGAGGGTGTTGCGGTAGAATGAGAAGACATGATGTAGAGGTATATTACACAAGTGTAGGGTATGCCAGAATATAATATATAGATGTGCCAATCTGGTGGAGGAATGGACGGGGTCCAACCCGACAATGGGCTTTAATCAACCCATTAAAGTTGCACACAGACGGCGCGGCGTGGGGCTGGCAATACGCAAATAAATAAGATGTGCCGTCTGGCCTGGGGTTGCGAAAAAGTGTGCGACCGAATAAGGACCACAGATCCGTAATAACGCCACATGCGCTTTGCGCGGAGGGCTGGCTGGGTGTCGCAGAGGAGGGGACTGCCTCCTAGTGGCGAGTTGCACGCCGGGTTTCCGATCTGAGTGGGGCATCCTGTGCCCCGTAGATACTTCCAGTGTGGCGGTAGTGCCGCAAGCCCTGCGGTTGAAAAATTTGTAAGTCGCCTATCCTCTGCCAGGGCCGTGAAACTTGATATCCCAAATACTATCGGCGCTGAAAGGGGGCGCGAGTGGAGGACGACTCGGGTTTCGGAACGACGCCATCGTAGCCCATGTACCCGATGTCTCGGCCGAATTCTTTGATCATAGCCTTTCCCACAAGACACACCCAACCCAGACCCTCGCCGGTGGAAGGAGCAGCAGGCCAGAAAAGCTCCCCTTCTTCGTCTTCTATATCTGGCTCATATTCTTGGTTGTGTGAGAGAGAAGAATGTATGATGCGCGTGAAGGTGGTCGGAAAGTGGTCCGATAGCGTGCGTAGGGTCAGAAGCGTCTGAGATTGCCTCATGCAATGGGAAGCCCACATCACGTCCTTGGTCAGGGTCTTAAGCGTGTGTGTGAATGCAGCTGATATCTCTACGGAGCAAGAACTAGCGACAGGCGGTGGGGGATAGCCTAGACGGAAAGGCTGCTCTCGTGGGCGAGCCGCGGGAGTCGGAGTGGGTCGAACAGGCGCAGTAGAAACAGACGTATCACTTGCTGCGGTCGGCGTGCCAGATGGGCGACTTGTCGGTGTGGAGTTGGCACTGCTTGTCGCGACAATGCTTGCTGGGGAGGGAAGCATTGGCGGGGTAGACTGAGTGACGGTAAGTGGCGTTCCGGAAGCACTACCGGGGGGAGCGGAAACATTTTCGACAAGCGCTCGGGCCTGAGCCATCAACTTGTCCATCTCCCTGTCAGCACTCTGTTTGGTCGCGAAGACAAACATGCGTGTGTGAATGAAAGCCTCGATCATATAACTGGCACGGACGGAGCCTGGTGAGCGTGAGGTGTAAGGAGGGGAGGCTGGAGATACACACATGAGTCCGAGGAATGCCTTTTCGCGTTCGCTTGACGCATTCTCGGCTGTCCATTTATTCTTTGTCCAATCGAGGAAAGCCTCTGCGGTTTGCCATGAGCCAGTTATGCACGCATCTTTGGAATAGTCGGTAGTCCATATAGAATAAGTAAAACAGATGAGAGCGTCAAGAAGCTCTAGACGAGCTATCAGGGCACCATGCTTGTGATAAGGAGAATTCGGTGGAGGCGGATTTGGAAGTGGGCGGTATTCCTTGTGCTGTGGAGAGAAAGTAGACCAATGACGAGCGTCGCCAGAGTACTTGAGCATACGGCCGTAATTGTGATAGCGGTCGTGGAGCTCATTAAATATGGGGTCACCTCGCTGAAGATTCTTGCGGGGGCGCTGTATAGGTAGTGATTGTAAAGACGACGGGGGAGGGGGGAGAAGGCGGGATGAAGAAGTGGGGGGTGAGGGGTCATCGCGTAGTTCGCCCTCCTCTGGTTCAGAGCGGCTTGGAAGTGGTGCCTGATGACGAATATACTTTTCGGGGTAGTCGTCCACGCGCGTGCGCTTCGCAGGATCGTATGGGCGATAGGACTCGAGCTTTCGCTTTGTAGGGGGTGCAGGGGAAGAAGACCTAGAGGCGGGCGGCGATGGGGGTAGATTTGGGGGCAGTGGGGCCGAGAGTTTGCCGAGGATCTGGAAAGGAAGAAATTAGAAAATGAGAGTAAGGATGAGGGGAAGGGGGAACGGGCAGAGACCTGTAAATTCTTTAAGAGCTGGCTCTTTGAAGGACTGCGAAGGGTAGGGGAAGAGATTGAGACGATTGTGCTGAGGGGGTGAAAATGATGGAAGTTACCGCTTGCGATGCTTGTGGGTTATTGTTGACGATAGTGATGATGGAGGTGCGGCCATGGTGGAGGGTGGGGGTATTCTGGAGGAAAGCCAGAAATGGAATTGAGGGGAGGATGGTGGGTGTACGGGAGAGAGAGAGACGGTACCGGGGGCGACAATGTGAGCGCGAGCCTGAATCGAAGGAAGGTCTAGTGCCCAATCGCCACTCGGCTCACCCATCCCAGTCAGCCAACTTGCTGGGTTCCCACTTCCGGGTTTTACGTTTGCCAGGCCAGTCAAGCTCGGACTCGCTCCCTCCTCCAGCTCTGTCCTTCTTTTCCCTTTTCCCTGACCACCCGTCTAGACCTCCATGCTCTGTCATAACCACGATTCGCCGTCACCCCGTTGTGGCCGTCGACCACTTTTTGTCGGCTCTTCGTCGGCTCACCACCAATTCCGCCACACTATGCTGTGGGGCGACTACATTACCGGTTATTCCGCCCCCCAAGTGACGCCCAACAGGAGCGCTGTCTCACTCCCTTGTACGAATAGCCGATGGCGTTCCACAAGTTCGAAACGCCCGATCCAAAACGCTACTGCACAAGGTACAATTACAGGCACGACCCGTATAAGTGCCATGGCCATTTGCCCCGTCGTATCGTACCTCGGATCTTTTGTTCTCTTTTGTATACTTATATAATAATGCAATTTATTATCTTTCCACCACATTGTCGGTCTGACATATAAATTCCTATGGGCCCGGGCGCAACACGGCGCGCTCTTCCTATTTTGGAAAGATGTCCAAGATAAATCGTCCAACTGTACGCAGTACATAAAGAGATGGCAGACACGGGGATATGTTCTGGTGACGAAACCTAAGCCCAAACACCGTTGGTTGGGCCTGACTGCTGTATGACGAAAGAGACATTCGACATGTACAGGTCGGATCGACCTTCGGGAGATCGCGTGTGAGACCGGAGTTCGCCGCGAGTCAATTACTTCCGTCCCGCATACACACACACACACCACTCTGACCCGCATACATGTACACACGCTCTCGCATTGGGGGCCTGTCCCTGCCTCAACCCACCACGACCATGGCGAAGCGAGCCCATAACCTCCCCATGAATGCGCACAGTGGTGCTACACCGCTTCGCAAATTTAAGGGAAAATTGATCATCACTCTCGCTGTGCTCACCTCACTTCAGCTCTACCTAATCAGTATTAGCTTTCCCACCCTGTTTCGCCGTGCCAGCAGACTGCCCTTACACGCCGAGCATTCCCTCGCGCGCTGTGCTTCTCTTAACATCGCCGCAGGGCCCCCTGCTAACTTTCATGATCGGTCCGAATCAGATCGCTTCGTAGCCGACACCAAGCCGACGCTTTTGCACAATGCCCGTATTTGGACCGGCGAGAACAACGGAACGGAGATCCTTCATGGGGACGTGTTCATCGACAAGGGGATCATTCAAGGCGTTGGGAATATCGATCTCCGTGCTTTCGGGCTTGACGCTGACGGTTTTGCGGAGCTTAACGTTGTGGACGTCCATGGTGCCTGGGTCACCCCTGGGTGTGTGTCCTTCGGCTTCGATGACGGGCTGCGCTCGTGATACTGACCATTCCGACAGGATTGTGGACCCGCATTCGCATCTCGGTGATGGGTCGTCGCCCGCACTTGATGGCGCGGTCGATGACAACTCTCTCAAGGGGACGATCCAACCCTGGCTTCGTTCCTTGGATGGACTCAACACGCACGACGACTCTTATGCCTTGTCCATTGCCGGTGGTGTTACAACTGCACTCGTGCTCCCTGGTTCAGCGAACGCAATTGGTTAGTTCGTGTGTTTTGTCGTATGCAGCCTGGCTAAGGCCTTCGCGAAAGGTGGCCAGGCATTCACGATCAAGCTACGGAAGACGGCGGAGCGCTCCCCAACGTCGATGCTACTCGAGCCTCCGCGCGATATTAACGGTACCAATCATGAGACTGCGGGTGGTCACTTACCGTGGAGACAAATGAAGTGAGTACCAGTTGAGCTTACCAGTTGAGTTTTCTCATGCCGTGTAAGACATGCATGTGGTGAGCAAGATAATTTCGTTGGTCTTGGGTCTAACTTCACTGTGTCCTGGATGTTGCAGGAGAGAATCCTAGTGGGTTCTTCTTAGCCGGCTGCCGTATTCTTGTGTCCCTCATTGAGTTCAACCCATTAGGTCGGGTCTATGGTGACACCCGCATGGACACTTTCTGGGCGTTCCGTCAAGCGTTTGTCTACTTGATCTTTGTGGTCAACCGGTTGTCAACCTCTGCACAGATACGACAAGGCACGCCAGATATTGGAAAAGCAAGATGCGTACTGTAGCGCCGCTGTTGCAGGACAGTGGACCGGTTTGGGTGAATTCCCCGAGGACTTGCAGTGGGAGGCGCTAGTCGACGTTCTCCGAGGAAGAGTTAGGGTGCGTCTCACTCCGTACTTGCCGGACCAGGACCGTGGCAATTATCATTCCTCTAGGTTCAGACGCACTGTTACGAAGCCGTGGACCTGGATGATCTGATACGAGTACGGAAACTCAGTTGCCGAGTCGCCGTTGTCAGACTTGATGACGGCTGTGCCACAGCTCACAAATGAGTTCAAGTTCCCGATCGCGGCTGTGCATCACGCGCATGAGGCATACCTAGTTCCGGACGTGTTAAAGCGAGCATATGGTATGCAATACACCACCCGAGTACATGATCATTGATCACATAGCTCAGGACACCCTCCTGCGGTTGCTATCTTCGCGACGAATGCGCGGTACGTTGTGGTTTCGGCCAGTTAGCCGGTTGCCCTAACGAAAGATGCCCTCTCTAAAAGGTACAAGCGAGAAGCATACCGAGGCTCCGAGTTCGCAGCACGAATATTGTCTGAGAACGGGCTCAATGTTGTCGTTAAAGTGCGCAGTTGCATTGTAACCCCCTGCAACAAGCAGGGTGCTTCGTTATGGCTCTTACGTCATTGCAGTCCGATCATCCAGTATTGAACTCTAGATACCTCCTGTATGAGGCACAGCAGGTGCATTACTACGGCCTTCCTGCTAATTTGGCGCTTGCTGCTGCGACAACCCTCCCTGCTCAGGTCCTTGGGTTGGAGCACCGTATTGGGTACCTAAAGCAGGGTTAGTGACATTGCCGTTGTGAGCATATAGTCACAATTGCTCATAACCCGTTTTGTTCTTAGGCTGGGACGCTGGTGAGTCAGCTCATATACAGTCCTGACATGGGCGGTGCCTAATTTTAATGATCTATGGAAAGATTTGGTTGTATGGGACAGCCACCCACTGGCACTTGGCGCCACGCCGGTCCAGGTTTTCATCGACGGGATACCCCAGCTGGACGCTCCGCATGTTGTTTCTAAGCCTGATAAATTCAAAGATCTTCCGAAGGTACCCAATTTTGATCGCGAGGCAGAGGAAGCAGTTACATTCGAGGGTCTCCCTCCGCTTCTTCCGAAAAGGGCTTCTACCGATTTCGTTCTTTTCACGGGAGTCCGCAGCGTCATCCTTCCGGGTCGAGATTACCTTGCAGAATTATTTTCTGCACAAGAAGATGAAGCAGGCGTCGTGGCTGTACAAAATGGCGACATAATTTGCTACGGCACTGCGGCCGCATGTTCACTCGACAACCTCGCCGACGGTGAGCGGGTTCGTGTGGTGGATTTGCAAGGCGGCGCGATCTCCCCCGGCCTCTTGACGTATGGTTCGCCGCTTGGCCTTCAGGAAATTGAGGCCGAACCATCGACTGGGGATGGACGGGTGTTTGACCCGCTGACCGGATGGGTGCCCAAACTTGTGGGTGGTGATGACTCGATCGTCCGTGCCGTCGATGCGTTACAATTTGCCGGTCGTGATGCCCTGTTCGTATCCCGTTGTCTGCATTTTTATTGTTCACACATCTCTGTTCAGCTTGGCTTATCGCGCCGGTGTTACGAAAGCGATCGTCGCACCTGTCCATAACGGATTCTATAGTGGACTGGGCACAGCTTTTTCGACTGGTGCGGCACACAAGCTCGAGGATGGCGCCGTCGCTCAGGAGGTCACCGCATTGCACGTATCTGTGGGTCACTTCGGTCGCAAACCGAGCGTCAGTACACAGATCGCGGCGCTGCGTGGACTTTTGTTGAAATTGCCTGATGATGACACCATTGGCGCCACCTCAAACCCCTTCAGGGATGCCGGGAGGGTACGTCGAAGGCTCATGCAGCACGCACCAGTACACTGAGTTACTGCTAGGGGTTGATTCCAATTGTTGTGGAGGCATATAGCGCAGACGTAATTGCGACACTGATCTTGCTGAAGAAGGAAGTAGAAGGGAAGACGGGCACAACTATCAAGATGACGATTGTCGGCGCAACAGAGGCCCACCTCCTGGCAGAAGAAATAGCGGAGGCAAACATCGGCGTCATATTCAAGCCGTCTCGGCCATTCCCCGCCGTGTGGGAGCAGCGCAGAGTGTGCGTCCGTCCTGCGACATCCGGGCGCGGTCCCGCATGCCCTTACGTTACTTGACATCACATGTCCATAGGTTACCTGGTCCTCCGCTTTCCAAGGACACGGAAATTGCGCTCCTCCTCTCACACAACATCACGGTAGGCATTGGCATTGAAGAAGCGTGGAGCGCACGGAACACGCGTTTCGATGTGGGATGGGTGCGTGTGTTGATCATCATCCCTTAGCTCCACGGTCATCTCCGCGGCGGCGGAAACTGACGGCACCACATGTAGGCGGCGCTGGAAGCAGGTGGCCGTATCTCGAAGGTTCAGGCCCTCGCACTAGCTTCGACGAACCTCGAAGTGCTACTGGGCGGTGGCGTGGAGAATGCCCTGCGTACCTCCGATCTCGTCGCGACCCAAGGTGGTGACCTTTTGTCGTTCGATAGCAAGGTCGTTGGTGTCCTCTCGCCCAGGCGGGGGTCTGTGGACTTGTTTTAGAGACACTACTCGTTCATTGCGACACGCGTTGCCAGGCCACGCACAATTCCGTATATTGACTGTGCATTGTCGTGCAACCAATTTATTAATTAAAAACCATTCACAATATCCACAAACCCGAGTGGTCCGTACGTTTCCATCACCGGTCACCGCCTTTGGCGATATGGCAATGCGTTGTCTTGTCACCCGCTATGTCAATAAAGCCTGTGTTCGCCTTAGAGGTTGTTGAAGAATCCGTTATAAATATGGATTGTCGAAGACCAGCTAATGAGTGATATACATTGGTGGGGGATCTATCAGCGTGCGTGATGCGTGGCCCCCTTCCACGAGCCTATGTACTCGCAACTGCGAGCGTGGCATGATAAACAGTAAGAAACTATATATGCAAAAATAGTGCTAGTGTAATGGTCCCTTGTGCCAAGTAGAATGGATGTGGAGTGAATGCAAAACTCTTAAGTCCTTCTCCCTCTAGGAGGGATCCTACAATGCTATGAGGGTCGTATCTCATCGATCGTCGGTTGTCGGCTCGGCGAGTTGCGCGACGGTGGCGATAAGGGCGACACATCGCCGTGAGCTGACTCGGAGCCAGCGCGTGATGGTGGCGACAGTGGGAAAGAAGAGCGCCACCGGCTCGGAACCTGCGCGCCATATGATGCCGAGGTGTCCGTTGAGTGTGCGCTGGAAGGTTCCGCGTATGTCGTCGTTGGGGTGACCTGGGATAGCGCCTCTGGCGCGTTCATCGCAGGATCGACCAGCGGACCGTGCATCGGCGTCGGATTTAGAGGACGTGATGTCACGTTGGCCGTTTCCCTTTTCCAGCTCCTTCTCTGCGTCCTTGTCGACCGATCCTTGCGACGCGGTACCACGGCTGCGCAACGCGGTGAATGAGCGGCGGACCCACAAGTGCTGCAGCCCGAGGTTCCACAACGTGTTGACAAACATGACGACGACCGCGATCGAGAAAAGTACCAGGACGATAATACCGATCACGACGCGTGGGATCGGCTGGCAAAGCAACTGGCACGATAAACGCGACCAACAACCCAGAGGTTACTAAACGGGTAATTGCGAGGTAGATAGATAGGACGTCGGAACGGCGCGTCTTGCCTGGTTTCAAAACGACATGCGAGAGTAAGAGGAACAGTTCGACGCAAATGACGCCGACGATTTGCACGGTGCCCTTGTTTTTTGCTGCTGCGATGAGGATGGAACGGACGAAAATGGCGAGAAGAGGCAGAGCAAAGAAGTAATACCGCGAGATGCGATATTGGCCGTATAAAGGTCCGTGCGCTGGGAGGTCCTCGGTAAGTAGCCACTGGGGAGGAACGGCGCCCGAATAAGAGCACTCTCAAGGTAGCACCGCCCACGATCCCTAGGACAATAAGGAAGGTGACGACTGAGATCAGGATAGAGAGCCAAGAATCCTTCAAAGTCCATTGGTAAAGCGCGAAGGTGACAAGAGGGAAGAAGCAGATAAGCGCCTGGAGGGTAAGTTAGCATCGAGTGATCTGAGACGAGCGCGGTACAAACGTACTATCCGCAATCCCCAGGCACGAGCGAAAAGGGGAAACCGTGGTTTAATCTCTGCGAGCCAGTGCGGACGAGTATACGCTTGGCGGGATGCCAGGGTGACGACTCCGTATATCATTAACAGAAACGCTAATGCGATGGCCAGCAAGATTAGGGCGGAAAAGAATGCAGTCATGAACGTATTGGCCGTAGCAATGCCAATGGTATTGACATAAATCGGTACGCCAGCATCGAGGACGTTGGGAGACTGAGAGGTGACGGTTTGGACTTCGCGGGCGACCAGATGGTGAGGAAGAGTGTCGTTGAGGGCAGGCAGTGGTACTGACAGGTCGACATGGGGAAGAGCTTGGGCGGCGGCAATCAAAGATTGGGGGACGACATAAGTACTATATGGGCTAAATTTACGGTTAACCAATGCGACTGAACCTCCCGCGGTGGAACCTGCAAGGTTCCCGCCAGTAAGGTGACGCATTGTGGTGATGCTATCTTGAATGGAGGATGTGGGGGACTGGGAAAAGAGACCCATGGCCCAAGAGAAATTGAGTGTGAAAGCACGGTAGACAACAGGATAGTTGAGATCGAAAAAACCCGACGAAGCAATGGTTTGGTAAAGACCGAAAAGATCGAGAAAGCGGAAGGGGGCGATGGAGTCTAAGAGAAAAGACTGCCAGACAGAGGATAAAAGGGCGAGGAAAGCGAGACCGCCAATGCCCCAGGATACACCGGGTTGATGGGTAGACCAACCGTTGGAGAGGGTGGATTGAATGCACGCCTTCAATTGGCCTGTGCCAACTTCAGTCAAGGTGAGTTGGGCAAAGGCTTCGAGGTCGGGGATCTTGTACGCAATTTTGGGAATGTCGGCAGAAACCTTGAGTGACGAAGGGAGGGGGAGGGTTTCGGAGCCGTTGAAAACGTAGAGAGGGAGGGGACAAAGAGCGCCATTAAAGAGTGTGCAGATATCTAAGGTGATATTAACGGGGTGCATGCCGTAGACGTTTAAGAAAAGATTCGCGGAAACATTGACGTTTGCTTGCTGTAACACAAAATCAGGACGAATGCGCGAGAAGGTTGGTGTCGACGTACGACTGATGCAGCAGAGACATTGAAAACTAAAGAATTGTTCGAAGGGAAGTAGGCAATGTCAAACTGTTCTACAAGCAGATTCTCCGGTGGTGCGCAATATGATACAGAGGAAGTGACTAGGCAGAGTCAGCACGCAGGAGATAAATGCGACAAGACTATAACACACAGATGACGTCCTCGTGCGCACGGACGAGAGGGAGAGCAAAGAGAAAGAGAGCAGCAAGTCGCAACCTGGCGACAGAGAAGAACATGAAGGGCTGAAAGGCGAGGGTGGAGCGGGGCGTGTCTGAGATAGATATAAAAGGATCAGGGCCATGAGGCTTTTGTTCACGTTGTGCATTGTTCCGTCGGGTGACGTACCGTGTTTATTGCTTTTGTTCTTCAAGATAAAGGCGTGTTGAGGCTGTACGGCTTGGCGAGGAATGGAGAACTCTATGGCGTCGAAAGGAGAATCGGGGGGATGTATATTAATAACTTATTATCTATCGGACGGTGTCGGACGACTTGAGGGAGGACATGCAAGATTTTCGTGTACCGGTTACGGCCCGTAAATTACTAACGTCAACTTGTTACAAACTCACCTGACACATGCGCTAGTAGAACTCATAACACATTGTAGTACTGGGGTATATTCTAGCTTGAGTGGCCAAAAAAAAACATGACTAGCGTGGCTCGCCAAAAAAAAAACAGAGATCTTGCCAGAGATCCTTAAATACTGTGCCGGCGAGTACCCGTACGAGTACTATTTATTACATAATGTATGGTACGCACAAGGACTCGACAGCATACACGTGTCTGCACCAATCCAAACCCTCGCGCGACCGAAAACATTTCTGAGTCCTCGATACTCAAAGCGATGCCGGCACTTGCTTCCATGAATGTAAGCACGCCTTTCTTCGAGGTACCGCAGAATGCTCTTCGCGTCCTCCTCACCGGCTATGGTGTGAGTCTCGCCCGCCCGCCTCTCCTAAAATTTGATGGTTATATCCACCCATTACTGATTACCACCATAAGGTTAGCCCACCCTGCGATACCCTCAGAACCCGACGTGGCTCGCTATCGCACCACTCAACAATGTTGTTTTATCTCTGGAAATAGAGCCCGCATCTCCAGACCGCATGCAGATGGTCATTGATGTTGACCATCCAAACGGTTACCCATCTGATGATCCACGGCACATACATCTTTCAACCCTGCAACTACCCCCCACGTACGATGCCGTTTTGGACTACGTGGCTGGCCTTCACGCCCGTCCGCCCATTATCCCGCCCACCAACCCACCTACAACGGTGATAGCGCCGCCGCCGGAGAGTGGGTATGACTTGATATTCCACATCGGCCTTGCAGGGCGAGGCCCCTTTCGCCTCGAGCGTCTAGCGCATAAAACGGGATACCGGATGAAGGACTCCTCAAACCATCATGCACCTGTCGTGGATTTCCTTCCAGAGCCAAACACTGTCGAACCTTCTCAAGTGGAGATACTCGAACAGATGCGCGTGTCGTCGGCCAGCATGGCTATCGTAGGACACCAGAGCCCTATCGATACATCTGCTGATCAACCCGTTCGCGGGTTCGGCAAGGGCTACGAATCATTCGCGGAAGATCTCCACTCTACCATCGATGTTGAACGTCTCGTGCTCGACACGAAAGAACAAGGGGTTGAGGTGTGCCTATTCACGTCCCTTCTGTCTTCCTTTTTTTTTTTTCTGACGTGGCAGCAGCTGTATTCATCGATGGATGCAGGCCACTGTGTGAGCGACTTCACATATTATTGCTCCCTTGCAGAGTCGCGTCGTATGTTATTACGTCACGACAAGGGTTCGCAAACCAAAGTGCTTTTTATGCACTGCTGTCCCGTTGGCCAGCCGTTCGGCACGGAAGAAGTCACTGAAGCGATCCAAAAGATCATCTTATGGGTGTGTAGAAACGATCCACGGATCGGATAATGGCATCCCGCTATTCATCACGTATTCGCACCGGAGGTGTCGTCCCTCGGTATTTATTTGCCGTTCTTATTTGGGTATTGGGTTTCTCTCTCCACTGTCTTGGTTCGTCCATATTCTACACGTACAATGGGCAGGTATCTTTTCAGTCGTCCTTGATGCCTCCTTCCCTATCTGGAGGTCGGTTGTCGTGCAGGAATGCAGATCAAATTACAACTTTACAGGCGTTAAACACGGATCGGGCATTTCGCATACGTGAATATGACGGACAATGTTCTGCCTAGCAGACGTCTAACTCCACCAAACAAGCAAGCGTCATTTCAAAGCAGGGGATTAACATGGGGGGGTGGATGGTACCTGTGTCGGAGGCATCGTGGTATGGGCGCCGGTCTGCGTACAGCATTGTACAATCGTAAAACCGAGCAGCGGGTGTCTGCAAGTGTGTCCTGTATCCTCCACCTGAGGGGAGAGATTCTCGCTTCCCTGAGCTTCTCAACTTAAGATAGAACACCGAAATCACTGAGAGTACTCAGAAAAGGTCTTCGCTACGGTGGTTTCTATTCCGGCAATGGATCGGGCTAGGCTTTGGACGGTGATCTCGCCACTAGCGACCTTATGGAGACGAAATGTAGTGCCTGCCTGAGGTCAAAACTAACACGCAGCTCTCTGTTTGATTCGCGCTATAAATAATTAAGTTCACAGTTATTTTTGGATCGACAAGGGGGCTTGTCGAACACCGCCTTGCACCGGAACGGTCTGCACAGCCCGCATCCGCACAAGTACCACACCCAAACAAGCTTAGCATTGCTTCCCCGTTGTGTGGTGAACCCTCCGCAAACTTCAAACGCCGGCCTTCCTCAACGCCCATTTGAACGTCTCTTTCCCTTCTCCAACAACTACTCACATCCGCCCCCAAGTCAGCGTCACCCTCTGCGACACTTTAGCTTTAACCTACTTGACATGTCGTCCCAAACCCCAGTGCGTGTCCCACCTTTTCTCTGACGATGGCCGTGACCTCTAACTCTCAGTCCTGTATAGCTCCGACGGAAGCTTGTCATAGTTGGTGACGGTAAGCGCGTCACTGTGCTACCTTGAACACGTTCCGAACGCAACTACAAAGGTGCTTGTGGCAAGACATCATTATTGTGTTCCTTTGCTCTTGGAGAGTTCCCCAAGGAATATGTGAGTCGCCATTTATTGTCTGCCAACATGGCTGGTGACATATATTTCAATGCGTCAGCAACCGAGTACGTTTGCGCTTCGGTGACAACAACTGCTGCGCACTAACTGAACACGTATCTGTAGCTATTTTTGAAAATTATGTCGCCGAAATCCGGCTGGATGGCAAGGCCGTACAACTGGCATTGTGGGATACCGCGTATGTTGCCTTGCTACAACTTTTATTGCACCACACAGCTCACAATGCGTCCCAGAGGTCAAGAAGAGTACGAGGTTAGTCCCCACATGACCAATACCTTTGTGGAGAATGGTCCTTGACCCTCGCGGCACAGCGGCTACGACCGCTCTCCTATTCCAAGTCTCACGTGATCCTCATTGCCTTCGCAATCGACACCCCCGACTCGTTGGATAATGTCACTGTCAAGGTATGCGTCGATCGTTGCGACCGTTACTCGCATAGGGCTAATCTCACCACGCCCTGTTGGCAGTGGATCGAGGAAGTGCGGTCTATATGTGGTCCCGTCATCCCCATCATCCTCGTGGGTTGCAAGGCAGACTTACGCCCCAGTAATGACCCGAATAATGACCGATACGTGTCGCGGGCGCAGGCAGAGCGAGTCGCTCAGTCTATCGGCGCGCGCGCATACAAAGAGTGCTCGGCCCTCAAGATTGAGGGTGTAGATGACGTGTTTGAGGCCGCCACTCGCGCGAGCATGCTGATGCGTGAAGGTGTCTCCGGCGGCACTAACGCGAGACGACGGAGCAGCATTTCTGGTGATCGTGACGCAAGTCATGGGGGGAGGTGCTGCATCATATGTTAGAGTGGGGCGTCGTCCGGATGTTAATGGACGTTGATTTATATTTTGTCTTCTTCGCCCGTGTCGTTCTCGCATGATATGTATCTCATCCAGGCATTGGAAGCGGCTTGTGATTTAATGCACCCAGTTTACGTGGACTAGTGGGTCGACGGCAAGCTTCCTTTTTGAGATCACACACACATTCACAGGTGAGAACGGCGACTCTGGTTCTCACACCGCAGACAGGCTCAGTCATGGCGACTAACATCACTTTCCATCCCGGTTCGCTCCTGGCATGTCCTTATCCCGACAGATGCGCGATCGCTCACGACATCCACAGGATCCGTCGATCACCATGAAAGGGTGGATCTCCTGCAACAGAGCGGTATTACCATCTGGTTCACCGGGCTCAGCGCGAGCGGAAAGGTCAGGATCAGTCCAGAGCTTGTCACTTGTGAGGAACACGGGGATCTCACTATTGGCTCTTCGCACACAGTCTACGATCGCATGCGCCCTAGAGCAGCACTTACTTCATCTCCATAAGTTTACGTATAGATTAGATGGAGACAACATTCGTTACGGACTGAACAAGGATCTTGGATTCGACGAGAGGTCTCGCAACGAGAACATCCGCAGAATCGGCGAGGTGCGGCGTTCGAGTTTCTTTGCGGTTTCTCCTGATAAATATCACCTTTCCCCCCGTAAGCACAGGTCTCTCGACTCTTTACGGATGCTGCGTGCATCACGCTGACCGCGTTTATTTCACCCTACCGCGCCGATCGCGCTCTCGCTCGCAAGATCCATGAAGAAGCAGGTCTGAACTTCATGGAGGTCTTCGTCGACGCACCTCTAGAAGTCGTGGAACAGCGTGACCCGAAAGGGCTTTACAAAAAGGCAAGACTTGGCGAGATCAAAGGTACGCGATGGTTGGTTTAATGTCGACTTTGAAGTGTTCTCAGATCAGACAATCAATTTCCTCCCCGGATGATTCAGAGTTTACAGGAATCTCTGCACCGTACGAGCCACCGCTCGATGCAGAATTGCACATCAAAACCGCTGAATGTGATGTAGAAGAGGCAGTCCGAATAATCATAGGCTATCTCCTAGAAAAAGGCTATATCTTCTAGACTAGTACTCATGAGCATAGATTTGATTAGGCCGGTTCTCCTCGTCCGGAGACTATCCGACAAAATTATTGATGATGCATGTAACTTAGTATACCGGTTCATCGGAGTGGGCGTGGACGGGGGAGTATAAGAGCGGTACTACATGTTGTGTTCTCAGCGGGCGGCTAGTGCCAGCGCGCCGTGGTCTTCATTGCTTTTCAGCTCTCCGACGTTGGCGCCGGTGTCCACGTCCTCTGTTTCTTCTTCTATCCGGTCCTCGCTGGGCCGCTCCAGTAATCGAGTCAGGCCCACTTCAGCCGTAAACAAGCATTGGACAAGATCGCCTACGATGCGTTCGAGTTCGGCGTGGGTCTCTTCGTGGGAAAACATGAGGGCTTCGAAATCCAACTCCCGAATCTGAGGCAACTGGGGTAGAGATACGTCACGCCGGTGTGCCAGCGGAGACAAGGAAACAGGTGCCGAGGGCGAATAAGTGAGCGGATCCGAACTGGTTATTGCACCATTAGATTTATCGATGGCGCTCAAGTTCGATAGCGAAGTATTCGCAGAAAGCAGATTGACACTGTCAGAGGAGGGTACGAAAGAGGAGTACAGGTGACTTGGGGTAGACGTGAAGGATTTCGGGTTTGCGTGCAGCGTTGTTGGGGAGGGAGGCAGCAGGTCGGACATCCCAAGTTGGTGCTCCGAGGTCAGCGCAGGAGCCTGGAATGGGACGATTATCATCTCCACACAAGGGAAAGGATAGGAAGAATTACCTTCAACACGTCCTTGAGCCCTGGAATACCAGAGAGGTCGCCCACTCCGCCAGCGGAGTTTCCGCTCCGACCCCTCGCAGGCTTTGAGGACGCCTTTGTCTGCGGTGCGGTTTCCATAACCGCTAGCGATGCAAGTCTATGGAGGCTGGGCCTCCGCTGCGATCTGTGCCCACCAGGTAATGGCTCCGCATGAGGGTCAGGCGGTATATCGTCGGCGGGCGTCGCAGAGCGAGACCTTCCTAGAACCGGCGGCGCCAAACCAGGTGGAGATGGCCGTCGGGGGGCGCTGACTGGTATTCGTGCATCGAGGGAGTGCGTAGAAGTGTGGAGGGAAACTGGGGTTTTTGATGCACTGGCTCGAGTTGGCGATATACGAGGGCGAACCCGAAGTACAGAGCTGGAGAATGACGAGTCAGATGAGGATGTGTGCTCGGGAAACTGGAAATCGGGGGGCAGCGGCGAATTCTGTTCTAGACTTGGGCGCGGTCCCTGCGTGCTACTTTGCGAGCGTTTTCGAGTAGCAGGGCTTCTCCTCGCAGACGCCGCTGACTTGACATCCGCTGGTGGGCCGTCATCTTTGCTTATCACGGGAAGATTTACTTCATGTCCTGGCCTACGGAAAACAGCCTCTAGGTCTAGGTCGCTTGGGTCCAGACGCTGATCACGACGTCCTACGAACTTTGATACAATAGTGTTATGTCCACCTGGCATAGGAGACGTCGGGGAGCCGGGTGCAGTGGAAGGCCTCTCGGCATGCCTTGTATGTAACGATGACGAATTGCCTTGGTCTTCAAAGCCATTGATCACCTTTGCCTTCGTGCCTCGGGAAATAGTACGGGGAGGAAACGCGAATGTCGCCGTGCTTAGATTTGGGCCATCTTCAAAACTACTTTCTATTCGCAAAGCCCGTCTCGCTGTTCGATCACGTGGAACAGAGGGTGGAGGTGGGGGCGGGGGTGGGACGACGGGTGAAGGTGGAGAGAGTAGCGAATTGGGGATGGTAGAAGCGACCTCCTTGTTAGACGAGTTGAACCCAGGGATGCGGAAGGGATCTGGGACACTAGCAGTGTCGCTGTCGAAGAGATGGCGCAGGGAGGTAGGCAGCTTGGACGGCTGCGGCCGAACAGTGGCGAGACTCCCATCCTCGTTTGCGGCTTGAGGAGAACCCGATCCGGACGTATCGAAGGACCGCCCGCGCACAGTATCAAATTCCCATGGATTCTCGTCAGACTCGAGGTTTTCAGAGCTGACATCGAATAGGTCAACATCCGTTCTCGTAGGATAATGGCATGGTTCTCACTCGTTCTCCTTCTCCCAGGGTAGAAGCTCCGAGAGATCCGACGGCTTGGAGCCACTCTTCTCCCAAGCACCGTATCGGAGCAACAGGTCTTTCAAGATGGTGACCGGGGCTTTCGAAGCGTTTTTGATCCATCTTGCCTTCAGGAGTTCTTCTGCAGTTAGACGCTATAAGAAGTCAGTAGGAGAGATGTGAGATGTCGAGTGTCGACGAACATCAGAAGGAGACTCCGTAAGGGTGAAAGGAATGAAATCACGGAGATCTTTGCTGCCTTCATTTTCAACCAGTCTCGGGGGTTTGACCTTCGGAATCATCTGGATCACCTTCAAGTGAGCTACGCGGAAGTGAGGAGGGCTGCCTTTGATCATTTCATAAATCATTATGCCTAGACTCCAGATGTCGGCCTTGGTGTCATACGCGGGAACAGGATTGGGCGACTTCGGGGGCCATCCAATACGGTGTACCGATGAAGGTATTACGCTTGCTATTGGTTGTTGCCAAGAGTGCGGAAACGCCGAAGTCACAGATCATGACCTTCCCTAATGCGGTGACTAGGATGTTGGCCGCTTTGATGTCGCGATGGATGACGTTGGACTTGTGTAGATAGTTGAGACCAATAAGAACTTCGCGCACAATGACGACAACATACTTCTCCTCTAAAGAATTGTTGGGAGAAGACTGCATAAGACTATAGACGCTTCCACCTTGAGCGAATTCCATTACAATCCAGACGCGGGGACCGTCAAGATGACAGCCGTAGTATTTCGTGATATTTGGACCGTCACGAAGCTGCGTAAGGAGGGCCACCTCGCGCTGAATGCTGTCCACGTCGTCGCCATCATCCGCGTCGAGGTCGATGATCTTCAGCGCAACGACATTTCCAGTGGCAGCGATGGATTCCCTTGTGAACGGAGCCGTATGAGCCTTTTCCGAACTGTTTCGAGGCGCTGATAGAGCTCGTGTACGGAATGCTGGGTCATAACTCAGCGAGACTACGGGATGTCATGAACCAGTGCGGAGAGCAGCAGGGTCGGCGTGCTGATACGTATTGAACGTGCCCGCTGCCGACTTGCGTTGTTGTTGCTGCTCGCGCTGTCCGGCCCGGGACCAAACCGAAGATCTAATCCATGAGATTCGGTTTTCGGTTCCACAACATGGATTTCGAAGAGGCCAACGCTAAGCTCGTATCTCACGAGTTTCTTGCCGTCGTGCTAGCAGGATTTGGAAACGAGTACGTCGGGACTCCATAATTGACCGATCTTCTCTTGACCACCACTTCCAGACTTACCCCTCTGACTAGCGATCATGGAGACGAACCATGTCCAAAGGCACTGCTCCCGGTCGCGAATAGGCCGATGATAGACTTTCCTCTGACGTGGCTCGAGCAGTCTGGTATCACAGGCATGTTTTCTGACTCAATCTTTTGTCCTCACCCAATATAACCTGATTTCAGAGGTGTTGCTTATTTGCCCAACGGCACATCGCCCCAGTATCTCTCACCACATTCACTCTGATACCTCTTCGTCCTCGTATCCGTCTCTCCACGTGGATGTTCAGACATATGACGAGTCGCCGGACCAACCCATCGGGACCTGTGCAGTGCTCAAGCATTTTTCTAATCGAATACAGCGTGATTTTGTTTTACTCCCATGCGATTTTGTCCCTCCAGAGGACTTGTCCTTGACCACGATACTAAACAAATACCGCATTGAGTCTAACCTGGGTGGCGCTATTGTCACCTCTTGCTGGTTAAAGACTCGTGTTGCAGACGTGGGTGGCATACCCGATGAATGGAACCCAACTCGCACCTCTGTCCCTATCATCTGGGACAAAAAGTCCGGCACCCTTCTCCACGTTGATACGCCGGACGATCGTGACCGCAATGCCGACGAGCTTGAGATTCGAATGTCCTTGCTTTCTCGGTCTGTATCTTCTCAGTCAGGAGGAAGGTTAACTGACCCCGATCTTGAAGATATCCTATAGCATCCCTATCGTCCCAATACACAGACTCTCATGTATATGTTTGCAAGCGATCCGTTCTCGATGTTCTTCACCAAAAGTCGACGTTTGATTCTTTTCGGGAAGAGTTCTTACCTTGGCTGTGCAAAATTCAATATCAGAAGACAAAACAGGCGAAGTACGGACGAGGTTGTCGTCTCCGTTTGTCGTCTGTGTAACGCATTGACCATCTCCTTACCAGTGTTAAGGTCTACTGGGGCCAAGGCAACCCATGATCTGGCACTCCGGCACTTCCACCCTGTTCAGTGGCTTGATCCGTGCTCAAGATCCCATCAGTCAAGAGATTCTAACTCCCCAGTCCTTTGAAGCCGATTCCGTTTTCAGTTCCGTCATCCCCTGCGCACCCAGACATCGGGGACGAGCCTTTGGAAAGCCTTAGGATTGGACTTGTAATACATGATACAGGGTTCGCTGGGAGGGTGAACAACGTCACGACTCTCTTTGAAGTGAACAGACAGGTGTGTCTGGTCGTAAACTTGATCTGTGGACGAAAATTGATAGCAAGCGAAGTTCCTCAGCAGAGCGAATTATGCACTGCCCACAGACCCGGAGAACCGGGCTCTCATTGATGCCAAATCTCAAATTTCCTTCGATTCGATGGTTGGGACTTCTACGAAGATCGGTGAAAGAACTACAATCAAGCGTTCTGTCATCGGCCGACATTGCGTGATTGGCAAAACGGCGCGTGTTATTGGCTGTGTGCTGCTGGATCATTGTGTTGTCGGAGATGGGTAATAATTTCGATGCTCTGGTTTCTAGTATATTCATCAAGGCGTTCTCAGTGCTAAACTTGAAGCATGCATTTTGGGCAGGAATACGAAGGTAGGCGCCAAAGCAGAGCTCTTGCGAAGCCTGACACAAGCGGGATATGAAGTTGATGCTGGGGGTACGAGCACTTTTCTTGACTTGCACGTTTCGCGCTGAATCAGGCCATGTAGCGACGATCCGGGGTGAGAGATTAGAGGTATCAGACTGGACAGAACATCCTCAGTCGTCCACCGACGATGAAGAGTCTGAGGAAGCACAACTGTAATTCTGTATTTTTTTTGATAAGATAAATGCTGTGCCTGTATCATGACGCGTTCTGAGCGCGTCGAACGCGGTTGTGGCAGCGGGCGCGCGTCATGTGATGTATGAGCCCTACATTGGCCAACTCGACTTAGAATCGTCGCAACGGCCCGTTCTCTTCCCCTCAAGCCAGACCCGACCCATGTCCACAACTCCCGGAAAAGTGCGACAATCCGCAATACCCACTCCAGGAAAGACAAGCGGTATACCCACTCCCGGACGCTTACGTTCCTCCTCTATTGCTTCTCAACAATCTGGTCAGCTTCCTCAAGAATCAGACTCCATGTCCCGTGCCTTTGCCGATGCAATCAAGGCAAATGACCCCGCTCTTCACAGGGGTCGAATCAGTGAACCCGGGAATCCTTCGCTATCTCCAAGGGGTCCGCTCTCCTTTCTTCCGCAGTCTGGTCGCCGGTCTGTTACAGGACGGCCATCTTCCGCTGCGTCTTCTTCCTCACATGCCGGAGCAACACCAGCACGACCTACCATGGCGGCACGCACCAAAACCCCTTCTGCTCGTCCACCCAGTAGACAATCCGATACTTTCATACGAAGCTCAAGTCGTGTCGGGAGGTCGTTTGAAGTCGGGGATAACGTCAGGATAGAGAGCCTTGGATTCGAAGGAACCCTCCGATATCTAGGGGAGATAGCCGGAAAGACAGGTCAATGGGCTGGCGTTGAACTTAGCGGTGGGTTTGTAGGAAAGGGGAAGAATGACGGAAGCGTCGATGGGTGAGTCACATATCCACCGATCCCAATCTCCTCGGCTTTCATAATTATGCTCAAGGCTCAATAACCCTGCCGTGAGCAGATATGGAGCCACGCTCGGTCATTGACCCTTGAGTCTTCTTCGGTCGATGTGCTGTTCTTGCAGTCTCCATGTGATAACCGCTGACATTCCTCATTGCTCAGAAAACCCTATTTTGTATGCCCACCCAAGTGTGGCGTGTTTGTCGCTGCTGCAAAGCTTTCTGCACCTACTGTAGGTGTCGGTGCGATGTCGCGGCCGTCGAGCGTTGCTTCATCAGGGGGCGGTCGCATAACGCCTTCTTACTCCTCTGGACGCATCACTCCATCAAACTCAGCGCGGCACACCCCATATTCTAATGGGCGTGTCACACCCGCCTCGTCTATCATACCGTCGGAGGCAGTGACGCCTTCTGCGCGTCCACGAATCAAGACGGCTACTACTCCTTTCAATGGTAACGCCCAGAGTGTTTCGTTTCCAACACATTTCTCATTCTGTTAGGATTAAAACGAAACGGAAGTCGGACCCTCGAGCCCTCGAGCCCAAGTCGAACATCTGCGACCGCCAGTCCCACAAGGTTTAGTGGGCCTAACTCTCTTCCAACAGGTACTGGGATCTCAAATATGGGGTCTCCCTCTCTAAAGACCCCGAGGCCTGGCATTGGGGGTCGTGGTTCGGGCGTTGGCGTTGGCCTCCCTTCCACGACGCCTACAAAAAGCCGCACATCCTTGCTTACACCAAAGCAAAGATTACCTAGTTCGATCGCCATGCCCCCTCCACCATCTCCCTCTCTCGGTCGCACTGTTTCTCTTAACGATTACCCATCTGACTCTGAATCTCATCACGACACGTTCAATACCTCTGATCTCCAATCTAGTGGAAAGGCAATCCAAGACAAGATCGCTAGCCTTCTCTCTACACGCAAGTCCCCATCGGCTGACATCAGTCCCACGTCCGGGGCGATGCCTTCTCTTGGCCACTTAAACGGAGGGACATCTCCTGATGGCCGAGTGGCGGAATTGGAGGCAGAAAACCAGAGGCTGAACATTCTCATAAGCGGGCTTCAAGGAGAAGAACTCGAACACAGCCGTCGAACCAATAGCATGCGTGAAGACCGTGATCAGGCGCTTTCACGTGTTACCGAGCTGGAAGCGTCCGTAAAGTCGGTTGAACGTAACCTGCGTGACAGGGACCTCAAGATCGAGGTGCTCGAACGTTCATTGTCAAATACCTCGGCCGATACGGAGAAGGCTCGCGCTGACGGCGAAACCCGTCTGCGTAACTTGCAGTCGCTATTGGACGACAAGGAGACGTTATTGTGTAGCTTGAAGGAGTCGCTCGCGCTAAAGGAGGGTGCCGAGACAGAAACCCATACGCTCATCACCGCGAAGGATGCAGAAATCAACCTATTAGAAGCACGCGTGAAGAAAGCATATACTGACATTGAAGAGGAACGCCAGGAGCTTTGGGGTCAGGTCGATGCACTGCGACATGCGGGGCAGGTATGCATTCGAGGGCACGCTATTCTACATCTCGCGTGCTGACGGTTTCAAAGGAAACGATCGCTTTATACGAAGAGCGATTGAGCACTGCCGAAGCCAAGCGCTATGAGATGGAAGATCTGATTGGGTCTCTCCGGGAGCAACTACGAAGTCAGACTCAAGCACCATCTCCCACCTCTGCTGCCCGGCACTTGTCGTCTGCCACACAAATCGAGAACGAAGCTCTGAGGGAGCAAGTCGTTCACCTACAGAAAAAGCTCACTATCACGGAGGATATGCTGGAAGAAGTGCACGTGACAGCGGAGAAGGACGAGGCGGCAGTTCGCGAAAGGATGCGCCGCTTTAAAGAGAAAGAGGAACTCCTGAAGCAACAGGTTGCTGAATGCGAGTCAGAAATTGCTCGGGTTGTCAAGTCGGAAAACAACGCTCGAGCCCGAACCGAAGAAGTTGGGGAAGCGTTGCGCGAGAGTACAGTTGCCCTCGAGAATGCCCAGGTGGAGATTGAAGGACTCCGCGCTGAAATTGCGGTAAGGGGACTCTCAAAGGTATTCTGGAGAGCGTACTAATGGAAGTCTTGCAGAATTTGGAAGGCATCGCGAGCCTCTCTGCCGATCCCACAGACAAACCCACCGAGTCCGCTCAAAGATTGACGTCGGAGCATATGCACTGCACGGAAGAGATTTCCCGTTTGAAGAGCCAGCTCGCAGAAGCTATGAAGGCTCCTCAGGGTGTCAATGGTGTTAAGACGCCTCCTGTGTCTGAACATCTGCAGGAGACCATTGAAGAGCTATTAGTCGAAAAAGCCAGCGTGAGATACATTCCACGTTCCTGCTACTATTATGGCTGAGGGTGTTCCAGCTCGAAAACATTCAGAGCGACTTGCAAGGGAAGCTCACCGAAGAGAGTAAAACTGTCGTTGACTTGCGGGAGCGTCTCGATCGTAGCCTTGCAGAGCTTGAAACCGCGCGTAAGAAAGCCCATCGTGACACACCTGTGTCCGATGCTCTTCAACAAGCCTGGTAAATCGTCTCCGTCCTCTACACGACATGAGTCCATCCCGAGCTCGGTTCGTGAGGAGCTGGCTGGACTGAAGTAAGTACACCTTGTTCATGGCTTTTCTTTCGTGATTCGCTCATGTTTATACCTCAAAGGCACATTGTTCAGGAATTGCAAAAGGAAAACGCCAATGCAGTCCATCAAAACAAACTTCTAGAGTCGGAGAATAAGTTACTCTCGTCTGAAGTCGAGCAACTTCGCAAGGCTAGTCTGCTGACCGCTGGCAACCGAAGAAGATTGTTGATGCAGACTTACAGAGCAAGGAAGCTTTGGAAGACGTTGCAAGCAGCAAACTCCATCGTGATGAAGTCGGCCCTCAAGAGGATGCCTCCGTACCGTCTGGAGATGCGGTATCTTTGCAAAAAGCAATGCGTGAGATGCGGTCGCGATACGAGGCGAGTAGCGCTCCGCTTCCGATCCTGAGCTCTCTCACCTGTCGTCGCTTTGTAGATCGACCTCGAGCAGCTGCGGAAGCGCTTGACGGAAGCCGAAGCTAAGAGCGCGAGGACAGTCCATGATGTACGGTCTCCCTTGATCGGTTCCGGACTGATAATTGATCCTTGGTTCAGCTTAACAAAGAAGTTGGCGAGCTAGAAAGTTTGATCGAGACCAAGGTGAGCCCGCAACTTCGCGTCCCTGAATGGTTTAGCCAACAAATTATGTGTTCAGATTTACCGAGAGGTGAGCCTGCTTGTAAACGGAACATGGTTGACAGCGCTTAGAGGGTAACAGGACGAGCTCGAACAAGAAATAGAACAGCTGAAGGAGAAACTCGCACGCAGTGAAAAGAAAAGCTCGAAGCGCGCAAATCAAGCGATGAGTCTACTTTCGGCAGACTCTTTGGACTCGTTATCAGATGCGAATCAGGGCACCTTAACCGGAGACGTGTGTGAGATTTGTGAACAGCCCGGTCAC
Source organism: Lactarius sanguifluus (assembly GCA_021527775.1). NCBI lineage: Eukaryota > Fungi > Basidiomycota > Agaricomycetes > Russulales > Russulaceae > Lactarius > Lactarius sanguifluus. Next base: position 570,306 of record JAKEYF010000011.1, on the reverse strand, counting down.
GACATCTTCACCTGCGATCTGCTACGGGGCAGCGCCGCGCCGGCCCCCGGAGGTAAGGATGCGGTGCCCTCCGAGTTATTCTGTGAGGACTGCGAGAATTACGGGCACGTCGCGGTAGATTGCCCTCACTCTATGGATGTCTTTTGAGTTATACCTTATTGTTGGATGACATGCTTTCGTTCTTTGCCGTTAGTTACCCTGCTATGTACTCATTCAAATATACCCGATCTAGTAATCGTAATCGAGGGGTTGGAGTGCCAGAATGACGTCATTGAAGCATCATATGTGTATATGCAGTATTTAGGCCTTTATCGCGGCCAGACGCACAAGGTACTGCTACGAGCATGGAGCCTTATGCCAAAGTCGCTGCCAAAAACGTGCCACCTTATGAGCAGCAGGTATGTTCTTCACTCTCCTTGTTGCCCCACAATTTGTGATGCTTCACCCTCATTAGCCCCATCCCGATGCTGCGTTGCTTAATACGCCGTCGTTACTAGGCGGTGCACCCTTTGATGACACTGCAAAAGTCAATGTGATCCATCGTGATAGTGAACCTTCAACAAAGTTGGCCTCTGATGGAGCCAGCGAACTTCCGCCGCCAAGAGAGGAAAGGCAAGGCAAACACTCCGAAGTCCAGACACCACGGCGATGGGAGAAGGTGAAGGACATTGTTCTTCGCCCTGCCGTCGCTGGTGGATTCGTCGGCGTCGGTTAGTCCACCTAGGCTCTTAGCAGCATATACAGGGACTGACGAGCCTCCCTAGCGAACATTGGTCTTCTCGCTGGAGCTTCATACGCATTCTATACGTACCCACGACTCCGCCGCGACACGAAGGTCATAATATCTACCCTGGCGGCCACATTCGCGCTGTTCGGTGCCGAGAGTTATGCTGCCGAAGCGCGTCAAAGCAAACCGGAGGGCAAAGCGGCAAAACGCAAGGCGAGAGAAGAGGGCTCAGCGTACAAACCTGTAATTGAACACGTGCTGAGACCGGGTGGACTCAGTGGGCTCGTCGGGCTCCGTAAGTCGTTTGTTTCCATCTATGAGCACAGCGCATCATCGACCTTTTGGGGACAGTTAATGTCGGCGTCCTGGGCGTTGTGAGTTATCTCGCATACACCAATTGGCAACGTCCACGTTGGGATAGGCGTGCCGTTTCTGCTACTTCTGCCGGTCTCATCGCGCTGTGGGGGACTGAAATGTGAGTATTTGCTATGTTCGGTACGGTATACTAATGAGTCACCACAGCGCTCTATTTTCTGGTGATAATGTCAGGCAATATTTTCGTCCGAAATCGTGATGTGACCTGTAGGCATAGAACCAGTCTTGTCTATAAGTTCGTTTAGACTGTTGAAATGGCTTTGGCCGTAAGACAATTCAGCCCATTGTGCCAGTGACGGCGGATTGGGTCTCGGAAGTCCGAATAGCTGATCACACATCTTAGGTATTAAGTTCTCACGGTCGTCCTCGTGTTCGTTTCTGAATCGCGTTGAAGAATCGCGTACACCGTTTCGCGCCATAAGTTGGTGGGTACACAAGAAAACATGTCTTCAGACCTCTCCTCCCTTTTAGCTTCGTCGAAAGCCCTCACGTCCCATCTGAAGCTTCAAGATCTGCCGAATGTTTCTCTGTCTTTGGACCAGATTGAGGCGCAGTCACGAAGGCTTCTCCCAAGACAGCCTGGAGCACCAACAGACGCAGGTCGCGCGTAAGCCACGTACAGATCAACCACGAGTAATCATTAATATACCTTCCCAAGAAATTACCTGCTAGCACAAGCCCATATTGACGTGCCAGCTCTTGCAAACTCCATCGCGCACCTTAATACTTCCGCCACATTCTTACCACTTCAACCTCTGCAAGACACCGATATTTCAGGTTATCTGCGACATGCACACGAGCAAAATGTTATATCGACGATCGAAGAAGCACGAAGAGAGACCCAGGATGAGTTCTATCGCGTTCTAGAGGACCGAGGAAGACGCGAGTGGGATGCCCGTAAGAAGCGGGTTTTTGACGAATTGAGTGGCCGGCTAGGTGGAGATAATGGGGCATTGGTGCTAACAGGCAAGCCGCCGCAAAGCAGAAGTGCACTCACGGTGCGTGGCGCTTACACTGTTTACTTATCTTCTTGACCTCCTTGCAGCTCAGTGCCGCTCCGAGCCCTAGCTTGCAAATGCAGGGCAAGATGATGGCATATGACCGTGTCGTAGTCGAATTGAATGCAGCTCGGATACGCGGCACATCGTTTCCGGTTATTCACGCGTTTATCCAGGCGGCACTTTCTCTTAACCCCGATGTGCGTGTCTTCCTGTTGCCAGCTAGTCTCTTCTATTCATCCATCATACCTCAGCGGACGCATCAGGTCATACAACTATTTCATATTCTTGCGAAAATTACCGGTGAACCCCCTGGAACTCCACCACTCGCGCATGCGGGTGCGCATATACTGAATACACCCCTCATGGAGCGTCGCCATGCCCGTGCATACCTCGGCGATCCTGCGTCAAGGGAAGCTGTCGAGTTGAGAAAGCAAATCGCTTCCGGTGCCCGTGCAGCCCTCGAAGAGCAGTATCTCGACGTACTTGAACGTACACTCCAAGCACGCCCACTTCAGGCGCAACTTGGTGGCGATCCGACCATTGCGAATCGCGTACGCGCTTTCCTACTAGTGCGGTATTACCGTGGGGGAGAGTGGCAGGACCGCATCGAGGTGCGCTAGTGCTAAGTGTTTTGAAGGTCAGCGCTCACAACCCAGGCAGTTGGTTGCGGCCCAGCCGTTATGGGCCAAACTATTCTATCTCGTACGCACGGGACATGCGAGGGAAGCTCTCGACGAGGCGCTTGCACACCGGCAGGCTATTGAGCACCGCGAGGATAGCTTCGTCGCTCACTTCCGCGTCTGGGTGGAGTCTTCCCGATCGTCGGTGGGTTGTTTTCCCATCCTCTGCTTGCGCTTGTCTAAGTCCAAGTATATGTAGTCTACCAAAACCTCATCGAGACCATATCCAGGCCATTTATAATGCGCACATGTTGCATTCGACGAGTGTTGATCCGTTCAAGCTCGCCCTCTACAAACTCATGGGCAAGTTGGACCCGACCAAACGCACCGTACCGCTCGTTACAGCAACAACTGAGGATTGGCTCTGGTTCCAACTCGCCATGGCATGTCCTTTCTCTGTTGAGCTTTATTGAACCTAACGAACTCGTACAGGTCGACGAGGAGGAAAATGGTGGTTTGCGTGGGCTTGCGGACGTACTACTCAACTATGGTGAACGCCATTTCGAGGGCGCGTCCGGCTCAAAGGGGGCCCGAACCGGGTTGTGGGCTGCTGTACTCCTCACTTGTGGCGAGTTTGAAAGAGTAAGTGACTTTGGCTGTGCGTCTGTCTTGTGTTAGTGACCAAGTTACTTAGGCTGTTGCCGCACTTTGGGAACACCCGGAGACGGACGTCGAAGCTCTTCATCTAGCTATTGCCCTAGGCTTACCATGGTCTATTGCGTGCTCCTTCGCGGACCGAGTCATCAGACATAACACCTTGTAAGTGGTGATCGCTAAATTAGTACTATCTTTAACACAACCGATGCAGTGTCTCTTTCCTCGAGTAGTCCACCTGCACTCAGTCTCACCACACTGATATGGCGATACGTGCGCCAGTTTGTGCGGTTGGACGCCAAAGAGGCCTTGCAGTATGTGTATACAGTCACCTTGGGTGCAGACCAGCCGGGCGGAATAGGCAAGGAGCAGCTTGAACTCGCTTGGGAGCTTGTACGACGCTGTCATTGTACTTGCCAATGCCGGTCCTGCATGGGACGAACTTGTTGGCGGTTTCCGGGCCGACGGAATACGCTTTGTATGTCTATTCCCTTTGTCCAGTGTTTGTATTAGATGCTCACTGTGTGCAGACAGGTGTTATCGAGCAAGCGGCACCCTTGCTCAAGCTGAATGATGCTCGTGAACTCAATGCCCAAATTTTCGTGCCCGCGGCCCGACAGGCCGAGGAGAGCGACTGCGTCCTACAGGCGATTAAACTCTACAATCTCGCAGGAGAGTACTACTACCGTCGTTAGCAGCCTTGCGACCGCACTTGGTACAACTCTGGCTGCCCCTGGCGGTGGAGGGGAGCGCGCACGCTCACTTGAAGGAGCTGCAAGCGACATAATTCGACACTATGAACGGAACAGGCCGCGCCCCTGGCCGCGCCAGGGACGCTGTTGTCAAGCTGTTGCGTGTAAGGGAGGCGCTTGGCGCAAAGGCCGAGGGAAGACTTGATCGAGCATTGGAGGTACGCAGTCACCCCGTGACCTTCCCGCGCGTGTTGACCGATGAGGGCAGATCATTGAGTCGACAGACCTTATCCCGCTAGATGGCGACGTGGCGAAGATCAATCGCCGAGCGGAGGAATTCAAGGATTTACACGACGCACTGCAACGCAACTTGCAAACATACCTTCCACTCGCGATGGACGCCATCGCCGGCGTCTACCAGAAGGTCAAGGCGTCAAACGTACCCGATGCAAGCAGGCAAATGGTATGTGGACGATTCCTATATATCCTTGCAGTGATTTTGACCCCTTGGAATAGACACTCGCAGCGCTGAGGAAGAAATCGCGTTCTTTGATGGTGTTCGCTGGCATGCTACGCTATCGCCTATCGCCTGATGTGTATTCGTACCTTGCGCGGTTGGACGTAGAGGTCGCATTATGAGCGTCATTCTGTAAAACTAGTCATGGGTGTTGTAGCTCGTCCGATTTGAATCTCCGACGACGCGTCGCGTCAACGAATGATTCGGAACGAACACGTGATGCACAGGGGTCACAAGCACACTCCTGAATATATTCATATTCTCAGAGACTGCTCTCATCTTTGTTCTGTACTGCCTATAACACAATATGTATATCAAGACGCTAACGATTCAGGGTTTCAAGTCGTGTGAGCCCTGTCGTGCTGCCGACACGCGAAAAGCTGACCTCTAACAGACAGAGACCAGACACAAATAGAACCGTTCTCGCCAAGACATAATGTTGTTGTAGGACGAAATGGGTCTGGAAAGAGCAACTTTTTTGCAGGTATGTGGCGGGTGTTTGGGAGTTCGTCTGCTGCTGACACTTGGTCGTGAAAGCAATTCGTTTTGTGCTTTCGGACGCGTACACATCAATGTCCCGTGAAGAGCGCCAGGCGCTCCTCCACGAAGGCGTCTCGACCACAACAACACTCTCTGCCTACGGTTTGTTTTTTTACGTTACTGCGCCGACCGTGCTTCTCAACCCCAGCTGCAGTCGAAATAGTATTCGACAACTCTGACAATCGCTTTCCAACTGGCCGTGATGAGGTTGTTCTGCGTCGCACCATCGGACTTAAGAAAGACGAATACAGCCTTGATAAAAAGAGCGCCAGCAAAGCGGATGTCATGAACCTTCTTGAGAGTGCTGGGTTCAGTAAGGCTAACCCATACTATATCGTTCCTCAAGGCCGTGTGAGTTTATTTATTGAACGGACGTCCCCGCATAGCTGAACCTTTATAGATTACCACGCTTACCAATGCGAAGGATCATGAACGCCTTACTCTGCTGAAAGAGGTTGCAGGAACAAAAGTTTACGAGCAAAGACGCGCTGAGTCTTTGCGGATCATGGCCGAGACTGAAGGAAAGAAGTCTAAGATCGTCGAGCTGCTTGACTTCATTGAAACTCGCCTGGGAGAACTTGAAGAAGAGAAGGAAGAATTGAAAGAGTTCCAGGAGAAGGATAAGGAAAAGCGCTGTCTCGAATACGCGCTGTACCAACGGGAGCTTGAAGAGGTCGCGGAAGCTCTGGAAGAAATTGAAGAGGAAAGAAAGAGGGAGCTCCATGGGGCGAACCAGCGCCGTGAACAGTTTTCCGATCGTGAGCAACAAATCCAGGTATGCTCTGCCCTTTCCTTTGCTATTGACACCACTCACTCTCCCCTCCCTCAGACATTGGAGAACCAAATATCTACAGCGAAACACGAACTCTCAACCCTTCAGTTGACGAAGCGTGGAGCTCAGGGGGAATTGTCCGACCTCACCCGTTCGCAAAAGGAACTTGAACTTCGTATTGCAGATCTGCGTGCGGCAGATGCGCGTGCTGGCGGCCAGCGCGATGCCATCGAAAGCGAACTAGCTGACGTCGAGGCTCAGGTAGCACAAAAAGAGGCGGCACTGGCCGCCTTACTTCCACGATGGGAGGCCCACCGCGTGACCGAGTCTGAGCAGCGGCAGGCGCTCGACGAGGCAAACGGAAAATTGTCCGCACTCTATTCGAAGAAGGGCAGACTAGAGCGCTTCCGTACTCGTGCAGAGCGCGATCAGTACTTGCACAGCGAACTCGCGGCTCTAGAATCCCACCGGACGGCTCAGGGCGATGCCTTGAAAGCATCGAATGTGGAGCTGCAAGCCGCGCTTGCATCACGCGAGCAGCTGGATGGGCGCGTGGCCGAAGTCACACAACGTGGCGAAGATAGTCGTGGCCGGGCAAAGGACTTAGGCGAAGAGCTCGCGACGCTTGCAGACCAGCGCAGCGAGTGGGTTGAGCGGCGCAAGGACCTCTGGCGAGAGGATGCGAAGCTCGACTCGACAAGGAATCGCGCGGCGGATGAGCTGAGATCGGCGGAAAGGACCCTGGCGAGCATGATGGACAAGGTAAGCAGTCAAGGGGGGCAGTCTGGCCAATACTGATTGCGTAAACAGGAGACCGGCACCGGGTTACGTGCTGTGGACTCTATCGCCGAACGCTTGAATTTGGATGGGGTTTATGGTCCCCTTTACCGGCTCTTTGAGATCACGGACACAAAGTTTAACACTGCTGTTGAGCTGACGGCAGGGAACAGGTGAGGCGCGAGGTGTAATGTTGCTTCTGCACAACTCACACCTGTCTCAGTTTGTTCCACGTCGTAGTCGACACAGACCAGACGGCATCCAAAGTTCTCGAGGTGATGCTACGCGAGAGGATTGGCCGCGTTACATTCATGCCACTCAACCGTCTTAAACCCAAAAATCCTGTCCCACCGAACGCAGATGATGCAATTCCTCTTTTAGAAAAGCTTCGCTACGACCCGGCACATGCTAAGGCGTTTCAGCAGGTGTTCGGTAAAACATGTGTTTGTCGCGACCTTACAGTTGCTGCGGCATATGTGAAGAGTCATGGAATTAACACAATCACTCTTGATGGCGATAAAGTTGATCGCAAAGGCGCACTCACTGGCGGGTACCACGATATTAGGCGCTCGCGACTCGAAGCTGTCAAGAATGTGGCGACCTGGCGTTCCAGGGTCGCTACCGAAGAAGCTCGTTCACGAGAAGTCAAAACCGAGACTCTCAAGCTTGACCAAGAGATCACCCGAGTGAGTGGTCGCATACAAGTATTAAGCAGTCAGCAGAAGGGGGCGCGGGAAACCCGCGAGGGTATTAGCGCTGAAATCATGATTATTCAAAGAGAGAAGGAACGTATTGAAGGGAGGATTTCAAAGCTGGAGGAGGATGTTCAAGAACTTGGTGGTGAGCTGCGTGCTCTGGATGCACGTGTCGAGGCCTACAGGTCCGAGCTGTCAAGTCCGATGGTTCAGGAATTAAGCGCAGAGGAGATGGATTCCATCGATGAGCTCAGCAAGGACGTCGAAGCCCGGCAGAAGTCGCTGGTTGAGATGGGAAAGACAAAGACTGAGGTTCGCACCCCACTCCTTTCCAGGACCCCGAATTGATGAAGGTGGCTATCAGCTGGCCAGGGGCAAAAATATCATTCAAATCGAACTGAATGAGAGCTTACGTCGGCGACGAGATGAGCTACGTTCACAGATCGAAGGGCTGGGTGTGGCCGAGGCTGGTGATGCCAGCGCCGCAGAAGATCTGACAGTTCGAACGCATGAATTGAGCTCCATTAATAATGCCATCAACACACTGACAAAGAAGGTTCAAGGTGCGTGATCCTTCAATGCATCTGTAGTGTGATTATAACCCAGCATAATAGAAATGGAGAGAGGAGTCGATAAGCTCATGCACGACCTCCAAGAGCACCGCAGTAGCCTAGAAACGATGCAGAATCAGCAGGCAGAAGACAGCCGTAGCATGGCAAAACAACAGAAGAGCACAGAGCGCTATCTTGCCAAAAAGAATCTTCTTGTGAACAAAAAGGATGAGTCCAACCGCAATATCCGCGATCTTGGCGTGCTTCCAGAGGAAGCTTTTGAGAAGTACATCAACGAGAAGTCGGACAGGGTAAGCCCCGTTGTGCGATGCGTGCAGGGCAGGTAATAATAGGCCCACTTAGCTGGTCAAGAAGTTGCACGCTGTGAACGAAGGCCTCAAGAAATTCGCGCACGTTAATAAGAAAGCTTTCGAACAATACAACAATTTTACCAAGCAAAGGGATCAACTCCTGAAGCGACGCGAAGACCTCGAAACGTCTGGGGAGTCGATTGAACAACTTGTCGAAGTCCTAGATCAGCGTAAGGACGAAGCGATTGAACGGACCTTCAAGCAGGTGGCCAAGAACTTTGAAGAGGTTTTCGAGACCCTGGTCCCCGCAGGCAAGGGGAAGCTCATCATTCAGAGGCGGGTGGATCAGGTAAGTAACTAACTGCCTTACAAATCACTCATCCTCATCCAACTGATGTGGCGCATCAGGATGACGATGAGGCCGACGAGGCCGACGACTCTCAACAGCGGAGTGTTGACAACTACACCGGGGTGGCTATCAAGGTGCGCACTGTCGCACCCACCTGTAATGCCTCCTGTGTCTTAGTGTCGCAAAGGTTTCGTTCAACTCCAAAGTGGATGAGGGTCTTCGCATTCAGCAACTCTCTGGTGGTCAGAAGTCATTGGTTGCCTTAGCTCTTGGCGCGTACTGCATAAGTTGCTGCATATCGCGGTCTTACACTAAAAATAGTCTTCGCCATTCAAAAGTGTGACCCGGCTCCATTCTATCTGTTTGATGAAGTACGTCAGAACCCAGACCGCTTCTTCAGATCCTTCCACTGATCATCGTTCCTTGTAGATCGACGCAAATTTAGATGCTCAGTACCGGACTGCTGTCGCCGGTGAGTCAAACGAGTGTCTGTCTTCCTTCTCAGGAACGCTAAAACACGCCAAGCGATGATACATTCACTGGCTTCGTCGGGCCAATTTATCACGACAACATTCCGGCCAGAGATGCTCGTGTCGGCGGACAAATTCTACGGTGTCCTTTTCAATAACCAGAAAATCAGCTCTATTCGCAGCATCAAGAAGGAAGAAGCAATGGAATTTGTAGATCAGGTACGTTCGATAGCGAAGCATTTATCGATGGACCTGACATGCGAGGCGCATGCAGGAGGCACAGGCGCAGTGATATCACGGACACGAGTTAAATCATACAATCATCGTATCATCATACATCCATACAATATATAAATTCTCATCGTTTACCTCCATACATGGCGAACTTCAAACATTGCTTGCGTCTTGCTTGCGCCACTCTATCGTGACGTGTCGCCACTTATGCCCCTCTCCCTGGATATCTATATCAAGTATTACCACCCAAAGAAATGATACGCGCGAATGACTTTTCTTTCTATTTTCTTTCAAGTACTACTATCCAATTCTAGCGCAGCTTCGGAAGTACGGTCCCGCACGCCCTTCAAGAACCGAATCAAGTCCGTCCCTCCCGTCCCGCGCAGTAGGGTCGGGTCCGAGCCCATGCACGCCCTGTTCGCCAAGCCATTCTTTACCTCCACTGTGGCCACCTTCGCTTGCACGGTGGGGGCAGCCGCAAGGGAAGCGGGAGGCGGGCGGTGCGACGGGCCGACGATGTACAGCGTGACGATACGTAGGTGCGCGTCGCGGAGGCGGCGAAGCCCTGCGAGCGCAGCGTTATACGCGTCCGTGAGTGCCGCGTCTCCCGTGCGCTCCACGGCCGCGCGCAGCGGGCGCGGGGCAGCTGCGAGATGGCGCAAGAAGTTGCGATGATGGCGTGGCATGTAGGCACGCATGCGCACAAGGAACGGCACTTTCGGCGGGACGTCAGCGGACGCCACCGCCCCGCTGGTGGGAGCGAGCTCCAAGGTAGGGGACGAGGAAGGGGTGGAGGTGTGGTCGACGCCGAGGAACACGTCGAGTGCGTGAATGAGCGCGCTCTGCGCTGCGCTCGGGCCAGAGAGCTCATCGGGGAAGGCGAGCTCCGGGTGTGCATCGAGGACCGTCGAAGGAACCATTTGCGCGTGCCAGAGTCGGCGCCGTTGAACCAGGGGCGGATGGAATGGTAGAAGACGTCGGGGTCGCAGCCACCACGCACGGAAAGGAGGATGCGCGTGAGGTCGTCAAGGACGCGGGCGAGGCTGTGGAGATAACGCGTGATGCGGCGAGCGGCGAGCGCGTCGCCGACGAAGAGCTCGTCCATCATCGCGCGCATGATCTCGAGCGCATCAACGCCGCGCAGTTCGATTCGAGCGCTGGTAAGATAAAACTCTTCCTCGTCGCGCGTGCCCGTAAACAACGTGAGAGAGCGCAAGTTGTCGAGCGCCGGGATTGGCTCCTCCTCCGGAACTTTGAGGGCCCAATTGTAGAGTACGTCGTCCGAGTAGGTGATCACGGGGGGGAGTTGCAGCTGCGCGCAAACTTCCAGAAGAGGGACGGTGATAGGCGCGGGAATCCGGATCTCAGAATCAGGTGGCAGGGAGTGTATATAGAAGTGCATGATCCATGCCAGTACTTGATGAGCACGGCGCAGAAGTAGCTCCGAAGGGCACAAGTCGACTGTTTGGAGAACGTGAGACTATGGACGGCGGATACGTGTTGTTGTCAGCGAAGTCACTCGAGTCGCGGGGATGGATACGTACTTGCCGGACGCGAACTCGCCACGATTCGGACTGGACCATTTCCTCGTCTGTGATGTCGTATTTGCTACCAAGTTGTAGACGATGTACCCGCGCATCGTCAAGTAACTGTTCCCAAGGCTCCCATTGCGTAGGAAGTCGAACAAGTGGAGGATCGGGCGGCATGAACCCCGTGCGAGTGTCGACATCAAAGTCATGCGCAGCGAGGGTAGTGGTGTCGACAACACCTGCAGGTAGGCCTACGAGGACACCAGGACGAGGTAGCGCGAGGAAATGGTTAGGAGAAAGGTGGGCCATTGACGCAACAGTAAGAGTAAGAGGACCGAGCAATATATATATATGTAGGATAGAAATGACCAGAGATTTGGGGAATGTATACGTATGGAAATGGGAGGACGGTAATTCCGATGAAGCGAAAGCGATGAAAAGATTATGAAGGAGAATTTTTGAACTAGGCTTACTAGCCAAACCAAGGCGATCCGAGGGCTAAATCTTTCATCCCGGCCCGTGCGTTGCCGTGATCACACGATTGCCCGCGCGCGATCGGTGGCAGCCCGTAAAAAGTGTTAGTGAACGTCCAAGTTCGGCAACTCGCAACCGCCCAGTCCCGATGGAGGGGTTGGAGAGGTATACATGTCCCTTCAGTCTGTGAATGAACAAACTCTTGACGCGATCATCCAAAAGGCCCGATTTTCGGTATCCTTGTTGTCACACTCAGAGTCGGTTCGCCACCGCTCTCCCTCGGACCTAAGAGGCTCGTATGTTCGCGAAGTTCAATGTTCAAGCCAACAGTCTGCTCCAGCTCATCGACAACTGCGGGTATTTATTGACACCCGCAAGCCGGGCGAAATCCCAGCTGCTAGAAGTGATTCAACAAGCAGCGTGTGATGGCGGCCCACGGGACATGGCTGCAGCAACTGACGGCCCGGGATCCAGGGTTCAGAGGTCCGAGGATGAGAACCATGTGATGGACCAAAGAGATGTCATCCCAAGAGTTGCGAGTGACTGACACTGTATGGCTAGGGTGAAGTGTCTGTCGGTACGAATAAAGCTATGGCGACAATGCGTGACATGTCTTTCTTCACGTGGGTGGTTGCCATCGGCCCGGGCCCGTAAGCTGACCCCACCAATTGTTCCGCTCTGGGGGATACCGGACATACTCTCTCTCTTGTCCTTCAATCTCCATCCTCTAGATGAACTACTTATGGGGCGCCGTCAATGCGATCAGTGCCCCGTACCAGTATTACAAGGACATTAATCCAGCAACACTTACCGGGGCCATCGACGTCATCGTCGTACGGAGGCTTGGGCTCAATGGTACCATGGAGTTCGTCTCCTCTCCATTTCACGTCCGATTCGGAAAATGGCAGGTGCTTCGACCAAATGAGAAAAAGGTGTGCGCGTACGCTTAAGCTGAGGACTATTCACATATCTCTGTCCACTCCTCAGGTAGACATAGCCGTTAATGGAAATGCTGTGCCATTTAGCATGAAGATCGGAGAGGCAGGAGAGGCCTTCTTTGTCTTTGAGACAGAGGGCGATGTTCCGGATGATCTTATAACCTCTCCCCTTCTCGAACCAACTCAGCCCGTTTCTCTTGAGCCACCGCCGCAGGAAGACATTGGGAGATTCGGCACGAGAGAAAGGGAGGGCCTCACTGATGACGGGCAAGGAACCCGATTTCCTCGATCTTGATGCGCCATCCACCTCACCTCCGAGGACGGTTTCAAAGTCGCCGATCTCCTCTAGCGTATCAGTCTCTTCGATAGGACACCTCGTCACAACCCGGGAGGACCTCATCTGACTCTATCAACACAATTCCTACTTCTGTCGAAGCGGAGGAAGAGAGGCTACCGAAAGCACATGGCAATTTTCAAGTTACTCGTGATGTTGCCCATTCGGCGATGGTAGATCACGGGAACCGTTTCACGGAGAAGACACCTGATCCAGGCGAGTTGGGTGATGAAGCGTCCGCTAGGCCTCGTATATTTGGGTCAACAGGAGGTGTGCAGTATTCTTGCCCTCTCACTAGATTACATTGATGTACGCCTATGAGCCGTAGCGAACGCGCAGGGGTTACCACCTCAGGGAGGAGACTTTAAACGCTCATGGAGGGAGTGATCAACAAGGCAGTGCGTGTCTATGTCCTTCTAGAAATTTGATTTCTCCCTAATTCTTCGCTAGTAGCGCCGCGTCAGTCACCTTTGAAGGATACTGTTTTAATATCTGACACCTATTTCAACAGCTAGCACCCCACCGACCTGCCGCGAACCTATACCCTTTCCGAGCCTGCGTCCAGATAGTCCCAATCCGCTCTTCTGCTCCTCTCCCGTCAACTTCTACTCCAACAGATGATTACTCTTGGGAGTGGGGCGGATTTCCTCAACGCTCACCGATTGGCATGCAATACCCAGCACCGGCCCTGCTCAAGACATTGGACGGTACCCCAGTCGATGACCTCGCCACAGCTAGTAAACACGACGAGTTTCATCGTAGCAAAAGCCTTCCTCCCGAGTTTGAGCTAGATTTCTCAGATGAGCCGCCTTGCACGTCACCGGCGGAGGCTGAACAAATCCGCGGGTCGGAACCGTTATCAGATGTCGAGACAGATTTTAGTCACGGTCCAAGTTCGCCAAGTCAAGAGTACAGGTCATGGGTCCGCTGGTGGCGCCGTGATCGTAGACTGCCTGGTAGGTGTCGATGTACGCGTTGAGCGCTCACATTTAAAGAATGCGGCGAGCACACCGTTGCCAAGTGTCAGTTACGTTCTGTGATCTCACTTGCAGTCACAAAGCTGATCGCTGGAACATAAAAAGGAGATGCAAAGGGCTTCAACCGTTGATGTGCCAACTCTAGACTGAGGGCATGCGTAGTTCGTCTGCCATCTTGCGGTCTACTTTATCAGACTCTCTCGCTAGTAGCACGTCACCGCCTTCTCAAGGGAAACAAAATGGCTCGCAAGTACGGTATGCGAAGTCTCTGAGGCTCACATCAGAACAGTTGGTAAGTCTATGAAGTTATCCTGAGCTCATGACTTACGTTACATCACAGCAAGCGCTTGACCTACGGCCAGGGGCAAACACAATTACCTTTTCGCTAGCCTCGTCGGGCGTGGTCGCGTGCGCTGCCCGCATTTTCTTGTGGGAACATACGGACAGTGTGGTAGTGTCTGATATTGATGGAACGATTACAAAGTGTGTCTCATGACCTTCTTTTGCGAAGGTGGGCTGACACGGTGGCAGGTCGGACGCGCTAGGGCACATGTTTACCCTGATCGGGCGTGACTGGACACACCTTGGTGTTGCCAAATTGTACACCGACATCTACAAGAACGGCTATAAGATCATGTACCTCACGTCTCGTGCTATTGGTCAAGCAGATTCCACGCGCTACTATCTGCAGGGTATCAAACAGAACGACTATCAACTACCCGAGGGACCTGTCATCATGAGCCCAGATCGCCTGATGGCCTCACTACATAGGTGAGTTGTTCAAGCGGATAGCAATATGGTGCCGACTGACAAGTACGGTCCCGAATACCGCAGGGAAGTAATAATGCGTAAGCCCGAGGTATTCAAAATGGCCTGCCTACGCGATATCCAGAGGCTGTTTGGTCCCGCAACACCCCATCCCATTCTATGCAGGCTTCGGCAACCGCATCACCGATGCGTTATCATATCGTAGCGTGAACATTCCGAGCTCACGAATATTCACAATCGATTCGCTTGGTGAGGTGAAGATGGAGTTACTTGACCTCGTTGGGCACAAGTCCGAGTAAGTGTCGCAGACTTAATCCACTTTCCACCTGATCTGAGTTACCTCTAGGTCTGTGCGGAGTTATATTCACATGACGGACCTTGTTGACCAAATGTTTCCACCTATAACCCACAAGTGGGACAACGAATTTACTGCCAGCAATTATTGGAAAACACCACTCACAGAGTTTCCTCTACCAGACCTAGCTCCACCGTCCCCAGCATTGAGCGCACGCTCCGATACGTCTAATAAGAGCGCCTTTGCGCGCCTCCGCAATTTCAGTTTGCGTAGTACAAGCAGTAGCCGTTCGCGTTCGTTCGCGCCGTCACTGCCGCTTGCGGATGCCAGGCGTGGGCGTGACATGGACAGTACAGGCGCACACAGCCACCAACGGCAGCTGTCAAGTATCGAACGAGTCAGTAACGTGTTGGCCAATCTTGCCAGTCGCAGTGTTAGTCCAGGCACACCATCATCCTATGAATCGGAATCCGAAGGGGACGAGGATTTACACGGCGCTTCCGACGTTCCCGGCCACCATCGTCGTTCAAGGAAATGCAGCACCAGAAGTATGCCTGGATCGCTGCCCGGATCTCCACCTTCATCAGATGATGAAGACCTCGAGTTTGGGGTGACCGACAAGGGTGTACTTGATGACACGGCATCAGGACAGATGGTAGATATGGCAGAGCAGGAATTCGATGAAGACCTATTCGCGACCATCAGCAAAATGGCGCACTATTAGGGTCATTACCACGTTTTGTATATTCTTCTTGAAAACCTTCAGCCATTTTCATTTTTTACAGTAGAGTATATAGTAATAGCTTAACTAATACAGTCTCCACGTGGCTGGTTCGTCCGACTTGTCTCACTCCCTTTTGTCCACAACCACCCAACCACCGGTTAAGAATTATACTTCGGTTGCTCAGTGGTGTAAATATTTTTGAACGACGACAACCACCATGGCAGATGTACCGACATTAAGCATCACTCTTCTAGGAGCCGGCCAAGAGGTTGGACGGTCATGCTGTGTTCTTCAATACAGAGATATAACGATCGTCTTGGATGCTGGCGTACATCCTGCCCATACTGGCATGGCATCGTTGCCCTTCATTGATGAATTAGACTGGAGCACAGTGGATGCCATACTCGTGACGCAGTGCGCTCCATTCCCCCCTTCCTCATTCGAGTTGGGTGTCCTCAATACGCGTTCAGTTTCCATCTAGATCATGCGGCAGCATTGACATACATCACTGAGAAAGTGCGTGTGACAGCGAGATGGATATGCAGAACTCTTACCCCTCGTATACAGACTAACTTTCGAGAAGGAAAAGGCAAAGTTTACATGACCCACCCAACGAAAGCGCTTCACAAGTTTATGATGCAAGACTTTGTCCGAATGAGGTGTGAATCATCAACCTACCCCTCTGCCGAGCGCTCACATCTGTTCAGCAATTCGTCAACCGATGCGCTAATCTCACCTCTTGATCTCTCAATGTCTATCTCTTCCATCATTCCAGTCTCTGTTCACCAGTTGATCACTCCCTGCCCTGGCGTTACCTTCACGCCATACCACGCAGGCCACGTTCTAGGCGCATGTATGTACATGATCGATATAGCTGGCCTTAAGGTCCTCTACACGGGCGATTACTCCCGTGAGGAGGATCGCCATCTCGTCAAGGCCGAGGTACCGCCCATACGCCCAGACGTGCTCATCGTGGAGAGTACGTATGGTGTACAAAGCCTGGAAGGACGCGAGGAAAAAGAATTGCGCTTCACGAACCTGGTACACTCGATCATACGTCGTGGAGGACACGTGTTACTACCTACATTTGCCCTGGGGCGCGCACAAGAACTTTTACTAATTCTTGACGAGTACTGGAAGAAGCACCCTGACTTGCATAACGTTCCTATCTACTATGCGTCCAGCCTTGCTCGCAAGTGCATGGCTGTTTACCAAACATATATTCATACTATGAATTCCAACATCCGAACGAGGTTTGCAAGGAGGGACAACCCGTTTGTCTTCAAGTACGTCTTTTTAACCCCTCTATTTTGTACCTCGCTTTAGTCTCGCATCCACCCAGGCACATCTCGAATGTACCACAAGCGCGCGGTTGGGAGCGCAAGATAGCCGAGGGACCTCCCTGTGTCGTTCTTGCCAGTCCTGGAATGTTGCAACCCGGCACAAGTAGAGAACTTTTTGAACTTTGGGCTCCCGATCCTCGAAACGGCCTCATTGTTACAGGTTATTCCGTTGAGGGTACACTAGCTCGGGTGAGTCTCACCTCGTTCTTGCGACCCACTGGTGGTACGGCGCTGGACGTTGTATTATCTCTCGGGTGTGTATGTACGAACCAATGGACGTTATTCTCCCATCGCGTGTGATCTTTGAGTCTTTCACGTCCTCAACGAGAGTCATACTTTTGAGAACATCGCTGATATCCTCTCGCAAATAGGACATCATGAATGAACCGGAAGAAGTTACTGGAGTGAAGGGCAATACCATCCCGCGCAAACTTTCCGTGGACTACATCTCCTTTAGCGCACATGTCGACTACTCCCAAAACTCAGAGTTCATCGACATGATCAAGGCTCCTCACATTGTACGTTCTTCTGACCCTTCTCGTTCTCCTTCTAGACGTACACCCTAGGTTCTTGTGCACGGTGAACAAACGGCTATGGGTCGTCTAAGGGCCGCCTTACAAGCCAAATACAAGAACCGAGACGAAGATATCAAAGTCCACTCGCCTCGTAACCTCGAGACGTTGAATCTCACCTTCCGCCCCGAACGAGTAGCCAAAGTGATCGGCGGTTTAGCCTCAAAACCACCCCAGACAAACGACGTCCTCTCTGGCTTGCTTGTGTCGAAAGACTACTCGTATACATTGTTGGACCCCCGTGACCTGAGAGACTTTGCGGGGCTTTCGACGTGTGTTGTGACCCAACGCCAGAAGGTTGCGCTCGGGGTCGGATGGGATCTAGTGAGATGGCATTTGGAAGGTATGTATGGTCGTATCGAGGAAGGACTAGACAAGGATGGAAACCTGACGATGCGGGTGAGTTTCCCTTGTATTGGAGATGCGGTGGTAAAGTTGACCCCGTACTCCGATCAGGTAATGAATGCGGTGGACGTGAAACAGACGGCCCCGCATGAGCTTATATTGGAGTGGGATTCGAGCGCAGCGAACGACATGATTGCCGATTCAACGCTTGCAGTGATCACAGAGATTGACAAGAGTCCAGCATCCGCAAAAGGTGTGTAATTTCCAGGGGTGTTCGCGCATGTTAGATTTGACCTTGGATATTCAGTGACATCTGGGCAAAGTCACCGACATGAGCACGAGCACCACCCGCATTCGGACCATGACTATAAGCATAATCCAATGGTACGCATTCAGCGATTGGGCATGTTCCTTGAAGCACATTTTGGCGACGTTGAATATCACATGCCGGACGAGGATATGGATACCGAGCAAGAACCAACAGCCCCTGGCGAGCCTTCATTCTTAATTCAATTAGATGACGCCGAAGCTCGAATCAACCTGCTCTCCATGGTAACTTCACCACATAGCTCGCTTTTTTTTTACTAATAAATATGTACAGACGGTTGATAGCAGCAGCGACGCGCTACGAAGGCGTGTCGAGGCTGTCCTCGAGATGGCTGCGTCGACAGTGAGCTCACTGAGCGAGTCTTTCGCATCCGGTGCACCTGAGGAATTCTCGAATCAGGAAGCGAAAAGTGCGGCTTCGCCGACGGACGAAATGGGAAAAAGAGGAGAATGATCCCAGGTAGACAGTACATTACACGCTATACTCTTATAGTAAATTCAAATCAAAAAAAACCCGGCAAGTGCCACCAACTAAAGACTAAAGAGAGGAATGCCGCCCACGGGAGTGCTCGACTCGACGGGATTGTGAGCAGCCGCGCCGTTGTTCTCTTCGTTTTGAATTGCCAGCCCCTTCGTTGCGCCGCGGGCGTCCAATGTTTCGTAGCCCCACGTCTTCGCCGCGCTCTCCAGTACCACCGTCCTCTTTTCCATCAGGACTTCACCCAAGTAGAGATGACCGCAGTCGCAACCGTGTCGAAACCAACACGAGACGCACCTCCCGCGTCGACATGAACTTCGAGCAAGCCTTGCAAGCCAGTGGGACCGTCGTTATTAGAGAGGGGATTGATGTTGATACTTTGGGCCAAGACTTAACGCCTCTTTCCTCCCCTCCCACAAGCTCGTCTCGACCGCACAGCATGATTCAGTCGACGACCACCCCCGTCGTGGCTCCTCCTCATCCGCACAATTCAAGACGTCACCCACCTCACGACCTCCTGCTTCTGCCTCGACATCCGCATCTTCTTCATCTAATGACCTTTTTTATGACGCCGAAGACCCAGACTATCAGACTAGGCGCCGCTTCTTTGTACAGGTCTCAGGGTACCGCAAGTAGCCCGGATCTTGCCACCCTTGTCCGCAAGGCTAAACAGCGAGGAAGCATACTCCCGACTGGCAGGGACAGGCGCCAAGAGCCCGCGCCGCCCTTGCCCCCGGGTCCACACGCACCCTCTGACCTTTCCACTCGATTTCGCAACACGTCCTCCGCCTCCTCCTCTGGGTATTCTGTCCCAATTGTCTCATCCCCTCCCATGCCAAAAGGCTAGACTACAAAAGTCCCGACAGTCCGCCGGTCCATCTTCCGGCTCTGATTGGGTGTTCGCGAACTCAAGCCAGGATGACGAAACTGCCAAGGTACGTGTTGAGCGGCGTCTTGAATGTGGAGGGTCCTTGACAGCGGCTTAGAATCCAAAGTCTTCGGTCCGACAAAAGACGAGTGCGTTCTTGGGCAGGATGTTGGGACAGAACACGATGCGCGAACGTTCGGTACGTGTTCATTTTCGTTTTAATGGCCTCTAGTAAAACCCATATTCCTTGCAGAAGACCACGTCCTCACCGTCACGGCAAATGGTGCAAATCCCTCCGCCCGTACCCCCAATACCAACAGATACAGCTTCCCCTGCCGTGTCACTGCCGTCAGAGGCTCTCCCTACCTCGCCCCAATTGGCCTCTGTCCGCACTACACAGGACACATTGAGATTACTTCCCCTTGAAAGTGAAGCGAATCTCAAAGTTGCGATTAGTGAATCATCACTTACAGCTGTCGAGCGTGAACGACCACGATCCCCCCCTGGAAGGACAACCCGTACCCACGATGTAACGACGCCAGGCTAAAACACAGGTACATGGCAAACGTCGAAGCATGTCTGTCGGTGAAGTTGATCTCAAGAAGGCTGCCAACACTGCCATGACAACTTTACCACCTCCCGCGAGCACGCGCGAGAAGCGCAGCGAGGACATAATGGGCTGGGACTCTACTATACGTGGTATACTCTCAGATTTTGAGAAGGAACCTTCCCAGCTTGATCAAGACTCCACTGGGGCGGACACACTTGGCCTTCGTGTGCCGTCTGTGTCTTCTCAGCATACTCCTAGGTTACGCATGCGGAGCGCCGAGCAGACCACTACCGCCACGACGCCAACCGACATTCGACAAATGACCTCGTCTCCCCCTCCTGTTGTGAAACCCAATCCGACTATCGTTGCTCACGCGCCAGACACAGACGCAGTGAGCGTCCGTGGTGAAAGTTCCGAAACGCCTGAGACTGGCGTTCCATACCGATCGCCCCCACTTTTTACGGGAACCTCCGCGCGTGCCTTTTCCTATTCACAACGATCTTTTCCTAGCGCGTGTTCTCGCCCATTGGGTCCACGCAGCGCATCGAGTGCGCATACATCATCGGAGTCGCGTGAGCGCTTATTGGTGCATCCTCGACCGGTGGCATTCAATTCGGAACCCTCACTACTCGCTAATAACGGGAGCTCGGTCCCCCTCTCCACTTTCTGCACTTTCTCAACATGATCTCACATCGAGCCCGGGCCAACAACTCCGCAGATTACCGTCCGACAGCTTGGGTCCTATAGACTCCGAAGGGATCGAGACCCGCGGCAAGGAGTGTGCGAGGCGTGCTTGGGAGGAAGACGAGGGATTCCTGACAAAGGAGAGGATCGCTGAGTGGCTCGGCGGAGTGTAAGTGCTTTTCCACTTTGACCAGGGATGATGATTACTGATGTCCTTATGTAGTGGCCGGCTTAATAAGGCCGCACTGCGACACTACATGATCAATTTCGATTTTTCTGGATTACGACTCGACCTCGCCTTCAGGTGTGACAGCCGCACCTTCGAATTAGTGTATGCTAACTAGGTCGTTGTAGGCGTTTGTGCGCCAAGCTGTTTCTCAAGGCGGAGACCCAGCAAATGGACCGAATCCTGGAAGAGTTTTCGAGACGCTATTGGGATTGCAACCCAGGAAGCCTCTTTGGCAACCAAAGTAGGCTTACCTTGCAATAACTTCTTCAGCTCCGATTCATGTCATTGGTACAGATGTTGTCCATGCAGTGGCTTACTCGCTTCTCCTCCTAAACACGGACCTCCACGTCGCTGATCTCGCAACCCGCATGTCACGTGGCCAGTTTGTTCGAAATACGCTCTTTACAATTCAGATACAGCTCCAGCCCAATCGTTCTGGGCAAGGCTCCACTTCGGACCTTGTGCAAAGCGACCGAGATGCAGATAGCATTCGTGGCCCCGGATCCGAAGGAAGCGATGTTGGCACCAGCACACTGCGCTCACAGGCAAAGCGGAGCGACAGTATTACTAGTTGGAATAGCATCACTCGTGACGCTGCTCTTGCAAACCTGTTCGTTGGATCGCCAGCTATAGGGCACACAGCGCCATTGCCAAACGATAGCACCGCATCTGTGACGGCATCAGCGACTAGTGGAACGGAGGCAAAGACACCAAGCACATTAGTATCATCCGTCGTCTACGACCGTAACTGGGAGAGTGACATGGAGAGTTTGCTCAAGGTATGGGCGTCCAAACAGGGTACATACTCGACTCATGATTATTGTAGGACATGTACAATGCAATCAAGAGCCAGCAAGTTCTGCAGCCGCTTAGCTCGCGAACGTCGACCTCATCTTTAAACCCTAACGCCCCGCTTCGGAATCGTAGCATACGCACCCAGCAAGACCGCATAAACAATATCAAGCGTGGAAGCATTCGTGGTATCCAGTCAATTCTTGGCGCTCCAAATGGGATAAGTCCGTATAGTAGTAACAGCAGTGTCGATGGACGTGCTAGTCCTGCCCCTAGCTTCGCTACATCTGCTCATGAGGTGCGTGTGTACTCGTGTTGTCACCCCAAAAAGATGTCTCATTCATTCGAGAGTAGAATATCCATGGCTCAGTGATGTCCTTCTTAACACCGGCGCTTGGATTTGCCTCCAACTTATCGCACACGATTATACGTGAGACGCAGGAGGACGACGAACGGAGCGAGCACAGCGATGAATCGGTGGATACTACAATCAGTATCACAGACGAAGAGCTTGCGCTCCTCGGACCCCCGTGGGCTAAAGAAGGCATGTTGTGCCGCAAGCAGTATAATGAGACTTCGGGAAAACGGGCAAAGAGTAAAGCCTGGTTGGACGTTTTCGTCGTTATCCAAAAGGGGGAACTAAATATGTTCACCTTCGGCGAACACGCTGCCGGTGGACAACGTGTCGTCGGCGGTGGGAATTGGCTTGTAGGTTTTCATTTGTCGACATGAGGCAGTGGTGCGATTAACGCACGTTCGTAGGAAAATGCCAACCACGTCGGCATGCTGCAACTTGCCCACTCCCTGGCGCACGCTCTACCCCCACCAGGCTATAACCGACAGCGCCCATGTTGCATGGTTCTAACGCTCGCCAGTGGTGCCGTATACTTCTTCCAGGCCGGTACAGAAGAGCTTGTGAACGAGTGGGTGCAGACCTGCAACTACTGGGCGGCACGGCAGAGCAAGGAGCCGCTGGCTGGAGGCGTGTCGAATATGGAATACGGCTGGAACCGCGTCAGCGACGTTTTTCAGCACGGGCGATCGGCGTCCGACGACGAGTCTGTTCGCCCGCACGACTACGCGGATACCGCGAGCGTGCGTAGTGGACGGAGCAACCACAGCCGATTCAGTCGCAAGGACGGTGTGACAACAATGCGCGCTGGCAGCTCGCCGTGGTCGGACCGCACGAACATCAGCGACTGGAAGCCGCCACTGGCACCATCTATAGCCAGCATTCATGATGAAGAGGCGCAACTAGAAGCGCTCAAGAAACACGTCGCAGCGTTGACACAAGAGCTACAGGACCACAACGAACTGCGAGGACCAATGATGGCGCTGGTACCTGCCTCCTGTCTTCCCTCCTTTATGTTGAACCCTGATGGACTGCGCTTCCTTTAACAGTATCCCTCACGCTCTCAGAACGCGGCCAAGGCGCTCAGCAACTGGGAAAAGAAATCGCAATACCTACTCGCCGAGCACGTCAAATACGAGTCATACGTCGATTCGCTGCAGGCTGCTATGACACTGCGCTTCAAGAAGCGTGGAGAGAAAGCCCTAGAGCGCGCGTTGCGGTCGGATGCTGCGAATGGCGCCTCCAAGGGCAAATGGAAGAGTCGCCCGCATGCGAGGACCATTACCGAGGTCGAGGAGCCTTCAATGGTCATTATCGAGCCGACGTCAGCTCCGAGCGCACGCCATCGCCGAGAACGGGCGCAGGTGGATGGTGGCGAAGAGAGCGATGCATAGGCTTCTCTAATCAGGCGCCACTTGTGTTTTTTTAAGAAATTTGATTACCTTTCGCCAGATGTGTCGGCTGGTGACTTATATACCACTTGCTGATGATACACACGTATTTATGTTCATGATACCCATTGATCAACTCGTGACTGTCGTGAGATATCGAAAGTGAAGGAAACATCATACAGCGTGAGACGGGGGAGAGGTTGCCCAAGATAACATAATAGTTTGAGCGACTCTAGAGTATCCAATTAGGTAGCAACATCAGTCGTACATCATATCACTTTAGCACTCCGACAGAATGAATGATACGTTTACAGGGCCCGAAACCTGCGACCCTCTCTATCGTGACAAAAGAAAAGAAAAAAAGATACAGCAAGAGGGTGGGAACATGGTAGATGGGGATGAAAGAAACGGCATGGGAGATAGCTAGCGCCACATGATTGACACGGAAATAAGCTCATGTACCCGCGCCTTCGGTGGGGAGTTTGCGTATCAGGCCACCAGGCCCACCTGTAGAAGTCCGTCTTTGACGTTTCAGGGCCAACGATCCCGCGACAGTCGCACTTGCGCTTGCGGCCACTCGGCTACCAGGAGATAGTCGGGAGCCTGGAAGAGCAAGGGGGGTGTTGCTCGTCGTCGACGAGCGCGGCCGTGTCGAGGAAGAGACGAGCTTTGGGAGCCCAGGGTTGTTCTTACGCGTACCCGAGTTTGGCGCGCCGGAAGCTCGGTTCCTGAATGATAAGGGTGCCGTACCCGCTATCAGCAACCACCCTCCACGATAATACGAAATGGAGCCGAAGCGAGAGATATGGCGCACCGCTTCTTAATCACGTCAGTCTTCAGAGATAGAGGCCTGACAACACCATGCAATTTCTGTTTAATCGGAACACGGGTTAGCAGGAGAATTTGGCGCCTGCAGATAAGAGAACCCACATAAAACAGCCCGCATGCGTTGCCTAGAGTAAAAACGAACTTCTTTAGCGCTGCGCCCGTCGATCGCTCTCTGAGGAAACCACTTACACAGAGGCTGCCCTTCTGGATCCCTCCGCCACAATGGCGTGTTCGTCGTCTGGCAATTCGTGCAGACGGTCGGCGCTGTCTCCCCGTCTTCACCTTTGACGCCGCCGTTGCTCATCGCAGAGATGAGGTCAGGGGTGCTCGTCGAAGAGCGAAGCTGCGAGGTGGGTGGGTGGTCATGAGCCGTTGATTTCTTTCGAGCGACGACAGAGCGCGAAACAGCGTCCTGAATTCGCTTTGTTGACGCAATCTTGCGGTGTGTGGCGGCAGATGGGCCTTCAGCTGAGGGAGGAGAAGATCCGTTGGAGGCGTCGCGAGGTTCGGGAGAAGCGGCGGCACTAGAGATGAACCCATTTCCCCACCCGTCGCTTGAGGGACTAGGGTGTAGACTCGCGAAGCCATTCTCTCCGTGTTCAACCGGTAAGATTTGAGTAGGGTCCACGTGTGTAAAGGGCTGATGCGATAGGCTCGCGGCATCAACGCCATTGGCGTACATCATTCCCATTCCCATCAAATTCGAATAATCTATGGAGGAGTCCTCCACTCCAGCCAAATTAGTAGCATTTAAACGCGCGTAGCTCTCTGCGACGACCGCGGATACTGCTGCTGCTGCGGCAGATAAGCCCTCGGTCGGCGCAAGAGGCGGACTCGTATGCGGTGAGTATGCGGCCGTCGATAGACGAGAATGTGAGTGTTCTTGATATGATGATGGGGGATGTCTGGCGCCGTCAACGGCAGCCAAGATGGGGGGATAATCATGGGGGAGCGAATGAGCAGCATGCAAGTCGAAGAATGCATCGTATCCAGGGTACGTGAAGTTGAATGGCGCCGAAGGGAATGAGCCACCAGGAGGATGATTGGAACTGTGGGTAGGGTGATGGTGGGACAGAGAAAACCGATGGACCGTATCTGGCGACTCTACTATGGGGGACGCTTGAACGCTAGGAGGATCAGCACGAAGCATGCTTTCAGCGTGGGGAGAATCAGCTCTGCGTTTCGTCCCTATAAGAGTATCCGGCTGAGGACGACCGTTTACTTGATGCCTTCCTAATAAGCCAGCCAAAATACCGTCCTTTGAGACCGTGTGATCGAAACTCGTCTTACGCACGTGCCGGGGAAACGAGCGCTGCTCCAGCGGCGTGGCGGTTGATGCCGCGGCCCGCGATAAACCGTACAGCCCGAAAGAAGGGAGAGACGATGGGAGACCCGCATATGAGTGTAAGTCCGCCGAATGATGATCGGCAGGGATGGGATGAGAGTATCGAGTCCCATGAGGACCGGAAGGAAGGGTTGCTGCGTGGGGATGGTGACCGGCGTGTTCGGGAACGACGGGAAGGGAAAAGGGGTTATGGGTGGTCGACGAGGCGGGGCTGTGTCGACCATTGCCGTTGGGTGTAGCAGGAGGGGCCGATCCCGAGGATGGGAGGTTCAACTTGCCATCGAGAGAGTGTCTGTGTAGGCCATGCATATGAGAAGGCTTAGAGTCAGATGGGTGTTCGAGAGACGGAAAAGCGAGGCGTTCGGGGTGCGATAAGACGCTATCGAACTGTATCCCTGTTGCTGGCGGCGGACGGGACCTTGAGCGGCTACTTGGTCTCCAGTCCATGGGAACTCGAGATCGAGATCGACTCATGGCCCTCCAGTCCATTGGAACAATCTCGCTGCGATGGGGAGTTAGCGCGATATTAACACGCTCTGAGCAAGATGACGCCACTCACTCGTCGTCTTCCGTGCCATCCTGATTCTCACCATCAACACCGTCAAACCCCACCACACTCACTTTGGCCTTTCCTTTATCTATGCGACGACCTCGTTCCTCCCCCACGCCCGTTTCCTTCTTCCCCTCATTGGACAGAGGGATAGTATCACTAGCGACTTCCCCCTTAACTTGCACAGAAGTCTGTTCTAGCTCACTACCCTGTCCACCCAGTTTCGTCTCTTCGTCTTTCTTCTTCTTCAGTGCCAATGCCATCATTCGCCATGTCAGGTTCTCCATTCGCTGCGCGTGCGGCAAGTTGGCTTTGGTACGAGCGTACATCTTCCACACTTGCGTCGCAAGTGGATCTTCCTTCGCGAGTTGTTCAGGATCACATTGACTAGCGTCTGTCGGGGACAACGCCGTGGAGTGCAAGTCGGGTGAACCAGAGAGGACTGGGGACGGAAAGGTGCTCGCGCCCTCAGTCCCAGGTTCAAAGAGACTGTCGGAGAGGATGTCACTGAACATGGAGGTGTCTGGGCGGGTACTAGTTCCTGGGGACTTGGGTGAGTCGTTGAAGTTGTACCCTCCATTCGATACCTTGTGGACCTCAGATAAAGAAGGGGATAGAGCAGTCGCAGCAACTGAAGAATCCCGCGACGTCTTCACAGTGTGAAACGAGGCATACGGATGGGCGCTGGGGACCGATGGGGACGTGGAAGTTGGAGACATCCATAACGATGGAGGGAGACCGGCATTTGATCGGCCAGCCGTGACATCGGGGTTGGATTCGTAATCGGAAGACGTTGCATAAGAATTTGGTAAGTAGGTTGATGAGACGGCGGACCCTGACAGCCCTTACGGTTAGAACCATCCAGCAGAACCTCTGCAAAACACTTTACCCGCAGAACCTCGACGTGAATGCGCTCTGATATCGTCATGAATATCACGTTTTGCATCTTTCAGGCCATTGTGCTTTGCGCAGGCTGGTCGAGGAATCGTGGAAGAAACGTCGGCCATGACGGGACGGCGGGACTTTGACTCGTCATATGGCGAGGCCAAACCCCTCTGGTCTTGAAAGTTCGCCTTCTGGGACGGGTGCGAATGCGAGATAAAAGGGGTGTCAGTGTGATCTTCATAAGCATCCAGCAAGGGGAACGGGGGTTGTGAGCGCGCGGGGGATACAACATTCGATGGCACGCTGCCGGAGGTGCTTGCGACGGGCCCGAGGACACCGGTAGCAGCCAGGTGGGCAAACAATTCCGGGTTTAACGGAGAAGAAAAGATATCGGCCCAGCTATGACCCTGGGGTAAAGCAGAGAAATTCGACTGCAGAAAACGTAAGTGAGGACCTGGGGGTGAGGGACGGTTCGACGTACAGGATACGGAGTTGTGAGGTCCGGTGATGTCAAATAAGGAGATTGGGGCCATGGAGAGGAGTGGGATTGAGGCGACGAGACAGAAGGCTGAGGATTGTGATCGGCCGAGCCATTCGATGGTGCATGGGATGGGAGCGCGGTGACGATGGTTGGGCGCGGGGTGGAAAACCAAGCCGGTTTCGGGATGTCATCCACGGCACTGCTGGATTGCACCGGTGCAAGCTCCATAGACAAGTAGGACGCTATGAAGTTGCGATGGGTTGTGCGAGGAGGTGTGCGGGAGGGGACCGGAAACAAGCCTCTAAATGTTCAGAGGGCAGCGGCCGAAAACACTGCCAGATGGGACGACAAGATAGATGGCGACGGTTGTGGCAGATAAAAGTTGTTCGGACCCGTTCCGCAGGAAAAGGAAGGGCTTTTGACTGAAGGTAAAGGGAGATGAGAAGATGGAAAAGGGGCAATGCGGATGCGGACGCGGATGAAGAGGAGGGAAGGGTGTGGTGTAGCGAGCGGCAGCCAGTAACCAATATCGGGCGATGGCGATGGGCGGACCGTTCTCTGGTCTTCAATTCGTTGACTGGGCACAAATTATACAACAACAACTCTGCTTTCTTCTTCTGTACTTGCGATGTACCACGCTGGACTACTGTAGTGCTCTATACGACACCGTCTGAATGGAAAAAAAAATTATTTATTATTATTCACATGTGTCAACTCAGGTTTGATCTCTCTTCTCTCACACGACCGAGGGACCTTGTTCCTTAGATCCACGTTACCGTTACAAGATCCTCTTCGGATTTCCGTTCCCTTGGGATGTGGATCATCATTTCTCCTTTTCTTTTCTTTGTTTTATTTTGTGTGTTCAACTCCCACTTTGTGGTCACCAAACACCACCTGTATTGTCAGAACCATTCTGCTCTCGCTTACACCCCCTCCCCCATTGCCGACCTATTG
This sequence comes from Lactarius sanguifluus, assembly GCA_021527775.1. NCBI lineage: Eukaryota > Fungi > Basidiomycota > Agaricomycetes > Russulales > Russulaceae > Lactarius > Lactarius sanguifluus. The sequence continues at coordinate 542,008 of JAKEYF010000011.1, read as the reverse complement.
CTTCCCATCGCTCCATCTTTTGCTTCTTCCTCTCCTTGGCTCGCGCGGGAATGTAATCTTTCCTATTTCGTACTTACAGCAAGGCGATCCCCAAACTGGCCATGCTTCTCCGCTAGGATGACTCCTTTCTGCCCACCAGCGTTCCCTCTTCACCTTCGATGAAACCCACTTCAGTTGGCCAGATTGCCGGTCTCGGATTTTTCCACGCATGTCCAGGGCAAGAGCTCTTCTACTCTCAGTATCCTTTCCCAGTGCCGCCACCATCACCGTGCGGTCGCCCTGTTTTCGGCCGGATCCATACGTCCTGGCGGCAGAACCGGCTCCCAGCTGTCTGACACGCACGTTCGCACGGTGCGTGCATGTATGCTGCGGGGCGATGTATTCTGAGTATTTTTTCCGAGTATCTGCACACGCCATTTCCACATCTTCAGCAAACTGACTCGTCAACGTCTATACACCTCCGTGTCACTGTCATATACCTGATTCCAATTCCGGCCTTCCTTCCGCCGAGCATCGTTTTGTTTTTATTTTTGCCGATCGTGTTCTCATTGCGGCAGCTGCATCTTTGAACCCTGTGGCGTTCTGGCGTTGAATCTTAACATTCACTAGCGTTCAGGGTTACTTGTGATCTGAAAGCATTTTGGGTCGTGGTTTGCCAAGGCCTTCAACACCCTCCCACGGGGAATTCGTCTTATGAACAAAACCTTCTACGACGCCTGCCATAATGCACCTAACAGCCTCGTGCTGTGAGTGGCGTTTTACATTAACGCAATTCGTGTACTTCTGTGTCTGCGGGACTGATCATCTGACCAGCAGTACAAGGCGCGAAGGCACCGTTCATTCCAAGCACCCCGAATAAGAAAGCATCAACGGGTGACCACGTTGCTTCTGAGGACTAGCGCACACATGACCTCCCACAGCGAGGTGTCTAGCGTCTACCCTTACGAAAGAAGGAATCTGCCCAACTGCCACCGAACGGCATGACTGTTGCGAGGTGTCTCTTTACTTGTGCATGTAAGCAGCCGTGTGAAGTAATGCCCACCCATTTCGCCCCTCCGCAACCAGTCACATTTGTCGCAATCATTGAGACTTGTTAAATGGGGCGAAACGTGGGATTTCTTTCAGGCTTTCCCCTTTTGGTTCGTGCGTCCCACTTGCACGGCCGTCCTGTCCCGTTGACCCCGTGCCCTTCCTTCGTCCTTCTCGAAGGGCACCCAAAACGTCCATCGTTCCTGGGCGTTGAGCACTTCTTGCAAGCCGCTGACCGGCAGCGGCAATCGCTTTCCGGAAATGAGGCTGCATTTAACGGTTTGACGCGGCCTGCTGCTTGTGGTGCTTGGAGATGACAGTGCTGACAGCTATTGAGTCGGAGCGCTGACTCGGACATGCACATTCCATCAAGCGGCTAGCTTTTCATATAGTTGTCCATCGTGCCCATGGTCTCATAATTTGCGAACATCACTCACCTACTCTTTCACCCGCAACAGGCGCGCCGCAGACCACGGGATGAGTCCTGTCATGATGTGGCACCCCATATGGAATCGCAATATTGCATGTCGTAGTGTATCTGAGGATGACGATATGCTACGATCGCGCACCGAACGAACGGATACGCTCAGATCTTCGTCACCCTCACGGGGGTAAGGACGTCGTTGTGGCCGTTTTAATTTCCTGTACGCTGTCACGAGACTTCACGCGCTTCACGTTGAGGTTGAATGCATGTCTCCATGGCGAATGGCTTCTGTGGGATCTGAAACTTGGAACTTGGTCTCATGACACTCCACTTACGCTATCTCGTGAACTGGACACTTGTTCCACATCGCGCTTCCCCATCAACCATCAATAATTGCTACCATCGGTCAACTGAGTTCCTAGTCAGTCCTCCCTACAGGTGATTTATCGATTAGGTCTACAGTGTACTTATGTCTTCGGCAATTTTTTTTCTCAGTTTTTTTGCCAAGGGCTGAAGGAATCGAACGCTCAATCGGTCCCAAGATCTGTCCGATCATCCGATGTCGACTGCAAAAAAAAACACGCGATCGAGAACTTTTATCACGTCCCTCTTCATAATTTCAATTAGTAACTCAACTGAACTGACAACTGTTCGGCTTACAACCGCTTTCATATTGATGGGAATTAGCGAAGAGGGGACTCCGGCAAAAATGCAGACTTATTTGTTGTTTTGATTTACTGCTGTAAATTTAAAATAAAAATATAACGAATTGACCCAAAGAAGTTGCGATTATAGCGTCTACAATGTCGACGCGTGCAACGTGTTACTGTCCTTGGTACAATGACAATACTGCCAGGTCGCACGAAGTGACGTTGCTTTAACACGGAGAAGATAGGAGTTAAATGACGTGCAGCAGCGGGGCATGGGCATCACATATGGTTTCTCAAGTAACCCAATGACAACTACCGCATAGCACTACAGTGACTACTATGTCATACCGCCTACCAACGTCGTCCTGTCCCACCGCACCAGGCATTTTACTTAGACCGAGTTCATTCCGTCAATGCCGTCTAGCTGCACGAGCTGCGCCAAACTGAGCCCATTCGGCACCTCCACCAACGCGGGTGAGCCCAGTCCGGAGTTAAAGCTGCTGATTCCTATCACGGTACCAGCCAGTGGAGCGTGTTGATGTGCGGCGGCCATCACGTTGCTACCGTCGTCGCTTCTGCAGAAACAGTATGTGTTTGAGAGTGGTACACCGAACACCAAATCAAGAATTGCGCAGGACCCATCGAAGAGTCACCAACACCAGGCGTGTGACCCAAACTTGAGATGAGACCATCGCCATAAACACCGTTGTTTGACGCGCCATCGGTGATGGCAGTGGAGCTGGTGCTGGTAGTATCGTGCGGATGGCTCTCCAAGGCCCAGCAGAACTTCTCCGGGGCCGCCGAGGCGTGGGGCGTTACGGCCACAGTCACCGTAAAAGTCATTCAGCTTAGCGGAGGCGAGGTCGACTGTCTGGGCATGACGAACGGCGTTGTTGTTGGCCATCATCGATGTCATTTGAAACATAGCGGAGCGGCGTATTCACCATGCTCGCTCTGAGTCAGCTCCGCAACCTGACCGTGCGAGCCGGCGCTGGCTCAAGTGCTGCATTCACCTGCATTCGAGACGAGGGCCAGCGCAGAGATAAGTTGCTAAGTCGAAGTGGTCCCACTAGAAAAAACAAGGCAACACAATAAGACGAATTAAGAAAAATATAAGCCATTCTTTTCCGATCAGATCTCAGATAATTAGTTATCTTCATCCTCCGCTCACTCTCCTGCCTGCCAAAGGCTTTAATAATTACGGAAACTGATGGTGCTAGAGGTTACGACTTCGTGCCATGAGTACGTGGGTTCCATTGCAATTTCGGGTATCACGACAGTGGATCGATGCGTAGGTTTCAAAGAGTCTCTAAGCATCCAAGATTATCGTTGCGCCTTCCTTAAGAATCGACCGTGTCCGACTTGGTGTCCGAGGGTTCGGGTGTTCCTCCACCCGCGGCGTCGCTAGACGCTTTGGCATCTGCGCTCCCATTTTGGGAGGCAGCTGCGGCCCCATCATTCCATTGCCAAGCTTCTGAGAGCTCCCCGCGGCACCAGGCGGTGAATACAAAGGAGAGAATACAGGCCGGACTATCTCCATTCTGTGGGTGGAAGTTCGACACATCCATGACAGAAGATAGCGTACCTGAGGTAGAGTAGCGCGGGCTGCGCAGCCTGGTATACATGCATGACCACCATCGTTGTTGCAAGCCCTGTAACATATGCGACGATCGAAGCGACGAAATAGGGCTTTGCAAACGGCTTCTCCTGCTGGGCCATTGTGTGACGAAAATGGTCATAGCGCAGCGCCAGTGAAACGAATGTTCCGGGGACAACGATGTCACCCAGGCCAAGCATCATGGTCCCGTGTTCCAAGGAGAACCTGGTTGACTTTGGCCACAGTATCTTCATGGGGAGGTCGAGGCTGGTCGCGACGCTGACCATCTGCATTTCCGCCATCAGTTTCCACGAGGCCGTGCCAAAGAACGAGATGTATTATCGTACCACTTTGGTCCCAAACACCCACCATACATCGTAAAAGAAAAGGCCAGAAAGGAGGATGGCTCCAGTCCTGAAGGAATCAATCTTGAGCAAGGAGATTGCTTGGTGTCCTAACGACAACGCGAGGATATTTGTGAGGAGTATGGATTTCGTCGGTCCACTATAGAAAATGTATATGAAGGATGGGATCACCCCAAGTGGTACGAGCAAGAGAGAAGGTGATCTGCACGAGATACACACGATCACTGGTACATAATGAGCCCAACCCAGAGAGAAAGAGGACTTCTGCTCACCCCTTTCGTGCTTGAATAACCTGAATTCAAATACTTTCTCGAAATTGTTCCAGCGTTGAGAGCCTAACATGAATCGCGCCAGACTAGTTAAAGACTAGGAAAGGTCGGTGAGGAACACAGAATATGCGTGACTAAAGGGAGATGTTACACGTGGTACGCTGTAGAGACCAGCGAGTGCAAAGTAAAGCGACAGAAGCCAGTTGATCCATTCCTTTCCGAAGTATTTGATGGCTAGAAACAAACCACCAAGTAATGTTGAACCGAGCTATCATGGACCACAGTTTTTTTGGCATGCGCACGCGCAGAGTAAATAAACTGAGCGAACCACTGGAAATGTCCATGCGTCCTCGGCGGTCAAACGAAGGTCTTCGTCCTTATCTTCGTCCGACGTCTCTTTAGGGCCTTGTGGTTTCTGCACACCAACCGGGCGGGCACGATCAGTGAACAACAATACCACCAAAAGTGAGAACGGACCGATAGAGTTCCAAAGGACCCAGCGTAGATTGAAACAGTCGCAGTGGTAATAATACCAACATATGCGAACAGCAAGTCGGCAGTCAGGCTGCCAGACATTTTTCAGGTACGCCGTGCAGGAGGATGGTTGTGTGTGAGAGTGCGGAAGCGCATAAATACTGACATGTACTGACACGTTGTCACAACCCACAACAATACCACAACACCATACCACAACACTATTGCTTCTCTTCAGCAGCACCATGTGCGGGGCAGAGAGGCATATCCCAGAGACATCATTCTGCTCACTACGTGTAATCTTGTTCTATGATAGTACACAATCATGCATGCAAGGGCACGCCCGCGCTAATTTTCCCAACCCCACCGGGAAATAGATTTTCACGAGATGACTCTGCCTTGACGAGACCCGACCACATATCAGCCCGACTCCAATAGCGTTACAGGAATACGTGCTCTGCATTTCATGAGGCGTTCCATGGGCCACGTAGCACACAATGAAAGCTGCGGTCTGCGCTGGTACGTGTCAGTGGCCCGGATATCGTCATGTGCCCGGGATTAGTACACGGGTGCCTGATTCGGCTGATTCGCACCTCACGAGCTGCCGCGTTGACCAACTAGGCTCAGGTTGCCAAGAGCATACGAGGTGCCCCACATTGGACCAGGCCGACGTACAGTATGGATGGATGATGGACATTACAAAGGCCTTGAAAATCGAAGGGTTTGCGCGCTTGGCTTACACCAATTAGCTGACGTACTAATAGATGTCTCTTGAATCACTGTCCTATCCCTCAAACTGAGGCTCAAAGCCAGCCTGGTTCTAAACGGCCCAGCCTGTCGGTCTCGATGAGATTGGTATTTACTTCTATTACTGCCAGAAAACCAGCGTTCAACGTTCAACGTTCGACTTCCAACAGTCTTTCAACTCAGCCGGCTTGTGCAGCAGGATCGCGCGAAAGATATTGCTCAAGTTGTAGAGTGAGGTTAAGATATTTGCCCGCTGGTGCTCGAGTTTTTGTCATCTTTTCGTTGCCGAGAAAAGACCAAAAATAGGCAGATGTCGAGAACTTTCTGAGGTAGGACCACTCCAGGCCACCAGTTTGAATGTTTAGCATCTCATTCGGTCTGACCCGGAATAGCCGCGGACTCGAGCAACGTTCTCACCCATAACCGACGAGGGGCCGTGCGCTAGTCAGGGTATTTCGTAGTAGTTGCCAGAAAGAGTCGAGACTTCTACTTTCGATCGACAGTCTAATATCCCGCAGCTATTCCGTTCTTTCTCGAATCGCTTGCCGCTGATCACAGTCAGAATTATGTAGACAAGGGAGTAGGATAACGACCACACGCGTACCATACACTGTTCCATCCTTTAGCATTACTGCATTCACCACAGACGAAACACGGTCTACATCCATGACTAAAAATTAAGGTTATCACACCATCTAGCCTATTCACAATGCATGTTACGCACCGTGGAGCGAATGTCCTCTTTTTTTGAGGTCATGCAAAAGTTCAGAGGGATATATATCGTCTGCTTCGACCCACTCGGGATATAGCTGGTGGTGAAGGCGACCGTATTCAATAGCAGAACCAATGTCAAGCCCCCAATCAGTATTTAGGATGACCTGGAATATGGCGGGGAAGATCTTCGAACCACCCGACCCGCCGAGAGCCAGATAGAATGACCCATCGGGATTCTCGATGATCGTTGGCGCAGTCGATGACAGGGGCCGTTTCTGAGCCTCCGGATAGTTATCTGCGTACATGAACACGAATTTCGGCTGCATTCAACGAGGACACAAACACGGTGAAGGCCAAAGACCGAATGCATTAGGAACCCCTGGTGTAGAAAAGTCATCCATCTGGTAAAAAAAATTCATTTTCGGTGTACTAAGGTATGATCAACCTCACGAACCTCGTCGTTGAACAAGATGCCGGTTACAGGATCCATAACTTGTGACCCGAAAACAAGGTTCACCGTGGATGTGATAGCCACAGCCATCCCATTTACGTCTACAATTGATGTATGACTCTACGTGGGAGGGTCACCACGGGGCGGAGAAGAATATAAATCCCACAAACCGTGCCATGGTCCTCAGGAACGTCAAACATTGGCTGATAATACGAGGCAGGGTGGGTATGGTCCTAGTCTCGAGCGTCAAAAGGGGTGGAAAAAGAACGAAATGTGTCGGCGCACGTCGGTCATATTCTTCGAAATCAATGTCCCATACGACTTGAGCGGTATTTTACTGGCGATTCTGTCCGGATCATTATTGAATGCAAGATCACATATATGCGTCCTAAGAGGAGCTCTCAATAATGTGGGTGTTTTAGACTGACGGATAGTAACGAACCGTGCGGCAAAGCCAACTGTTGTTAGAACGATCACTGATCACACTCAACTCGCCGAGGAGGGAGGGCTTACACTTCATGGCTTCAATGAGGCGATGGACATTTACATCGGTACGTCCTTCGGCGGGTAGGTCGTACTTTTCCATCAAGTTAAGCATATGAAGAAGAACGGGTCCTGAGGTTGGGGCGTGGGAAGTATAGACTTTTCGACCTCGGTAGGTACCCTCAAGTGCTCTGGAGACCTTAACCTCATAGTTAGCCAAGTCCTTATAGGTCATGATGCCGCCTTCGGCACGAATCTTGCTAATGATAGCATCAGCGATCTCGCCGTGATATAAAGCGTCGGGGCCCTGCTCAGCAATAAGACTGAGAGTCCTCGAAAGGTTGACACGCTGAATTGTGTCGCCCTCCTTGAGAAGAACACCATTCGGTGCGAATATATGAGACCAGTCAGAGTTGTGGAGAAACAGCGAGCGATATATTGGCCACTGTTACAATCCTATTTGAGCTTAAACTGGATTGTACGTATGTAAGTACTTACGTGTATCCTGAGACCAAGTTCCTTTCCTACGGCCCAGCCTGTGGCAATGTCGACGCTCGGTTGTACAAGCCTCTTCCATGGCAGCTTTCCCCACCGCTTGTGCGCCTCTGCAAGACCACGCACTTCGCCGGGAACACCGACAGAAAGACCGCCAAACCTCGCCTCGACTGGGCGCTCCACATACATGGTTGAATTCGCAAGTGCTGGAGCAGTTTCTCTGAAATCAATGGTCCAGACCTCTGATATGCCACCTGGAGCGGATGGGGGCAACCGAACAGTCATGAACCCGCCGCCACCAATCCCGGATCTTGGGATACAGTAAGTACGACACAATCGACACGTCACCCAGATGCTTGCTTACGAGAACATATTCACGACGCCAATGCAGAAAGTAGTGCCGACACCAGAGTCCACAGCGTTTCCACCGTCCTTTAGGATTTGGACCCCAACGTTCGAACATAGGTTGTTTTCACTTGCAACTGCACCGTGTTCGGCTCTGATAAGGTACGCAGGGTTCCTATGACCAGGACTTGCTCTCTGAGGGCCCGTCCGGAGCGGATAAGAGAGGTACCGGCGTGTTCCGTAAGGCGCAACCGTGGCCGCTAAGATAAGGAGACAAAGGAGAAAAACGTCCCGGACATGTCTTCCGCGACGCCGCGCTTCAGTAATGTGGGTGGTGTACGCTTCGGAGCGACTGCGCAGGACGGCCTTCCCTAGACTCATCCTTGTCTATGAATGAAAGGAGGGTGTCGTGGTGTGGAGACGCTGAACCGAAGAGACATCTCTGTCCCTTTAAGTACAATCGGCGCCTGATAAGGCTGAAGCAGAACCTCATGCGTGTGTTGAGACAGAAATGACCTTACCCTCATTGGTCGAGCACGTGCCACGACCACGATACCGATCCTTTATCACGAGCAGTAAGTAACTATAGTACTCGCGCACTCATGAGCGCCAATCTTGTACGCTATCCACGATCCTCTCGAGCAGGCTTTTAAATCCGACGTGTCCAAGTCACATATGGATGGGTTCTTACATAGTCGGTGTGTTTTGGCCGCGTTCTCCTTATCTTCGGGTGCATATAGGTCACAATTCAAATCAGAACATCATCAACGACGTTCGCCTCCAGAAGCATGGGCTAGTACTCCCTCTCTCTCTTATCCACACTCTGACACTCGACTAGCCGTTGGCCAGGTACCAGCCTCTGCATCGACCAGCCGACGCCGCATTTCTGGGTTAAATTCACGGTTTGATCGTATGCTGTGGGAAGCAAGCTTGACGACCCGCACCTTTAAGTCCCTCCCTCGCCGCCATAAATATGCGCACTCCTCTAGCTCTTCATCCACCTCCGATCATGGACTAGCTACGGCTTCTGCCCGTGCATCCAACGACATGGAGCTTGGCTCTGGAGATTTAGGGACATGTTTTGTGGTCCTATCAGACGAGGTTCAGTCGTCCAAGACCCTGCCACGGATTGGTGCAGGTTTGAGTCCGTTTCCAAATAATGGAGATCAGGTGCTTTTGATTTTTTACTATGGACAATTCATGTGGAACACTTGACTGTTTAGGCCATTGTGGAGTTCTGCCCAAGTGAGCCGTTACCAAACTGGCTCGACAATACCTTGGCCACTCTGCCACCTAGTCATCCCGTGCGGCGTCTCATATTACCTCTTGATCGTCCCATTGGGAGGGACCTCATCGACCACGATCCTAATATCTCTGACGAGGACGCCGTCTTCGCTTTCCAAGCTCTCCCTTGCGATAGCCAGCCCCTGGGTCACCCAGGGAGTGATGGACATTCCGGAGCGAGGGTTGCAGTAACCGTATCGAAACCGTCCATCCTCAACTCGGGTTCGCGGACGGGTACCCCCGATTCTCACGGAGATACTTTTGAAGCTACCCACAATGGGTCCGAAGAGTTCCGAGAAAATTCCCTCGCAGTATTACGCACTGTCCCCTTTTCGACTCCCGGGCCTGGATGCGCTACCTCTCGAGCGTTGGCAGCTCGATTTCCATGGAAGGGTAATCCTATATTATCTCATATCACGGTCAACGACTCTCAGGAGGCCATGGACGTCCCACCTCCTTTCTCCACCCCAGGACCCTTCGCATCTCCTCGGCCTGTTAGTGGTCATGTATTTGGCAATCATCCTGTCGCACCTCACATGCCTCCTGAGGAGGTCTATCCGACAATTCAAAAGAGCAGTGCCGTTCCAATTCTAAACTCCCATACTTCTAAGTCTGATAGGATTGATATTCCCTTTACATTGTACCCAGTTCAGGACGGCTCCAGACAGTTTTCGGCATTGCCCAATCTTTTACCGGGTTTTACTTCCAATAACTTAGGTGGGTTTCTCTTTGCGCCTGGCCCGTCCCTCCCAGTCCCCACGTTCAATCTTCGGCCGAAGGTCTTTCGTTTTCCCCGACCCTAGCAACGGAACCCACCTTCCCTGGAAACAGGGGTGTGGTAACCCCTTCCCCAGGTCCTTCCGTGGAGCTTGCGAGACGATTGGGCATGAATGGCAACATAGCCTCCGATGATATTTCTATGGTGGTTTCCGACGACCTGCTGGGTCAGAAGACTCTTTTCGGCGCCTTTTCGTTGTCCGAGTTCCCCATCTCTCCAAGTCCTGAAGCAGAATCGTTACCTTGTCTCCGCGGGCACATGGTCCCCGCCGATACATTTCCACGAACACCAATGACTCCTCCACAATCCATACTGCCGGGATTTTTGTCAACTGACTTTGACTGGGTCTCTCCTGGCGCTCAAAGTCCTGGGAGCTCTGAAAGTATCGGCTGGTTAGATATCGCCGACGCCGATACATATACTCCAGCAGCTCTGATCTCGGAGCCTGTGCGAGAGACCAGCGGAATATTCGCACCTACTCCGGGCATACTTTTCTCTCCTCTGCTTGATGCGGATAGCACGGCCAATAGGAGTGTGTGGGGTATAGGTGATATGAGTTGGCGCAAAAAGTCTGTAAGGGACTTTTTTGATTTTAATTTTGACAATTGTGACTTTCGGTGCTACGAGGTAGCAGCAGATGACGACTGGGTGCAATAGGTCGCGCATGCTATCGAAAGTCGGAACCTGGGACTGAGAACATCGGAATTGTAGGGCTGTTACCATGAATCGGATAATAAACGAAGACTTTATGTGTACGCCACCGACGTCTGTCTAGGGAATAGGGTAATTGATTAATGAAAGCAAATAATTAAGTGACAGGACAGCAAGTCAGATGCTTCTAAGGACAACATGAATAAGTTACAACAAACAACATTGATCGGTAAGTCCCAAGGGTACCACCCTCAGCGACCTTCAACAACATATGGCAAGACCTCGAGATAACGTGATCCTGCTATTTTGCGCAGTGTCCAGCGCTCGAGTTCGTACATTTCATACGCCGATGCCGCCTGGCGCATTGCGCGTATGTGATGCGGACGCGAGTTGGCGGCGACAGCGTCGGCACGAGATTGCCATACACAGGTTGCTAGGTTCAGGCCGGTCTCTGGGTCGGGGGAACCGTACCAGTACATGATGAGCTAAGGCCAGACGTATATAGATAAGTTACTCCGGATAGATTGGAAGTATTTGGAAGTATGACAAAGACGTACCCCTCCATTTTTGATAGCTTCTTCGTGCGCTAGTCTGTCAGCTTCGTAGAGCGCTGGACGGGAAATTCGTCAGCATCAGAGCCGGGGTAGCGAGATGAAACATAGACTCAACGGCCACTTTCGCTGTCGGGCTTACGAATGCTTCTAAATGCTACGCAATACCAGTCATGCTCGTCTTCCTCAGGTAATTCGAGTTCTCCCCAGTTGAATGCTTCTGCATATGTTGTGGCGGCATAATCGTCGGTGAGGGGGCAAAAGTTGTGTAGTGCTCTATGAAGTGAGAGGGACGCAGGGTCTATGTCTGGTAAGCGAGCTTCGGTGGTCTTCGGAACGCGATCCGTCGAGGCATGCGTATGGCTCGGGAATGAACACGGGAGAGAGGAGAGAAGTGGAGGGAGGTATAGAATGGGTTGGTCAGAATGTATGGGGGCCTGCTTGCCGAGATACGGAGGGTCGTGTGGGTCATGGTGCGGGTCCTCCCTGGGTCCTAGCTCAGAGATACTAGAGGCCGGTGAGGACACGAAACTCAAGGCCGGAGAAGAGGTGAGACTGGTCTGCGGCGACGACTCAGATGAAGCGGAGTCGCTCGAGCTCGAGCTCGAGTCGGGGACGACGAGGTATAGACTGCTTGGAGCGCCGGGTGATTCCATGTACTTGTGGGTGGTAGGGTGTGATTGTGCGGACAAGAGGGTATTTGTAGCTAGAGCAGATGATAAAACCAGCCTTCAGACGTATTGGGTTTATGAGAGGCATAGCGTCAGCAAGAGACACAGGAAATTGCGGGCACTTGGTGCAAGATTGCGTCAACGCTGGCACAATGCCCATTTCCAATCATCATGGCGTGATCGGCCCCCCAGGTGACAAGTCCGGTAACCAACCGACATCAAGAGAGACCCCATATGAAAAGACATCGGATAAACCTGGCTGGCGTCGCCGTTCAATCGAACGACGAAATGAAGGTGGGAGGAGAGGTCTACGAGTGCAAACGGTCTATTCCTGGGTCCGCGGTGCCGTAGTGGTCTCCTTCCTTTCCTCCTTCCTCTTAAAGCAGCGGGTTCTTCGTCATATGTCATCCCCATCCCCCCCGACTATTGTTAAGTTCGACGGGGTCTGCCTGTTTTGTCCTGCTAAACCTTGTGCTAAACTCTGGCTCTGATTAACCTCACTATTGTCAGCGGCCCGAGACACGTTCTCGGGTTCACCCCGCACATTCCGTGCTAGCACCTCCCGGACATCCTGACAATATGCCACTCTATGATGAGGTCCTTGTCTTTGGTCTCTGGGAGAGCCCCGCAGTACACCTTTCACACCCACGGTGTCTTCCGACGACGGTCGTTTAGCCAACGCCTGCGGATGATGCAAGTGGCGTGCATTCACTTATTACTTTCCCGACCCGACGGCCTTCCTTATCCGGTCTAGTTCCGGTGTTCCAATTGTGTCCTCGTTCGCGGTCGCGTCCCCAATAGCACATACAAGGATCGGGGAGAGGCCCCTGAATTCGGTATGATGGCTTGACTAGTTTACCCCGTGCGCTACCGGTACTTGCACGTTTGGGACACCGCTCTGTGCAGATTGGGGTCGGGATCCGATTCCGACTCTCACAATATGACAAGGACTCTCCTACATCCGTTCGTCAGCAGTGCGCATTATCATCGAATCGCCGCGCGCCCAAGGGGACAAAAAAGTGGCTATGTGCCATTCTAGTCAATGATTCTTCAGACAATGCACTCTCAAAAGCAAGGTACGCCCATCGTGTCATCGTGCAGTAGGTAGCGCGGAGGTAAATTGGTTGTTCCCCTCTGATACTGATCTGTCAATCCATTCTCCAGTTGCTATCACATGCCCTGAGGCATGTGGTGGTCTCCCACTGCCGGTATTATTTTGTATCGTAAAGTTTAGGATTGAGCAAGTTCTTATCAGTACTAGATTTTGTAAGAGGGCCTCTTGGGACCCTCCCGCAGAATTTCGTGATGTGCATGTGAGTGCAGATTGAGTCGTCGTGATTAATGCGTGATTCAGTTGCAATATGCAGGGCAAAGAAATATGTCATATAACAAAAAAAAACTATATGGATGCCGTTTGTGTCAGGAACGGAAACGTAGGAACGGCATCAAGCAGAACCACTGAGCCATCCCCGCACACTCACCCCATTTTCTTTCGAGCTCTCCATCGAGTGAGAGCATTCCCACTTCTATTACGCCTCACACGGCAAAAAGCATGTTGCTTCAATTCTAATCTCACTGTTATGACGTGCATATACAAGGCGCGTGTGCGTGTACGTACTTCGGTTCACTGTGGTGTCTATCTCACTGGTTACCATCCACTTTCCAGAGTATCTAGCCCCAATGGTCTGGGTGACACTCACCGACCGTTTGGGATCCAGGCAGTCACCTACTGGCTGTTGCGAGCACTGGGAGTGGAACTAGTGGGCACTTACACGGTTGTATGTGTTCGTCACCCGTGAAGCTAATGATGGCGGTACTAGATCGAGCAGGAAGTGCCACGTAGGGTTGTGTACCCCAAGACACACTCAAATAGATTCAAACAAAAAAAAAAAGGACCCGTAAATCTTATCTACGTCAACACCCTGCCAGTGAACACCCGCCGTCGTTACAGAGTTGCAAAGACTGATAACTTGATGCCAGAAAGTGTGCCTGACTCGTACCCTCTCAACGAGCGGTATGGCTGTCGAGAAGAGATAAGGAGATACCAAACAAGTTCGTTGCTAGGGAGTCCACCCCGCCATAGGCCTATAGGCGTAATGAGGCGGCAACTCAGATCACTGAGGTAAAACACTGGCCCGGTGACGCAAGCCCACACGCAAGCCCACGCACGCCTCGCCGACGACTGCCGACCTGCAACTTCAACAGCAGGATTTCTGTCACACCCTTACAAGTGTTATGGTCAGCGAAAAAAACAAACGCATGGATCAAAAATGAGAGTCAAATCAGTCAATGCACCCCGCAAGGTGCAATTAGTAATTATCATCTGAGCCCGTGAAAGATATGACCAAATTGTCCATGCGCTTCTCCAGTGTCGTCTTTTGGCCCCTCGGATGGTTGGCTCGAGCAGCAGTTACCGTGACCATGACTGTCTCCTTCAATCTTATCGCAATCAACACGACCCTGTCAGCCTGAGGTCTCTTCGTTAAGCAACTAGGTGACGACTGACTCGACTGTCAGGTTATTTGGATGGGTAGGGTCGGATGAACGGTCGGCATGTGAGGGATCTGGCTGCCCTCGACCTTGCCCTCGACTCGGAGAATCAATTCAGTGCGTGCCTCTGTCACCTTGTCAGCGGTGAACTTGTCTCCCAACTTGGTGAGCATCTCTTCTTTGGTCTTTACAGTGCCATCGGTCTTCATTTGATGAGGTCAACTGACAAGAGCTTCCGTCGAATAAGCTCGACCTTGATCATCGTGGACAATAGCCCAGTTTGCCTCGTTCGGGTTCAAGGACCCGGTGTGTTCTTTGGACATCGTTTCCATGCCAGCTAAAGAGCTCTTTGTGTGCAGCACTAGGACCCAAGGTGGGAACGGTATTGAGAGTAGGTCTAGAGCAGTGGCAAGCGGCATGGAAGGTGGCAGTATCGCACCTGGTACCATCGATTTGGAAACGTGCAATACTGTGTGTGATACCTAAACCGAGCCGCGCTGACTACACTTTAGCCAAGACGTTCTGCCCCATATCTAGTCTCGGATCAGCCGTTGTTGACGCCTTGGGAACCTCTTCAACATTTCCTTAACATCCTGCCGGTGGATCTTCGCATTCTCAAGCTCGTTGATAACTCTGCCTTACATCTCTATGGGTCACCAAAGGCCAACTGTCACAGAGGCTTGGGGAACATATTACTTTCTCGACCCGACGGCCTTCTCTGTGCCCGGGCTAGTTCCGGCGGGCTAATTTGAGTCCTCGTTCGCGGTCGCGTCCTCAAGTGGCACTGGAGGGCCTCTGTACTTGGTATAATCCGCCGGGTGGCCTGGACTGCTCCGCAGTCCTGCGCTGCTGGTACTTGCACGATCTGGGACAACGCTCTGTGCCGATTGGGGTCAGGGTCCGATTCCGATTCTTAGAGTGTGTGACAAGGACGCTCCTACATTCGTCCATCGGCAGTGCACATTATCATCGAATCGTTGCTAAGAAGAAAAAAGCGGCTATGTGCTATTATAGTCAATGACCCTTTCGACGGTGCACACTTTTAAATGCAGGGTACACCCATCGTGTCATCGTACAGTAGGTAGCGCGGAGGTAAATTGGTTGTTCCCCTCTAGTACTGATCTGTCAATCCTTTCTCCAGTTGCTATCACATGCCCCGAGGCAGGTGGTGAGGTGGTCTCCCACTGCCGATATTATCCCGTGTGGTAAACTTTAAGATTAAGCGAGTCTTTATTAGTACTGGGTTCTGTGGGAGGGCCCCAATGGGCCCGGTCTCGTGATGCGCAGGTGAGTGAGGATTGTGTTGGGTCGTGATTAATGTGCAATTTCTGTTTCATTTACTTCTGGAGTAGCAATATGCGGCCCGGGGGCAAAGAAATACAAACACAGAAAGTGAATATAAGGATGCATTCGTGCCAGGAGCGGAAACGTAGGGGCGGCACCAGGTCGAACCACCGGGCCACCTTCGCACAACCATCCACCGAGTGAGAGTACTCCCGCACTTCTCTCACCCCTCATACGGCAAGCGCACAGTTGCCTGAGGCAGGAAACCACTGGGCAACCTCACCAAAAAAAAAAGGAAGCCATTCTTTTCAGCTCAATGGATAAAGACTGACGCATCTTTACCCTGTCAGGAAAAAAGGTTTGCAATATCCCTCGCGTCCTATTCCACATTTTTCAGGGGTCAGTCACACATTCATAGCGAACATATATATTCCTGTCATGTCCATAATAGTATCTCGTCGGTCTCACTGTTATGATGTACATGTAAGGCATATGATATGTGCCGACCGTTGGGGGTGCGAGTTGCAAGACATGTAATCATAATTGGCCTGCGCAAGGCCAATTATGATTACACGTTTTGTAGCACCCTCGCCATGTGTTAGACACTACTGTGTTTACAATGTACAATGTAATTGAACTTCGCCTTCGGCACCAACCCCATTTCTCACGTGATTGTCATGCAAGCTTAGTCATCAACCCACTTTGCGAAATGTCCGTATTGTCGCGCTCAACAACGACGACGATGGCCACCAAGAGGGTCGCCGACCATACTCTTTATCACCTTAGTCCGAAGGGCTTTTGGAAGAAATTCAGTGTGTCTATCCCCGCTCTGTTGCGCACCGAACTCGTCATTAAAGTCTCTGGTAGGGGACGCTGTGGCCGTCGATCCAGCGATATCTAGTGGCCTGCCTCTACCAGCCCTGAACCGACAGCCGCCTCCTGGCTCTCGGCCTGAAAGGTATTCCACCCCAGCCACCAAAGGTTCCGTTTCTTTTTTTTTCTTCCTTGTGACGCTGTGCCCACATCCGCTCATACAGCGTCCGACCCCGCGCAAAACCCGTACTGGAAGCGGGACGTCCGCCGCGCTTACCCGCAGCTCTCTATGGTTACGCAATCCGAGCTTTCCACTCTCCTTATCCAGCATTCCGGCACCCCAGAGTCAGTCTGCCCTTCACTTAGTTACCGCCATTTTTGACCTATTGCGGCATCGCACGCAACGCAGAGTCGCCGCCCCGCAAGGTTCCGAGGACGCATCCGTACCTTCCGCGCCCGTGCAGCAGCAACTCAGCTTGTCTGAAGCGATAGGGACCATTAATGCCGCTCGCAAGGCGTATTCCACCTCGACGCTTCCGCCGACACCGCCGACACCCTTCAAGCGCTGGGTTCCGGAACGTGCCCCCGATGCACCCCATGATCCGAACGCGTACTTCCCTATGATTTTGGTCAAGTAGCGAAACCCGCTATGGGGTTCATCTGATGGGAGGGGTGGGGGTGAGGTGAAACATTACGCGTTTTGATTTTTGACGTACGGTAGTAGACTTGCGGAATGCGCGTGTTCTTGCACGAGGACATAATATGTCGTTTTCACGTGGGGGTGACTTGACAACGGACTTCGAGCGCTCGCTCGTTTGGTGCGCGTGAGGTCCGCGGCCACGCGGTCGTCAAGCGCCTCGAGATAACGGTCACCGTAAGTGCAAGGCACATAGCATCTCTTTTCCCAGTCGAAGACGAGAGAAAACGCTGGGTTTTCGCGGGGTGGGGCGAATCACTTTTTCAGATTCAAGCTAGGATAACGACCCGCACATCTATCCTTAACGCGTGAGGCAGAGCAACAGACGTGCATGAGTACCCTTCGCCCTGCTGCGCATCGGAGACATGCCCTGTCAATGTTGCCACTTGACGAGCCGCTACGCCACTCTACACTGTTTGGAAGTCGAAGGATTTACATTGGAGACAGGCATAGAACAAGACATAGCACGTAGGGGAGAAATCGACAGGCATAATGAGTAGTGCTATATACGGTTCTGTACCTCAAAATAATGCAATAATGATCTTAAAGAGTGATTGCGGGATACGATGACGAAACCGATAATAAATAACTTGAAGCAAGTGATAACAATAGAAAGGATCTGCCTTGTCAACAAGGCCAGTGGGCGACCACGCGCTACAGTAATAAGTTAGCAAGTGAGAAAGCTAGCATCGGGTGTTAAATATGAGACGACTGTGAAGAATAATATCCCGTCCAAGGTATGGGAGAAGTCCGTAGGTGAATTAATGCCGCAGCGCAAACTGTGACTGCAGTGATGCCGCCAGCGGCTCGAACACACCACGGCTCGTACGTCCATAAATACAGCAAAACATGGGCTGTGATGCATGCCACGCTTGCGAAGGCATATAGTAACGCTGTCAACAGGAAACGGGACAGGATAAGAGATTGGTCCTAACACTAGTGCGAAGACAAGACGTACAACAATCCCAAAGCCCCTTTGATAGCCATGACCAAGATGGAATGGAGAGTCTTCGGTCCGTATGTGAATCATCAAGGATCATCTGCGCTTGGAAGGTGACTTTTGTAGAGGGATACGTGGGCAACTCGACAAAGGCAAAAGGTTGATCATGGGAGGAGGCGATTCTGATGATGGGGATGGCTCGAAGCGTAGCACTTAGAGCGCCGAACAAGCTGAACAGGAGCGCCGAATATGTCAGAAGAAGCGGCGCCAACTTGGTTGTGGTATTGTTTGTAGCTTCCGAGTGTTTGTACTGTGCGAGGAAGTGCATGGAGGCAATTGCGACGACGACGCATAGCTGCACACATTCCCGTGAGTTATGCGTTACATATGGGCTCAGCTCAAGTGCACATACGGTCGTTGGATGATGGGCCGGGGTGAATGCATTGTGGTGCCTGCGCGCGGCGCTGGCGAGCGTGAACGTACGGGTGGGGAGGGCGGGGACTGCGAAACGGGCGTGAGGCCAGAGTGGAAGACACAAGTATGCATGACGTACCATTGTTAATACGATTGAAGCAATTTAGAGCAATAGACATAAGAATAAATACTGTGTGAAGAACGAGAGGAAACAGAGCGGGAGTGAAGAAAAGTGGGGATGCGGGGATGCGGTTTTATATATCGAGGTACCCAGCCTCGAGGCATCATAACGGGGAACCACGAGGAACCATGAGGACAGTAGGGGACACGGACTGGTGGTTTGTCCGGCACTCCCGCGCACAAGTTGGTGGGGTCCATATGATCGTGATCAGGCAGCCTGTCCGGCTCTATAGTTTGAACTCAGAACGTAGACGTACTCTAGCCTCGAGGCGCAGATGTCAGAACAGCTCCGGGTTCAGTGCCAGTGGTGCCGATGTTACAGTCCTCGGCAAAGCATTGGTCGTCGGTACTCCGCCTTGGGTAACGTGACGCAAGCTGTGTCAAAAAACACGCCCTCTTTCAGCCTCAGCTGCTGTGCTCGCTCCAAGGTTAATGTCGGATACAGCATCTTCACCTTTTCCTAGGGCACCGCCTGGTGCCCTAGCAGAACAGCAAGCAGCCGCATTCGATGACGACCCTCGCGTCCATTTCGACACGCAAAGTGCCCGGTGGCGCCTTGAGGATGGCGATGCCGAATACGAATACGAACCATCCTAAGGCTGTGTGGTTCCCTGTGGTCAGTCTGCCCCTCCCGCCCCGCGACAATTAAGATGGACGTGTGCACGCTGCTATAGGTCGATGAAGACCTGATCCGAAAACAGCAGGCCGCGTATTCCATAGCCGGCGTTGATGAAGAGGTTCGCGATTCACCTGTGCAACCGCGGCGTGCCTCACTGACCCCTAACAGGTGCCTGCTGCGCCGATACTCGCCCGGACTAACAAGAAGCGTAAGGATCCCGAGGATTACACCTCTAGCACTGTCGGGCAACCGGGACCATCAATAAAGCGCGGCAAGGGAGCGCAAGGCCGCGAGTATGGGCACTGCGCCACCGCCGGAGCGGAAATCCAAAAACACAGCCGTCTTCGTGCGTCTCCCCTTTGACGCCACGTTCGACGAAGTGGTCGAACGGTTCAGTAAATGTGGTCTCATTGAAGAAGACAACGATGGTGAACCCAAGGTCAAGATGTATGCACGTGACGATGGTACTTTCAGTGGCGAGGCTCTTGTTGTGTATTTCAAGGAAGAGTCCGTCAGCCTCGCTATTAACATTTTGGACGATGGTGAACTTCGCCTCGGAGATCCCTCCTCGCGAATGAACGTGCAACGCGCCGAATTTGGGCACAAGAACGACAACACGGGTGGGGAAGCGAAAAAGAGAGTAGTGGATAGGAAGAAGGTCACGAAAAGGCTCGGGAAGATGCAAAAGTACGCGCAGTACGCTCCTTGCTCTACTTGGTGACACTTAACGTTGCATCAGGAAGCTGGAAGAATGGATGGACGAAGATAATTTCGGGCCCGCCATCACAGAAGAGGACGTACACATTTCCGTCAACACGAACAGTCGGGTGGTTGTGCTCAAGCATATGTTTACCCTACGGGAGCTGGAAGAAGACCCGACGTTACTCTTGGACCTGAAGGAGGACGTTCGCGAAGAGTGCGAAACGCTGGGAGAAGTTACAAACGTCATATTATACGACGTATGGCTCGCCCTTTCTTCTCTGTTATCCGTCTCTCATCCATCCGTTTTCTTTACAGAAAGAACCAGACGGTGTCATCACGGTGAAGTTCAGAGACCCCGTGAACGCACAAGCATGCGTTCTGGTATGTCTAGTGAATCTCGCGTTACTAATGCCCCGTGTTGACCTCCACGGATCACAGAAAATGCATGGTCGCTTTTTTTCTGGGCGCAAAATCGAGGCATCTCTATGGATCGGGAAGCAACGGTTCAGGCGCAGCGGTGCAGCTGAGGATTTCGAAGACACTGGGGGGGACGAAGGCGAGAAGCAGAGACTGGACGCCTTCGCTCAGTGGCTGCTGACTGAAGGCGACTGATCGACGTTCCGAATCATCTATGCATTTACCCGGATAAATCCATGTGAGTCGTTTTCTGTACCTACCTGTACTCCAGCTTTCCCCTAGGGACTAGTGGCATATTGCATCCGACACTGTCGCCAACGCACTCTGACAAGGCACACGTGTTGATCCGCCAAGAATATATTTTACATCTCAGTAACACGGTTTCAACACGCCCCTAATAGTGGTTTTTTTGTTTTTCCCTTTCTTCGCTTCATCTTTGGTACGATGCTGAACATCTGTTTGGTATTTCGTTTTGTACGTTCAAGGTAGCATGATTTTAACCCCGGCTGATCGAGCTACGAATGGTCGCGTTGATCTTCAATAGCTTCAATCCTTGAACTTGAGTGCTCAAGTACTTGAGTCTGTCTGTCGATTACCATGCTTCAATTTGACAGCATTCGATTGAGCGGGCGCGCGCCCGCGATCGTTTGCGATTCTCCGAGCTACCGCGAGCTGCTTCTACTTCCAATCCCGACAAGCACTCCGCAACCCCTATTCCTACAGCTGCTCTCACGTAAAATGACCATGCGGCACCATTTGGTTTTCCATCGAATTCCGAATACCACGGGGAAGTTCTTTGGCTATTGTAGGCCATCAGCGTGCACGTTACACGCGCGTTTGGTGTCTGTGATTCTGATATAAGACGACGTTAGGCCAGCGGGGGTCACGGTCGTTCTTTGTTCTTCGAAAGGCACTGCACGTGGAGCTCATCCTCGCGGGGGCCGGCTGTTTTCCCTCCATTCGTGATAACATCTCCAATCGCCAGCGCTAGCACTCGAATTCCTTTCCGATCTCTTGGTTCAGGGTTGCATGACCCCGAAAACTTCGGGTTTGGAATGAGACCAATGCGAGTTCTTGCATGCTGCATGATGTCACAAATGGTTTCATGAAAGACGCAAAGGCAAGAATGTTCAGCGCTCAGCGCTGATTGTTCTACCAGTGATCGGGGGCGCCTCGCATACTACTATGACTCTTTGCCAATGACCAGCCCACCAGATCGATCGTAGTTCAGTGCTGTCGTTCCTACATCGTGCTCTAAGTAATAACTGCGTATGCTGCGAGGATTGACGCCTTCTCTAATGAAAATGAACCAGGTAGGGTAAGGGCTCTTCATCATCGTGGTGGGTGTATGCCAGTCGCCAAGCGAGTGACGTGACCCAAAGTCTTCTAGTCCGAACAAAAAAATAATACGCATCGGTGGGCACTGAACCAAGATCAAAAGCTAGCAAAAAAAAACTACCCCTAACCCGCTCTTATCACCAGCACCGAAGGAGCGGCTTTTTGGTAATCATCTCGAGCCGCTGGCATGAGTGGGAAAGAAGCATGAGTCAAAATATCGGTAAGAAAACGCGCGTCTGCCCTACCTCTGATATCACCGTGCGCTTTTTCGTCGGCTCGTCCTGCATCCAATCGAGCATTCGGCGCGTAGCCTGCGCGGAGTGGCTGCTCGTCCCACGCCCGTGTTGCGCGCTGGCCGACAGAGGACGCGTGTCGAGATGTGACAGCGATTTGGACAGGGCCACGACGTCTTCTTCCTCGTGCTCCTCGATCAACATCGAGGGGGTCGGCGAGTCCGCTTCGGGAACGGGCGTAAGCTCCGGCGCGCCTCCCCATGAAGGTGCGGAACTGCTCGCGATTTGCGCGCCCTCGGCGAGCGCGACGGCGATAGGACGCGGGACCGACGAAGAATTTGAAGACTCGCCAACGTCCTCCTCGATCTCTTCCTCCGCCACGTTCTCGATTCCGAGCCGTTCGAGGCTCGCTTCCACGGCGTCGAGTCGTTCCATGTGCTCCAGCACGGTCACGCCAGTCGTTCCTGGGTGCACCCTCTGGAACTTAGCAGAGAACGGCACGGGTCGCAGGGACCCGGTGAAGTCCGAGCTCATTCGTCGGATCGGCGGCGGGAAGTCACTGCTGCTGCTCTTCCTACGTGAACGCGTAATTGGAGATTGCCAGGGGAGAGGGAGGGTGCTTATGGACGGTTGTGGAGAAGCGCTAGGGGGACCTTGGCTGGGGGGACCGTGTAGGATTTTGGCAATAGCGTCTTCGTCGAGCTCGAGTTCATCATCCCAAACAAGCGCCTTTGCCCGACGAGTCAGTTCGAGGGGACCTGCCAAATGATCTTCAGCAACAGGGCAGTTCAAGGGGGAAAAGTAGACTCACCTTCATCCTTTGGTCACGGGACCCGAGTTTCAAATTCATCTCAAAGAAGGGAGGTGACGGTACTCACGTCGTGTCTCAATGATTGGACAATGTTCCACGCTTGACCTTTAATCACCGCCATTTGTCTCTATAATAAAAAGTGAGGATTACTGCGTAGGCTAACTACTATAACGAACCCACGTTAAACATTTTTGGATGAAACCCCGGGTCCACCGCAAAGAGTTTTCTGAGCTGGAAAGTTGTTTCTTCCCACCACACCTTCGATGTCAGCAGCGGTAAAAAATGTTGCCGCGTTCGTTCGCTGAACGGCTTGCCAATAATGCTAACTGGGAGATACAACCAACCATATGTGAAAGAACGCCACCCGTGTGGGTGCTCGTGAGGGAATGAGAGCGAGTTGTCAATCGCGGCAATATGGATATGCGGGCGTCGAGTGTACGAGGACTGTGGGTTGGATGATGCACGAGTCATGCGAGGGGGTGCAGCAAAGGTTACACTAGGTGGAGAGTTTGGCGTAGATTCATTACGCCGAAGCTCACTCATCGCCGGGATTTCCAGCTGAGCGGAACGTGTTGGCGCAATGTCTACAAGAGACTTCTCGTGTTCTGCTTCGCAATACTTGATCATGTAGTTGTCAGCACCCCGGTCGGTGTTGAGCATGAGATAGTCTAAGAATCCCTAGTCCAGCCAGGATATACCCATCTTCATAAGATGGAAGCTCACCTAAGATAACTAGCCTACAAGTGTGTCAGCGTGGAGAGTCGCCAAAAGTCAGGGAGATATCCTCACTTTTCGAGTTCCTCCCGGAAACTTTGCTGCAAAGCCGCGGACCAATAGAAGGGCCGATTAGGATCACCCTCGGACGCATCATACAGAGCCCTATCGTATTCCATATCCGATTCATCGTCGTAACTCTCGGCACCTGTGCGACCACATATAACCTTGACTGCGCCTAGGAAGCGCTTTGTGAAATTGGTCGCGCGATGTGTTGAGTCGTCAAAGGTGTCAGCAATTGAGCGCCCAGGCCAGGGGTGACTCCGAAGAAAGTCGGATGAATCTGGTTTACATTCGTTCTAGGGGCTATAAGCTACCTTCACATAGAGGCGCTCACCTTGAAAGCCGTGCATGAAACATTGCATACTCCCAACTTTCTCGGGAAGGGGCTTCCCTTTCTTGTACGCTGTTCGATCTATCCAATCATAGAAGAACGCCTGCGGTGCATATGATTTCAAAGACAGAAATAGGCAGGAGTCGATGGGAACTGACGGGGCTGGAGAGTGACACCAGCTGCGTCTTTGGTACAATATGGAGATCCAGCCGAGTGTCAAGAAGTGAAGCCGCGGCCTCCGAGACATAGCTGGAGAACATCGGAGACCTGAGGGCAAGGCGCGCATATGACACAGACAGACCATACCTGAGGTTAGGAATCAGGCAAGCACGGCCGAAAGGGATGATCCACCGAAATTGTCGATGTAACCACTTCGTTGTCTGCACGAGAAGTGAGTGACGTGCATTCCAGAACCACTGGCGGACCCCTTGACCTTCGGATTCAGACGACCATATGGTTCCTCATCTTTCGGCTTGAAAACCCTAGCAACGCGTCAACTAGCTGAATAGAATAGACAAGGTACAGTGGCTCACGCAACGGTCTGTATTCTCCCGTCCACTTTTGCTCGAGCAAAGTAAGAGCCAGACGAGCCCTTTGTAATCATTTTGGGATGTATGCCCTCCGAAATTGCACGCCTGACAGAATGAGCGAGACTGGTATGGTATCAGCGCGTGTGTCGTGTCTCTGAATAGAGTAGGCTCACGCGTCGTACTCGTCTTGGGTCATAGGTGGCTTGTGGTCCAAAGTCTTGGTCTAGTCAAACTGGTAAAGCACGCAACGAGACGAACATGGGCTGACACTCACAACCACACTACTCGCAGGGTGTTGAGATAAAGGGTGGATCGAATACGCTCCGGATTATCTCCTTCTTTACATGAATATCTTCGACTTTCCTCTTACGCTTAATCTTTTGTGCAATGGACTCTGTCCATCTTGATGCTATTCGGACGGGTATGTTCTTAGAATAAGTGGGAACATACCGCTTGAAAGCAGCGTCCAATTTGCGCAAATCAATAGGTCCTGACGCACTCATACGACGATGGCGTCGGAGGCGAGGACTACTTGGGTTCGTGACCGGAGAGGGGAGACCCTCTGCGTCGGATTCGGGTTCATCATCTGCGTTCTGCGGTAAAGGTTGATACTCTGAACGGTCTGGCATGGACGTCGCTGAGCAGACGAAGGCTGACGGTTTGGCCCAGGTGCGTGTCTCGAGGCCTGACGTTACTACAGCGACTTTTTCCTTTTGGGGGTATCCATATTCATTCGCACGTGCTTTTCGCGGTAACAACCCTAAAACCGCATATAGACGGCACCCCAGACAACACGCTGTGATTTGCTCCGTCCAACGTGCGCTACCGAGACTCACACCGTGCCCAAGAAAGAACAGCGCAAGATATGTTGAACCCACGCAAACTACGCCTTGGCTTCCATTGCGCGGCGCGCACGCCCGCGGAGATGTACAAACATACACCCTTATCGTGGACGGCCCCCAAATGCGACGTACATGCCTGCCTGGACGTAAACCCGTCACGTACCCTCGAGACCGTCCTCAATGCCGTGACACGACCGCCTCTCATTGACAAGCGCCGGTCCACTTATGCGAGAATGCGCCCATACTGGACGCAAGGTTCTGAAACTGCAAAGGCCAGTTGCTAATCTCACATATATGACTGGAGTGGATCTGCCGGAAGTGCTAGTTTTGAGCTTGAGCTTGATCTTCGTAGTTATAATGGCGGTACAAAAGCGCACTTTTGAGGGGTGACATGACACGCGCGGGGAGAGGAGCCAGAAGAGAGACGGTGGACATCCACCACGCTCGCTAGTG
Organism: Lactarius sanguifluus; assembly: GCA_021527775.1. Classification (NCBI taxonomy): domain Eukaryota; kingdom Fungi; phylum Basidiomycota; class Agaricomycetes; order Russulales; family Russulaceae; genus Lactarius; species Lactarius sanguifluus. The sequence goes on along the minus strand of JAKEYF010000011.1, from coordinate 516,159 downwards.
AGGAGAACCTCTTGAGCTTCTCGCTTAAGAATTGCAAGAAGGACCGCTTGGGGACCGCGACGAGTCATGACTCCAACGTGTAAAATAGATGGCGTAAAAATAACGGGGTCCAAAGTACCGCAGCAGGTGCTCCTCAAGGCATTGTTTCGATTCGATTCTGTATAGACGCTGTGGTAGAAGCGCAGCAAAACTGCCGGTCAACGACTCGGACACCGATAGGGAGAAGAACATACCTGCAACCTAGTGCTGATGCGATGACTACAAGAGATCAGACAGGCAGACCTGGTTTACTGAACCCAAGTAACATACTCCCTTCTCAGTAGGCTGTATGCTGTAGTCAGTGTGGTTGTTGCATGAGGCGGCCAACGATTTCTCACACGCACACACATTGAGACAGCCAAAACGGGTTATCTCTCCTGGCAGAGTGCCATGGCCCGATCGAGAGTCATTTTCGTCCTCTAGACCTCTCACTTTTGTCGTGGCTCCTGTGGGGAGCCGTAGATTGTATCACTGTCGGTTTCCACTGGTGGCGGCAGCGTCCTTCTGCCAAAAATACCACACACAGCAGCACATATAATAGTTTGAGTTCCACACACAACATATCCTCCCATCACCCCCATTTCTCTCCGCCGACATGGGTCTCCTGACGGATGTCTTTTACCCCCGCAGCAAGTCTCCGCCGCAGGACATACCCAAGATCCATATTGAGGAAGCAACCGCATCAACCACGAACAGCACCCCATCGGTGAATCCTTCGAGTGACCCGCCGCCCCCCGATTCCCAAGTAGACGACCCAGAGGTTTCTCCAGTTGCTGAGCAATCGGATAAAACTGCGAATTCAGACGCACCACCCAGCGCTAATCGTCGATGGTCCCTCCAGCGCCCACTCGGACTCCTTCGTAGAGCCAAGTCATCTCCTTCTAACAGCGAAGCTCATAACGCCCGCGCTCGCGCAGCCTTCAAGGCAGCCGAAGTCAATGCAAAGCGCCCTTCCCGCACCGATCGCCGGGCGAAGGAGTCCGCCTTGGTTCTTCGCTCCCTCATCGTCGGGCAGAACTCTGGGGACAATTCAGCCGCGCCACAGGCGCGCGTGTCGCGTGCACAGCTGGACAGCGTCAAGACACAGTTACTCAAGCCGAAGACGGCGAATAAGGTCATCGCCCAGCTGAGAGCCCTGCCTGCGCTGCCCGACTCGGCTTCTCAGACGAGCCCCCCCATCCTCGCGGTGTGCCTCCCGTACACCGACGAGGAGGCCAATGAGAAGCACTTCAGCCAACTGCGCGACGTCGAGCACACGAACGAGCGCACGAAGGATCGCGCGTTTCGCTTGCCGACCGTCGCAAGTGCGACGGTCGACTCAATCACAGAAGTGCTCAAAGGTCTACATATTATCAGTCTTTTCACGGCGCCAGATTTGGGACTTGGCCAGCCAGGAGATGGACCAGGGCTCCTCGCTGGAGCTGTGCCCACCGCGGAGACGGTGATTAGCGGAATCGTACAGATCACGCCCCAGCTTATGGCGTTAGGATACGCAACAGGACGAAACATAATCCCTGACCATGCAGGCCTATACCCTCCCGTGGACAGGATATCTGTCTTGACGTGTATAGCTTCTTTTTCTTCATCGTCTCGTGAAAGTAATTGACATCCGCTGTCAGATTGGTGGGGTCTGGAACTCCTACTACCTACGCCAACTTTGGTGTACTTGGGTGTAAGTTCACATACTGTTTCTTGCCGTCGCCACTTTAGTGATGATGATTTCGAGCAGCGCGTCCATTCCATCTCCAGCACAGTTATAAATTTTCTCATCGCCATGAGCGTCATGTACGAAGGCGTCCGTGAAATTCTACCCTTCGTGCGGTATTTCTCGCAGTACATCGACTTTGAGTGGAATTCGATCAAGGCTCAGGATCACGGCAAAGGTGTGATATGCGCAGCCACTTGGTAAGCTATGCGACTTCTTTCTGCAATGCATAACGGAGGGGCGGGGTCCTCATGCGCGTCCGTCCCCAGGATCATGCCAGCTGCCATGGTTGCGCGCCCCTGGGACTTCCCCGACCCTCCTAAGAGTGTGGAACCTCCCACCCAGTCTGCGCCATCGGATGCCAAGCTACCTGAAACTGCCCCTGCGTCCACGCCAACGGCATCCGGTGAGAAGGCGGCGCCGACTTCGCCCTCGTCCCCACCCGATGCGGCGCCAGGACCCCCGGCGCCCGCAGCTCAAGACTTGGTACCTGGGATCGTCATTTTGGCGCCCAACTCGGCTTGATTCACATGGTTTATGGAGCCCTCTTCTACGCACGCAGCTACTGTATACCCTGTGATATTGGCACATCACTAGTTCGCCATACCCCTTACGAACATATCCCCGAGGTTCTCTAGCTTCACGAACGACACTGTCACGAACTCTCTGGTAGTCATGTTTAAATCCAAGTCTATAGCTAGGCGCTACGTTTTATTCTCAGTTTCCTTTTTGTTCCCTGTACTAGTCTTTCTTGGTACAGTTCTAGTAATTCAATTGCAGGCAGTCGCCAATTTCCCACCTTTACAATGTCACATCCTCCGGAACTTGCACTATTTTTAGATTACGCATTCGCAAGACTCTCGAGGAGTCAACGTACTGGACCTCCAGCATGACTGAGCAGAGCCCCATATCTCGCCTGGGTGCACAATAGCCATATATAGGGACATAATCTCAATTCCGTCCTCAATAAAGACCTACACTGGTGACCTTCCATCATATTTACAAGCCGCTCACAAGCCTATTAAAGACCGCACCGTCCAATTACGAGACCAACATGGAAATCACATGTCCACCACTCAGGTACGCGCGCGAAGCACGGCTCAATCGTGGTACCCCTTCGGTTTACTGCATTTTTCAGCAGAACATATCGCACGTGTATGGAGACAGGAGTGAGGGTATTGAAGGTATGTGATTACAAGACTATGTAGGTGCAGGTCATGAGTAATGGGACAAGTAGTAATACGAAATGCGAAGGCGCCAAGGAAGGCGCGCCCATAGGAATCACGCGAGCGAAGTCAACGACAGCGCGAAAGACGCATCACGGTGTCTCTTGGGTGTGCCTTACAGACCCAAGTCGGATAGCTCCACAATGAATTAAAGCCTCTTAGGGAGGCCCTCAGGTTCTGCGATGCGAGCTGATTGAGGAACGACGCCTTCCAAGTGACAGAAAGCACTCACCAATATAATCGACTTCAGTAACAGTTCTTGTTCAGAACTTGCAGATGTGCCTCAGGGAATCGCGGCACAGAACCCCTAAGGACAGCATTCAGGATGGAAGAAAGGGAAGGCTGGAACGAAGGGCCAACTAGGGCGGGACATACGTTCAGGAACCAGTCATAAGATTGAGTAAGGCGGCCACCAGCGTCCACAACGTCGGACATATACTTGACGACTGTTTCCTCAGTGACAGCGTCTTTGAAAACAATAGTGTAACCTGCACGAGGTGAGCTGGCGGGGCCAACGAAACGCGTAGGGGGGAGTGTACGTTTATCCTTATACGTGGTAGGGGCCATGAGTAATGTAATGAGAATGAGTGAACGAAGAGGGCTGAAGTGGGTGGTGGTGGTGGTGGTGGTGGTGGTAGTTAGAAAAGAAGGACGAAGAACGCGTGTTTAAAAGGGAAAAAAAAGACGGGTAAAGTGGGCTGACCAGTATTGTATGTAAGTTGTTTAGCCAATTTGGTGCTAAGTATGTGCGCGCGCTCGTCTCGTGTCCGAGCCGGATAGCTTCAAGGGAAACCCGCGGTGCTGGCAGGTGCGTGACAAGTACTGTACATAATTCAATGGAACACACAGTTACGAAAGTTGAAATTTGCGTTTGCGTGCAGTAACCCCTTCTGGATACGCCGGAGTCACCGTTGCCCCGCAAAATAGAAGCATACAATTGGTCGACGACTCTCAACTTTACAACAACATATCAAGGTGGTATTCCTCCGTAGTAGAGTATGGCCCACACACTTCTCTCATCATTGTGTGGTTACTATCGAGTCCGGTTCTACATTGTCCAAGTTCAATGTCATCGTGTTTGATCCAATGAGTCGAATGACACTCACCAATGTAATCTATTTGGCTGTCAGCTGCAGTGAGGCAGCTTTGCAATGTCAGAAGATAAGTGGCTGGAATCTCAGCCGTGAAGCCCTGGTCAGTGGAGGATAAGAGACCCCAACATAGTTTCGTGCGAATACTGCGCGTACCTTCAGGATGGACGAGTTAAACCTTTTCTCGACCGTTCCGCCATTTTCATTGACTTGCTCGGCTTGCTGGTCGATCGCTTCATCAGAAGCACTTTTCTTGAAGACAACGATATACTCTGAGGAACAACGTGAGCTTTCCGGGCTAGATTCGTAATACGATGCAGCAGATCGTACTTCCAGTGGCAGACATGGGGCGACAGTCTTGTTGAGGGTGATGGTAAGTGGGAATCGAGAGAGAGCCCCCCTTTTATACAAGTTAGGACAGTCAGACTATGTCATCGATATCCGTTTCGCAGCTGATCGCAATAGCGGCATCGGCGGCAGAGTTATGTGGCCGGTATTTGCCGGTATGGCTATGTTCGAGTCGTTGATGCTGATGCAGCGCCGATGACTACTGTAGTGACACTTGGTTGGTTGGTTGAACACGAGTGCTGTGCAGTCATTCCAACAATGCCGGTGACCCGCTCTGCTACCCGCGCCCGTGCTGCTGCTTCTGCTGCGCAGTCCCTTCCAGTTGCCAATGCGAAACGTCCACCCAAACGCCAAGACTCAGTTGTGACCAAGCGCCCCCAAAAAGCGACCAAAGTTGGTGCGGATGAAGGGGTACCGCGCCCGCTTATTCCTCCTTCCGGAGAAGAACTTGCGCCCCTGCCTGCCGAATTGACGTTCTCTTTGGAAGACGCTAAGAATCATCTCATTCAAGCAGATTATCGATTCGGGGACGTGCTTTCCCGCCTTCCCTGTACACCATTCGAGAGAGTGGAAGCCATTCATCCTTTTCAGTCAGTCATTCGTCATCTCACGATAGTCCGCTTGACATTGACTACGAAAACCAGAACCTTATGTTATTCCATACTGTGAGCCGAATGAAGCATTGCTCTTCCTCTTCCGTTGTGTCCAAAACTTTAAATGATTGCTCGAAGCGGCCAGCAGATTTCTTGGATGGCCGCGCGCGCCATCCAGCATAAGTTCTTGAGGCTGTATTTTCCCGAGCTCCCAGAAAAGCCGGATGAACAATAGTCAGTGCATTTATTCCCGCTCTCTGGCTGTTTGAGTCTCCAACAATTGGACGTTCCGACCTCTTCCCTAGCTGGGCCAAAACTCGCCAAGAAGTGTTCCCAACAGCCTATCAGGTCGCGACCACGGATCTCGCCATATTAAAAACAGCAGGGTTGAGCGGGCGCAAAGCGGAATATGGTGCATGTTCATGATCATGCACAGCCTGAGCGTTCTTGTTCATCATTTGTAGTTCGGGACCTGGCGACTAGATTTGCTGACGGCCGGCTCACCAACCAAAAGCTCCTCGATGCAAACGATGAACAATTGTTTGAGCTTTTGACTGCCGTCTATGGAATTGGCAAAGTGAGCTATCTTTCGCTCCCCAATTGCCACCTCATCTAAATTTCACCCTCTAGTGGACCGGTGGGCTTGATTTTTTTTTTTGGTCTCGGAAACAGTGCTTAAACTATTGCAGTTGAGATGTTCGCCATATTTTCTCTACGACGCCCCGATATATTGCCCGTTGGTAGGTGTTTTGTCGGACACTTCAGAACAGTTCTAGCTAAACTCTCGCAGGCGATCTTGGCGTGCAACGTGGCCTCCTTCGTTGGGTATTATCACTACACCAGCCAGAGTACCGCATCGAGGTGTCACCGAAGAAGCTCCCAGACCCTTTCGGAGGGCCCGCCAAAGGCCGAGGGCAGCGCTAAACCCAAATCAACGCCCTGCAAAGTCCAAAAAACTTAAAAATAAGCCAATAGAGCCGGACCAGGAAAGCGAGCCTCCCACCTTGAATGGCCGTCTGAGGCGGGCGCCGATTCCGCCTCTCCCCGCGGGTCTGACCATCAATTATCTCACGGACCGGTTGAAGGGGAAGAAGCAAGGTCAAGTACGTGGCACTGATTTGGAAGTTGAAGTCTGATCGGACGGACGCTGATGCTGATGTTCGGCGCAGAGGCCCAATCCTGACGCCGACACAGATGGAGGAGCTGACCGAGTCGTGGAGGCCGTACCGAAGCATTGGTGAGCTGAGTGGAAAACCGTTATCACAAGGTCGGGAATTGACGGCTTTGCAGGTGTGTACTATATGTGGGCACTAGCGGAAGAGAAGGCGGGATCTTGATTGCTAGTTGGATGTGTGTGTCTCTAAGTGCTCTTCCACCCTTGCGGTGCGCAGTGCTCTCGATGTAGACGCCTTGTCTGTCCTTCATCTAGCGATCATCACCATCTCGGTACAGTTAACGACGTGGTTACCTCTCTTACATAGAATAGAGAATCTACTGACTCTTATCTCACGCGAATACCTCTTTGTGAACCGTCCCGGAACGCATCGTTCAGTATCGAAGAAAGACCGATCCTTTTACTCGGTAGACTAAGGCCACACACTACTGCGCCAATCGCTTCGATACATAGACGGGCCTTGGGTGGACTTCCCTTGTTCAAATGCGTGGTCTCCGAACTCTCAATAGATTGCTGCAAGTATACAGAGATCCGCGACCCAAGGGAGACGTGCATTCGTTTCTGGATATGAGTGACCAGTACATGCTTCGAGTCACTGTACGTCCCAAGGTATCTAGAAGATTTCTTGTAATATTTGAGACAATCACGGATCGTCACGAAATATGCTGACTCATCATGTTCACAACAACGGTAGGTCGGTCTCACACGGACCGACGCCAGAGTCACGGGTCAACACCGTTACAACTCATGAATGTTTACATCCTGGCTCAAACGCAAGGCCAGACTCGGCGTTCTTCTCCAAAGCAACGGTGACGAAGATGAAGACGGCCTCGCGCTTGACCGGATTCTTCACGGGCAATCGGTCATCGCTAAGACAGGTGGGTGATCGAAATATACCTTCATGTAATGTAGGGTGCACCTTGATCGCACACGAGCAGCCAAGACCATAGAAGTGGACAAGCTGCGCTTCACAGACAAAGATCTCACAGTCATCGGGACCCTAGAATACGGTCAATTCTCAACCGTATGCACTCATTCAGCGCTTCAGCTTCAGCCCTTGCGTGCGTACAACACTCGAGCTCCACTTCTCCCACAGATCGTGAATTGTAACATCGACGGGCGTGTATACGTCCGAAAGTTGATCGAAAAACGCTTTGCGCTCAAGACCCGTGAAGTATATTCCATTCCTTTCGTGCCTCCATGCCAGGCACACCCAAACCACTGTACTATAGCAATGCAACCCCCAGTTGGAACGGGAAATCCTTCTTCACGCTCTTCGTACCGGCTCCGTCTGGGCCCCACATCTTCTGTGCGCTTTCCAATCCGGCACGCACCTCAACCTCGTTATGGACTACGGAGAGGGTGGAACTCTCTGGGACGTCCTCGAGTCGAACCCCCTCGAGCGCATTTACGAGGATGACCTGCATTGGTGGCTTCCACAAGTCATCAGTTCCGTCGCGTGGTGCCACTTGCAGGGCTTTGTACATCGGCACGTCTTCATCCCTCGTACTTCTTGCCGCGCCGACGCTCAGAGTAGCATCCGGCGATGTCAAGCCTCACAATTTCGTGATCACTCGCACTGCACACATTCAGCTTATCGACTTTGGTTCGGCCGCACCGCTGGTCCCAGGTTCGCGTCTTGTACCTCCAGGGTACTGTCGTGTTCCTTGTGACACTTGTGATTATATCTCCCCTGAAATACTGCAGGGACATGAAGCGGCTCTCGTCGCGATGGAGCTGTCCGATGAGCAAGGAGATAGAAATGAAGAAAACGCGGGAGAAGATGGTTACGGGGCAGAGACAGATTGGTGGAGCGCGGGCGCCATGATATACGAGATGGTTTTCGGTGTTGCCCCCTTCGCGCGCGACATACGATCAACATATCTCAAAATCGTCGACTTTAGGAAGAGCCTTGCGTTCCCCACAAACGCGTCTCTCTCGATCGAGCTCTGTGGTTTGCTAACTCAGTACGTCCGAGACAGGTTAAATGGCCTCTAGAGCTTCTGTGATCGTCCCTTTTGTAGTTTACTCGGACGCGGAGACTCGCATTGGCCGCCATGGAACCAAGGAGATAATGCAGCACCCCTTCTTCGATGGCACCATGTGGGAAAACCTCCACCCCGGTATGGCAGCCCCAAATCGCCGAACGTAGTTCCTCACGCGTGCGAACAGAACGGCACCCTCCGGACCTCCACCTTCCGCTCTTTCCGGCGCACAGGGTTGTTCCCGAAATTGGCTTCGACCCCATCTGTACCGTCGTACACTCTCCACCAAGGCTCCTTCTGTTTGCGTACGACGAATACTTTCTTCACCCCTCATACTCGCTTTTGTTTCCTTCGAGACTGTCCTCTTTATCATCACTCTCTTCGAGTTTATCGTTGCGCTCCGCAGTGGTTGGGCGCACCCCCGTTCTCTACCTCCCCGTGCGCGACGGCACGTGGGCATTTATCCTCATTTGGTTTGCGCCGTCTCCTCCTTTCTATCCTCCCTTCTTCCATTCACCTGTCCTAGTGACCCTTTGCGTTAATGCCGGTTTTTATCTTGCCGCGGGAGACACGCCCAACTCGTCGATCACCTTTCCCTGGCTCCTCTCCATCGAGGCGTTCGCTGGCGCCCGCATCGTGCTCAACCTCCACGCGCTCTCCTTCGACGTATCGGCCGACTCGAGTACCCCTGGCGCCGGCACGTTGTCCTCTCACATCGTGTTCACGGCCAACCCCTAGACCGCGAACCATCCGCGCACCGAACAGGAGGTGGGACTGGGGCGATTTGCAAGAAAACTCATATGATAGCAGTTGCAGTCGCAGTGGGGGCGGTCCTGGTACGCCGGTCGACACAGGGACGATCGCTGAGAGCTACGAGATGACGTGGGCTGGCGCGAGCAAGAGCGATCCCGATGCGAGCTTCCTCCGCGAGCACTGTCTTGGGAAGAGCGCGTCAACGTCTGCGACTAACCGTACCAGCCGTTGCACGCACTCGGATGTCTGCGCCGAGATCAAAGACGAAGGCGTGGCGTAGGAGCGGAGAGTAACTACGTGTCTTGTTTTTGGTGCGGTAGGTATGCACCTGCCTTTGATGCCTACTTTAGGGCTGATGATGAATTAGGTGATGACCGACCCACTAACGCCGTTGGGTTTATCGTGGCGTGCTGTGTCGGTCTGTGCCCTCCAGATCCGACATTGCCGCACGAGGAGCTGCGCGCCAAAGGTAGACAGACACGAACTCACGCTCGCGTATCAACTCCACCCAAAGTCCCCCTATCGCATCCCAGCGGCTGGGTTGTGAACGCGGTTCTGGTCACCGCCTTGGCTCAGTTCGGTCCGTGGGAAGAGACATATGGTCAGAACATGTGGGAAATGCGCCACTGGTTCTGCCACGTACCTGTGTAACAAGATGTATACATTTATGACCTCGGTCGGTGAATTATTACAATTACAGTGCAGTGCAGCACAGCGCTGACTTTTCGGCTGCTCTTGCGTGCTACTTACTTCTCCGCTCCTTGTCAGCGAAACGGGTAACCCAGCGCTTGGTGGCAGATTGCGGCCACCATATTCTCGTTTGTTCTATCCTCCCCCAAGTCCTCCCCCTGTCTGTTGTTGCCAGCGTTTCTGTTGTGTAATGGATGCCTGTGGGTGACACGCTTGGACAGCCGCCTTTATCTCTGAGTGGTCCTCTTTTTTTTTTCGCAGGCGACCCCGAATTTGGCTTGATAAGTTGCGAACCACCGTACAGCCTTGTACGTACAGCAAATATGAGTATAAGGATAAAACAGCCGTAGCACCGATGTTTTCTCCGTTAAATAGGGAACGTGCCAGCCAACTAACGCAATAACCACCCATCCACATCCGGGCTTATACCACCACCGCAAACGCAAGAAATATCAAATGGTATTCTTCGGCCCATCGAAACATTCTCTCTCCTGGACTCCAGGCTCCTTCCCCGGGGGTACAATGCAGGTCATGGGCTACTACCCGTACTCGTCATCAGCGGTCTGGCAGCCCCAGCCCGCCTTCGCCTACCCTCCATCACCCATGGTCATCCAGGTCCCAGTCCCGGTCCCAGTCCAAGTTCCTGTCCAGGTCCCAGTCCAAGTTCCTGCCCAAGGTACCCGTCGCCACGCCAGTGGCAGTCTCGCGGTCTGCGTTCACGCCTGGCACCACCTTCACAGTCGTGCAGCACACCCCGGCCACCAACACGCTTCACCTCGAGATGGTTCCCTCTCCGCGAAACTCTCGCCCTATCCCACCAGCACCAGCACCCGCTCCCTCGCCTTATCGCCCCCCTGCGTCGCCGCCGCCGCCTGCCCATGACCAGTGGTCACAACCGCAGCAAGTGCAGGTTTATTCGATGTCTCCGCAGCAGCGGCAGCAGCAGCATGGGTCCCCACCCATCACTATCAATGTTTTCACAACGCCGCAGGGGCAGACGTTGCTGCCCCCCGCGAACATTCTCGGGCCCGTGCCCCTGCCAGTCCTACCGTTCGTCTAATCATTTATGGAAGACGGTTGCTGTCGCTAAGTGTGAATCGCTGCCTGATAGGACCCCTGTTGCACCCGTGACGAACGACGACGACGATGCGCCGAGCGGAGATGACACAGTTGGCCATGATGACCCTCACCACAACCACGACCTGCGACCGCAACATACGACAGCCCGTTCCCATCCGTATCCCGAATACTCTTCGCCATCTCATATATCTACCATAGTCTCCATTTCTTCTCCTCGTCCAGCACTCCCAGCCCTCGTCACGTCTAGTCCACTACCCTACTCCCGACTGTATCGCTGAGAAGGAACGCCCAATGCGGGGTTGCAAGTTGTTGCGTTGGAATGAGCGCAGCTGGCCGTTCTGGGGTGTTTGTATCAATGTGTCTCATGGTTCTCTTGTTGAAAATATTCTCTTGGACTCTACTATGCATAATTGTTTCTAGACGATCATGAGTTAGATTAACTACCTCACGATGTCTCACTATTAAATTGCTGCTACATAATATTACCTTGGTTTGATATCCGATGAACGAAAATCCGAATGTCTGCGGAGTGAACGATGGTGATAGATCAACACGACGCACTTAGCACGACAGTCGCCTCATAGCTCCTACTTTGCCCTCGATGCTAGCAATCTCGCCCATCAATGCGCGATAACGCTCCTCGAGCACTTCCAGCTCGTCCTTGTCGCATTCCGGAGGCGGGGACGGCGACGGTGACCGCCGCGTTGACACCTCCGCCCCCCATGGAGGCGCAGTACGCGACTGCAGCAGCAGCGTGGCGGTCGGCGTCACGCTCCGGCGCGACAGCATCGACATCCCCGATCCGGGGCGCGGGCCAGGACTCGGACTCGGACTCGGACTCGGCGGGGCCTCACTAGTGCTCGCGCTAGCGCCGTCGCTTTCCTCATCGTCGCTGATGGCCAGGGCGAGCGCGAGCGCGCTGCTGAGAGTGCCAGAATCGCCGTTCGGCCCCACCGTGCCGTTGGTGAAGTTTAGCGGAGCGTGCGTCGCGAACCGGAGTGTCTTGTCCTTCGCTCGCGCGCTGCGGGACGTGCGACCGGCTTCGAGCACCTTTTTCCGCGCACTGAGCCCGATGCAGTCGACGAGCTGGCGCATGGCCTCGCGGTCCGAGAGGGCGCGGCGCGGGGCTGTGCGCCGGAGCGTGCTCGGACGCGGGAGAGTTCCCGTCCCAGTCCCGGTGCCGGTGCCGATGCGCCGCATCGGCGTTTTGAGCTCGCTCCTAGCGATTTCCAGCGGTGTTTGAGGAACTGGGACGTGGGGCGCGCGCATGGCTGGAGACGAGATAGGTGGTGTCGCGAGAGGAGTGTCGGGGAACGCGTCGTCCGTGGGACCCCACGAAAAGCCGATGAAGGGCTCTTCGCGGAGGATGGAAGATGTTGTACGCAATGCCGAGAGCCCCAGAGATCCACGGCTGCCCTCTTCAGACGGCTGAAAGAAGCGGAAAATGCGAATGGGGTATGGTGCAATGCGGTAGAAGACCGCTACTTTTGAACAGCGGCGGAATCGACCGGCGAAAAATTCGGATTCTTCATATGGGTCTGGTGGTGCGCAAGAGGAGTCAGGTAGTAATTTAAGATCGAAAAACATGTTTTTTCGTATCTCTAATGTCGTCTAACCTGCGCTACACATCACATTGAAGGGTCTGTTGTGCTGCAACCCTAAATTGACCCTGAAAGTCTGAGAGCGCGCAGAATTTTGGGGGTGTGAAGCGTCGCTAGCGGTCACGCAGGCCTCCGCGGGGCGCGAGATGTCGTAGTCGGGTCCGTGGTGATCGCGGACGCGTCGGTGTCGAAGGGCTAGGGCCGCGCGCGAGTGCGGCGAGGTCAGGAGAGGCTACACGGAGCCTGAGGGTCGAGTGGTCGGGAGTGATCGGGAATGGTCGCGCACGCTTGCGCGTGGCGCGAAACTTCGCAGAGGTGGCCGCCGGGGTTGGGAACGCGTCAGGTTCGAGACGCTAAGGCCGCGCACGAGTGCGCCGCGCTGGGGAACACAAGGGATGAGCGCTATGAGCCTCACTGAGCTCAAAAGTTTGAAATCTGAAGCGGAACTTGGGTCAGCCCATTTTGACACATAGTTACCTTATTTACAGGTGGCGGAATTGACCCATCAAAAATAAAACTCCCTCAGTTTTGAGTATTTCGACAAACTGTTAGGGATTTGTTCCTCTCATCAAAACAAGCACTTTGGCTAAAGGAATAAGCAGTCCGACTTTTTTTCCAGGAGCAATCTTGGTTGTACAAAAGTAGCGGCCTTCTGCCGCATTGCACCATAGATGCGGTCGAAGACGTCTCTTGGACTGGATCCGGGAGACGAGGCGCCGACGAGGGTGATGATCATGACGATATTCTCCGCAATGAAAAGCAGGACGAGAATCGAAGTGACGCACTTCGATCCGGCTTCGGTCATACAAAGCGTGTACTTGAAATGAACAGTCAGCATAGCGAAAAGGGAGGAAAGGTGATAACTCACCGCGAACGATGAGGATGAACTCGACTGCCGCTATGAGAGCTTGAGTGCCGACCTCTTGGAAGATGTACCATTTGACGCAATCGTGATGCAAGCTGAAGGCTATTCGAGTGCCTACGAACAGCAGGGCACCGAGACGAAATGAGTAAAAGATGACTGGTGGAGAAGCAGAGAATAAGCTGGGTGGACACGACGACCTGCCTACACTACGTCCGTCCCCCTTGCACTCACTCAAACAGAGTCAGACGATCAGAAAGCAAATATTATCAAAAATTAGAAACGTTTTCACTACATAGAATGTACGTCCGACCAGCTCTGGTGGCGACGGGCGATACAGACTGGGGCTTTTTTTTGGGTGCAACGTAATGCTCATGGTCGACTGGAGGTAATGTGATCGTCCGCGAACACACACAAAAGTGCGTGTGCAACACATCGGCGTAATAACTCTAATACTATGGCAATCTTATGTACAACGAGGAACAGTCACCCGAGATAGGGACAGACACGATTTTTTCGTCCCATCAGAGAATGAAGTCCTCACGTTTTCCGCTGCTCCTGAGCAGAACTCGGGCTCGGGTCAGGGAGCGCGAACATGCGCGCAACGCGGCCGACGACGCGCGCGACGCCGATCCAGAGCCCAAACAACACCGCGGCGTCCACGAGCAGCAGCAGCACCGCGCCGAGCATATACCGCGGGGCAAACACCTTCCACACCATCAGGTGCCGACGGAGCCACGCGGCGCTGAGTGCGCTCCCGAGCAGCAGCGCGCCAAAGTACAACGAGGTGCCGAGCGCCGCGCGTACCGCCGCGAGCACTGCCTGCGGTGCCTGGCTCGTCATCGCGACCTGCCCCTCGCCACCATCCGGTGCGGACGACGCGGGCGCGAGTGGCGCGACGTTCCAGATGCCGATGAGCGGCGCGGCGAGCGCGAGGAGTGCGGTGGGGCCGAAGGTGTTGAGGATGACGAGGAGTGGGGAGAACGGGTACGATACGGTGGACGTAAGCACGAACGCGCTCTTCCACTGCACGCTCGCAAGCGTCGCCTGGTGCCCACTCGCGAAGAACGCAAGCTGCGCCAACAGCGCGAGTGGCGCGATCTCGTCGAACGATACAGGCGCCACAGGAGCAGCGGGGGGCCCACCACCACCACCACCCTGACCCTGCTGCTGTTGAAGTTGCGCCAGCGCGGCGGCTGGGTTGGTAGCGAAGCTCGCGTGAATGGCGCGTGCGTCGCGGGTAGCATCGACGAGTTCGAGGTGCGCAAAGAGCGCGGCGGTCGCGAGGGCGAGGGTGATCTGTGCGGTGGGCTGCGCGGCGAGCCATACGGGTGCGAGGGCGAGGGCCCAGAACACGGCAACGGGCGCGCCAAACGCGTTTGCGAAGCCGAGGACGCGGACCTCAGTCTTGTTTTGCGCGCCGGGGGCGCGCTCGGACGAAATGTGCAGGGCAACGGGAAGGAGCATCCAGAGCGCGGTGCCGCCGAGTGCGGCGATGACGCTGGTCCACGCGAGGGCCGTGCGCGCGCCGCGGAGATCTGGATAGTTGCCCGAGGCGTCGAGCCACTCGAGGAGCCAGTATGCGGAGCCCGTGACGAGCGCTGGGGGCACGACGTACAGGAGGAGGACGGCGATGCCATTGTCGGACTTGGAGGTGGCGAGCACGCGCCGGATGGCGTAGGGGACGAGCACCGCTGCGGGGAAGAGGAGCACGCGAGCGAGAAGGGGAGGCTCAGCGGCGCCGGCGCCAGAGAAGAACGTGACGCTGCACCAAGGGTGCTGCTCCTCGCGACAGACGGTGCTGGTGGCCATGAGCCTGACACAGACAGCGAAGAGGGTCGCGAAGGCGAGGATGCGGGAGCGAAGACGCGCCGTGGGTGCGGAGAGCGCCGCGAGAAGCGGCGGGACGAGCGTGAAGGGTAAGAAGAATGGAATGGCGCGGTCTTCCCAGAAGGTGTATGAGTTCGAGAAGAATGAAAACGAGTGGAGCAGGAGGACCGGCGTTGACCAGGAGACGCGAAGCTTCGGCGGCGCCGAGAAGAGAACCCACACGCCGGACGTTACAGAGGCGCCAAAGAGGACGAGCTGAAATAAGGATACGCCGTGGAACTGTTGGACGTTTTGCAATGGAACGTGTGCAGCCGCGCCGAGTGCTGCGCCGACAACCGTGGATATCAATGTTGCGCGTCCAAGAGGTGACACGAATTGACCCCATTCGCCCAGAGAGCGGGTGCGTTCGTAAATACCCCAGCCGACCACAAGGCTCAGCGCGATCACGCCTAGTCCTCCTACCATCAGGGCAGGATTGAACTGCGCCCAGAGCGAGCGGCATGTCTCGAGTGCCAACCGCGTAAACTGCACCGCTGCTTCCGGTTTCTCTGTTAACTTGCTGGCGTCGAAACGGGTCCAGGAAGCCGTGAGCGCGTCCCACACGCCGTCGAGCTCGCCGCCTGAGGCACTGCTCCGATATGCGTCCAGGTACGCGCGCACCTGACGCGCGTTGATGTCAAGTGCCTTGGCATAATCGCTGCCTGAGCGATCTCGCCAGAACAATTCGGGGATGACGGTTCCTAGATTGTTGAATGGAATGGGCAAGCCAAGAAGGAGTGAAAGGGTCGGCACGAGGTCAATCTGCTGCACCGAACGATGCGAAGCAGGCTCTCCGGGGAAAGTTTTATGTGGGAGATGAGATGTCGGTGGGTTTGTAGAGGATAGGGCGGCACCCTTGGAATAGATCCAGAGGCCAGAAGAGACTTCGAGGTCACCGTCACCACCGTGGTCACCCTTGTGATCCATTCCATGGTCACCAAGGACAACAAGGAGGGTGTCCTTATCAAGGGCGTCGACGACGTTTTGAAGGACGTTGTTCATCTGCTTCTGTTTTGCGAGCATCGTGGGATGGTCAGGACCGACGCGGTGCCCAACATGATCGACACCGAGGAAATGACCAACAAGGAAATCCCACTTTGAGGAGTTCGTGAGAAGAGGGAAAAGGTTGGCGATGACGCCGTTGTCGACTGTGTGCAAATCCTCGACGTTGAAGGAATCAAAGTCATGGGTCATTTCCGGGTGGAAAGAGGTTGGAAAGACGGAGAGCCAGGTGTCATCTCCCATGAACGCGATCTACACAAAGAGTTCGACTTGGACGAGAGTCCTGGAGTGCGGGCGCTAAGGACATACCGTTTTGTTGGCCTGTTGTAACTGCTGAATGATCGAGTCTTCCGCGATGGAGGCGCCACCAAAGTTGTGGCCAATATCCACGAACGTAGGGAGAGAGCCGGTGACGAGGCCCTTGATCCGTTGCAGTGTTGCAGTTGGTGGATCTGCATAGGCGTTGAACAGAAACGAGTTGCGTGGGTGCTTAGCCGTTAGCTCTCGCGGAAGGGTCAGGACATTGTGGTGGTAGGGAGAATGGGGCTCGGGTGGATGAGGCGAGAGAAAGTCGAAGCGAAGAGAGTCGATAACGAGGAACACGGCGCGCGTGTGGGTCGGAGGAAGGGTGCAAGGCTGCGCTGCAGAGGTAGACGAGCATTCGGAGATAGTAGAGAGGGACAACCTGCTGAGTAAGAAACCGCGAGTAAAGAGATAAATACCAACGAGATGGAGAAGAGAGAGATAGAGCACAATCCACGACGACCGAATCGCCATGGTGGAAGTAACCACGCGTGGGAAATCGGGCACCGGGCAAGAGCATCCGGGATCGCATGGCCAACTTGGGCGTTACCCTCGCCAGGTTCTCTGCCATCTGAGTCCGTGCGCAAACGACTGACGTTGGTCTCAGCTGACTTGATCAGACGAGTCAGATGGGAACAAGTCTGGACCCGCAAATGTACTTGGGGGGTTGCGCCGTTGCGCCATCAACCAACAGAGGACTAGACGTGTACCAGTGGCTTTATTGGAAGCTCGTCACACACGGCCTTTACCTTACTGGAAGGTAGTGGAATGCCAAGAATTGCCGTGCGAATCATCAACGTATCAACAGCCATCTCGAAAGTGAAAGGAATAGTGCAAATGGAAGAACGTATGCCGGAGGCTAACTATAACGATTTTGGCCTCGGCGCTATTCTCGATCATGCTGGAAAGTCTGAAGGTGCGAGATCAGGCTACATGTACGTTTTTCTATGCGAAAAAAACCCCATTATTAGTGTTCCTGGCCCACGTAGCCTACTAGGATCTCCCTCGGATCCGCTTTCAGTGAGACGAGATGTCTTAATCAGACAGACCAATTACACGAGCGGCACCGCAACGTCGAACAAGTATAGGTTTGTTCCGAACCAGAGATTTGGGGGGCGACGGCAATGGCTGGACGGAACGTACACTTGTCGAAAGAGAGACATGGGGAAGCTCGCCTCGCCTTTAGGTTTCGCCCGATCTACTGATTCGGATCCTGCATCAAAAGGACCTGACAGCGGGGGCCCGCGCGAGGAGCGATGGGAAGCCTCACGCCGGTCGCAGGAGAGCGGAGACCCGTCTCCGCTCACCGAGGAAGCCACGTTCTCGAATGGCCCAGGTCAGTCCGGCATGGCACCCGCGGTTGATCATATCGCGGGCGGTAATCCCTCACTTTTAGACCGCACCCGAACGGTGTAGACGGACGGAATTTCTTGCTTTCCAAGGTTCAGAACACCAGGAGGAACGCCGCCGCGGACGATGCTCGGTGCTTTGACGATAAAGTGTGACATCGTCAAAGAGAGCGATGATACAGACGTGCGCGACGATGACGCATTGCTCTGTATATGTATCTTTTGTTTGGCGTGCCGCATCTCTCCCAGACGCGATGACGACGACGAACCTCAAGCGTACTATTTTTGGGCAAAGTATCCTGCGATCATGAAGACAGGCACAAGAGGTTAGGGGCCCCACAATACGCCCCAGGGCAGAGGTGTCCTTACTTTACTTCTCCACTGGCGTCCGCCACGTCAACAAGGCACGGATCGAGGCAGACCAGAACCGGAGCTTGCACCTTATGTCCAATCGATCCGGCAGAAGCTCGTGGCCGAAGAGGGTCAGACGCCTCTATCTGGTGATGTTGCGCAGCGAAGGGAAGGGAAGTTCTTCTCGGGGATGTCAAGAGGCTAGGCCGAGGGCACTGATCGTGGTGCGTGCCAAAGTTTTTTCCCCCCCCCTACGCTCTCGTCTCTACTGTACCATCATGCATCGAAGGATTCTCGCTGCCCATCTATTAAACGTATAGCTGATCGATTCTCCAAAAACAAAAACATCGTGACCGGCCTCTTGTCTGAGTGACCGTAAATCTAGAAAAGGAAACTGCCCTTCCTGTTCTCAGACTTGGGTGACTGCGTGTGGCATGTTTCTTGGAGAGATCCGCCTCGATCTTGAGCTTGAGCAAGTCTGCCATGTACCCCCGATCGCGATGTGGATTGGCCCTGAACCTTTTTTTCTCAAACAAGCAGAAAAATTATTCTTCTTACGGATCGCTCATCAATCCAACGTCTCATCCTAAACATGGAAGGTCGACGACGTCACCAAGAAGGAACACTGACACGTCCGCAATCCGCAATCCGCAATCCCACCTCCGCCCTCCAACTTCTCTCCAGCTGGCGCACACGAAGGACCAATGGGGCATTTCTGCGAAGCCACGCGGCACCGCTCCGTGTGCGCCTCGACGCGATACGCTACGTGCATCATCACCATCATCATCTGGCTCTCCGAAACGCTCCGTGCCGAGATAGTCGCGCGCCAGCCACGATTGCACGCTCCTCAAGAGCATTTTTTTTTTTGCCGGGATACAACGAGTTTCCCAGGGTCAGTTTTACGGGATGGGTGAGCCCGCGGCTTTGGGCAAGACGAAGCTGGGAATTTGTTTCCCTCTTCTTTTTACCTCGTGTGTTCCGCTCGCAAAAAGTCCTTGTAGCGTGTGTTCCGGCACCGTCCTTTTCTTTTATGGCATTCAAGTTCCGTGCGCGGTCGTTGGCGAAAACGACACGTTCATTCTACAAACAAGACCTCCGTGATAAGAGCCGTACTCCGTATTTCCAGGTGTCCATCAAGGAACGGTTGTCAACGCCCTTACTCATGATCTGGGCGTGGGGCGTCGCAATTCTCCAGGGTGGACATCGGTAGGTCAACGATGCCCAATGATGATGGAAGCAAAGCTTCTCGATTTCATTTCAGCCTCGTGGAGAGGCTCGAGGATTATGGTGAACACATGAATGTATCGATACATTACGATAACATGAGTTGGTCATTTACGGCGTATCGTACGTTGTACAAAGCCAAAAGTATTGGGGTATCCGCGGGTTTTACAGTAAAAGAATTTCGCTTGTGTTGTACAACATACAAATTAATAATTAAAATGCGTGAAGTTTGCTGACCGAGGGATGTAGAGTACGGTCAATGCTGTTGTCCCAGACAATGCACAATATAAAAAAAGGTGAAAAACTGTGGTAGTTCCGGCGATGTCAAAATGAAATCGCGGTTGCGACCCCCCAAAAACGTCCTGAGTCAATCAGAGTATACGTTCGTCCAGAGGCAGGTCCAACGCGCCGTCCAGCCATTGATGTGTGCGCACTTCGTGAATGTTCGCACGGCGCTCTGGATCCGGGTCCAGGCAGCGAAACATGAGCCGTTCCGCAGATTCAGAAACGTAAGCAGATGCGTGGCTAGCGAGAATGACGCGGCCGGCGATCGCATCGCGTTCAGTCGGGAATGGAGAGGCCCCGGTGAGCAGATAGGAAAGAAGGACACCAAGCGTCCATATTTCTGCAGGAGGTGCACGGTATGGCTTCTTCTGAAGTACTTCGGATGCGGCATAGGCAGTTGTGCCAAAGAAGAGGGTATATAGCGGACGCGGCTCAGCAGGGTCCACGACAACGGCGCTACCAAAGTCAACGAGCTTCACCTAGAAAGATATTCATGCGAGCGTCAGGGAGAGAAACGGACGCAGTTGACGAGTCATAACGCACGTTGAGGTAGCTGTCTACGAGTATGTTCTCATCCTTGACGTCACAGTGTGAGACACCCTGACTATCGAGGTAGTGGATTGCATCGACGATCTGCGCGAATACGAATCGTGCCTGTCTCTCGGAGAGGCGCTTGTCCTTCGATTGTTCGATGCATTCAAAGAGGTCGTGGGATGGTCGGCGTAAGAAGGCTCCTCGTTTTCCGTCCGGTCTAATGTATGGCGGACACGGTTCAGTAGGGATGAGAACAAGGTCCTTAGGTGATGCGCAAAGCTGCTTCGCACTCCCTGATGCACATGAAAGATCACCAGTATTGGTAGAAAACTGGGGAGGGGTGTCGGGCAGTTGAATGTCTGAATCGACCGAAGGCGAAGGCGTTAACGCGGGCGTCGAGAGATGAGACGAGGCCTTTCCAGGTGCAATGACCAGCTCCTGTGGCGACGAATCGTTGGTCTGTGATACCCACGGAGTACCGTGGAGCTCCTGTACCTGTGGCAGGGAACATTAGCAGTCCGATCATAGGACACAAGCGTCATTATGTGACGACTTACCAGATAGAAGTACAGTTCGTCCTCGAAGAGGTCTATGCATTTAACTATGTTTGGGTGATCTAGAAGACCCAGTAGTAACGCCTCCGTGGGAACCCGGCGTGCGGATTTGTCCTCCATCCACGCGTGTTCTGGAACTTTGGCCTTGATGATGAACTTGATTGCGACTTCACGTAGTTCGAGTCGATGAACCGCAGTCATGACGAAACCGTAGCCACCAGCACCGAGCTCGTCGCCAAGGTGGTACCATTGCACGAACTCGGGATTTAGCAAATGCCCGCGAGGAAAACGACGGGAATATGCCGAGGCTTTGGTGGTAACATGGTACTTTGAACGCGATGAGCGAGATATACGCGGGCAAGACGTGACACGGGAGGGGGAGGGATCACGGGGTTCGGGGGGGAAAGGTACAGAAGGGAGTTGGTCATGGAGCTGGTAAGGAGGTGGTGTAGATTCGCATGACGACGCGAAAGAGGATTGTGAATTCTGAGAAGTGAGAACTGGTTGGTAAGCGCCTTGTAATTGAAGGGCGTTGTGAGGGAAGTCGGCGTGTGCGTGCTGAGGTGAAACTCCAAAGTGGGAGTGTTGCTCTTCGGGAAAGAGGGGAGAGACGGAACGCGAAACATGAGATGAACGGAGATATTTTGGTTGGGCGAAGTCACCAAAGAGGTCTGTGGATTCGGTGGATGAGGAAGCCGAGAGTGGGAAGGAGGCAATGGTGGTGTTTGAATCTGGAAGCTGGAGGGGAGTGTGAAGATGGTCACCATCGTCGGAGGAAGAGTCACTGGTGTCCATAGGAGGCAGCGGAGGAGAGGGGGAGAGAGGGGGAGTAGCGGGTGTGGGATGATAGATGGGAGAGAGGAGAACAAGCGTCATGTTGATGTTGGACTGGTGCTCATAGGAAAGGTGAGAAAGACGAGATTGGTATTTAAACCCACAGCGATGCACGCACAGACACATTCGCACCACACCCGATATCACTCACACTGCCCCGATTTAGTATCTCGCTTTCCGAGAAGCGTCCAAAGACCAGGTGCCCTCTGCCAGCAACAAGATCGCCATCCCGAGTAGCATCCGAAAGTACCAAGGAGATAGCGGTCAAGGTAGCGAGCAGAACAGGTCCCGAGCCACCGAAAATACAACAACCCGTAGCTTATACACGCGGACGCCGCAGCCACGCGCAGACAGCACACCCTACCCGTAGCCCTGGGGCTAGCCCCGGCGCTGGGGTCGAACGTCATTGATAATGGGTAGATAGAGTAACTCCGAACCCGGCCATTTGCCAATTGCCACTGCCATCATAGGTGGGAGCCTTAGCCCCGGCATTGCCCGGATACCTCCAGCCAGCCAATTGCAGAAGCACCGCAACACTCCGCACCCCGAGACCTTCAATTCCCGTTGTCCACACCACCGTCCCCAATGTCTCTCAAAATCGCAGGCATGGCCTTTTTCTCTCTCCCGTTCACCTTCTCTCACATGTATTACTCGTAGTTGCTGGCACTGCTCGGCGTACTCTATTGCCCTCCCTTCCAGCTACTAGTTTCGCCAGTGCGTGTCACATAGCTTCTCTACAATTCGCACCAGTCCTCAATCTCCCACAGCTTTCCGTTCTCTACATTCATCAGCGCCTACACTCTCCCCGTCGCCGGAATTTGTTTCGCCGTCTGCCTCGGCTAATAACCCCATCACGAGCATCGCAAAGCAAGGCTCGAACCAGTTGAGTTTAGAGCAACCTCGGAACAATGCTGGTGCGTGAAAACCGATGCGTTTGTAATCCATCTGCTCACACGTACGATCAGAATATGTTTTGTCCACTCTTGACAAGGTCGTCAACTGGGCTCGCCAGGGTTCAATGTGGCCGATGACTTTCGGTGCGTATACGACTCTGGTTAGGCCGCGTCTCTCATATAGCTTCGCTGCAGGATTGGCTTGCTGTGCCGTGGAGATGATGCATATGGCTGCTGCACGTTATGATCAGGATCGTCTTGGTGTCGTGTTTCGGGCAAGCCCTCGCCAGTCAGATATTATGATTGTCGCCGGTACTCTGACCAACAAAATGGCACCTGCCCTTCGGAAAGTGTATGATCAGATGCCAGAACCTCGTACGTTATGTGTTCCATAGCTTGATCTGATGCGTGTGGCTGATGTAGCGCATCAATTAGGTTGGGTGATCTCCATGGGCTCTTGTGCTAATGGGGGTGGCTACTACCACTATTCCTACTCGGTCGTACGTGGCTGTGACCGTAAGTTATGATGACCCATCTGTGTTTAGACTGTTACTTATGGGTACGGATAGGTATTGTCCCCGTTGATATCTATGTCCCCGGTTGCCCACCTACCGCCGAAGCACTGTTATATGGGATGCTTCAACTCCAACGAAAGATGAGGCGAACCCGAAAGAATGTGTTGTGGTCAGTGCCCCGTTGATCGGACGATCAATTCAACATGTTTACATAAGCGTTTACAGGTACCGTAAGTGAGTGAATCCGGGGCGGGGAGAAGAGAACTGGCCCAGTTTCTTATCCACGTAGAAGTAATAGAAACACGAGCCTTGAATTCTTTTGCACTGAGCCCGAGGTGATTGAGTAAGAGACATGATTACGTGATGACCGAATGAGCCCCGTTTCATGGCTGCCTCTACCCTTTGCTCTCCTCTCCTCTCGTTACCTTTCTTTTCTTTCCTCCTCCCTTTCCTCGTCCCATTTCCTCCTTTCATTTCCACGTCATTCCCAGGATTATCGCCGCTCAAGGCCCCTTGTTCGTCCCATCACGTTCAGCGGTAAAACCGACATGGCTACCGACGTTCTCACGACAACCGTTCCATCATCACACAGACCTTTTCCTCGCGGTCTCGCAATTTCAGACCTTGACCTTCGTGACGACCGTTACCCCATCCTCTCCTCCCCACGCCACGTACCTCCAGCTATTCAGCAGGGTGCCCCCTCACCCGACATCATTCCATCACACACTCCCTTCTACCCAGATGCCGTGCACCAAGCTGTCCACGGCCCCTCAGACTTGCCACCCTATAATTTGAATATGTCTTCTCTCAAATTAACTTCAGATGACCGCGGCCTCGTTCAACATCCTGACTATCAATCCACCCCTCTCAGCGCCGGTTCTCCTCCAAACTCATTTCCCCCCGACCATAAACAACCAATCAATGGCTCCTCCAGCGTGAATGAGATCAACTTGCAGGTTTTTGGTCCCTCACAGGCCTCACAAACTTCAAGCGGTGAACTCAGCAAGGCTCCGCCTGCGGCCGGCGATCCTCCCCTCTCCTCCCAGCAACCACGCCCTCTACAACCTGTCTCACCGTGGCAGACCTCCCCGCAAGACTCTCAACTACTCGAACCCTACTCACCTTCTCCTCGCACCGGCGGTGTGGCCAGCCAAGCTCCAAGCATAGCCCTACCAAGCCCCCTGTCACCAGGTATGCGCATATCCAGCGCGGCTCAATACAGTCCCGCCATGGTTGTCCCAGTCGTCTCTCCCAATCCGCGCGTGCAGGCCCAGCAACCCACCTATATTACCCCAACACCTGCTCCAAAGCCCATTAATCCCGTCTTTACTACCCAGCCCCTACCCCCCGAAGAAGTCTGCGTCGAGTGCGCAATGCGTGACCAGGATATGGCCGACGTCGACGTCACGTCACTCGGCATTTGGGCGCGGGAGAGTGACGTCCATTACGAGGACTTGCTTAGGCGAGAACTCGAAGAGGAAGCAATGGGCGTTCCACCTCCGGAACTTCAGCGGCCAAGGGCTCATGGGGGGCGGCTGACGGAGGCCAACTTGAAGCTGTGGCTCACTTTGGTGCGCTTCATTTCGCTCTTGTCAACTCCCCTGGTCCTCACAACACGGTTTTGACTAACCTGCACCCCCATAGAATCCCAAAGGACCTGCCTCCAAAAACGAAGCTCTTGATAGATATGTAAAGACGCAGCAGACATTGGTCGAGGCGGAAGCATTGGCCCACGCTCGTGCTTTACAAGAGTCTCGCCAGCTCGAGGATAGGATGCGAGATGCTTATTCGCAGTTGCGCCGCTCTGCCTACGAGCTTGGCGTTACCACTTCATCGGATGACCGTGGCGTGCGAATCAAAACTACTCGTTCTTCGATGGTCCCTCTACCGACCCAAACCACCAGCCATGGACGTGAAGTCACCGTTTTGGAGAACGGCATGATCGTCGAGCACGTCGATGTTCGCAAGAAGAGCGCGAAGAGCGTCAACAACGGCGTCGTGAGGAAAAGCGCGCACGTGCACGCAAGTCTTCCCGCGGCTCGGCCATTGATGTTGCCTCAATGTATTCGACCATGAGCCCCTTGTCATATACCGATAGCGGCCTTCCCCTTCTCCCATCCCGTTCGTCGACCTCCCGCCCCATGAGTGTGTTGACTGCGCCAATGGACACACGTGGCCTGCAGTCAAACGCATCCGTTGAAGCCCTCAGCATGATTTCTGCCGGTACATCCCCGAACCGGCGGACCCGGTTCTTCGGCACGCGGAACCTGTCTCCAGGGTTGCGGAGCTCGGACAGTCTAGCGCCTTCTGGATTCAGTGGAAGTATGGTGGATATGCAGTGCGTTTGTTCATGGCTCTTTGCATATTATGCTACTTGCTAAGTTGATTTCTTCCAGTATTGCTCTGCAACATGGCGGCGAACGCATGCCACACTCTCCAGCCGACGCGACTGATAGGTATCAAACTATAAACAGTTGGAGAAACGGCGCAGCGTTGGTTCCTCAACGCGGCTTTGAGCAACCGCCTGAAGACAAGCCCAAGAAGAAGAACGGTCTGGCGAAGATCTGGCGGCTAGTTACTGGGTCTTCGAAAAATGACGTCGACCCTTCCACCATCAACATTTCACATGCGCGCTCACCTGAACGCGCGCACGATGATGATTACCCTCTTGCACCGCCACCCCCATTATCGTATTTGGTTAGTCGTGGCACAGGCGACAACGGAGGTTCTGCCCTACGGCACGTCTCCACACCTTCCCTTCCATCATCGGCTTCCCCTAATTATCCTCTATCTTCTGCTGGCATGTCCCCGCCCACCGCACCGTCCAGCCTACTCCCATCTCCGACTTCTTCGAGACCAGTAGTCATCTCTGAGCTTTCTGATAGTCGTAAAGCGCTTCTGGCCGAGAGTGATGCGGAACAACCCTCATTTACCCCAGAAGAGGAACGTTTGCGAGCCTCGACAACTCAGCGGGGTGTACACCCAACGACGTCAGAACCTGATCTGCGTCGTCGCGCGTCTCAAGTCCAGATCGGTCCTGCGCCACCGGTTCCACGAATTCCGACGTCAATATCCCAGGCAGCTCCCCCACAAGCGTCGAGTGGGTGGCGGGACAAGATGCTCCCACCACTTCCTGGCGAGGTCCAACTACGTGCACCAGTGCACGCGCAGACAGAACTTCGACCCCGCACGCTGTTTTCATATGACATGCGTGAAGTTAATGGTGGGCAGGCGCTCACCGCACCACAGGCGCCGTTTAGCCGCACGGAGATGCGGCGGCAGTCGTTCAATGGACTTAGCAACCCACCCTCGGGCCTTGTTGTCCAGACGATGCCGGCGCGACGCGCAGATTTTGACTCGGAAAAGTACGGCGAGTTCGGTGCCTCACGCAGTGTACTCGTGCCGTCGTCCCTCCAAGCGCAACAACCCGCAAAACGGAAGAGCAAGTTTGGCTTTGCGTCGTTGCTAGGGCGGAAGACGTCTACCCCGGTGCAGGACCCTGAGCCTGTCGAGTTCCCATTAGGGCGAGGCTCCGGGTCAGAGGCACGGCACGAGGCAGAGATGGGGATGCATTATGGGAACACGATGGCCAATGGAGAAGCGGGGCAGGGCCATGTATTTCCGAGGCTGTCGATGTCCCTGACGACGCGAAAAAACATCGAGGCGCTCGTTGACCAAAGCCCAGATTTCGTTTCCTACCGCTACCCGTCCGGCGACCAGAACATGCAATTGCTCCGGTAGGACGTGGTGACACTCAAACTTCTTGCATCAACCATTATCGTTGGCTACCTTCTCCCCCTCATTATCGACATTATTGGTTCCCTATGTTGCAGCACTTGATCTCTTATTTCTTTCTGTTCCCGTATTTTCCGATATCAACTGCCCGCATTTTGTTCAGTTTGGTTCTCATGCACCATTGCTTGTCTATTCATCCCCACGGACACCGCATCTCACCTACTCTCACACGCTCTCGATCCTGTGCCCATCAAGGCTTCCGTTCTCCAGTAAACTTTGTATATGCCTTGACACTGCATAATTGGTAGGAGACTGGTGCTATGCAATGTGCTATTGCCACTTATGGTCACGCGACTGGCTCTGAGAGTCCCGTGTCCAGACACGTCGCGTTCAAGTTGTTCCCCTACACACACCAGGCAGTCACCACAGCGTATTTGATCCACCAATCCTAAGCATAATGGTGAGGCGTGTGTCATATGCGCATATATTTACGACAGCCCTCTCGTGCACAGGCGCCTCGAGGCTTATCAGCGGAAGAGAAGAGAGTAAAATTGTTGGAAATCTTTCACGACACAGTAAGCATCCACCCGATATGTCTACGTTACGACACGCTCTGGACACACGGTAGAAAGACTTCTATCAGGCGAGTGGCACCTCGAGACCTGTCGTATCTCCGCGTTTTGATTGATTATGACAGCTGAAGGAACTAGAGAAGCTCGGCCCCAAAATGAAAGGGATCGGTGATTGAGAGATTTCATTCGTGAAATTCTCCACCCCTCGTTCACACTGCGAGGCGAAAAAATTTACAGTCTCGCAATCCGTCAAGGAGGTCCTGCAGTCGCTCGTCGACGATGACCTCGTCCAGTCGGACAAAATCGGTTCATCAAACTGTACGTTATTGCTTCACGCGCAAAATTCCATTTTTACGCACGCCTTTTTCCCCCCACAGTTTTCTGGAGTTTTCCCTCTCAACGAGGCGCAATCGTGCGTCGTTCCATTCAATTCCATTCCGCGGCGTTTAACTACCGATTCTACTGTACAAATCAAAACAGATGCAAAACCGCCTTGACGCCGCGAGAGAAGCCCGAGCCGCGAGCGAACAACAATTGGCGGAGCTACAAGCGGCTATTGCGGCCGAACGCGCGGCGCGCCCCGAAAGCGTGCGTTTTTTTTTATACTGATATACCGTACGGCTTCGTCCTTTGCCTCATTGTCCGCCGGCGCCGCAAATTAACAGGATCAACGCGCGGCAGCACTGGCACGTCTCGCTTCTACGACGAAGGAGCTTGCTGCGCTGCAGGCGGAGCTCGACGCGTATGGCGCGTGTGACCCGGTCAAGGTGGAAGAGAAGCGCAGGGCCGCGGTGCTCGCGCGGGAGGCCGCGTTGCGTCACACAGGTTTGGGGGGTTTTTTTTTTCCCATTCCCATCTCCCATCTGTATCACGTCCGTCGAGCCCAGGAAGCTGATGAAGAGCGACACAGATAATTATGCGGTGCTGATGTCCTACTTTACTCGACAGCACAACGTCGAGCCGCAGGACATCCGTGCCTATCTTGGAGTTGGGCCTGATTATGAAGACCTGTGTTGAGACAGGACGAAGTGAATAGTTGTGACTGCTGTAACGAGAAAGATACGTGGGTCGAAAAAAAGAACAAAGAGATAATGTGACTTGCGACACTCATCCCTTCTGATGTCTATGCTGCTAGCCCTCGAGTTGGAGATCGGCTCTACAGTGGACCCAAAGGAAAACTGGGTCTAGTCTTTGATCGAGTGCTTCAACGAGACTTGGCCATTGCTGGGAATCACCGTTCCAAGTCCGGTTCCAGGCTCGAATTTCATGAGTTCTAGTACGGTATGTCGCGCTGAGTGCTCGTGATTTGGAGGAATGGTACGACCTTTCCACGAACATGATGATCGGATAGATTCCCGGACGCGTGCTGCGAGCCGTACCCATGAATCATGCACGCCAAAGAACAGACGAATCACAAGCGAGGCTCAGCACATTTGAAAAAGAAAAGAATAAGCTCGCGACGGTCTATTTCCTCATACTAATCAAGATACATAGCGAACCAGGACTCGGATGAAGAGCTGGTGCCTCGGGTGCCAGTCGCAGCAGAACCGAGGGTCATTCGACACTACTTTCCGGGATTCCCTTCATCATACATGTTGCGAAATCGCGGTCGACATAATCCCCCCGGAACACACACAAAGGACACA
This sequence comes from Lactarius sanguifluus, assembly GCA_021527775.1. Lineage (NCBI taxonomy): Eukaryota > Fungi > Basidiomycota > Agaricomycetes > Russulales > Russulaceae > Lactarius > Lactarius sanguifluus. The sequence goes on along the minus strand of JAKEYF010000011.1, from coordinate 487,346 downwards.
CCAGGCCTTGTGGGATATGATGTAAATAAACAAGGAAAACGACATCCGCAACATATGGTGCATCCCTTCCTCACACAGACACCGCCATGCACAGACACCTCTTTGTTCTAGTGCCCTTCTAGTGCATATGGGCGGTCCAGAGTTGGATTTGTTGGGCTCGCGTGATCATGGCTATGTAGGCCCTCGTCCTATGCGATTTTACTTACTAGGAGGCCAGCGAGGGGCTCAGAGCTAAACTTGACATCCTGCACGCCCCAGGCGCCTTGTGTTATCACCCAGTCCCTTGCGTCCTCGTACAGCCACCTATAGGCGCCGCACGTCGCTCCTGCTCCTGTTCATCACTCCCGCACCACCAGATGGCAGGCGAATATACTTGGTCACGAACACTTTCGCCCACCAGGAGCACACATCCTGCGTGATGAACGTCATGATGCCTTTCCGTGATGCAATAGCGAACTTGGAATTGTATGGCAAGAATGTGGTGCGGAACTTGAAGGGTGTAGAGAATGAACGTGTGAGGGCCACGTTACCTGATGCGCACCACTAATGAGGGGGGTCAAGTTTGGCGGGTGGGGCGAATGCAATTTAGGTGGCCGCTCTCACTCGCTCCTCTCTCGCAAACTGATTACCATGTACTTATGTGCTCACCTTCTCTTCTCCTATTCGCCCGTGAACCAACTCTACGCACTTCTCCCCTTTGCGTGAGTTAGGTCATCACTTGTGCGGCGTCTTTGCCAGTGCACAGCACTGATCTCCCCGGCCGCATGCTCCTTTCTCCTCTCTATATGCGACGGCAGTAGCCTGCGGGTCGCACATGCGATGGGCGGACATGGGTGTCGCTCGTTCAAGGTGTGATCTCAAAGATAAGAAGCCAAACTTGACTACAGCCTGAGGCTACGCAGACGCCGATCAACTTACGAACCAAGGACGCTTGTGACTGGCGCCTCCCATCAAAGTCCCTGTAAAAGGGAAGAAATCGATTCAATTGCGTTCAAAATTCTAGACTGTGTGGCTCATTTTCTCATCGAAACTTGGTGAAAGAAGGAAACGAATGGGTTTGATCGATTCAAATTCCGGACTAATTCATTTGCTCGCTGAATATTCGCTGAATAATTCAGGTGGTATTCAAGAACCATCCGAGCTGCGCCAAACTTTGAAAAAGCTTGAAACTCTGGTTCGCCACATACAACCCTCGGCTTCAATGAGCGACCAAAGTCGATGGCTATATGCGGCCTTTTCCCTACACGTCAACGCCAACGTGTCAAGAACATGACTCAGAGACAGAGTCACAGTCATACTGCATGGCAGTGTCATCTGATTATAATTCGTATTCGGTGATGTTGAGGGTACAAAGATACAGACAAAAATGAATTCCTGGCTATCTATTCGGTTGTCACATGGAATTGAAGGGCTGAGAAGGTGGGCGCTGTTGTGCACATCAAGTCGTGAATCGTCTAGTGATGACCGCAAAGCCACTTTACAACTAGCGCCATTAAGTCAAAACGCATCTAGATTTACAGCCATCAAGCATGGGTCCTTGACATTGGGAACTAGAGCCGAGGAACAGCCAACCGAGGTAGAGCGCGTCAGAAGAGAAACAACCAGAACCCGGTGCCAAAGGTCCAAGTGAACACAGAAGGCCAACTAATCTCTGTCTTCACTGGACGTGCAAAGTTTGTATTTCTTCTATCATCCCCAGCAGACGGATAGACCGACCCTTCCGCAATGAGAGGCGCAGGCAGTGGGGCAGAAGGCAGAACATCTTGTTGGTTGATTTCACCCGAACCTACCATGACGAGATTGCCAACAGACGGGACACCGTTCACGACGACAAACAAGACTGCGGGGGGACGATAGGGCTGACGTGCTTAGAAGATAGGAAGAGTCACTCACAAGCAGGGCCCGGCGGGAAGATGGCTGGGTTGGGCGGAAGGTTGCTACAATGGAGAATTCCTGAACCGTCGGCGTTCGCGGTGTAAGAAATTTCAAGCTCGGCAAGACGTTGCCCCATATTCTGTGGGTTTAAGTCATTTGGAAATGGCACACAAGTAGGGGGTTGACCAGTACGGACCATGGTATGCGTAGAAAATCCCGTCCGCATCACAACAACCTTGGAACGCTTCACGTTCTCTGCATCTTCGAAGAGATCGCCGGTAGACAACGACAGGTTGAAGAAGGGCCCTCCATATCGTAAATTATTTGGAATCCCTGCGGGCGAAGGCCGGCGCTGCTTAAAATAGGCTGGATAGAATTTTTCCACGCGATACTCGGTTGGATAAGGTATGCCAGAATCGATATAGTCCGAATTAGGATTCGAACCAGCAACAAGAACAGAGCCTGTGCCCTTCGTTAGAGTATCTAGTCAGTCGGAACGACAGCACCCTCACCATCAGGAAGGAGAGAAGCAGTGGAATGATACATCCTAGGGACAGTACTCGCAGAAAGTCCATCCCGGGACCATTGAGAACCGGCGGGTGCCGACAAGTTATAGACGACTGGTTGGAGAATAGGATGATCTGCGTACGACTGGCCAATAGCCCACGAGTCATTGCCGTAGCCAGCAACGCCTAGATACTTGAGCTGTGTCGCTAAAAAGAATGATATGTGGGACAAGTGATCGCACCTGTTCCAGCACCATTAAGACAAAGAACCTGACCAGTTGGTAGCAAAATGAGGTTTCCCATTGTCCTTCCCTCCGGTAGAGGATCGACGCGGATATAAGAACGCGAGACGTCTGGAGTGATGTGTACACAAGATGAAGAGGCCTCGTGCTGGGCAATGTTCCAATTCGTCACCCATCTACACGTTTACAGGATGTTAAGTGGAAACGCCCCAAAAAGTGGCGCACGCACTCATTCAACCCAATATTGGTGCCACCACAGAACATGATGGTCGCAGTCCAGTTATTTGCGGGGGTCAGAGGCATCATCACGACACCTGCACTTGCGGGGTAGGTCCTCACGGCGTCGGGGATGTCATCGATTCTGTACTCCACACCCTGATGATGGTCGAGTAGCGCTGTCTGCCAGTTGGCTTGGACCAAGAGACGACCAGATGGTAGCAGGAATATAAGAGGATACAAGTTCAAGGGAAGTGTGTTTGTCAAGATGGGTGAAGTTACTGGTTGACCGCGAGACGGGAGGAATTCATACGTAGGGTTCGATTGGGCTGCATCGTCGACGAAGCCCCCCCATTGGCACCCCCCTATCTGTTGACACTATCAGTAACCAACGACTGGACGACAGAATACTTACAATGATCAAGCTACCATCTTCCAACGTCTCGCTGTACAAGTAGTCAGAAGAAACTACGTCGTTACCTTTGGGGGACTTACATTGATGGATACCAACGGCGAGTAGTCATGGCGCCCGCCAGTATCCAGTCGCAACTATTGTCATCGCATGGATCTAAAAACCTATGCAAGAAGACTGTCAATGGACTGTCACTCGATCGGTTGGAAAGAGATAAGTACCGAATTCTGTTGTATAGACAGGGAGTTTGAGCGGAATGCCTGAATATAAGGATTTCAAAGCTTACGACTTGCCCCCATCCGGGTCATTATAAGGTTGACCCCCGTCCTGGCTCATGGCAGTAGCCCCACCATAGGTCGCGGCTTGATTACCGCCGATATTGACCCATGTTCCATTTCCAAGGACATTCCCACCCTGCCCCAGGTTCAAACAGGCTGCCAAAGGTAGATAAGGCCGAACCCTCGCACCGCACAAAATGAGTTCGTAATGATGTCCATGGGCCTGGCTGAATTTCTGGAGATCGAAAACTCTAGACAAATGAGGATGTTCCGTCGAGATAGCCTTCGCACAGGTGATATGTGATTGCGTACCGGCTGCCCAGGCAGGGTGGCCATGGATTGGGGTGGGATTGTTTTCCGTCTTGTCGACGATGTAAACTTTATCCGTAGTGCCTAGAAATAGCTGCAATTGAACCGACGAGTCAGTTAGAATTATGAAGGATGTAATGGGTTGAATCGAATACTTGTTGCGCGCTAACAAGGCTAGATCCTACGACCTCAAAGCCGGCGGCCGCACCAGAGGCGCCTAAATACACTGGATGGTTGGATGGGGAAGAACCCGCTTGTATAGGAACAGCATTGAATGCCGCGAAGGCTGCGCTGAGAAGATTACAATAGAAATGCCCCATAAGTTCGAGGGAAGTGGTCTAGAATGTGGCTGTGTCGAAGTGAGATGACAGGAATCAGAATTCGGTGTGGATTGGAATGGAACTTTGATGTAAAACCGTCACCACCGTGACAGCCTTGACACTCGACACACACAGGTCCGCAGCTCGACCAAAGTCAATGCAGGTGTTCCTGAACAGCCTCTGGGTGAAGTATGCGCCCTTTCGCCCTACAAATGCTCCCGTGTCAACGCGTCAACCCCAATGCCCAACCCGAAGTGCTTTTGCACGCCATTCGACCACTCTGAAAAAGTGCGGCACACGTCCTCTTTCCATACCGCTCACTCTGACATCCCAGCCCCTCCTGACCAGACCGCATCTCGAGGGCTCCGACAGTCTAATTCCGACACCAGGTGGTTCCTTTGCACCCGCGCCTATCTACAAGCATGTCGACACCCGGGGGTGTCAACGGGACTGTCCTTGGGACTGTCTGTAATGCGGAGCAGTACCAATGATCAATTGTAAATAAGACCATCACATTGACACATGGTCAGAGCATCGGTTTGGCTGTGGGCATCCTCTTATCTGTCGCGAAGTTTAGCGGGTTAGACTAACGTCACACGCAGCTGACGGCAGAGGCATCATTCCCAGTCTTGCTGCCGTACTCATCGCCCTTGCTTTGACCTTACCAGTCTCTGTCCACCTTGACAAGAACCACGCAGAGTAATGTACTACGTTATAGAAGGGCCCATCCGATGTTGGTTGGAAGTTAATGCGGGTACCTTCTGACATTTACCTAGTCCGCTCAATATCTTCACAGCCCCGCGTAATCTCACTGTAGTCGTGTGACAGCTTTCCCTTTTCGCGTATGATATTCTGCAAGCCTTGGGTGGTATCTTCGATGTTCGATGGGCCCACAACGGGATCGTCACGACAGGGCCTTATTGCATCATTCAGCAAAGGGGTGAACTCGGGGTCGCACTGATCATTCTCGTAAGTACTTCCTTTACCGTGGTTTCTCAGGACACTGATGTACAACTGACCAGATACTCACTGTCCACACATTCGTAGTGGCTCAGTGGGATGTAGGGATTGGATCGCGTCGCTTTGCTTTTGGTATGGTTGCCCTCGCATCGCTCTTCGTTGCGCTCTGGGTTGGTATAGGCAACGGCATTCACAACGACTTGAAGACCCCACATATTTTCCATTTTCTGGCTTGGCTGGGGAATATATTTCTTTGGATCGTATTGTCCGCCTCGGTGATAATGTACATCCCGCTCTACTTCTGGATGAATGGCCGCCGCTTGTCGACTGATCCCAAGAAGTGGTACAGGTTTCGTCTCAGCAAGTCCGATGACGAGTACGCACAAAGGCGGTCTACATTGGGAATACTTTCGTATGCCGTAGCCTTTCTGTCGCAGGCGCCGCTCATATGTTTCTCAGCTACCCAATTGCGTACTCTTTCGTGGACCTACCAGTCTCGATTGTCCGTTGGATAGGGTTCCGTACTAAGAAGAATGCACCCTCGGCGGCTACCTTTTTTGCTGTCTCGACGTTCGACCTGTCAGGCGCGATCAACGTCCTTCTCTTCCTGATCGTCCGACGTGAACTTCTCCTCTTTTCCTCCCCTGAGGAGTATAGTGGACACGAAGGAGGAGAACTTGACGACGATGTGGCAAAATCTAGCCTCAGTCCGCAACCGACTGGGATGGGGCTCGCGGATGGTGCGGAAGATAGGGCCTGGAATCTAACTGCTGACGGGAACAACGTAGCGTTATCTCATATCAACTCTAGTTTAAGGTCTGACGGCGTTTGTCAACGGAGTCTAGGAGAGCCATGTGTCTTCCTAACATCGGAAGTTAGGCATGTCATCTATCTGCTGTAAGGCAACCACAGTGGTTTGGTGGGAAACCACCCATTTCCGGCCTCACCCAGCCATCCCGGACTAGCACGGCTTACGCTTCTTCGGTCCTCATTTACCTTCCCTTGCAACTTTCTTTTCACATCCCGCTCCGCTCTTGATCGCAAATGCCACTGTCTCGCTTCCTCCATGCCTACATGTTCATCCTTGTTTTTCGTCTGGATTGCGTTGCTATCCACTGTGCTACTCTACTCTTACCTTTCCCCCTCCGCCCTTTCCCCCTGCTAACAATCTCTCCTACAACAGTGGTCTCTCCTGTACACAACCCCTTACTCTCTTGCTGAACGGAATCAGTGCCAACTCGTCAAAAAAAAAAGGGTCGAAATGAGTGTACCTGTTGTGCACAAACAAGGCTAGATCCTACGACCTCAAATTGGCGGTCGCACCGGACGCGCCTTCCAACCGTCAAGTGAACTGGATTGGTTGGACAATAATTGCACTGAATGTCGCGAAAGAAGTTGCGCTGAGAACATTACGATAGAAATGCCCCATCTGTTCGAGGGGAACTAGAGTAGATTGTGGCGGCTATGTGTTGATGTGAGGACTACAGCAACTACTGTAACTGTATGCCATTGGCAGGTGTCGACTTTGTTGACGCAAACCTTGCTTATGCTCGTCTATGAATTCGGGGCAAGATTCGGGGAGTGATGTTTTATGGAGATAATTCGAAAATTTTGTTATTGTTTGCGACGTCTCTCAAGACGTCTTTTCGCATTCTGCAGGTACTGTAGTGGGACGACGGCCTGTCTTTGTTTTTTCATTGGCGACCTGCGACCTGCCACCCAGTGATTGATCACAAAAATCTGACCAATGAGATTTCGGCGACTGAATTTGAATATATTTTACCGAGCTTGGCGGGAAACTGCCGCCACAGCTCTGACACACACACACAGCCCCGCAGCTTGGATGAGCGACCAAGATGTTTCCGAACACTGGGTGTATGCGCGTCTTTCCCCCCTACAAATGCTCCCACGTCAGCATCAATGCCCAAGTAATTTTGCACGCCATTCGACCACTCTGAAATAAGTGCGGAACACGTCCTCTTCCCACATCCCTCGCTCTGACATCCCAGCCCCTCCTATCAGAGCGAATCTGAAGGTTCCGACAGTCTAATCGCAACATCAGGTGGTTCTTTTACGCCTGCGCCCATATACAAGCATGTCGGTACTCGACGGTGTCAATGGGACTGTCTGTAATGCGGAGCAGTACCGACAATCAAATGACACCAACCCCGCCATCACGTGCCTGACACATGGTCAGAGCATTGGTTTGGCTGTGAGCATCCTCTCATCTGTCGCGAGGTTTAGTGGGTTAGACTAAAGCCACGCACAGCTGACGGCAGAGGCATCATTCCTCAGTCTTGTTGCCGTAATCATAGTTCTTATTTTGATTGGGGTATGTCCAGCCCGTCTTCCCATTCTCTGTCCACCTTGACGTGAACCGTGCAGAGAAATGTGCTACGTTACAGAAGGGCCCTTCCAAGTGGTGGCTGGAAGTTACTGCGGGTGCCTGCTGATATCTACATGGTCCGCTCAATATTTTCACACCCCCGCGTGATCTCACTTTAGTCATGTGACAGCTTTCCCTTTTTGTGTACGATATTCTGCAAGCCCTCGGTGGTATCCTTGATGTTCGATGGGCCCACAACGGGATCGTCACGGTGGGCCCTTATTGCACTGCACAAGGCATTATTCAGCAAAGCGGTGAACTCGGAGTCGCACTCATTACTCTTGTATGTACCTTCCCTTACCGTGCTTCGCTTCTCAGGACACTGATGTACAACTGGCCAGATACTCACTGTCCACACGTTCGTAGTGGCTCTGTGGAAAGTAGGAATTGGAGCACGTCACTTTGCTTTTGGCATAGTTGGCCTCGTGTCTCTTTTCGTTGCGCTCTGGGTTGGTATAGGCAACGGCATTCACAAGAACTTTGAGATGCCCACTCCCGTACGTATTTTCCATTTTCTGGTCGCCACGTCTCACCACTGACACTGTCTGGCTAGTATTGGTGCTGGATCGGTCCTGAATATGGCGCGGAACGCTTGGCTGGGGAATATATTTGGCTTTGGATCGCGTTGTTCGCCTCGGTGATAATGTATATCCCACTCTATTTCTGGATGAAGGGCCGCTTGTCAGTCGATCCTGAGAAGTGGTACAAGTTTCGTCTCAGTGAGTCCGATGACGGGTACACACAACGGCGATCTGCGTTGGGAATGCTTTCGTAAGTTATAGTCTTTCTGTTGCAGACGCCGCTCATAAGTTTCTCAGCTACCCACTTGCGTACTCTTTCGTGGTCCTTCCAGTCTCGATTGCCCGTTGGTTAGTGTTCAGTAACAAGAAAGTGCCTTCGGCGGCTGCCTTTTTTGCTGTCTCGATGTTCAATCTGTCAGGCGCGATCAATGTCCTTCTTTTCCTGATCGTCCGACCTGGACTTCTCCTCTTCTCCCCCCCTGAGGAGTTCGGCGAACCTGAGGGTGCAGAAATCGAAGATCCAACTACTACAATGTTCCCTGATACGCCAAAATATAGCCACAGTCCGCAACCAACTGGGATGAGGCTCGCGGATGATGCGGATGATGGGGTCTGGAATCTGACTGCTGACGGCAACAATGTAGCGCTATCTCACATCGACTCTCGGCCAAGATCGGACGGCATTTGACGACGGAATCTAGGGGAGCCACATACCTTCCTAACATTGAAAGTAGGCACGTCATGCCACCACAGCGGTTGGGTTCCGAAACCGCCCATTTCCGACCTCCCCCAGCCATATCGAACCACCACGCATGCGCTTTGGCCCTCATTTTCCTTCCCTTGCGACTTCTTTGTTCACCTCGCTCCGCTCCTGATCGCAATTGCCATCTTCTCGCCGCACTTCCTCTATGCCTACACATTCGTCCTTGTTTTTTTTTTGTCTCAATTGCATTGCTATCCTCTATGCTACTCTATTTTTACCGCTTACAACTCTCTCATGTAGGGTCTCCTGTACATAAGCCCTTACTCTCTTGCTGAAGCCAAGTCGATATAAATTTAAATTTAAATTCAATTTATATTGCGGTGCGCATCCCAAACTACGGTTATAAAAGAGTGTACAGCCTCTGATATGATGCACGATAAGTAGAAATTAGTGTGCCTGTTTTGCGCGGGGATCGCCTTCCAACACCAAGAGAACTGGATGATTAGACCGGGACCACCTGTGCAGGTGTGGCAAAGACCACTGAAGCTGCCAAGGAAGCTGCACTGAGAAGACTCGGATTGCGACGATAGAGATGCCCCATTTGGGGGGATGTGGCTATGTAAGGGATTTGAACAGTCAAGCTCAAAGCCGCATTTTCCACTGGCAAGCCTTGATCATCAGCTGCACGGGCTGTGTATATCGAGGATGACTCGACCCTAGTGGGTTTCAAATTTGGCTTGGCTTAGACTGTGATGAACACTGAGCGCTAAGCAACCAAAGTCCATTTAGTCTTTCCCTGAACATCTGTTGTATGAGCGTCTTTCCCATGCAAATGCTCTCACGTCAAGGGCAGGGTCTAAACGATTCTATGCAGCCATTGATTTAAAATGTACAGAAATGAGCACTTTCCAAATTTTTCGTGCCCCCTGACCAGATCAAAGCTCGAAAGGTTTTTCCGGTCTAATACCAGGCGATCCTTTTGCACCCACCATCTACAAGCATGTCAACACTCGACGGTGTCCATGGAACTGTCTGTAATGAGCAGCAGTATCAACAATCCCTGTTGACAGAGCCCCACCGCACTATCTCGTGCTTGACACATGGTCAGGGCATTGGTTTGGCCGTGAGTATCATCTTATATACCATATGGGTTAACTGGTTACATTGGGGCCACACGCAGCTGACGGCAGGGGCATCTCTCCTCAGTCTCGCCGCTGTAGTTGTCATTTTTGTTTTGATCGGGGTATGTCCAACTGTCCCAGCAGTAGCTGTCGAGTTTGACGAGAACCGTGCAGAGGAATATGCTACGTTATAGAAAAGCCCTCCCAAATGGTGGCTGGAAGTTACTGCAGGTGCCTGCTGACATTTACCTGGTCTGCCCAATATTTTCACGGCCTCGCATGATCTCATTTAATCACGTCGTGTGACAGCTTTCCCTTTTTGTGTACGATATTCTGCAAGCCTTTGGTGGTATCCTCGATGTTCGGTGGGCCCACAACGGGATTGTCACGGCGGGCCCTTATTGCACAGCGCAGGGGGTTATTCAGCAAATCGGCCAACTCGGGGTCGCACTAATCACTCTTGTATGCCCCTCATATCGTGGTTGGCTCCTCAGAAGTCAGAACACTGATGTGCGACTGGCCACTGGCAGATAATTACTGTCTATTCATTCGTAGTGGCTCTGTGGAATATTGGGATTCAAGCACGTCACTTCGCCTTCGGTACGGTGGCCCTTGCGTCCCTTTTCACTGCACTCTGGGTTGGTATTGGTAATGGCGTTCACAAGAACTTTGTGACCCCCACACCCGTACGTTTCTCCAATCTTCTGACTGCTACGGCTTACCACTGACATTGTGTCTGGTTAGTATTGGTGCTGGATCAGTCCTGAATACAAATTGGAACGCTTAGCTGGGGAATACGTTTGGATGTGGATCGCGTTATTTGCATCGGTGATCATGTACCTCCCACTTTATTTCTGGACAAAGGGCCGCTTGTCGGTCAATCCTGAGAAGTGGTACAAGTTTCACCTCGGCAAGTCCAATGGTGAGTACCGTGAGTACCCACAGAGGCAAGCTGCGTTGGGGATGCTGTGGTAAGTCATAGCCTTTCTGTCACAAGCACCGCTCATAAGTTCTCAGTTACCCACTTGCATACTCTCTCATGGTCCTTCCACTCACAATTGCCCGTTGGTCGCTGTTCGATTACAAGAAGGTGTCCTCAGCGGCTACCTTTTTTGGTGTCGTCATGTTCAATCTGTCGGGCACAATCAACGTCCTTCTCTTCCTGATCGTCCGACCTCGACTTCTCCTCTTCTCCCCCCCTGAGGAGTTTAGTGAACCCGATGTAGAATTTCACTATTCAAATACCGACTCTACGATATCCCCCGATACTAATCACAGTCACAGTCCACAACCGACTGAGATAATGAGAAGGGGAGGGTCAGGCCCGAAGGTTGGGCCAAGTGTTGGGATTGAGCCCGGAACGTTGCCGGAACGGACAATCCCGGACAACCCGAGGCCAGACCACATAATTAGATAATCGTTAAATTACCGTAGAATAACTGGATAATCACCAGTACCTGCGGAGATAGGAGCAAGAAGCCCTACTCTCATCTCTACCACAGTCCTCTAATCCCTAGCCGGGATATTCATAAGCTGCCGACCTCACTAAATCATAATAGGTTATGGGCCCTGGCGAACAGCCAGATGAGCATCAAAAATATATTATTCCCTCCATACTACATATCTACACCGAGCCCCTGTCGCTCGAAGAAAGCGATAACTACAAAAGACTCCTCAGAGATTGGGACAGATGACATGAGCATCCTGATCCCAACCAGAGGGAGCTCCCAAAGCTCAGTAACCCGCTCAACGACACAAACTGGGCAGCCACAGTTTGGCGCGAGTGGAATGACACTCACCCCTATCATTCGAGACCGTCGAACGTCGAGCGCAGCTGGTATAGCGCGGACCCGATGACGCGGGCATTCAGTACGACCTGGGTGACACCGGCATCCTGCCCAACGCGCGAGAAAATTCAGCCACGCGCGAACAAGTCAGACGAAAAAAATACACACCGTGATATACAACACACGACCGATAGTACCTTGTCAAAGGGCACGGCGTGCACGCAGATAATGCCTGACAACCAGCGTGAGCTGGCAAGGCATGAGAAACGCGCGGGAAAGTTTGACACCGCACGAGAAAATCGAACCTGATACTCGTCGAACCTGGAAATGACACAGGCGTCCTGTATTAGCTCGACGACACTGGCATTCCAGAGGATGATCACTTACAGCATTGGACCCATGACGTCGCGCGCGACCGATCGCACCTTATGGAAGGGCAAGGCGTGCAAACGAACGTCGCAGGCTAATCGAGCTCCTTGATGAGCACATATGCCGGCGCGAGCCGGGCGTCACTAGACGATACTGGCATCCCCATGACATCATGCATGACTGATAGCACCTCATTGAAAGGGCACAGCGTGCAGATGAAAGTCACGAGAGGATCGAACTGGAATACGAACGTGTTAAGTAAGCGCGAGACAGACACTGATGAACTGGCATCGCGTTGAGCAGTATATTGAACTCGTGATCGAGCGCATGCACCATGCGAATATTGACCTCTGTTGTGAACCGATGACTCATCCGTTACCTCGTGACTCGCGGATATTATTCAGACGACGCGTAAACCTGTATATTACAGGTATTCCGAGATTGCATCCTTTCTGTGTCTCAGATATTCTGCTTGTATGAATAGGGGTGAGACGCGTCAGCGCGACGCGCAAGCGTAGTACTTTATGTATTTAAACAGTTAGTTTAGCGACAGGAATCCGAGAATTCTCTCGCCTACTTTCCTGCCGTTTCGAGTTTCTTAGTCATCAATAGTCACACGAAGGTGGGCGACATCACACTTGATCAAGTGTGAGGCTACCCTAACCCTAGCTCACGCTCAGAAGAATCAAGAACAGTCGTTTATTGTACAAGAAAGGAAGCGCGTCAAATAGTATCAAGTCTAACAAGGTACTATTTTATTACGCTGTAATAGTGCCGCCCCTGATCTTTCTTTGGTCAGTGGGACTCGCACTCCGGAGAGTGTCGCGATATATATTTGGTTGCGCAACCCACATAGTAGGCCCGCGGTACTAGTGCGCCGATGGCAGACGCGAACGCCCCGGCAGGACAGGGAGCAGGGATGACTCCCATCGAGGTTCTGCAGCAGGGGTTTACACCAGAGGTATTTCAAGCGATGCGAGTTATCTTCCACGGGTTCGAGCAGCGGTTTCAAGCCGTGGAGAGTACTGTAGTCACGTCCCAGCAGTTTCAGAGGTCAATAGAAACGGCGTTCACCCATACGAATCTCACTATCGCTGCTCCCCCGACGCAGCAGCGATCCTCCTCGCCTAAGGACAACTTTACCAAACTAGTGGTCCAACCGTTCTCAGGGAAGACATCCGACAATGTCGCTGCGTGGATAGCCTTAGCTGAAGACGCGCTCGACACCGGCAAGGTCCCAAGAGATCGCTGGACTCAGTATGCTACTCAGGTCTTTCGAGAGGCTGCGCTCGCCTGGTATCACGCCCGAAGGCTTGCAAACGGCGGACGCATTCTGGCCTGGGATGACTTGAAGAAAATGATGATGAACCACTGGGCTCACCCCGCTCACGCTAACGAACTTCGGGCTCGTCTTGAAAATCTGAACTGCCGAGGAGGCGTTACTGAGTACACTCGCCAGTTCGAGAACGTCGAGGCTCAGATCCCGCAGCCTGAAATGACATTCAACGATCGCAAATATCGCTTCACTTTGAAGCTCCCGAGGGAGTTATCGCTACAGCTTATGGCACGCACTGAGGAAGATATGGCACTTTATTACTCGGCCGCCAGACAATGGGACAGTCTTAACAAGCTAGCCCAGGGAACGCCGGCCAACCAAACGGGCCCCATGAGGCCCTTCAAAAAGTATCGTGCTCCGTCTCTGTCCTCGATGCGTCCTGCCTCGACCACTATGCCCTATCTAACTCCCACAGCTTCAACAAGTCGTCCCGAACCCATGGATCTCGACGCGATGAACATGAGTCGTGACCTGCGCAGACCGCCTGCCTCGGCTCGCTGCTACAACTGCAATGAGTCCGGACATTTCGCGCGGGACTGCCGCAAGCCCTTGAGACGCTCGACCGATGGCGCAGAACGAAGGATGGCGCCCGGACGCCCCAGGACGATGAAGCCCATGCATCTGTTTGAAGAAATCGAGGAACCTGCAAACGAAGAGTACCAATCAGAAGAAGTCGAAGCCGAGAGGCCCGAACCTGAATTGCAGTACCCACCTGAGCGTCACGCATCTGAGGAATACGCCCCGGAGAGTTACGATCCAGACAAGCCAGATCTAGAGCTACAATATCTCGTTACCGAGGCTAACATGATGGAAGATAAATGCGGGCCACTCACCGAAGAAGACGAGGAAGACTTGGCTAATGTGGTTTACAGCCAGTTTGAGGGGGTCGAGCAGGACTGGAGCGAGCAATGGATGCCTGTCCGCTTCATGTCCCCCGGCGATCCTGGTTCGCCTAGCGAGGACGTGGTGATTCCTCCTGGTGCTGTTCGGAAAAGGAAGCTGCGACCCGCTGCGAATCAACTCCTCGAAGAGCCCGCTGAGCACGAGTGGCGACCCGTCTCTCCTCTGTTCCCAGAGAAGTCAGTCGAGGAAAGCGAGTGGCGACCTGTCTCACCAGTGTTCCCCGAGCAGTCCCCCTCGCCTCCTAGCGCCGTCTTGCAAGGAACTAAGGAGACTCCTCTTGAGGTCTTCACCATCGCGCATCCCAGGCTACCCATCTACAGGGTGGAGATTGGCCCTCCAAAGTCCACTTTGCCAACGAATGCGCCTGTCTTTATCGCCGTTAACACCATATTCGACACTGGCACAGAATTGAACTACATTACCGCTCAAAAGGCCCGTGCAGCCCATGCAAAGGTCTTCCTGATCACGACTAGGGAGATTGTCGGCGCCGGACGGACAACGACTACGGCCTTTGCGTCGTTCTCGCTCCGCATCGGAGGCCTGATCTCCAAGTGTTATGCCTACATCCTGGACGAGGCTTCTCAGTTCCGCTATGACCTGCTCTTGGGACGTACCTGGCTCAAGAGACATGACGCCGTCCCGCGATGGGACGACGACACATACGAGTTCACTCACCCGGAGAAACGTACTCGTCTCCTCATCAAGCCAGTCCTCGCCCAGGAACGTCCACAGGTGCCGAACTTGCTAACGAAGCTCGCTTGGCGCCTTCGACTCCCACACCAAGGACCTCATCCTCCCACGCTTCTTCACCACATGACAAATGACATGGTCGCACAGGACAACGAATCGACGGTCTCTAATGATGGGAGCGTCACAACTGTCAGGGAAAAATTTGGTGAACGCGTAAAGAGGATCGTTAAGGAGGCCGTACCTGGTGCTTTCAGAGACAAGGTAGGCTTTCCGCCCCTTCGGAAGTGGGTACACCAGGTTGACGTCGGCGACGCGAAGCCATTGAGGTGTTACAGACGTCCCCTTACACCTGTCGAACACGAATCTATCAAAAAGTTCATTGACGAAGGATTAGAGGAGGGAGTAATCGAACCTTCTGAATCCCCGTGGTCGTCACCCCTCATCCCAGTCCCAAAAAAGGATGGTACGTCGCGCATCTGTGTTGACTACCGCGCTCTCAATAAACTTACCAAATCGAACGCCTATCCCCTACCCCGGATAGATGAGTGTTACCGAAATCTTGCAGGAGCAAAGCACTTCACATGCCTGGACCTTCGCAGCGGATACTGGCAGGTAAGATTAGCCGATGATGCGAAGGAGAAGACAGCGTTTACCTGCCGATACGGCCACTTCCAGTTCCGTGTTATGCCCTTTGGGCTCACGAATGCTCCTGCCACCTTTCAAGCTATGATGAACGAGATCTTACGCACCTTTATCGACCGCTGTGCTATGGTCTATCTGGACGACGTGATCGTCTTCTCATCAACCGAGGACGAGCATGTACAAAACGTCCTGGACGTCGTGCGCGCTCTCGACAGACATGGCCTCATCCTGAATGAAAAGAAATGTACATGGGGTCGTCCCTCTATACTGTACCTGGGTCACATAGCATCCGGGGAAGGTCTTCGGACGAACCCAGAAAAGGTCGATGCGATCCTAAAGTGGCCATCGTGCACAACGATTTCCGAGGTACGAGGCTTCTTGAATGTTGCTGGGTATTACCGTCGGTTCATACGAAGCTTTGCAAAGACCGCCGGACCAATGTACAAGCTGTTGGAAGGAAGTCCACGCCGCGGAACACCCATCCGGTGGAACAGCGATTGTGAGTTGGCGATGAAACATCTGAAGGACGCACTAACCTCCGCCGATTTACTCATACATCCAATGCCTTGGCGGCTATTCGTAATCGACACAGACGCCTCCGGAGAATGTCTAGGCGCAGTTCTTCAGCAGACTGACGACCCGTCTGCTGACTTAAAAAAGGGGAAAGAGGCTGGTGAGCAAAAAGAACGTTTTAAGTTCAAGGAGAAAGACTTACGGCCTATCGCCTTCGAATCGCGGCGAATGACCCCGACCGAACAAAGGTACTCTGCGCAAGAGAGAGAGATGCTCGCGATTGTATATGCGCTACACAAGTGGAGAGGTTATGTTGAAGGGTCACCAATCCTGGTACGCACCGATCACGAATCCCTCAAGTACTTCCTAACGCAGAAGAACCTTGGCCGCCGCCTTGCGCGCTTTGTGGATGACATCGCTCACTTCGACGTCGAAATCATCTACAGGCCCGGAAGACATCAGCTGGTCGCAGACGCATTGTCACGCAGGAAAGGACACCGGGACGTACCTGACTCTGAGACTCTCGTACCACTCTTTGCCGCCCCGCTGAACCCGTTCAAAGATGTCGTGAAGGATCGCAGTCCCATCTTCGGGACGTTTGTGGAGTACAAGAGACGCCTACAGCAAGGCGAAGAACCGTCAGCAGTAGGCAACGGAACGTACCTGGTAAACGGCGACGTCCTGTGCAAGACAATCCCGAATCGATGGGGAGAAAAGATTGTAGTGGAAGTCCCAACGACACAGGGAATGGCGGAAGAAGCGGTGCGAACGCTCCATCAGGAGCTCGGACATCTAGGAGTGAAGGCCATTATGGCCGCGCTTCGGACCCGAGTAAACATCCCGTACGCGCAGGAGATCGTTGAGCGTACGCTGAAGACCTGTGAACAATGCCAGTTCACTCACCGTGAACCCGCATCCCTACAACCTCTCCATCCCATCCCGAGGGTTGATGCTGGCGACACATGGGCCTTTGACTTCGTAGGCCCGCTCCCGAAGACGTTGAGAAGCAACAAATATTTGCTGACAGCGATGGACCTGGGAACTGACTGGACTATCGCCCAAGCCATACCCCAGCGATCGAGCGACGCGGTCGTCGATATGCTTCGCTACATCGTCTACACCTATGGGAAGCCTATCAGCGTCCTCACCGACAACGGAGCAGAGTTCCTGTCTTACGACATGGAAAACATGCTGCGCCGGCTCGGGATACAGCACCTACGCACCTCGCCCTATCATCCTCAGACCAATGGCAGACTTGAAAAGTTTAACGACATCTTGACGCAGATGCTGGCGAAGATGACCGCTCCCCAGAGGCAAAACCAATGGGACGAGCTGCTCCCGGACGCGCTGCTTGCCCATCGGGCGCACACCAGTTCATCTACGGGTGTGTCACCTTTCTTTCTGACATACGGAAGGGAGGCACGCTTACCGAGCGACAGGATCTTCGAGATATTCCAGCGTAATCCGACGGACGAAGAGATTGGCCTTCTCCAGCACCGACGGCTGGAGCATGTTCAAGATCTGGCTCGGTTCCGTCGAGAAGCCGACAATCGGGCGACAGGACGACTGGAAAAAGAAGCGTTTCAGCGCGACGATCAATACTGAGAGAAGGGGCTTGGTATTGGAGATGTGGTGAAAAGACAGCATGAAGCCGGTACGAAGCTCCATCCGTGCTGGGATGGCCCGTTCATCATCCGGGACGTCACTGATAAAAACACTTACCAGCTTCAAACGCGACATGGTTACATCCTGAAGAATCTGTATAACAGTGCCCGGCTCCAACGATACTTTCCGTCTTCTCGGTCTCAAAACGCCCTGTGGTTCGCGAGCTCTGATCTGCAAAAGAAGGACATGGCAGCGAAGCGAAGACAAAAACAAAAAAAAAGTGTTCCGGGATCTTCGAGCCTTCAATGAAAATACTTCGCTCCTCTTCCAAATTGTTTGGCTGAATGTTTGTATTCTGATTCTATTCTCCGTTCCCGAAGTTCTCGGTTTCCGGTTGTGACAGGAGTCACAAGAGACTGACAACGGGGTGATGTTGTGAACCGATGACTCATCCGTTACCTCGTGACTCGCGGATATTATTCAGACGACACGTAAACCTGTATATTACAGGTATTCCGAGATTGCATCCTTTCTGTGTCTCAGATATTCTGCTTGTATGAATAGGGGTGAGACGCGTCAGCGCGACGCGCAAGCGTAGTACTTTATGTATTTAAACAGTTAGTTTAGCGACAGGAATCCGAGAATTCTCTCGCCTACTTTCCTGCCGTTTCGAGTTTCTTAGTCATCAATAGTCACACGAAGGTGGGCGACATCACACCTCAGCGTGTGCGCGTGTATAGCCCCTATTGCTCGGTGCGAGCGACGATAACATCAGTCGCGGACGGATCCGAGAGGACAACGTACCGTGAACTGGATGTGGAGTGATGCCGCAGACACAGTAACGGCTTGATAAGTGGGATCGTCGCCGCCGGTGCCATGGTCACCGAGATGAGCGATGTAATCACCACGATTAGAAAATCCAGACGTACCTTAAAAGGGGTGACGTAGCCAGACAAAACCCTGCCGCAGCCAGAGGCGTGAGACGGCGGAAAGTCGGCCAAAGTGAGCGACGTGCTACAGAGCACGCAGTCGAGTAAGCGGCTATCCCTATGTCCCGAGAGGATGTACGGGAATGTTGCGATTTGAAAAAGAAGGATGTCCGCCGCCGCGAGATGTGCTACATCCATAGAGATGAGCGATACCACGGCGTGCAGAGACGCGGTGAATGTGTTTGATGAGCATATGATCCCAGCGCGAGACAGACGGCCGCGAGCTGGCGTTGACAATTGTTAATCGCGGACGGACCCAATACTAGGGTAACGTACCACGACCGAATGCCCATGCCAGGATAGGCAATTTGTATGCCACGCGGACGACTTGACGACTTAACGCAGTGATGGCTCGATAAACGCCGCACTGAAAACGTCTTGATCGACTTGCCGATTTGCGCGAGCAACATAGGACGGGTCTACGCATACGCCGACTTGCGCGAGTAGCTTGCGGTGACAAGCAGATCCGAGCCCGATGGAGACTAGCCGCCGAGAAACGAGCGGCATAGCCCTTATCCCTATTCTTGCCATATTAAGTCAGCCACAGCGCCAAGATGCGTATGATAAACGCACCATAAAAGGTAGCAAGACCCATATAACGTCTTTGCCGCTGATGCTCAGAAGTGGGGTAAAGAGGTGGCAACGAACGAAAGAGGTCGAAAAAGTGGCGGCATGACAGTTGATGGCGCAAACGGCAGACGACACGAAAGATGACGCTGCTGATGACGCCGCACAGGCGGGATGTGAGATGTCGAACGCCGATCACGGCGAGGCCATAATTGAAGATCCTGAGGGGGAGGAGAATGAACTCCTCACACCCCAGAGATCGCGGCTGATGAAGAAGCGGCCGCAGACGATATGAAATCCTGACGCTGCCGCAGATGACGAGCAGGCAGGAAGGAAAGTCGATCATGGCCGGATCGGAGTCGCGAATCGAGACTGTTGATGAGAAACGAAAAGTGAGTCGCAATAAAAGGTAAAAAAGCTTACCAGAGAATACACGCAGGGAAACGCCCAATGTCGAGGCGTAGGCCACAATATAGAAACTGAGGAGGAGGAGGAAATACCCCTCACATCCCAGTAAAAGCGGTCGATAACATACAAACACAGACATCTCATGAGCATTATCACGGAGTCTGTGAGCACAAAGTGACGTACCTAACGAGCCACAGAGCCGAATGGACGCACGGGCAGTGACAGCACCGACCCGATAGCGTGCACATGACTATTCTCCCGCGCATGGGCAATGGCACAGCCGAACCTGATAGCGTAGAGGAAAGATGGTAAAGTGTGACAGCGCACGGGTGGTAGCCAAAGAGACTGACCTGATAGAATTCTCCCGCGCACGGGCAAAGGCGAAGCCAGACCCGATAGCGTAGAGGAAGAATAATTAAGTTCCCACGCACGGGCGGTGTTGACAATTTGACCCGATCGCGTAGAGGAGCAGTACCTCCCACGAGGAGATGATAACGCACCAAAAGATAAATGATTGCACGGGCGGTATCATAACGACCCGATAGCACAATAAATGATTCTCCCACGTACGGGCATGGACCCGATAGCGTTGAGGAAGAACTCTGTTGAGAAAGAAAGACATTGACATACCTGAAAATAGTCAGGAGCATTGTCAGTTATAGAAGCGGAACCGAGGCCGCAAAGACGGACCAAAGACCGCAAAATAGACCTACCCTCCGAAACTCTCTATCCCTGACACCCCTCCAGAGGACTTCGTGGTCGCACCCGATGTGCTGCGCGAGGGGGAGATCGAAAGGGGAGCGCGCAGCCCTGGGCGCAAAGGTCATAGGCAAAGGGCAATAGAGCAAAGCCGATGACAAAGACGACACCGGGCATTGCGATAGCTCAAAGAGATAACCCGTAAAAGGAGCACGATGGACCGGGCACAAAAGTCAAAGGCAAAGCCGACAGGCAAAGCTGATGACAAAGGCGACACCAGGCCATGCGATAGCTGCCTAAGCCAACGGGGAGTAAAAAGGAATAAATCGGAGAGGATAAAAATATCATTTCCTAGGCCGTAAATCCCAAAGACGATATGTTCCCATGTGCGCACATGGAGGACAACGTAAAGGGGAGCATCTGACGAGATGTGTGACACGAGCCCAATGGGCACACCCAAAAAGGGGTAGTAATGTGTCTGCGGCAAAAAGGGAAGAGAAATGAGGCCAATATATCGATAACTGATCCGTTAGCGTGAGGGGAGCGCAGATTCCACAGTCACGAAACATGGATCTGGAGCCAGCACGCTAAAAACGGAAATTGGGAAAATCGGAAAAACTTCGCGTGCAAAGGTAGAGAAGGACTTGATGATAGCTTTTTCCTTCCACCAGGAGGTTTTTTGATGCACCCATCGCATTCCTTCCACCAAGCGCTTTATTGTAACAACATGGTCTACCCTCAGTTTGAGGGGGAGTGTTGGGATTGAGCCCGGAACGTTGCCGGAACGGACAATCCCGGACAACCCGAGGCCAGACCACATAATTAGATAATCGTTAAATTACCGTAGAATAACTGGATAATCACCAGTACCTGCGGAGATAGGAGCAAGAAGCCCTACTCTCATCTCTACCACAGTCCTCTAATCCCTAGCCGGGATATTCATAAGCTGCCGACCTCACTAAATCATAATACCAAGCGTGGACGACATTTGAGAACGGAGTCTTGACTGTCTTGTACATAAAGGTGCTCATATCTTCTTGACCTTGGTGTCATTATCCATCTGTCTTATCACCCTCAGTAAAAAAGGAAAAACCGGAATTAGTCATCGGCAGTCCGGGGTTGTCAGCCGTAGGTCGCTGTGGGTCAATTCAGGTCGAGCCGAGACTGCCGGTAGTCAAAATTTGTGCAAAGTCCGGCCAAGTCGGATCAGAGTCATTTGATAGTAGAATTTAGTCAATCCTCGTCATAGAAAACTGGCCTCCACAACCGCGAGATTGACTGAAATTGTATTTTTCTTACATAATGAAATTCGGTTATGATTGTCTTACTGTAATTCAAATCCGGGCTATTTTCGATTATCTACACAATCCGATGCTACAATGTCTATTGAATACGACCAATCCCGACGACACCAACGGCACCGATGGAATCGATAAGGCGACGGATGATACTGGAAACGATGGGGGGACATTGTTGGGCAGCCCACTGGCAGAGGCAGCGTGAGTCTTTCTCTTTCCCTGGAGGGATGCTGCTAGCTTGCTCATCTATTCTTTCTTTTATCTCTCGGGGGCAGAATCCTCTTACGCATATCGTATCGATGTCGGTGTCTGCATTTCTGGGGACTGCATCGTCGCAGCATCGATATCGGTCTCTCCATCTGCCACCCAACCGTTCCTTCGACTATTCCCTCTCCTTCCCGTTGAGCACCATCTCCGACAACACACTCGAAACCGGTAGGTCCTCACTAAGCGTGTTGAGTGAGGCTCACTCTAATTCGTGGCGTTCATTCGCGTTCTTCCAGTTGAGGAATCCGCGCAATCATTGTACAGCCCGTTGACGAGGAAGTTTGGGCTATCCCAAGCCTGTCGAAGAGCCAGTCCCAATTTCTATTTCTCCAACTACTCGTAGAAGAGGCCGTCCAGGTCACTCCCCCTCAACCTGCCGAAGAGGTCATTGAAGTCGTCCCTCAACCCGCTGCGGAGGAGATCCAGTACCGGTCCTGTGCCCGTCGCGACAGGGTTAGTTCTCCATCATTGATCCTGGTTTTTCTCTCTACCCATCGGACGACGTCTCCACTGTCAGCTCTCCTTCCGACATAGGAGCCGTTCCAACGGCCTCTTCCAACGTGAGCAGAGCTAGGAACATTCCGCTACCAGGGTCTTTGTCGAGCCCTCTCTCCTAGCCAGCGAGTTACCGTCAGAAGCCGACAGTGGCTCCGCTGCGGCGAATGACTTCTACAAGGTCCATTAATTCTATTCCGCCGTCTTTTCCCGGTCCTTTCTACATTAGCCATCCGGAAAGTCGCTGCCAACGACGACGTTATTATCATCGGTTATTGAGTCCATACCTAGCCCATTTCATCGCGCCGTCTTGTCCTCGAGTCCCTCGAGGATTCCTCTGGGCACCGGAAATGGATGATACGTACGAACCATCGATACTACGAGCGTCCCCTTCGGTTCAGTCTATAGCCTTCCCTGAGGTCAGGATATCTCCTTTGACATATCTTTGTTGCGACTCACGGCTTCTGCATACGCTTCTTAGAAACCAAGCCGGCTGACTACCTTCGACGAAAGCCAGTCGAGCGAGTCGTCACCATCTAGCTCTCCATTGTCTGAGATGCTTCCACTCACACCCGTCACGCGTTCACCTCCCTCGTCAGGTGAATATCTCTCCCGGACATCAAGTGACATGACCCAGCGAGTTATTCGTACCCCATCTGTGTCCACCCCATCTGTGTCACCTACGCCGTCAGCTGTCTCAAGTGCATCCGCGACGTCTTAGACGCTGTCAAGGGGCAAACAGACGCCCTGTGGGACGGCCAACTGTTAACAACTCACGTCTTGGACGAGCTTCGTCAGCGCGTTCCCCGAACACAAGATAACACAGAGCTGGTTGAACGGTTGCAACGTCTCGAAGATTTGATTAACAGGCTAGCAGATGTACAGGCTCGTGCGAGAGCGCCGTCTCCTCTACCAGAGTCACTCTTTGATTCTGGGTCTGACACTTCGACCGCGATCAGACGTCTCAGAGAACGGTGGGACAGAATGCGGCGCGAGACGCCGACGCTTATTGTGCCGACGCCGATGAGACCACGAATGTCTCTGGATGACATCATGGCCAAGCTCCTTCGACCCCCCTCAACATACAGCTGCCGTGCCGATTCAGCCACCGCCGACGTTCGTACCTCTAAACTTCCGACCGGATGCTCGTGGACCATGACCTCGAAGCGCCAGCCCAACGCTTCTCGGCGATTTGCCCCCGCTACGGCCATTCACTGTCCCCATTCCCGAACCTCTCATCACGCGCGACATAGGCTGTCTTGAGGTCAATTGTCGTGGTCGTGCCCGTGATTCCGGGCCTAGGTCGCGAAGCCATCGATCGCATTCATGAAGCCGTCGACCTTTGTCGCCAAGCAAGGTCTCGATCAAATCGCTCTGTCTCAACAAATGCCATTCAATCGCAAATTCGAACTGGTCAGCGCTGGTCAGCAAAGGTTGTTCGACCCATGCAATTTTCGGTGAGCATACTTATTCCCAGTTTAATTCGACACTGAACATAACGCTTCTCGGATACTATCATTTACGTTCACTGTCAACTCGGAACCCCAGAGAGATTACGACAGCAGGACTGTCTACCTTCGAGTGAACGCGTCTTCCGGTGCATTCGCCCAGGTATGTGCGTAGCGACCCCCGCTTCTCTGATCCTCACATAATGTGGATAGGGCGCGAATACGCCACAGCGGATACACGCTGGGGCATCGCTTGCCCAACCGCTGTCTCCCTCGAACTGCTCACCGCGCTCGGCGCTGGCCCCTTGGCCGTCTTTATCGTGTACCGGATCGTGCAGCGCGATCCTGCATCGGCATTACTGGATCGTCGTGCTCAGCACGATGAAGCTCTACGGCGGGTACGTGCTTCGTGACGCACATGTGCTTCCTTCATCTAGTTCGTCAACACCTCCACCCAGCGCATCGAGTCCGTCGCCCACCTCGATGCCCCAAACAAACATCGACAGACCTTCCAGACTCGTCGTCTCGGTCTGCGTCCTTTCTTCAAGACCATCCAGGTCTGTGCCGTCGTCGGGTACGTGACGGTCGAGGCAGGCGAGACGGGGCTTCGCGCGGCGCTGGTGTGGAAGACGGGCCCGACACCTGGCGCAGGAATGGGCGCCGCGCAGGACTGCCGTCGCGTTCGGGTCGCTGATGAACCCGTTCTTTGGGCACTAACATTTACAGGCCACTCCACAAGTTCTGGATGGTGTGCCACCATCAACACTTTCGCATCGGAAGTTCGATTTGGTATGCCGCTTCCATTATTGCTGTTTCCATAACTAAACACATTGGTCTTGTAAATACAGGTGAGTCTACGACATCTCTGGGTCAATGTCACCATCAAGACCACATTCGTCTGGGGTCAGTAGGGTAAGTCCTGGATGTCTTCGCAAAATATGAACATGATCTTTGTAAGTCCAAATCCCAACAAGGCTGACTATTGCTGATGTCTCAAGGGCATATACTTCTGATGACCACTTTCCAGACCATCTTCCAAACTTTTGATGACGCTCTATCAATGGATGATAGACAACAAGGGAGAGGCCACCAATAGTATAGAAGGCCAAGGCCTCTCCAAAGATTGGTTTAGTCTTCTCCACCTCTATCTCTGTTTCATCTGTAGGCTCATCTTTTGACTGTAACAGCCCTAGCTGAGCCTCAAAGTATCTTGAGGAGCGTGAAGTGGATCTTTTTGAAAGCTCAAAGAGCTGGCTTGTAAGGGTAATACCATTGGGAAGAGGGCACTTTCCCCAGCGCAAGTATGTGGAATCTGGCCCTATTTCAGGATAAGACAGAATTGCCTGTAAGTGGTTCTTCAAGTCAAGGTCTTCCTTTTTCTGCTTGTTGGTGATAGGAAATTCTCTGAACAGTGAAGTCCTTTGAGCCTTTGCTTCAGATCCTGGGGAGAGTGTTGGATAAGAGAGATGTAGGATTCTAACAGACTGCTTGTCTGTCTTGTATGAGGCAATGTTTTTGAAGGGGGATTTTTTTGACTTTATACCATGTCCAATATCTCCGATAGTCCGCTCACATGTAGCTTGAGAGCCAAATCTGACAGAGCCATTATAGGAAATGTGGAAGGGAATATGGATAAGCTGAAAGATGCATAGTCTGCAGCGGGGAATTTTGGATGGATCATTGCCAACATAGAGGTGTTCAAATCCTTGAAGAAAAAGGATAATCTTGCTCTGGAGCTTAGCTAAATCATCTTCTGTTCGAGGGACAGCTGTCATAGCATACTCCACCACATTTGAGAATATGGCAAAGTTTTTGATCACCTCTGGATTGAATCCAAGCTCTGATGCAATAGGAACAATATACCAGTGGAGGAGGGCCATCCACTCATATATCTTGTACTGACTTTGTCGCTTTTTGAATGGATCCCGGATAGGTCCACAGAAGGATGAGGGTAATGTCGCCATAGCACTCTCAACCTCTGCTCCAAGCTTTGAAGCCATATCTTGACCCATAAAAACACATTCTGACTGAGAGCTAAATGAGACCCATATATCCCAGATATGTGGCATGCAGTTTTCATAGAAGAGATGGAAGGGATCAAGTGGAAAAAAGAATGGATGTGAGAAGGCAGAGCTGGCTGCACAGATGGGAAGACCAGAAACACCAGTTTCCCATACAATTGCTGTGCGCTGTGCTTGATTTCCCTTTGCAGCTTCAAGCCTCTCAATGGTTCTCCAATAGC
This sequence comes from Lactarius sanguifluus, assembly GCA_021527775.1. Lineage (NCBI taxonomy): Eukaryota > Fungi > Basidiomycota > Agaricomycetes > Russulales > Russulaceae > Lactarius > Lactarius sanguifluus. The sequence goes on along the minus strand of JAKEYF010000011.1, from coordinate 461,239 downwards.
CCTCCAGAGTCCGAATTGGCAGGTTAAAAATGTCAAAATGAGGGCGATCACCATTAATCTCCTGGCTTTGAGGTGGAGAGAGAGGATAGTACTGAGATTTAGCACCTATAAGACAAAATAGTGAGATAAAATAATATAATAGTGTAATATTGTATACCTTTTTCCCTACTAGGGCGCGCACCCTGCACCATACTAAAACGACACCCATATCTAGCCATATGTCCAGCCATTCTGCTGAGTTTTGCAGAACCAAGCATATCTCCAAGAACACCACAAAGAAAGACCTTCAAAAGGAAGTATGTTCCTGAATATGCATCAAAGGACCATATGCCAGCACTAAGCTTTGCAAGCTCCTCATACAGGACATAAATGAATGACTCCACATTTCCAGGTGAAGAAGGTCCAGGAATGACAAGTGGAATGATGATATTAGCAGCTTTAGATCGCATGTTGGGAGGAAGGTTCAAAATTGTGACAATAAGGACCCATACATCAGACTGCTTCTTCATAGTGAGCTGAGCGCCATCACCCGAAATGGTTATAGCAGTGTCAGTGGGATTTTTGAATAAATGGGAGTGATTGAGATGGCTAATGGAGTCAGAGAAATCTGAGTATATTGTGGGGGGAGAATCAGGCTTTAGGTTTTTCAGAGCCTCTTGTAAATGCTCATGGCGATATTGCATAGCTTTTGCCATTGTCCTATTCATATAAAATGACTGGATAACAGGTGTGATGGGGGTATAAAGCATTTGGGCTCTTGGGTGACCATTCTTGTTATAACGTGGCTCACCACAAGGCCCAAGGCGTTTGTCGCGAATATAGATGCATGAATGGAGGTCTTTAAACTCTCCAGTGAAAGCCATGCAGCTTTTGGGACACATGTCAACCAGCTGAGACGACAGTCCTGTAAGCTCCACAGCAAGCTTCCGCACCATATATAGGCTAAGAATCTCAGTGCCTGTGGCCTCTTGAAGGACCTGAGCATGGAGCTTGTATGCCTTTACAGTGCCACGTGAGTCGACCCATGCAATGTAGTGCTTTAAAGAAAGCTCTTCATCTGGGGTAAGTGATCGGCCCCTAGAGTCGTCATTAACAGGTGGATGATTGGGTGGGGTATAGTCTGATAAAAGCTGTGCCCGGAGTCGTCTCACAACTTCTGGAAAGTCAGCAACATCATCACCAGAGTTGTCACTGCCACCAGAACCAACAAAGCCAGTGTCAAGATGCCCTATTGAGGGGGGAAATACAGTAGGATGGAAATCCACCTCATCATCAGAGTCAGGATCAGAGTCTGCAAAGCTAAGGCCAGCCTCAGAAAGCACAGGGTGTTGATCCATCTCTGAGTCAGAGATGTTGGGGTCCATCCCTAGGTCCACATCAGGACTAAAATGATCATCTATTATCATACAGCCATAAGCATGGATGCACCACTTTATAAAATAATATACCTACCAGGCTCTACAGCTTCCCCTTGATAATAATCGAGTCTGGAATCCTCGGAGTCCATGTTAGCCAGCTGAGGTAAGGGATCTGTGCCGCTTTAGGGTTAAATAATAATAATAACAATAATAATCAAAGTAATACCTTCTGGGTCCTCTGAGCGCGATCCAACAAAATCCGGCACTGTATCAGGCCGTCGAAAACCTCCATTGAGTTGAGAAAGGAGTTGGATAGTTTGATCTATGCAAGATCGCACAAAAAGAGCTGATTCTGCGTTGGATGGGAGGGATTGGAGGAATACTTGATCTTGTCGCAAATGAGACTCAATTGTGCGTTTTGTGACCATTCTTGAAGCTCCATAGCACTTGGAGCACTGGCAGGTGTATCTTGAAGTCATGGCTACACGATTGACACAAGGATTGACAAGAGCTGGATGCAAGGGCGAGCGCGGGGCAGGCGAGCCTGGGGCGAGCGCAAGGGCAAGGGCGAGTGGCGGACTCTGGTGCGGGGCTTGAAGGGCATGTGCCCATTCTACTCGTGAAGTCGATTCCCAACTTCTCTCGTTGCTCTCTTTTTTCCAGTCTTATTATACACCGTCTTGATGTCCGAATTTGACGACAAGTACTGGGACGACGACGACGATATGGCTGGCCATGCCTGCCCAGGACATTTCCCACCAGACTCGGACACACCACCCGACCGTGACGATGAGGACGACGAGGAATTCGCACTGGGCCGCCAGTATAGGTCGAAGCCTCCACTGAGGTCGAGGCCCCCAATAAATTTTTCTGGACGACGCTCAACCTTTGACACCGAGCGTGACTTCGGCAACTCTGGGACCACTTTTGGTCCTTCACGTTCCCACATGTCGGGCTCGACCATGCGTTCTGGTCTTAACGATTCAACAGTTCCTCGCAAGAGTTCTCTTCGTTCGATCCCTCCTGATATCATCGCGGCGCTCACCGAGAGCGAGCTTCTTGACAACCCCATTTACTGCAACCTACGCCAAGACCACTACCGCCTGTCCTCCGTCCTTGCCAAGTACGCAGAACGAGATCTCTCTGCGAAGAGTGAAGGCCCTGTCCCTAACATGTACCAAGGTGCGTCACGGTACTAATTTTCAGGTAATCCCTAACTCACATCCCGTGGCAGCGGTACCCCGCGGTGTGAGCTCTTGCCGTGCAGACTCTCGTGGCCCCGACTCTCGTGCATCATCGTTGGGGCCAAGCGATTCCGTTTCTCAACTCACAAAATTCGACATGATGATGGACAAGGCTGTTGAAGACGTCCTCGAAAGCGTGAAGGCTCCACTCATACGCCCTCGATGTCTTCCGGAATCCGTGCTTTGGGATTTCAAAGACTTAAAGAACCAGCCGGGGGACCCCATCGTCACGAAATCCAACCCGAGTCGACCGAAGATCGTTCTTGCTCTCCGCCGTCCGAACGGCAATACGCTCTCGAATCTCGAACACTCAAACATACGACGTTCCGCAGATATAATCGTTCAGAAGCTCCTCAAGTGCATCGATTCAGACCCTCGATCGGTTGTGCGTGCTGACGGCTCCAAGTCATGGAACAAGACGCTTGTCAGTAAGTTCTTCCCGGACGAGTATGATCAAGCCATACTCGACCTTGAAGCGGAGCAGAAAATCCTTCGCTTGTGTTCAGCTCATTGGAAGGCTGACGCCGTGATTACCAAGGTCTTTCTGCGGCTCGAAGCTCAGGCTAAGGCTGCGGCAGAGGCTGCGGCGGGCTCTGCACGTGCCGCTTCTCCACACTCCAACCTCTCCGATAATCTCTACCCCCCGGCACCAACTGCGTCCATTCCGCGAATTGAGGAGGTGGCACCCATGAACGTGGCGAAGCGGGCTCTTGAGTTGAGCCCTGGCCCCAAATCGCCGTCGGCATCGCATGCTCAAAAGCGCAGCAAAGACAACTTGGTTTCCGGGCAGAAGACTAAAGTGTTCTCAAATGGTAAGTGCTCTACTTGACGATGTCCAACCCCGCTGATGAGTAGTACTCGCGCTCAGAGAGCCAAAGGTTTGCAGCACGCAAAATCACACCCACGTTCCTTAACCGCACCGAGATGGTCCGTGCGGAACCCGCACCAACAAATCTTCGTCTACTTCACGTCGATCCATCAGGTGCGTCTGAGTATCACCTGCACTTACATTATACTGATCTAGAGTCGACACCCCAGCCAACCATCTCATTGGTCAGTCGAAATGACCCTTCTTCGCGTACGCTCCAACTGACTGCGTCACAGCGATCATTACATCTAGTTTTCCTTCCTTGACCAACGCTGCCCGACTCCTTCGTTCCATGAACACGCAGTCGTCGTTCAAGCAAAGCGAGCCGTCCGAGCAAGTCACGACGCTCCTCGATCGTGTCCAATTCGTGGACCCATCGTCGCCAGACATCGACGAGGACAATGCGTGCCAAGGTTGGGGGCATGAGCAGTTCACGGCAGGTGGGATCACCCTATCGACCTCGCTTACTAGTTGGCAGGAGGTCGGCAATGTTGCAACCGCCCTCAAGCTCGTGGCAGCCACCGTCAAGACGTGTCAGGAAGCCAGGTTAATGTGCGAGAACGCCGGAACACCGAAGACGAGCGGATTCATCAGCGACATCTATCTCGAGAAGACCCTCGAATGTCTTGAGAGTTGCTGGGTCGGCGCTGGAGGGGTACGTATTCAAACGTTTTCCTCCGAGTTTTCTGATCGATCTATTCTAGGTCCTTACTTCCCAAAAGCGGATCCCACTAATTCCCACTACTCCTTCTTATCGCGACGTCGCAATGTCGCCTCCACCACGTGGGTCAATGTCGCCCCCGCCGCGTAGGCCAATGTCGCCCACACTGTATGTGCCCATGATCAAGATCAAGCGGCCAGTTCCTGTTACCGGCATCGCCGCAAGCAATACCCCAGAGGTTCCCACAGGAGCCAACTCTACCAACCAGCAGTCCGCCGCCAGCACGGAACCCTCGGGACCTTCAGCGGGGTTAGACGAGGTGCGTCAGTGATTGGTGGTATACTCTACTATCTCACCCACAGCCTCTAGGGCGCTCGCGCAGATTCCGCGTCGCTCAAGCTCCTTCAAGTGCATGAGCTCCAGGCCTTGTTCAGCAACAACAACGTCAGTGCCCCGAAATCGAAGCGCAAGGACGGTGCGTCGTACATCCTAACTAAGCCCCTTCATATTCACTACAACCTGTACAGATCTCATTGCGGCCATTGTCATATCCCCCGAATTCTCACACATTCTCAAGTCGACCGTCAAGGGAATTACCGAGAGGGTGAGATTCCTATTGTCCGCGGTATTCAACACTAACCCCATGTTCCCAGCGCAAGAAAGGACCCAAAAAGCATGTCGCTGCGTTACCGTAGTGTTTGCGCGCCATTGCGCTCGTGTTTTGGGGCTTTTTTTAGTAGTATTTGGATCTGTCGACGTACATACACGTATACCCCCCCGGACCTGGCATGACTGCCAGACGAAAAATTTGACTACTATTTGACTACGAAATGCCCAAAAAGTACGTGGGACGACTAAGAGCGATCAATAAGTGACAAGAATTGACAGCAAATGACTTAAATTGGGCTGAGGCTGACTACGGATGTACCATAAATGACTTGATGTGACCGTTAGATGACCTGGATTAGACCTAAAATGACCATGTCTAGATGACTAATTGACCGAAAACGACTACGGATTTGTTCCTCATGACTAAAATTGACTGTTGGATGACTCGGATCGCCCGTGTATTGACTTTGGTTTGACTTCGGCAAGGCCCTTGAACTTAACTATTCGTAGTCATTCGTCGTCAATATATAGTCAAATCTTAGTCAATCAAAGTCGGAAATCTTGCAAATAGTCAAATTGACTACATGTGACTACTGCGTGACTATTTCGGACTGCCAGCTGACGTCAGATGACTTTTCCTTTTTTACTGAGTATCACCTGTCACTCTGTACTACTGCTGTATATATTGTGACCGACTTCCCACAGATGTTTATGTACGTTTATGATTAATCATGATAAGGTTCCTCCATGGCGGTGATTACCCCTGACATTTACCCATGTTCCAAGATTCCCCCTTGCCTCAAGTCCAATTTGAAAGAAACAGACTAACACAGCTGATAAGGCTGAATCCCGCACCACACAAAGTGAATTCATAATGAGATCAAAATCCTGGACATTCCATTGGTTGCGATTGAACCGCTTGTCCGTTGAAAGGTCATTATAAAGGACGAAATCAGACAACCTGTTGTGCGCTAATGAGGCTAGATCCCACGACTTCAAAGTTGGCAGTCGCGCCTTGAGTCGCGCCAACCATGTAAGCCGCCAGTGGTTGGTTGGATGGGACGAACAGGAATGGCAACGAGGGCCACTAAACTGTGCTGAGAAGACTTTTTGATTGGAGTGCCTCATCTTTCAGGAATCATCACGGGCCAAGCGAAACCTGAAACCTCCACCGAGGTCGCCACCAATACATATAGCTTGCGGCTTGGAAGGTCAAGCTATTAGGTTCGGGTCACAACTGCTTCCCACGTCAACATCTAGTACTAGTAAATGATCTTGTGCCCTTCGGCCGCTCTTACAAAATGAGGGGCACACGACCTCTTTCCTTGTCTTTCACTCTGACATCCCAGCCCCTCTGATCAGACCGAATCTCGAAGGTTTAGTGGTTCCTTTGCACCCGTGCCCTCTACAAGCATGTCAACACCCGGCGGTGTCAATGGGACTGTTTGTAATACGCAGCAGTATCAACAATACCTATCAAACAAATCTCACCCCACCATCACATGCTTGACACATGGTCAGAGCATTGGTTTGACTGTGAGCATTCTTTTAACTGTTGTGAAGTTTAACGAGTTAGACTAAAGCCACACGCAGCTGACAGCAGAAGCATCGATCCTAAGCCTCGCAGCAGTAATGGCTGTCCTTGTTTTGATCGTGGTATGTCTAACCTCGTCATACCAGTGGCTTACCATATCCATATCGACGTGAACCGCACAGGGAAATGTACTACGTTATCGAAGGGCCTTCCCAAATGGTGACTGGAAGTTATTGCAGGTGCCTGCTGACATCTACATGGTTCGCTCAATATCTTCACAGCCCCGCCTGATCTCCGTGACTCATTTTAGTTGTGCGACAGCTTTCCATTTTTGCGTATGATATCCTGCAAGCCTTGGGTGGTATCCTCGATGTTCGATGGGCCCACGACGGAATCGTCACGGTGGGCCCTTATTGCACAGCACAAGGCATTATTCAGCAAAGCGGTGAACTCGGGGTCGCACTGTTCACTCTCGTATGTACCTTCCCTTACCGTAGTTGGCTTCTCAGGACACTGATGTGCAACTTACCAGATAATCACCGTCCACACATTCGTAGTAGCTCTGTGGAAAGTAGGAATTGGAGCACGTCACTTTGCTTTTGGCATAGTTGCCCTCGCGTCTCTTTTCGTTGCGCTCTGGGTTGGTATAGGCAACGGCATTCACAAGAACTTTGAGACCCCCACACCTGTACCTTATTCCGATTTTCTCACCACCAGGCCTTCCCACTGACACTGTCCTGCTAGTATTGGTGCTGGATTAGTCCCGAATACAACGCCGAACGCCTAGGCGGTGAATATGTTTGGATTTGGATCGCATTGTTTGCCTCGGTGATAATGTATATCCCACTCTACTTCTGGACGAAGGGCCGCTTGTCGGTCGATCCTGACAAGTGGTACAAGTTTCGTCTCAGTGAATCCGATGACGAGTACCCACAGAGGCGAGCTGCGTTAGGGATGCTCTTGTAAGCCGTAACCCTTCTGTCGTAAATGCCGCTCATAGGTTGCCCAGCTACCCGCTTGGGTACTCCCTCGTGGTCCTACCACTCTCGGTTGTCCGCTGGTCACTGTCCGGTCACAAGAACGTGCCCTCGGCGGCTGCCTTTTTTGCTGTCTCGATGTTCAACCTGTCAGGCGCGATCAACGTCCTTCTATTCCTGATCGTCCGACCTCGACTTCTCCTCTTCTCACCACCCGAGGAGTTTAGTGAAGCAGAACTTGGTCATCCAACTACCGGCTCTACGATATTCCCTGATACGGCACAATATAACCACAGTCAGCAACCGACTGGGATGGGGCTCGTGGATGCCAGTGATGCGGGAGACAGGGCATGGAGTCCAATTTTTGACGGCAACAATGTGGCGCTATCTCGCATCGACTCTAGGCCAAGGTCGGAAGGCATTTGACGACGGAGTTTTGCTAATAGAGGTGTTTGTATCTTCCTAACCTTCGAAGTAGGTATATCAAGTATCTGCTGTAAGGCTAGCTCAGCGGTTGGGCCCGAACCCATTTCCGACCTTTTCCAGCCGTCTTGGACCAGCACGCGGCCTCGTGCCTCGACCCCCACTTGCCCTCCCTTGTAAGCCTCTTGTGTACCCTACTCTGCTCCCGATCGCGACTGTCTTTTCACACCCTCTGTGCTCAACATGTTCCATGCCCTTTATTTATTTATTTCGTTCTGGTCCCGTTGCCATCCACTATTACACCACTCTTACTTTTCTTTCTATCTATTCCCCTGCTCATAATTTCTCTCCTGTAGCGCCGTGGACAGCTCGAAGGTTAGCAAGCCGCAAGCGACAAGCGATGAAAATAGTCTAGTCGCCATCGTCTTCAGTTAGTCTCGCTTTCGCTGCCCCAGTCAACTTGTCTTCCTATCTTCTCCTCCTTCCCCTCCTGCCAGTGCAGAATTGTGTCCGCCTTCGAGCTCGCTGAGGACTCTAAGTCCTTACGCCGTCTCGTGACTCGAATTTATCACCCTGTGGACCCTGTGCCACATAAAGGACGTGGTCTACGAATAGATTGTATAATCGATCAGTACTATCGTGGAAGATGAGACGTCGAGAGCAACTTGAAACAAAGTTTTACAATCGACGGGCATCACGGGCGCCGTGCGGCGTCAGCCAGTTCGCACTTCCAGTTTGCCTGCCTCCCCTCCCCGGGAACTGGAGCTCATGGCCGCATAATCAGCCTTGTGCGCCCATCGCCAATAAAGACCTGAAACCAGGGCAGGGGATATCGTGCACAAGTTTACGTTGATCAGTGAGCTTATCAGACGCCGGTGCTAAGACGAGCATGCGGCGTGTAGCACTAGAGTGCATTGATCCTTTTTTCTTTTCCACTCACGTCTGCAATCTACGTGCCTCAATGTAAAAGGTTTAGGAACCTTATATTGGTCACTCGTGATGTCATATTCTTACAAACATTCCCAATTCCGTGGGTTTAGCGTGCACATATCAAGGCTACAAGCGCCCTGGACTTTGTATTCTCACTGGCGGTGCGGCATCGATACGCATTATTTCTCTCGCTACAGTACCAAAACACCACGAAGTCTTGACAAGCTTGACACGAACCTATTGGCGATAAAGTAGTGGTCATGTCATATACACCGTTTCTAATCTAACTTAGTATACGACGTATTGATAGATTCCCCACCAAGAGTATCTTCTTCGATCGAACCACTCTGACGAATCCTAAAAGGCACTGTATTAGTACAGCTTCGGCTTTGTTCCGTGGGTCTACGGATCATGGCTATTTCTAGTTTAGAGGAAGCATGGCCAGTTTACGATAATTTCTCCATCATGATCACGTGGTTGCTTCCCGGCACCTCTTACAGTCATTAACCGCTCTTTGAGACACACTGGTCAATGAGACAAACACAATTTTTGAGCTCAAATCTCATTCGATTTTCCTATTCTCTTTTGCATTGTCTTCGCATACCTCATAGCTATCTATCCCTGAATTTTCTAAGCCATAAGTCGTTCCGATCCTCCGTTCTCTACAGGTGATGTAAAGTTTGCAACAAAAGTGAATGTTATTTCAAGAGATTACGGGTATAAATGATGAGAAAGTGCCAAATATTTTTGGTTATATCATAGAAGATGCCTAGTACATTGGTTTGGAGGTGTTTCTATGTCAATAGCACTTTGTGGGACCCAGAAAACGACCGAAAACCACAATTCCGTGAAATGTGCCACAATCGGGACAATCGCATCGGTCACATCACACTTGCCATTTTGGAACATGTCCATTTTGGGCGTTGAGTCGAGCGAGTGCGAGTAACACATACCATGGTCAATCACGCAAAATCGAATGCCCTCAAGTCTCAAATTGCCAGGAAACAGAAGGACAACTTGATGGCTCAAGCAGTGGCCCTTTACCAGGCAGAAAAGGCCACGTCCACTCGAGGAAGACCTGCTTCACTTCGTGCAGCCTGCCGGATCATCTCAGATGACTACTATTCGAGAACGCAAATCCGGATCCATCTGGACCACAATACTTTGGCCAGACTGAGCAATGGGGGGAGAAGTCTTACAGAAGCCAACAGGGAGAAAAGCTGGTTGACGAGTGAAGAGCAAGAGATCATTGTACAATTTGTCATCGAGTCAGCACGTCGAGGGTTTCCCCTCAGTCCTAAACGTCTTCGGGAACACACTGAATACATTTTGAGGGCTCGCCTTGGGGATAAGTTTCCAGAAGATGGGCTGGGAAAGAACTGGCCATCACGATTCATCAGAAAACATTATGACCGAATTGGAATGTACTGGTCTTCGGCATTGGATGGCTCTCGTGGACGCGCGGTAAATCCGGTCACAAAAGCCGAGTACTTTGCCATTCTCAAACAGGTCCGGGAAGAGTTCAATATCCCAGATGAGCTTGTCTATGGAGCGGATGAAACTGGCATACAGAGTGGAATAGGCATCACAGAACGCGTTATTGGGCCTGCAAGTGCAAAGATGCAGCATCAGCAGCGAAGCGGGAACAGGGAGAACATAACAGTTTTACCAACAATATGCGCAGATGGAACCACCCTTCCTCCTACTGTGATCTACAAAGGGGAGTCGTTCCAGGTAAAGTGGCTTCAAAATAATCCACTGGACGCAAGGTATGTTCCAGTGGGTGCCTGCCGGGGTCCGGTGCGTGCTGAAGATGTGCTGACATTGTCTCGATCAGAATGGGTTATCAGAAGAAAGGCTACACATCTGGCGAAATTGGAATCGCCTGGCTACAAGACTGGGACAAACTTACGAAGGCGAAAGCAAATAATCGATACCGCCTACTTATTGTCGATGGGCACAGCTCACATTACACGATGGGATTCCTGGACTATGCTCGCAAGAACATGATTGCCGTGCTCTGCTATCCATCACACTCGACCCATGTCTATCAGGGACTTGATGTTGTCATTTTCAGTGTCTTGAAGCGGGCATGGAGCGATGAACGTGACAAGTTCGAGAAGAGTGGGCCTGCAGTGTCAAAAACTAACTTTTTGTCCATTTACGCAAGGGCACATACACGCGCCTTCACCAAGGTGAATATCCTTGCCGCGTTTGCAAAGACCGGAATAGTCCCCTTCAATCCGGATGTGGTGACGGAAGAGATGATGGCCCCTAGCCTAGAGACGTCAACCTCGAGCCTTTTGCCATTGGCTCTCACTAGTCCGGTCCAGGAGGTCGTGGACCTAATTTCTCGCCACCGAGCACGAAAACGCAAGCACGAGGACAGCCTCAGCTACGAGGAGTCCCAGCGAACCTGTCCCTTGATGCCGGCGATTTCCAACCCAGAGGCAACATACACACCTGTGCGACAGGGGTTGAACGCGTTAGGATCAACATTAGTGTCATTTCTCGTATCTAGTTCACCTCTCGCTTCGACATCGCACCTTCCCACCCTCCAAACAACCAACATATCGCCCCATATCCACCGAAACAAGGCCCTCTTGTCTCTAGAGCCCACTACAGAACGGGAACGAGAGCTCATGGCAGCACTACAACAGAGTCACCAGATGATGGCTCTCCAAAAGGATGTGATGATCGGCATGCAAGCGCAGATGATCCTTCATTCTATGTATATTGAAGACGCAAGGGGACAACTACAGGGTAAGGAAGAGAAGAAGAAAAAGGGGGCCCAGACAGGCAGGATTAATATGGACGGAAGGGCAAAGATCCTGACACAGGATGAGGTGTTTGCGGCAGTACAAGAGTCGCACGCTGCCCATGATGCCACAAAGGAGGCGTCTTCAAAGAGGAAGAATGCCAAGGAGAAATACTCCGAGGCAATGGAGGTGTGGAGGGTGAGGGAAATGGATAGGAAGGAGCGAAATAGTGGAGCCAAGGCCAGATGGATGAAGGAAGTCGAAGATTGGGAGGTCGAGAGGGAGAGCGCAAGATCTGGCCGGAGGAAGGCTGGATGGAACAAGCCAAAGATGCCTTCAATGGAGAAGGCTCTTCCTAAGCCAAAGGTGTCCGATTTTGAGGAGAGTAACGAAGAAGAGGAAGAGGGCGAAGAGGAAGAGGAGGGTGAAATGGACGAGATCAGTGACCGCAGCGATTGCGGCTGAACACTTGCCAAATTGGGAAATTTCAGCGTGATGTGACGCTGTCTCATTGACCGGTTTTGGCCTGATAACGACTTTCAACACTGATCATGCCCGGGACAGTGTTCAACACAATATATCTGCTATTTTAAACGCATAAAAACACTCTTCTAATATAGGTACATCTTTCTGCCTAGTCAGATTTTTTGTTTCCTTGAATAAAACTGAGAAATCGGTAGTACTTCATTTGACTGTCTCAAAGAGCGGTCAATGACTGTATCAAAACTTGTTTTTGAAAACCCCAAAACAAGAGTTTGAGTTGCCATAAAATGAGTATTTTCCGAGCAAAAATGACCATGTGAGATTTTCTCGGCTCATTTGGCGAGCACTGCGGTGGGGCACCGTGGGGGACGACAGCATGTTACCCACAAAATGTTCAAACTCACACTGACCCATTTTTTGATAACTCAAACTCTTAAGGTTTGTCAGAAAAATAAATTGATGATAAGCGGTTAACGCTCCAGGTACAGCGAATTAGTCATTCGCAAACAGAGTGACTGAGGCCTGACGTTGAGTCTTTCACAGATGACGGGGATAGATAATGTAGACTGGGTCTTGCTACCAGATCATTTTTTACAGTTCTAACGTGAAAAGTCAATATTGACAATTCCCGGGCCCAGTTGATACGTGTTCCAGTGGGGAAATGGTGTGGCGAAGAAGCGGCCAGCATAGAAATAGCTTGTCCGTACCCAAAATAGTGATAATCAAGATGTCGTGTATCACGTTAACGAGGATCCACCTCCATGCGCACCAGTGCTCTCGTGCCAGAAGCCAAATGAGAGGGGGTATAACACGCGTGCCCCTGCCCTGCATAAATGGCACCACGACTGACGTGATCGCCCGCTGCCGAAAGCACGCGGCGAGGATTCGGTAGATGACATGAGTCTTAATGAAGCTTCCGGTACAGTGCTTCGCAGCAGCACCCGGTTCGCCAAACGCCTGTGGACAAACGAAAGCTACTTCGGGGACACATTCTCCAAACCATCGCACGATACCAGAATGGAGCCGGATCCCTTCTTGCGGCGGTTCTCCGTTGTTCTTTTCTATAATGGCAATCCCTCCTAGGCACTCTATAAATTGGGTGCGCTGTTGTCACGGGTAAAAGTTTGACGGACCTGCCCAATACCACATCGGTCGTATTAGATGCCATGCAAGCAGGGACGAGGAAAAAGTAGGGTGCACTGGATGGATTTTCAATGTGACCAAGACAGACAGCCTGTTGCAAGAAAAAAGTTTTAACGCTTACCTATAGTCCGCCAACTCAGGAAGATGATGATATTCACCTCCCGCGCTTCTGCGCCAAAAGCGGAACTGGTGGAGTACGAGGAGATGTATGAGTGATGGCACCCACAAATTTTGCCGCAATGGCCGTGGGATGGGCGTTCACCAAGAATATCGCCTTCAGGATCTGAAGCTACAATTGATCATCCCTAGTAAGTCGACAAAGGTGAGGCACTACCTTTCGAAGAAAAATTAAAACACAAGACACAGCAGCACCTAGCCTGCTGACGGGCCGGTACACTTCTGGACAATCTGCATTGGCGGTCGGCATGCCAGTGTCGCCTCCTGTTGCGACTCGGACTGTCATTTTCTGGTTATGGTCTATCAGCATTTACTCCACAAATAGACAACCTAGAGACATGGAGGGAGTTGATAAATCGCGGACCTGCTGCCGTGGTGAAACGATAAGTATGATGGCTGTGTCTCGTCGATGTCAGGGATGATGCGGGACAGCCCATAAGGCGAAAACGGGTCATTGAAGACATCTGAGTACCACATTCTCTGACGTGATGTTCACGGACCCGCCTCATAGTGAATGGTCGCCGAACTCATCAATAGCTGGAGTTGTGGAACAAGCACCAAGTGGGCCGGCGCTCACAGCCGTAGTAGCCCGAACTCACCTCAGATCAATGCGTGGCACAAAGGACCTTTGTTTGTAATACTTGGAGTGCGGAACCCTCGATCGATTCAGAGCTAGGCACATGACGGTTGCACAAATTTACGAATCTGGTGGCGGCATGTTGGCGCTGGCGCCGAGATTCACCATTAATTATATATTTTCGAGGTGAATATTAGGGTGGAGAATGTGCACTGGCAGTCTGGCACTTGGATCGGATGGTTGGCTTGGTGAAAGGTGCCAAAGCCAAGTGGGGAAATAGGGTTCCATGGTTTCGTTTTCGTGCGGAGTTTAGACGATCAAGGATCACCAGGACAGAGTGCCACAGTTGAGGTAGTATTGGAGTCAGTAAATCGGGACGTGGTCCCATATGGGATGACGTCACGACACGGGATGACGGACCAAGAAAAGAGCGATATGGGCGAGCAAACCCGCATCCCGCGGCTGCGGCGCATACTCCACTGCTCATTTTCTCCTCTTCTCTCCCCTACGCTCCCGTCGCACCCTTTCTTTCTTGGTCACCCACTGTCGAACATTAATGACCCATGTCCTCTCTGCCCAATCATACGATTGACAGACACTCGACCCCACCGCTGTCTCCCACCACTTCATTGAACTCCTCAGCCGCAAGTTCTGCCCCCTCTTCCTGCACCTCTTCTCAAAGGGGTAGTCTCAATCATCTAAGTGCGACCCGACCCATCCCCCCACATTTCGGACATCACGACCCCGCTGAAAAACTGGGGCTTATGGTCGACAGGCTCGAGGAGCCTGAGGATGTCGTGATGCTAGATGACTGGGATGAGGATGAGGACGAGGACGAGAAGCAAACGAGTAGGGCACATGGTGAGCGAATCCTAAACCCTAGTTTCAAAGTTGCTATGCCATTCCCCCCTTGGGGGGTCTGTTTGATTGTGAATGTGGAGGACACGAGGGGGAGGGCAAATACGAGAGCATCCATCGGAGTCTCGTGGATAAGCGCAGACCCATAAAGGCACACCGCGGGGATACGTATGTAATCGGGGATCTCCCGATCGGTTGGATTTATTTAGATTTTTATTTTCAAATATTCGTATGGAGATCCTTTTATTTTATTTTTCAGAATTTTTCGGTTTTGTTTTTGCTTACATTTTTCCGGCTTTCCTCTTATTTACTCATCCTTCTCCCCTTCACCCACAGGCTCTTCTCAGTCTCCCGATCACTCCAAGACGCAAGCTTCTCCCGAGACGCCGCAACAACCAGTTTCCATCCCGTTCTCGCTGGAATCTACACCCTCGCCACGAAGCATAGCTCACTCAACCCCACAACAACCATCTCAATTACCTCAACGATTTAAGTCTCAGCCGTCGACAGACGTGGTCGATGTCGCAAAACTGGCGCGACAGGACCAGCCGCCGCCAGCTTATGAAAACTCGGATGAACACCTCCCGAGCGATGCGTCTCATTCTTCGTCTCTAACTCGTGCACCCCGCCCTTTACCCATGCCACCTTTCGATCGCCATAGCAGCGCCGCTGCCACTCATTCAACTAACCCAGCAACAGATGTCTCTCCTGCGGAGTCTTATGAGACCAGTCCTGTGGCACAGCCTTGCAGCACGCCTCCCTCCTCATATTCCAACACTATTCTACCTACACATCGACCGTTTCCCCCCCTGGGCGACACTTCACAGCCACCTGTCGGACCCCTTGGAAAATTGCAACCTCACGACCCTTCCTCTCTAGATTGGATTGACAGGAATTGCACCGGTATCTTCACTTTGCCCACACGAATGCCCTCCAATACTCCCTCCCGTATGGGTCCTTCAGGATCAGATGAACACTCGATACCATCGGACTCATTTGATCAGGATCCCTCATGGACTCAGAACCAGCCACCTGTGAACACGCAGCAAGCGGGGCCAGCGACTGCAGTTCCATCACGACCAGCCTCATCGTCTGGGTCCGTTCAGACTTGGTCTTCTCTACCCCCCCCATATTCCCCTTCCGAAGCCTCGTCTAGAAATTCTCGGCGACCTTTTTCCGAGCCCGTTCCCAGCTCGGGAGCCACTCACATCACCTCACCAGCCTCCCCGACTCTTGCAAGTCGCGGCCTGCCACCTCCGGCCCCCCCAACGATATTAGATCCACCACCTGTCCGTTCTAGCATAGCCCGTAGTTCTCGTGCTCCGCACGAGCCTTTCCTAAGCGATGCGCCACCACCCGCAGATAGCTGGATCGCTGTGGAGACCTCACCGGGAGAGTACAGGCTAATCGCTCGTTTGCCAGGTTTCAGGCGTGATGCAATGTCAGTTATCAGTTTCGTGACGTCAGCTTACTCGCTAATGCAATCGATATTGCTTCCTTTCTTCAGAACCTTAGCTGCGAGGAGGAGGCGCGTATTGCACGTTGTCGCTGATTCATGGGAGCCGGACGGTGGTAAGCTTTACCCGTACATGATCGTCGAAGGTTTTGAACAGAACGTCGACACAGGTCACTTCGAAAGACGTATCTCATTTGGGTATGATGCCGACCTGGGTCGTGTTCGCGCAGAGTTTGACGGCGAGATACTACGTGTGATTGTCCCACGCCGCACTCCGGCACTCACCTGGTATGGTGAGGCATGTGAATAGCTCAAGGACCAGGCGTATGTCGCTCCACCACAGATGCATTCCTCACATCATCAATTTCCTTCATTAGTCGCTTTACATCACGCGCACCCCTGTAAGTGTCATATTTCACACTAGGAATGGCAACTACAACGCACCGAACGCCACATCGCGGGCTACTCCGGTGGAGAAATACCCTTTCGTCCAATGCCCATGACTCATGGACCGCCATCCGCCTGCGTGGACAGCCACCGAATGTCGAACGACGACGGACTCTTTACCACAGCATATATCTTATAAACACCATTCCCCTCAGCAATGTGACAGTGCATGACCCATCGCAGCATCTTCTCCACCCCGTTCATATCTACTTCATCCATTCAATCTGTCATCAGTTGTTCGCCCCTGCACCGGTTCACCTCTCTTTCACCGCCTTCTTACACATATCTTTAACACCACTTCTCGTTAGTCCTTTACTCGCTGTCCTACATCTTGTACATACCATGCAGATTTCAACCGGATAATGTACACTCGAGTACGGCAGCTACTCGCGTCATATATCTATCATAGCTCTTCTCACTTACGAGCGCTATTGTATAATATCACCACCCCCTCCTTCCGTCTTACTTCTGGCGGGTGCAGGGGAATATTCAAAATATTCCCGAGCGGCCTGAGCGGCCTTCCCAAGGCAAAAGTTCCGCAGCGCTGTGTTGGAGCAGCACAATACGGCAGATGCCATGAAATCCATTGATCGGGCGCTGCTCCAGTTGCGTTATCATTAATCTTCTTCTCCGGGTTCCGGGGCCACGTATTGCCTGTGTCCCGTGGGTGACGGAGTTTTCTGTTTCCGGATTGTGCTGATGCATTTGATGTGCCATCCACAAACGCAAATACAGTTCGTCCCTGTCTTGGGATGAGTCACTTCCTTTGTGGCCCACATCTGTTCCCAACAGTCTGCGCCCCGCGGACCAAGCTCCTGATGACTCCGGATGACGACGACTTGCTCGCTCTATCCATCGAACCTTGTACAGTAGTAGCGATGTGCCAAACAGAATGTTGGCGTCCTCCGTTTGACGCTCTGCGTACCGCAACTTTCCGCTAATTGTAGTGACGTCTTTCGGCGCTCTGCTCAACGAGCAACAACGAGACAGAGAGTGTTCGTGGGAAAAAGTACCGTGCAGAGACCCGGAAATGCCCGTGATGAGGAAAAAAAACACCAATATTGGCGCCTGGGTAGAGCACGTGCACTGGCAGTATGCGAAGTCTGCATGCGAAAAGAAGGGAGGGGAGGGAATGCGGACGCACGTTCGCAACGAGAGTCAAGGCGCCGGTACTACCCGTACAATATCGAAAAAAAAAGATGAAATCGGTCCTCTCGTCTTCGCGTGTGAGAGCTCTCTGCATCCGTCACGTCTCTATATAAAGGAGGGCAAGACATGTTCGTCGCATCATCGCGTAACAAAGGCCGCCCGCGGAGAGCTGCCTATGCGGTGCGGTCGCGAAGCATCTCCCAGCTCCTGCTTCTCGGCGTGCCGCGGCGTGCCAGTGTCGGACGCTATGCGAGATGGACCCGGGATATTAACCCGTCACGCACGGGTACTCTTGACGGGCTCGTCGCGTATGCGCCAGCATGAGGCCTCGCGACATTCGTTGCGGCAATAAGGGCCCCCAACCCTCCCCATGGTTATCGGTCACCCGTCGGTCACCTCAAAAGGGAATCGTAGCGGCGGAGCGCGACTGTTATGACAAGCGATGCGATGATCATGAGTAGAGGTCGGGTCGGTCTCTGCGTGGAGAGGCATTTCGTGCAGTCGAGCTGCTCACGTTCACATAGAGGGGGTGAACCCGGGCCCAAGTACACGACCGACCCAACTAGATCTACTAGAGCATTTAGAGGGATATTATTATTTCGTTTCGACCAAGACGTTTTTCGGAGGATCTTATTGAAACCCCCCTCGTGGTCATTTCTGGTGGGGTCTCGCGCATTTGACACCTCGGGGAAGGCGAC
The DNA here is from genome assembly GCA_021527775.1 of Lactarius sanguifluus. Taxonomy (NCBI): domain Eukaryota; kingdom Fungi; phylum Basidiomycota; class Agaricomycetes; order Russulales; family Russulaceae; genus Lactarius; species Lactarius sanguifluus. The sequence continues at coordinate 442,888 of JAKEYF010000011.1, read as the reverse complement.
ATGTAGAAGAGATAGATGCAACACCAATGAAAATCTCGCCGCCTCTCCACCTCACGAGGATTGGGACGTGGACGTATGACTCGTCTGGCAAGCTAATACAATTGTAGTGAGGAACATGTGGTCTTCTATAAGTTGCATCTGTATATAGTTTGAAGATGGTAACCAACGATGAGGTTGGGATTGTCCGCCGATAGAGATGAGAATGTTCCTGCTGACAAGCTCAGGCTTGAGTTCAACTAAGTTATCAAAGTGAACTTCGCCAATAAAGCTGGCCGTCAGTCAGGTCGGTGCTCACTTCGAACTAAGGGCAACCACACGCCGGGAAAGCAGTAAAGTCATTTCCATCTGCCGCGAAATGTGAACACGCAGTGCTGACCGTCCCGGGTAATGTCGAGCCCGAGTTTGTAAACGATGGCGACACGCGCATGCCAACGTAGAAGTAACAAGGGGTTGTGCAGCAGGATTGAGGGTTGTTGCTCGCCAAAAGAAACCCGTGGTGGAGCGCCAGGGTGAGGCAGTCCAATGTCGAGGTAGCGCGCGCAAGGCGCCCCACAATCGATACCCCGGGAAGAGGGACGTTTGCCAGAAACACCTGCACGACATAATGAGGGAACAGAGGGCGGGCGGACGCGCGGATTCCTAGACGTTGGTCGGCAAGCGGCGACTTAGCGCTGAGGTGAAAGGGCCCAAAAGATTTCTGGCCAAAGAATGAGAACTGGGAACTCCATAATGGCGGGCGTTCTTGCATCGCCCACTTGTGCTAGTACTGGCCGTTGAATGGAGAGCCAACGACGACAGACGTGTACAACAGTTGCACCGCTCAATAATTAGTGTAGGTCTTCTCTAGCGGCATCGTTCGATAATCGGGTTTACCACGTGTCGGCGGGGAAGATCATTCATTCTGACGGGTCATACCGGGTTGAAACAAAAGGCCGAACCTTAACACCTTATTCTTGTGCGAGGATCAGGATATAGAAAGTGGTGGAGTAGCTACGGCTCAAGAACACGACGCGGATCATCTAGCAGAAAATATGGACGGAGTTGTCGGCATAGTTCCTTCTGGGTAGTAACTCGCCGAGTAAAGTCCACACACTGTTCGCGGATGAGTGGTGAACCGGTGGACTCCACAGGTTCAATGTTCACCACTCATCTGGGAATAGCAGCCAGTTAAGGGAGGTGATACTGTTTCAAGTCTGTGCGGCCGAAATACAGACGGTCCTTGACATTGCCACTGCACTGAGCTACTGAGTCAGTCAGGAAGACTGATGCAAAAACTAGCCTGAGGCAGTAGAGCACCGAGATGCCGACACAGTAGATGGGCGTGAAGAATCGCAAAGAGCCGCTCCACAGAAATGGTCATAGGATCGTGCTCCGTGGAGTGATGACGTGAATAACATGACCGCAGGACTCTTGAAACGTACGGCACTTATCCCACGAACTCTGGACATGCTTTCCGGACATGTTCCTGATTAGCGTCATGGCAGTTACGTCTCTGAAGGTACTGTAACTGTACTGTACTGTACTGTACTGTACGTCTTTGGAACGGAAGCGTCGTTATGTCAGCGCGAAAGTGGTCAACCCGGAATTCAAGATATCATATTCATGCCCCTGTTGAGATAGGCACCCAAAGGGATTGATGCATATTGATGCATTCCTCGTTGTCAAATGCCGTTCTGCGTTGAGCAAGGATCGGGCCGACCACCCCATCTTCTGAAGGAGAGGGTTGAGGGCACCCGCAATCTAGCTAGTTCGGAAAACCGGCATTTACGTGGAGAACCTAAAGAGCTGATGTACCGCAAGGAAAACCGACATCACGACATGCCCTTAATTGGCCCTGGCTTATCGAAAGTTGTTTTAGCCAATTAAGGTGGTCAGGCACGGATAACTAAACGTAAGGAAACGCGAATAACGTATGATAGAAAGTGGGTGGCCCGATATTGTATAGCCATTGACAAATTATTCAGCGAAGACCATGCGTGCTGTAACCAGCCCGACATCTTTGCATTAGGTTAACAATAACCCCATTCAAGGAACGTGGACCCGTGAACGTCGATAACACAGTTATGAAAACTTGGCGCTTAAGTGGGCTCGTCGGATTTCATTCTACTGTATGCTGTTGTCGTAGGCTTACAATCATATTTTCTCTATACCGCAACACAAAGACACCATATCAGTACCTCAGGCAACTTTCGTCAAGACTTTCATAATGACAGAAAACACGTACGAGGATGCGGAAACAAACCTGAATGCTTCCGACATCAATGCGACAGGTCATAATTGGCGAGATTGAGGACCTCGATTGCTGGTTTGCGGTCTCGTATGTCTCCTAACGCGGTCGAGATGAGTGAGTATGAATTCAAGGATGGAGAATCACAGAGAAGTAAACATAACGAGTCCCGAAAATTGGCAAGCGAGAGAAGAGGAATGACAGGAATGGAGAGCCTGTTGCCTCGAGACTGCCAGATACTGCCGATACGTAAGACGGCGGTGAGATTCCCCGCGACATCTTGTGATGGTCTCCGGAACATATACGTATCTGAAAGAGGTGTGTTCCAATGCCGTTCTATCGCCCGTACATAATGAGAATCTTGTCATCGTACAAGGGACGCCCCACTGTCGCGCTCGGCGTAGGTTGCAGAGACGTAAGGGCTATGTAGTGTGACCCAGTGCATAATGAGGTGAGTATTACTACCTGTGACCTGCAGGGGGCTGGGGTGCCAGGATTATTATTGGATCTGACTGCTTCCTAACAGAAACAACGGCGGGGCCCTGATTTGGTTTAATCTATTCAGAAGACCATGCATAGCTAGCTCTCTGGCGGAAAGCCGTACGAAGTGTAGACCAGACCTAAGCTTTCACTAGAGTCATTTGTGATGGGATCATGCACGTGGAAGCGGTCTAACCACATGGAATATCACTGAGAGGCACGAGATGGTATCCTCGAATTTCCGAAATGCTCCAGAATCTGCTGTGAATATTACGACCTTCAGGGGTGAGCTATACTCGTGCATGTGGGGGAAGGACTTTATATCTCGAGGGATAGAACAGCATAGCTCAACGCGATCACAAGGTCAACTGTCTGGAAGTTCTTCAGAGTGCTCAGCGTTCAGCCAAATAGAAGCGTTGTCGGGTGGGGTGGTCTCAAGACATTACAGGCGGCTTGTGGGAGAGGGCTGCGCCCGAGAGTTTCCATTTCCGAAGACGCCAACTCGTACCACGTGACAGGGTCAATTGTGGAGGCCGCAAGCAAACCTTGTCGTCTCCGTTTTCTTCACTTATGGATAAAACAAAGTCCAGGTTGGCCGCCGCTTTCTTCGACAACGACGAAGACGAATCTTCGTTTCCAGTGCGACGGATAGAACTTCTCCTTCCGTTCCTTCGTGCTCACTATTCCTTCCTGCAATAGCAAAAGACCGTGGATGACCAAAAGCTCTCGCAATACGCACAAGGTACCGTCAGAAAGTCAAAACGGGAAAAGGAGAAAGAGGCCGCAGAGGCCAAGCGAAAAGAGGAAGAGGAGCAGGCAGCCAAAGCATATGCTGAATTCCTGGATGCTTTCGATGCAGAGGACAACGGCAATGCAAGGCGAGGCGGGAAGTCTAGCAGCTTCGTGCGCTCATCAAGAGATTCTGGTGCAGCATACACGCCATCAGGGCCGTCTCGGTCGCACGCGCAACCTCGTTCCATGCGCGCATTTGAACAGTCCAAAGTATGCCAACTCACATTCATTTATATGGGCAGCCACGTTTACATGACTACAGTCTCCGTCTCCTCCTGTGGTTCCCAGGCCAAAAGGAAAACGTGCCATGGATGCATTCTTGGAGGAGATCAAGAGGTCAGATCAAACCGCATTTCGTACATGTATTCACCCCGCTCATTACGGTGCCACAAAGGGATCAAGCTGACCGCGAGGCTCGGTTTGCTAGAAACTGTAAGCTCGCGTCTAGTTTTGCATCGTCAATTCTAACTTTGCTTTCCTAAGCTCATGCTCGGTCCGCGACTGCTATGGCCGGTTTGTTCTGTTCTTGCACATCATGGGAAAACATGTGTTCATCGGTTTCTAGCCTATGAAGGGCAAAGTGGAAGTAAGGACAGAGGTGACCCAGAGGTAATTAGGTGATTACGTTCTTATCTACTCTTGACTGAAGATGCACAGACTTCCAATGTTTTTGTCGCCAATCTTCCACCCCACGTTACTGAACAAGGCCTGGGAAATTTCTTCGCTCGCATGGGCCCAGTCGGCTCGGTAAGTGTGTATGCCGTTCTCGATACCCTTCAGCTCATTGTCAATAAGGTTAAAATCATGTGGCCACGCGGTGACGCCGCCCCCGGGCCTGGGGCAGATATGACGGCTGCTCGCCGCAACAGAAACTCTGGCCTTAGCGGATTTGTCTCTTTCATGAGACGGAAAGACGCTGAGGATGCTCTAAAGGAATTTGACGGTTTCGATTGGGGAGGGTCTGTACTCAGAGTTGGATGGAGTAAGGCTGTTCCAATCGCTGCGAAGCCGATGTATGGTCAGTACCACCTCTTTATCCAGGCGCCAATATTGATTCACACAATACACTAGTCTCTCAGAGGTCTCGCTCGCCCAGCCCTGCACCAGAAAGGCGCCGTTCTCGCTCCCGCTCATACGATCGTGATCGTGACCGCAGGCGTGATAAGCGTTCGCGCAGCCGTTCCTATTCTCCTCGCCGTGGCTCTCGATATTCCCGTTCTCCAAAGCGAGCATATGGCCGTTATAGCAAGCGTAGCCCTTCGCCTCGCGGCCCTCGTTCACCCCGTGGCCACGCGACCGACGACGACGAGGTCACGGAGATTTTTATCAGGACCGTCGCGATCGAAGTGAAGGGCCATGGCCAAAATTATGAAGAAAGCTTGAAGGAGATGGAGAAGGAGAACCCAAGGTATTCCTTCCTGACAAATCCAAAAGTGAGTGAAGCGCACATCCCCAACAACGTTGTCTGACCGCCTGGAGCTGGCAGCACAGGAAGCACAGATTTTATCAGTCGCTAGTGGACAAGGAAGGTGTTATAGAGCCAGAATTTGAGGACGAGGTGCGAACATGGGTGTTTCTCATTTTCGTACCAAGTGGACTGACATTGTGTCCAGGGCTACAATAGCGTGTTTTCTACAGACTCTGCCGAAGAGTCTGAGAAGGAACGGACACGTAAGACAAAGCTTGGGAAATTGGCTCGAAAACGTTTCGAAGCTATGCTTCGGTCGCTGAGTGGCTCCCGTGGCGAACTCGCCCGGTGCATGGCCTTCAGCTTGGAACATGCAGAAGCTGCAAATGAGGTACGGATGGGATCGGCACGCTCTATTCCTGTCTTAACGCAATCCTCAGGTTGCCGATATCATCGTCGCCTCCCTTGTTGTCGACGGGACGCCTGTACCTCGGAAGCTTTCCCGCTTACATCTCATCTGTGACATCTTGCACAACTCGGCTGCACCGTTACCCATGGCGTGGAAGTTCCGACAGGAGTTTCAAAGCCGATTGGGTCTCGTCTTCGACCATTTCTCAACGATCTATCATTCATTCCCGGGTCGTATTACTGCCGAGACGTTCAAGAGCCAAATCACTACCGTACTCGATATTTGGGAGGACTGGATTGTGTTTCCGCCAGAGTTCACATTGCATCTGAGACAGAGGATCGACGGGCAGGTGCAAGAAGAAGCGCCGAAGGTCGAGGAAATCCCAGTCGTGGTTGAAGAATATGCCCCAGCACCCGTCTCCCGATTCAAAACCTCTTCGTTCAAGCCCGCTGAGGAACCAGCGGAGCACTCCAAGACGTTAACTGGTCAGGACGATGGCGGTGAAGTGCCAATGGACGAGGAGAGTGACATCGATGGGGTGCCCTTGGGTGATGTCGACGGAGAGCCTCTCGATGACGTCGATGGCGAGCCTATGGATGACGTTGATGGCGCGCCTTTAGACGATGATATAGACGGTGCGCCCCTGGAGGATGACATCGACGGCGCACCCTTGGGTGATGATATTGATGGTGCCCCGATGGAGGACGCTGGCGAGGAATCAAAGATTTAGCCTCATGACACTGTTCTTTTTTACTCGTGGTCGTAATTCATCTTTCGTGAGAATGACATGGTTTCTTCAATGCTAAATGACAATGAAGATGTACTATAAATGATCACCCGAGATTTCCCTCCAATCATCCGGACCCAGTCTGTTCCCGTGAGATACCCTCCTGATAGATAGATAGTCGTCATTTGTTGGATGAATCATTAACCGCGCCTCTGGCGAGGAGGGCCGTGGACCGTTTTCAATATGGCTTCCTTCGCGGCCTCTAGAGAGGACACAGTGCCTGCACGGATTTTAGGTTCTTCCATGTGGGCAATGGATGAACGGTTAAAACGTACCTGTTATGGTGATAGTGCTATGGTCACGCCCGACGAGGATGTGGGCGCCCGTCATGTCATGTAAACGCGCAATATTAGAGCCCTTGGCACCGACGATGCGTGGGAAGCTCGAGCGATCCGGAAGTGTAAGGAATCCGACGTGGGTCGCCGCTTGAGCCCTTTCAATCGCCTGCGTGATCGAGGTCTTGGCCCTATCGATGCCCCCCTGGTCGCGTCCCTTCAGAGTCCACGTCGACTCGCCCTCCTCAGCGTCCGTGTAGTTATCGACGACCTCCCACTGTGCCTCAGTGACGCTCTCTTCGACGTCGTCGACGCGTGCCGCCGGCGTCGCAGAGTTCGACGGACGAGAAGGCGTCGCAGATCTGGAAGGCTGCGTAGAAGGCTCGGCTTCCACGCCGTAAGTGCGAAGAGTGCGGAAGATCGAGCCTTGTCGCGTCACGGCGTCGTGGTACTTCAGTGGAACAGAGATAGAGTCGGTGATGCTCCCCTGTGGGGCGGCGTTGTCGGCCTGCGACTACTGCGGTGTGAGCACATTCCTCTGGCTTCGTGGTGAACTACGGACCTTGAGTTGCTCAATGGCCTGTTCGACCGCAGCCTTGGGCCCCATCACCTTAACCAACTCTTCGGGTGCGACATCACTGAGCTCCTCGGCATTCTCGGGTTCTCCAGTGGACCTGTACGAGTTTGACCCGGGGAACTGCACCTGGACATTGTGCTGGTTCTGGAAGTTGATCAAGTTGCGACCACCGCGGCCAATGAGGGCACTATGGGCTCCTGCGGGAACCTGAACGCCAAGGACAACACGGTCACGCAGTTCTGCCGTAACTTTCTCGAGCTCGGCTTTCAATTTCTTGATGAGCGAGGGTTCGCCGCGCAGACGGACCTCATCCTTCGGCTCCTCTCCGAGTCGTGGGCTATATCCATTGTCACTACCCACAAGGCAATGAGAAAGGGGAGAAATACGCACAATCGAACAAGTCCAGCCTGAACTTTCGGGTCTGCGGGCCCACCACAGCGGACGATGAGGTTCCTCAGCCCATGGCCACCGCCACCAATAAGCGCTTTGTGGAACTTGTTTTCAATCGTAAAGACTTCTGTAGCTTCCTCGCCGATCTGGTCTACGATTGCCTGAATAGCTGCCTTGGCTGCAGTGATAGCCTTCTTGCTCCCGCGGCAGGTCACAGTTGCCTCGCCTCCGTCCTCGGCCTTATCCAGGTCAATGGCAGCATCGGTATCGTCCTTGATCTGGTTGATTATGGCACCACCTTTACCAAGAATGCGTGGGATCGCACGGGTAGGGACGGTGAATTGGACGACGTTGTTGGACTCCTTTTCGAATTCTGCTGCATCGAGAAGCTCAGATTTCGCGCCGGCGACACCCCTTTTCCCACCCTTGACGAACACCTCGTCTGGCTTGAGATTTTCGCGCGTCCGACCCTCTGAGCTCTCGGGCGCCGAACGTGGAAATGTGATCTTGACATTGTACTTCTCCTCGAGCCGGATAACATACTTGCCGCCATGGCCAATTAACCCAGAATGATATTGAGCAGGTATTTTCAGGATTTCCGAGGTTTCGTCAGACTGTAGGGGTACGCAATTAGCCGAAACTCTGTTAAGTGAAGGTGTGTGCATACCAGGCGCTCCACTTGGGAAAGAACGCGGCGCTTGGCCTCCTCAACGTTCTCTTTGCGGCCAGTAATCTATCCCGATAACTCAGACATCAACCTACGCGGCTTGTGAGGTCTTGCGTACCGTAACCTTTGACTTGAGACCCGACCCCTTTCTCTTCTTGTTCACATCCTTAATCTCGTCACCGTCATCTGAAAAGTCGATTTTTACGCCAAGCAAGTCGCGAAGTTTGTTGACACCTGATCCCTGTGAACCGACGATACGCCCCACGTACTCGCGGTCGACTTCAAATCCGACCGACTTCAAACGACACATCATGTGAGCCTATGTGTGTTGACGGATGACCAAATAGACATACGTAGCTGGAAAGAATCAAATCATCTTTGGCGTCCTCCACGATTTTCAGGATTTCTTTGACCGCACGGTCGACCTCAGCGCTTGCACCTCGGACAACAATAATGTCTTCCGTAAACTGATCGCCTGCCTCAGTACCAACCTTGATGCTCAGTGCCTTCTCCTCGCCGATAATCCTACCCACGCTGTGTGAACACCCATCACCTAGATAACACACAGGAAAACTCACGCATTGAGTGTGGTCCCACCTTTACCGATGACAGCACTGTGCCACTTCTTTTCAACAGAAATCGTCTGGCTCTTGACGTCCGCTGCATCTTTGGCCCATTTAAGCAATTCCTTCTCGACCTCCTCAACATTTTTGGTTTTCTCGACGGGAGACGGAGAGGCGGACGGAGAGGTTGGGTCGTACACCAGCAGGGCTGAGGAGTGCTCATCGGATTCCTGAGGGAAGAAGAACAAGACATTATGCGACTCGTGGTATTGCTTAATCCTGCAGCAAAGAAAAGTCAGGTCGCGATAAAGTGGGGCAGAACGGCAATTACTTCTTGGCGTGCTTTCCCTGAATAACCCTATGCACGAGCCAGTCGATTTGAACATCCTTGGTAGCGCCAATAAGCTTGCCCATTAGCTCCGAGACCTGACGCACGGCGGCATCCACAAGAGCCTTTTCACCGACGAGCTCCACATTCAATACAGTCGCCTGGGACTTTTGCAGCAGACTCTGGCGTGAAAACTGAGACAGCCAGGGTGTGTGGCTGCGAGTGTATGTGGGTAGCCGATGTGGTTGATGTATGTCAAAAGTTGGCGTGAAAGCGCGATAGGACCCGGCAGCGGAAACTCATGAATGTACTGAGAGTTGGCCCTGGACATAACCGCGGCAACGCCATTGCCCAAGTCCTCCGCCTTACCCCAGACAACGATGTCCTCGCTCATATCCTCAGGCGGAGGAGCCGAGACCACACATCTGCTGGAGGCTAGAATCTCGTTGACTGCATTTCCAACAAGAAGCCTGTGTTGGCGCTTTGGAAGCTGGATCTTGAGGGAAGTAAGAGAAGCCGAGACGCCCTGCAATGGTACCCTTGATAGCCTCGACCACCCGATAGACGGCCTCTCGATCACCAGAGACAGTCACTTCGCGCTCAGCGCTTCTGAGGGAGAGTTGGACATCACCGCCTTCAGCAGCCTCAACGAACGCAGAACGGCGTGCCTTGACGAATGGCACAATGTGCGACGGTATGTCACGCACATGCTGAGTCGTGCGGGCACGCTTCGACGCTATGATCTGTTTGATGAGTTCCTGGGCTTCATGTGCAAGTGGTTGAGGACCGTTAATCGTAATTGGGACCGTTGGTTCGTCATCGTCATCAGCAGGAGCGGGAGACACAGACCCGGAAGCATGGGGTGAGCCGCCATCGGCGTTGCCATTGCTGTTGACGGTAAGATTGTCTCGGCGCGGGATGTCGATTTTTACGTTCGTCTGGTCGCGGATCTGCTTGAGCGTCACACCTATATGCACATGGTCAGAGGACCATCACTTGGGAGACGCGTTTCTTATTCTTGCCTTTGGGGCCAATGATAGCGGCAATAGTGGAAGCAGGTGCATCGACAACGACCGAGACCTGTATTCGAAGTGATCATATGAGATAGGTCAAGGAAACAAGTACACAATCCATACCACCGGGCTAAGAGCCGCTAGCAGGCTACGCTTTCCCTTCTCGAGCTCCTTCTTGGAATCTGCCTTGAGGTGGAACGTGGTCTGGACGAGTCTTCTGGTTGGTGGAAGCCTCGATTCTGAATCTTGTGATTTGCCATAACCTGCTTCATGATCTCACCGAGGGTCGTAGGCTTGCCATCTTTGCCTGCAGAAGTAAGGTCGATCGCAGACAATGTGAAGGACTTCTGTCGCCTGAGAAGCATGCGCTGCGAGACGAGGGCCGGCGGAAGCACTCCAAGCAGATGCAACCGGTTTGGCGGCCAGCACCCGGAGAAGGCGCAAGGGATGGAAATGCCTCTTGAGAGTCTGTGTTGAGGGAAGCAAGATTGTGAAGCTTAGAGACTGGAGCAGAGAGTGACTCAGACGGGAAAGGGTCTGGTGCACCTTCGAGCTGGTGCAGCCTCTGCGAAAATAAATTGAGTACCGAATGCGCTGGGGAAGTGCCATGGACAAATTACCGTCAGCGAAGCAGCGTCCATGACGGATTGTACGGGTGTCCGGAGAATAAAAACCTTTGACGGGGGAGGAAAAACCGGGGGGACTAGAGACTGCACGCAGACTCTGTCCGAGAGAAATTATTTTGTAGTAAGAGGGAAGAGAGAAGTCTTGTTCGTTCGCTTAATATTCGATGCGTGGCCAGTCCTCATGAGCTAGTACCCTTCGTGTGAATACATTTCCTAATTTGGTGTCAGCAATATCACGTGGATCGGACTTTGCTTCACATCACGAGTTTGCGGCGTACGTGTTCCAGATGTCAAGTCATCATGTAATACACTTTTCTCTTCACTAGCTTGATAACTGATGTGTCGTCTACTCTTTCCTTACGCGTTGCTCCTCCTAGTGATACACCGGGCGAGCGCCTCTGTACGCGCATCAGATGCGGCGTTTCTGTCCGACACTTTGGTCCGGAAAGATCAACTCCAACATGTGCTAGGGCACGAACCCGCACAGCGAGCATCTTGCGTGCAAAAGGTGCGCGCCGGTTACTCCTGCGTCTGGAGGCGGCATTCTGAACACTACCCGATAGCTCACAGGCCCCATAGAAACTACGTTGTGTGACTTCGAGACCATTGAGAGCGTAAATAATGTGCTTTATGACCAACTCCACGATTTGGTGCAAACACCTTTCTTCAAATACTTCCGAGTACGTCAGCCTACTCCTCCCGGCGAGTGTGCGGATTGACCAAGGCAACCACGAAGGTGGATTTATACAGGGAATGCCCCTTCTGGGAGGAGAACGTCTTTTGTATGAATAAAGACTGTTCCATTGTCACCGTCGATGAGGTGCGCACGTTCTTGGATGCCAGTGCACTTGTCCGACACGCTAGCAGAGTGAGATACCCGAGCAGTGGAGAGCTGGCACGCTCAGCAAGTTAGAAAGTTCTGAAGACAATGTGAGTTGGGGCACCTTCGTGGTCTATATATACGTTTTACATTTAACAGAGAGTAGAACTCCCTGGTTGTTACTACCGTGACTCAGATTTCTGTTTCTTGGATGATATGACTGGTGCGTCTACCCCCCCTCCCCCTCGAGCTAGGCTCATTGGTATTCCAGAAGGGGACTATGTCGATCTCTCGTTGAACCCCGAACGCTTCACTGGATATGCAGGCATTTCTACCCGTCGAGTATGGAGGGCGATATACGAGGAGAATTGTTTTGACGAGCCTGAAAGTTCGCTGAGTAAGATGTCAAAGCAGGGGGTGGTCCTCCCTGATACCATGGCCGAGGTCTTGTACATGGATGGCGAGATACCTCGTGAACAGTGCTTGGAAAAGAGGGTTTACTACAAAGTCATTTCTGGTAAGCTTGAGTTGCGATGTCCGGCTTAGTCATTCTCATGAGTCCTTTTTACCAGGACTCCACGCATCGATCTCGACACATATCTGTCATGAGCACCTTGACCGGACAACCGGGAAATGGGTATTTATTCCTACAATGCACAGTCATTCGGTGCTTAGTGAATTATAGGGTCCTGATCTACAATGCTACGTGACCAGGATAGCGTCACATCCCGAGCGCCTTCGATATATTTATTTCAACACGGTACTCCTTTTACGGGCTGTCGCGCGTTTGGGCCCATACCTGTCAGCCTACGACTACTGCGCCTCCGGTACCCACGAAGAGCACCTAGCCACGTACAGTCGATTAGAAAAGGTCCTTGAAATTGCTAAGCTCGCGGGCAAGTTCGATGAGACGGCTCTTTTCAAGGGTGAGAATGCCAACGTGAGTATACACGCAGACGCTCCCCTCGCCCCACTCAGAGGACTGCGCGCAGGTCCTAAAAGAGGAATTCAAGCAGCACTTCAGAAATGTCAGTCGAATTATGGACTGTGTAGGCTGCGACAAGTGCAGATTGTGGGGCAAGATCCAGATAACTGGCCTTGGCACCGCCATGAAGGTTCTCTTTGAGCTCGACGAGAAAAATCTAGAGTATGAACCTCTCTACTCGCGTTCACGCCTTACGTGCATTCACCCTTGTATAGCCCTCGATTGAATGCCAATCTTCTGCAACGCTCGGAGGTGGTTGCCTTGATCAACACTCTACATAGGTTTTCGGAGAGTTTACACGCCGTGGAAGTCTTCCGAAGGCTATGGCGTGAATCGAACGCCGAAGAATCAGAGAAGCTCATTCGAGAAGCCGAAATGGCGGTCAATACACCTGTGGGTTTTTTTGTAGAGAGCCGCGTTGCCTCATTCTGATGTCATTTTTAAGCTATCCCGACCATCCCAGACGACTAGTGCCGGTGCTCTGTCAACCGACAACTTTGTTGAAGCGCTCCAGCAACGAGCGAGGTCTTGGGTTCGTGCCTGCAAGGAGGGTACAATTGAGTGTGCAAGAGTAATGAAAGAAGCTCTGCGACGCTTATTTAGCACGTCTGAGAAAGAGCAAGGGCCGCGGACAGAATTATAAACATCGAACAAAGGGATCACTGGTATACGCGCAATAAATTAGAATTAATCACCGCCCGCGGGGACAACGAAGAGCAAAAGTAGTACGTACTGTGATCAGAGCAGAATAAGGTATGGTAAGTTATGCGGCCCCACGGACGACGAAAATGGAATAGTGGCCGTGTCATCGGATCACATATATAGTTACCACGATGTGCACCGCCTTTGGACTGCTGCGTTTCATAACTTTGACTCCATCGCCCCCAATTACAACTCACCGACCATGATACTCCTCGAGGAAGACACTTTACAACGACCAAAGCTACGAACGGACCCTTCTGACTGGGCACCTTCCCGGGCCAATCCCGTGGCACTCGCATCTGGACGTTCTCCCAGTCCTAATACCACTTTACCCGACTACGAAGCATCGCAAGCGCAGCACCCATCACCCCATAAGCGGGCGTTCTACCGGAGAATATGGCACACCAAGGCGGGGAAGGTGATCTCGTATGCTTTCGCTGTCTACTCTGCCATCTTCGTCGTGATCGGCATACCCGCTTTCGTGCTGGTAGGTCCTTTCAAATGGGTTTTCGTCTTGCATAAATCGACAATACCTCAGAGAGGGAAACCACTACGTAAATGGCTTGGCGAAGACTCCTTCTCACACTATGGTCCACCTCCTCCAATGCCCCTCCCCCAACTGAGCGGGCAGATCGACCTGTCGTACCAAAATCTAGGAAATTTCTCATGTAATACCTGGATAGAGCCAACACTTCACGGGAAATCCAACACAACGGCTGCTATGGCCAGGTATGGCTCTCACACCATCCCTCAGTTTATAAGTTGCAAATGATTTCTGTGTCTCTCAGTATGCGCCTAGCTTTTCCCCTGGGTGACGGGATCATTCTGCGGACAAACTCAAGCTCGAACGACTTGACGGACTATGTCTCGGGTAGTCTTAGAGTCGACATGAATCCTGATAAAGACGTATCCGGCATTGTCCTGATGGCCAACACACGGAGTTCCAGCTTTCAACTCTTACAGGCGAGCTCTGTATGCCTCACAAACTTTAGAAACACCACGGAGTTGATTCTACGCGTATGTTCTACCCATTTCATGGCACATTATTATGACGTTTGATTCCTCTCACCAGATACCTGATAGGGAGGAAAGTCATCTAGATACCATAAACATGGACCTACAACTGCTTCTGCCTTGGACACCGGCACCTATCAACTTCGAAACGTTTGCAACTCATTTGCCCATGTTTAGCCAATCCTTTGGCGATCTTAGACACGTCGCATTCAGAAGGTTCGAACTTGCAGGCTCCAACTCTGCGGTTACAGTTGCCGTACGTACTCTTATTCCACCGCAATTAGCTTTGCTTCATCCATCCCTTCATAGTCGGTCAGAGCGTCGTCAATCGTGGTTCAGACGTCTGGCGCTGAAATTTCTGGGAATTTCAGTGCCTCCGAAAATATTCTCTTGGATACCATCAACGGGTAAGTGCGATACCGTCTCCGACCTGGCCCTTGAAAGACTCAAATCGCGCAGTGCCATATACACAAACGTCTTACTAATCAACAATCGAAAGTCGAGGACGCCTACTAAGCTCAAAGTGGAGACAGGAAATGGGTACTGCAGCCACCGCTGAGATGATCACCTTCCGAATGCTTACCACTTCGGCAGACCAATCGTCGCACAAGTCAACCTTCAGGTCGACGAGCGACGTTACTTTAGTACCCCTCCGAAACATCCGAACTTTATGACGATGTTCAAGACCTTCAACGCGCCGATGAACGTCTCGATCGCACATGTCGCAGGGTCAGAGCCTGCGCGATTCGGAGTCGTCGCAGACAACACTCAAGGCCCAATGACAATGACGCTCGACTCGGTCTATACGGGATTATTCGAACTCCGGACTAAAGCAGCGACGGCGTTGGTGCAAGAGACTCCCGCTGCCACGGACTCTCCCCTGGACGAGGAAAACGAGCTACACTTTGACAAGCATGTTACTTCCGAGTGGACCCAAGGCTGGATAGGAGGAGATACTCGAGGACCGAAGAAATCCCATCACCATGAAGTAAATCACGTCAAGCTCTTCAACTCGCTGGCTCCCATCGAACTGCGCTTGGCTCGATTGAAGCCTTCGACTGCCGTCCGGCGATGAAAATGAGGTGCTGTGTACGATTTACGGGGCAGGGGCAGGTTGTTACGGGTTGGATCTCGCTTCTTTGCTTATGTGCTTATGTATTTGCTTGCTCTACGCTCCTTTGTGTTCGCTCATTACTATTGGTATGTTGGCTGTTGTGTAGACTGTGTCACGCGATACGATACTAGGCTGCTAATATATGTCTGATTGGACTCGACCGGTTGGGGGGTTACAGTAGATGGGACATTATGGACATACAGTACCTCCAAAACGACTCCTTTCGACAACTCATACTGGCGCCGGTCTTCCGGATAGCACTTCCAGCTAGACCTAGGTGCCGCCGCAGGTGCCGGTGGTGCGGGGTGCATGGCCAACGCCCAACGAGTTAGGAAGCAATCATGGCTCAAAATAATTTTGTTTTGCATCCACGAGCAATGATCTTCACGTTCAAACTTGTTTGTCGGCCATAACTTGAAGGATCCAAGAATAACTTCGAGTCTATGAGTAAAAGGACCACCGAGTTTTTAAACAGTCGATACAACGATATGGCCTCAAAAGGGGGGGGGGCGTTTTTCTGTACCTCGAGAGTTTTGTAACATACAATTATGGAGATACAAAGGGAGCAAGTTCGAGACTTCGAAACTTTGGCTTGGTTGAAGTAGTACTAATAGTCCTACCATAGATAAGGTATCCGAGTCGCAAGAGCTATAGTGTCCTTCAGCTCCCAACCGTGTCTGGGTGACATCGCCAGTAAAACATGTGAGAATCATGTGAGAGCCATCATGCATCATGTGAGAGCCTGGGTGTGGGTGGGAATTCTGCAGAGTCGCGCCGCCATCGCGATAAACGCTCACTGGCACTTTATCAGAATTAGATCAAAGCCGCCATGACTACGCAGTCAGGTCATGGAACATCACGCCGGTCTCAGTGCATCAATAAAGAGCATTGGGAAGCGTGGACTGCTGCATAGGAGGAATAGAGTTTCCCGAAAATCGTTATTGTTCACGATGATGACGCCATTTGCACACAACCGCCCGAGCCGTGATCTACCTTGACCTCCAAGACTTTTTTTACTGATGTGACTTTCTCGGCCTCCGAATCGGACCGGATGTAGTAGGGAACGCAAATTTCACCAGAGATAGGTGAAGTGCGTCCTTGGACAGATTCCATCGCTATCATATCATGGCAAACACCCCCCATGGTGGCATCCTCAAGGTGAGTCTTCCTCCGATCAATCCATCTGCGCGATACACACACTTCTATCAAAGGATCTCTTGGCCCGGGACGAAGCGATACACCATGCACTGAAGGAGGAGTCGCTGACTCTTGCTGACATCGTTTTGTCTGAAGTAACCAGTCCACCTTCGTTGTTTCGGGTTCAGCAGCTCATCGTCTTCAGCGACAACTTTGTGACCTTGAGCTAATAATCAATGGAGGATTCAGTCCCTTGGAGGGATTCATGGATCAGAAGGACTACGACAGGTGGGTTATCGCATCGAAGAGATCTAGATGTGTTCTAACTTTGATCGACTGTTGACGCAGTGTGGTCGATACCCTCCGACTAGCGGACGGAACGCTGTTTCCGATTCCTGTGACATTGGACATTTCCCTAGATGACATTAGTCGGCTCTCCTTGGCCATCGGAAAGCGAGTCACACTTCGGGATCCCCGCGATGATCAAGCGCTCGCCATCATAACGAGTAAGGAGATGAGTGCCTCTTCGGTTCGGTCCTTTCATCTGACTTTCCTCTAGTCGATGACATTTACAAGCCCGACCGGGTCAAAGAGGCCACCAAGGTGCTAGGCGCAGACGATCCTGCGCATCCATCAGTCGCGTATTTGCGCACAAAAGTAAATGAGTTCTACGTCGGAGGAAGGGTCTCTGCCATTCAAACTCCTTCATATTTTGATCATATCCCACTTCGATGTGAGCCGCGTCATTTTCATTCCCCAGTTGATGTATTCAGGTAGTTCCCAGATACCCCAACGGAGCTCCGTACGCACTTCAAGAAACTCACATGGAAGAAGGTCGTTGCATTCCAGACGCGCAATCCTATGCATCGGGCGCACCGCGAATTGACCATCCGGGCCGCGCGCCAGCACCAGGCAAATATCCTCATACACCCCGTCTGTGGTCTTACCAAACCCGGCGACGTCGACCATTATACTCGCGTTCGCGTCTACAAGGCGATCATGGATAAGTATCCTAACGGCATGGCCCACCTCGCACTCCTTCCCCTTGCCATGCGTATGGCGGGGCCTCGTGAGGCGGTATGGCACGCTATCATCCGCAAAAATTATGGCGCCACCCACTTTATCGTCGGCCGCGATCACGCCGGCCCAGGAAAGAATTCGCGGGGGGAGGACTTTTATGGTCCTTATGATGCCCAGGAGCTCGTCTCTAAGTATCGCGATGAGCTGCAGATCACTATGGTTCCGTTCCAGCAAATGACCTACGTTCCCTCAACGGACGAGTACATGCCCGTGGACGAAGTCCCGAAAGGGGTGCAAACGTTGGATATTTCTGGGACGGAGCTCCGGAGACGGCTGAAGACGGGTGCTCCCATTCCAGACTGGTTTAGTTATGAGTATGCTTGCAGCTTCGCCCACCGGTACTTGATCTGACGGTGTTTTAGTGCGGTTGTGAAAACACTCAGAGAAAGTTATCCTCCTCGTCTGAAGCAAGGGTTAGTAATATTCCTAATTGGCCTGTACAATTCTGGCGGGGACACCATCGCTCGTGCTCTCCAGACCGTCTTCAATGAACAAGGTGGACGGAGCGTCTCCCTGTTACTCGGTGAATCGATCGACAGAGACCTCAAACCAGGTAACCGAAGTTCCACTGTCTTAGATTGTCCTGGTTCTGATGTTCTATAGATTATCTTCTTTCTCGGGAGCAGCACCACAACCATTTGCAACGAGTTGCTTTCGTCGCGTCTGAACTAGCGCGAGCTGGTGCGGCGGTCATCGCATCAACGGTTGCGCCTCATGAGGCAGGGCGCCAGGCCGTCCGCGAGACGATCACGCACCAGGCTGGCCCCGGTGGAAACGTTTTCCTGATCCATGTTGCGACCCCGATTGAGTATTGCGAAAAAACCGACCGTCGCGGTGTGTATGCTAGAGCGCGAAAGGGGATCATCAAAGGTTTTACCGGTGTGGATGAAGAGTTCGACCCCCCAAAAGATGCAAATTTGGTCGTCGACTTTACCCGGCAAAGCATTCCAGAAATTGTGCATAGTACGTGGTCCCTATTCTCTTCAACAAAAACACCCGTTTTTATCATTTATAGACATCGTATTATTGCTAGAGACGACGGGGCTGTTGTAACTGGTTTATCATTGTCATAGAAGCTTTATTGTCTAGAAGCGTCAAATAGCAGTGGATTTGCCCTGCTAATCTGTGGTTGTGGCTCGGTTACAAGTTTGGAACCTTTTGATATACCGCACGACTTCTTGATCAGGGGTTCAAACCGATGGCCGGACGACGATGCGATGTGTGTTACCACCCGAACTCATGCTTTGGGAGGGGAATAAGCATGACGGTGTTTGCGTCTTCGCCTTTCGGCATGCCCATGCTCCTCCAGCATGGTGCACACAGTAAACAAGGAGTTTCACCGAGGCGGATATCTCCAGCAACCGAGTATACTGCCGGAACCTTGGTACACGCGCGACAATTGCCGAGCAGTGGTGGTGTGATTTGCGTAGTTAAAGGGTACCCAGAGGGTGGGTCGTGAGGATGCAGAAGACTAGATGAAGAAAGTTAACGAAAAGCTTGGATTACGAGAGCCAGAAGACATGCCGTATCTGATCAACGACCAGGAAGTGTTCGCAATTTCCCTGATGCACGAGCCAATATGGATGGTTGAGGCGGAGTGAAAGTGAAGAAACCGATGTGTCGCGCATCTTTAGGACCTTTACTGAGCGGGTTTGAGACATGAGCCACAAGCTTGCTACAAAGGTGCGAGTGAGCATTAGGGTCGTTACTGACGGACCAAGGCACGTACCTGGCATAGTCGGTTTCGGTGGACCCATCTCCGTAGGCCGTCCCCTCGATTACTACAACACATCCACTCGGACGGGTTGAAGAACCGGTCCCATACCCTACAAAAGTCCCGTCCACCACGCGTTCATCAGGGATCTCGTTCGATGGACAGGGTATGACATTGTAGAGTTCTTCAAGAGTGTTGGAAGATAGCATGACATGTTGTGAGCTACGATATACGAAATTATACGACCAAGCCAGACGATTGTATACACTGACAACTACGACGGTAGTTTGCGGTGCGGGGTTAGATCGATTGCTTGCGTATTTCTTGAGAAGGAAGTTAGATGAAAGGTAGAGAGACGGTTGGAGGAAGCTCACAATCTCTGCCAACGTGTTAATGTCCGAGTTCTTGGGACCTCTCATGAAGACGGCCGCTTCCGGTGGTAGCCTAGACACGTCAACTACACATCATGACAACGTCGGTAGTGACGTACGGCCAGCTTTTCAACTCGATATCTGCCAAACCTTTCTTCAGAGCGGTAAGGTCAGGGGTGTCCTCCAGCTCGGAGACAACCTCTCGTTTTCTTTTCCGCTTCTTTGACGTATTTTTTTCAGCCTGCTCATAGATGGCATTCACAGATGTGTCATGCACGCGTCTGGCATGGACGTAGAGACGTGGGTCATTGAATATATCAATGAGCTTTGAACGCACATCATCTACACTTGAGCAGGATTACGGAAAGATCGTGTAACCAATGTGAGTGACCCACCTGCATTCGGACATAATGGCGCCTTGTTGGGCTGGACCAACGTCGTCAGCAGCTTGTTGAAGGGGCGCTAACGGCGTGAATACAGAAGCTGAGTCATCGCGAGCTCCTCTCAAGAAATCACCAACGTCGATGAGCTCTGACGGCGGGCCTATAAGTGATTCGTGGGACAGTGCAGACCATGTCACCGGGTTCATGAATGAGGGTCTTGTCTTCTTGTGGGTGACGCTGAGCGGAGGTACCAGGTCACGCTGATGCTCAGACGGGGCACATGACCTGGACGCGTGATTGTTTGGCACGGCTTGACACGGTCACCCCCCAAACTCCCAACCACCATCTTCCCTCAGAGCGATAATAATGAAGACCTACATAGACAAAGGCGTAGCAGGCCGGCGCTTCTCAGCTCCCCTCCCGTGCACTATCTCTGGACGCTGGGTCGCTTTCCCCGTCCCCGAACGACCCTCCCTTGGCAATTGGCGATTCCCAACTCCTCTCTCCCTTGGCACCCTCATTACAAGTTTCTCCCGCATATAGCCACTCACCAGCTCGAGGCATCTTCTCTTTCGAAGACTGAGCTTTCCAGCTCCTCAAAACCTCGCCAGTTGCCCCTCTTGAAACCATCAGCGCACAGGCACTCATCCATCAGAGTATTTTCTCTACCCGAAGATTCTCCCGCTATTACTGGGAGAGAAGCATTTGATCTCGTCCCACGTGTAGTATCAATGCCAGAGCAAAGACCCAATGGTGCTCAGCTTGCCGATAGTAGCCTGTCCACTGAAGGATACGACGGCTCAATGCTCAGCGGAGGCTCCTTTCTTTCTGGAACAGACACCACATCTGGTATATGTTTCTCCAGCCGTACACAGGGTACCATCCCTCATACGCCTTCTCCTCCGCCTTCTCCAGATTCAGTCCTCATCATCGAAAACAACTGCGGATTATCTGAAGCGTTTTTAAGTAATCAACATCCAACTACTTCCCCTGGATCAGAGATGAAGATGGCGCCCAATGACGAAGGTGAGGGTCTCAGTCTTGGGGAAAACTATGAATGAAATAAATCATGTTCGACTAGGATGGATCACCTGGGCAAAATCGCCACCTCGTC
Organism: Lactarius sanguifluus; assembly: GCA_021527775.1. NCBI lineage: Eukaryota > Fungi > Basidiomycota > Agaricomycetes > Russulales > Russulaceae > Lactarius > Lactarius sanguifluus. Next base: position 421,912 of record JAKEYF010000011.1, on the reverse strand, counting down.
CGATTCCCGCGCTGCATGGTCCACTGTCTTTGCCTTACGCGCGATGTCCTTCGTGAGTTGTAGACCTCATTTTCTACATGTTAACTCACGTAAATTCCTGTAGTGGTGCTGAAGGCACTATAATTGAGGAGCCGGACAACTTGCCTCGGATGATATGGGGCTTAGATTCTGGGGAACACCGTGACCATTCCGACGATTTCGGCCCGGATGCCAGAGTGAAGAAACAGGAAGTCAGTACTCAACCACCGCAGCCTTTTCGCAATTTTCCTCGCCAGTATAAACCTTCCGACGAGAACTCAGCTGAATATTCCACGAGAACCCACTCTTCCGTGGGCTCTGTGTCTTCGACGAGAGCGGGGTCGGACACCGCTCAAGCTGGCACACTAAAGCCCCGGGACACATCTACGGGTTATACTGATGTCGTCTACAACCCCTACAGCGAAACCATCGTTCTGGAGAACCTCGTTGAAAGGAGACATGCTAGAGCTGTGAATCACGGCCACGACTACGATTCGACTGCAGATCTGACAAGAACGCTAGAGCGCAACTTGCACTTTCGAGAATCTGATACTGAGCTTCAGAATGGCGGCGAACTAGACCGTAATCTGCTATGTACGACTTATGGATCTCGAAACTCTTTGTCTTCGTCTAGACCCTCTGGCGCCGGCCTCCCTGCGATGAGGGTTTCATCTCGCCCGGCTGTTGGTTCTGCTTTGCCTCAAATTCTCATCGAGCCTCGTTCCCCTGAAGTTTCTCAAGCCTCATCTCGTCGTATGACCGCAATGGAATTGGCTCATCAGTATCAGCAACAGCAGCTGCTGAAAATGCAGCAGCAAAGTTTACTGCCCACACCTCCTAATTCTTCGTCACCTCTTTGGTCTTCTGAGTTCTCTCCTTACAGCCATCAATCGGTTTCTCCCGTTTCTCTAAGGCGTCAAGTAGTCCAGGAACAGCTGCAGGACCCGGAGACATCAAATCAGCTACGCTATTTGATGCAAGAGCGCTTGGGTCGTAACATCATGCACGATCACGAGATCCCCCATCTAGTTCCTCCCCCGCAAATCAACCCAGTTCCCCGCCCGGACTATTCTAGCTATGAGCTCGACGCTGCCACATCGCAGGCTCTGACAAATTTTCTTGCTACTCAGGATTATCAACACCTTTCTCCCCTGTCTTCCGAGGTCTTACTGCCTGTCTCTCGCACCACGCAGACGTTGCCAGGGTATCTCGGCCATGACGCCCGTCGGTACGCCGCGCCACATCGCGATATGCTCTCTTCCCCCAGCCATGAGGAATTTCGTTATGCACGTGGGCACTCTCAGCACCAAATACCGCGGTCAATCCCACTCGCTCGGCTTATGCAGCGTCGTTTGTCCTCTGTTCCAGAAGAGGACTCCAGCCCAACCATTAATGGACGTTCGCCGTCACCATCGCAGCTTATGAGGCACGGGGCAGACCGTCCCTATCTCCACCCCCCTGCTGAGCACGGATATCAATACGCAGATATACTTGGGTCCTCGGGCAATTATCCCGTTGCCTATTTGGATCCGGCGTCTCATGGCTCGCAGAGTAAAGTTCGTGGCTCGGTCTTTAATAACAAGAGTTCCTCCGCTGCTGGCGCAACTGCTCTGGACATTCAAGGACGCTACAGGGCAAGGCACGAGGGCAGCTCGTCAGAGAAAGATCCTACACCCGGACCTAAAAGAGCTAGTGGTGGTCTGAGGAAGACTCGTGGGCGACCTTCAAGGATTCATCCCAATTGAGTTCGTTCGGAACAAACGTAGTGTTCTGCGTTCAAAGCCCCTTTCTTTATGCTCTCGTTCTGACTCTTGTCCCGTTCTCCCGCTTCGTCCTTACCCTTCTATTGTCTGTTTTTATGGCGCCCTCTATACCCGGCTTGTGATCACCGTGTTCGTTTCTGTTGTATGACACCCGAACACATGCCCTATTCGAAGGAAGTATACACTCGTAACGCTCTCTTATGTTTTGTGAATGATGCCACTGAGTGATGAACATTGAGAGTTCTACGTAATGGTGTAATTTACATCAGAGTCCCTCGCAGCCCAACTCAAGGCTTGACAAAAAGGTCAGTGAACTTATCAGCGGGGAGTTCCCACAACGATTTCGCATCCGAGAGTGTGTCCAGAATCCTGGACGTAAAATTCAGTAACAAAGGAGCCACAGTCAGGAGGGTACTCACTTCTTTTGATGCACCTGGTCGAAGTGATGTCCAATGTGCCGGCGGAACTTGGCGAGCAAGAGAGGAGTACCTTCCTCACGACGGCGCTTGTGCCCGACTGGGTATTCAACCTCAACCTCGTCAAGTACTGTACCATCGTTCAGTTCAACGAGCAGCGCATTTCCAATCGAGCGCTTGTCGGCGTCATGATACTCGACGCTGAACCGCTTGTCCTCAACGCAGTATATCTTGGCACGGAGTGCGTCGATACGTGGGTCAGCAGCAGGACTTGTCCGTGCTACAAAGGCGGAGCCAAACTGTAAGCGGAGGGACAGCGAGACGAGAGAAACGCGACAAACTAGCTCTCGGAGTTGAGGTATCCATGGATAAGCGGATACGCAACCATGTAGTTGATTGCGTGGCTGCATGGCGACCGGAATGTGAGCTTCGTCGAAGCAATACAGTGCTCACGAGTACTCACTCGCGATCGGCGAAGTTGTCGAGCGGGCCCTGTTTGTCGATGATGCGAACCGCCGCCTCTTGTGTGCGGATACGCACGCTCTTGATGTCGTCCGACGTCTTTCCGAGCGCTTTGAGTCGCTCATGAACGATGTGGGCGGCCTCGACGGCCGTCTGCGCGTGGAACTCGGCCGGGTAGGAGATCTTGAAGAGCACGTTCTCCATCACATACGAGCTGAACGGGCGCTGGAACTCGAACGGCTTGCCCTTGAAGAGCACGTCGTAGAAGCCCCACGTCTTTGCGCTGAGCACCGAGGGGAGGACCCGGCTCGCCCTTCTTGACGAGGTAGGCAAGGTTGACGGCGCGCGAGCACGCGTCGCCGGCCGCCCAGGACTTGCGCGAGCCCGTGTTGGGCGCGTGGCGGTAAGTGCGGAGAGACTTGGCCGTCCACCCACTGCCTGTGAGATGGCGTCGACGGTTTGCTCGCGTGAGAGGCCGCTGGGAGGAAAGCGCCGCGTCATGCCTCAAGAGAAAGAGCAGGGAGACGACGGTGCTACTTACAGAAGCTTGGAGACGACGGCGGTGGACGCGACCTTGACGAGGACGACGTGGTCGAGGCCGACGCGATTGAACGAGTTGAGCAGGGCGAGGCCGCCCTGGATCTCGTGCGCTTTGATCATGCCCTCGAGGACGTCCTTGACGGTGACGTGCTGGCCCTGGCGCGCGAGATGGTCCGCGACGGCGAGGATGGCCCCGAGGTTGTCGGACGGGTGGCCCCCTGGAATAAGAAAAGGCTGCCAATCAGTCGGTGGAGGAAGCTTCAGGAATAGTGGACACGCACATTCTGCGGCGAGGAAGCAGTCGTTAAAGTCGAGCCAACGGATGATGGTACCGATGTTGAAGGCCCCGCGGATTCGGATCGAGCTGGTAGTTCGTCCCGGGCACCTTGGTTCCTGATGCGGGGTATGAGTGGGTCGGGACGAGATGTGGGGTCGAGTCGATGCTCGACACTGCAAAAGGGGACCGAGAGCTCTCACTCACCATTGGGGACGACGGTGCCCTCGACGACCGGGCCGAGTAGGTTCTGGCACTCAGGGAAACGAAGGCCTTCAAGACCGCATCCAATAGTGTCAATGAGGCAAAGGCGTGCAGTCTCCCACGCGAGATCCGAGTCGATCTTGTAACTGTGCACGTAGTCTGCGATTTCTTGGACGACCTTGTCCGGCTCTGGACGAACGGCGGACTCTCCAAAGTGAGTCGACATGGAACGGACGGGGACGGGGAAGGCGGAGGAAGACGAGGGTGGGGTGGAGATCAAGTTCTGACGCCGCGATGTGGGTGTCCGCCCCGCTGATGAAGAGATAAAGGCAGCCTGGACTCTGTGAGCCACAGCAAGGGAACTACGTTGTTCCAACGCGTGGAACGAAGCTCGGGCTTGCGCGCGCAACATTTTACGGTTGAACAAGTTGGGTTCGTTCGTTGCAGTTGTTCGCCTGCTGGCACCTCAGCTAAAGCCGAGCGTTAAAAATCGACCAGTAAGGCACGCTTTACGTTCCGTTGCGCCACGTGTCCAACTCCGTCACTGTCCTCCGATACTCGCCGTTGCACAGTACAATACATCGTCTAATAATCAAGAAAACAGTCGGCCCAAGTGGACCTATTTTTTCTGGAAATACGTTGACATTTTTCCCATCTTGGACACGTCAACCTTTTTCAGTATCTCCACGCCCCGCGACGCTTTTGATTTTGCCTTGCGTTTCTTGTTGTCACCGTCTTCTTCGGCAGCGGCTCGCGACTTGGCCATCGGCGCACCTGCAAGTGCAACGGCCATGTCTTCGGCTTTCACCGCCTTGATGTGCGTCTCGAGTGGGGTGAAGCTAGAGGAACGTGCGAGTCGTAGTACGTGAGCGAAAGGGATGCACGAACGACGCCACGACTGCACGTACTCGTATTTCGCAAGCAATGCAGAGTACACGCTAGGCGCTAAGTATTGTGAAACGAGATCGCACGCCGACCTAGTGCGGCCAACTACCAAGCAAACATGGTCAGTTCAGGACGTCAACACCAGTTCAATCGGTCACCCACGCTCGAGGAGGTCCTCCTTGCCGTCGTCCATCAGTCCGTCTTTGGCGAAGTTGCGAATTATAGTACGCGACTTCTCGACCACTTCATGCCTTGATAATCGCGTCACTTTTGCCTGCAGGTATTCGATCACCTTGTCTTCGGAGTAACGGTACACTTTGAGCTCTGGTGTAATGTCTACGATTCGTGTAAAGGCGGTTCCGCAGAACTGCAGAGTCTAGGCTGCGTACCTTGAAAATCGCATACCCTCTTCAAAGCATCAATGATACAGTCATATCTCGTCAGCGATATTAAATCTTCCTGCGGTATTGTGGTGGATCCCTGGACGATTTTCGAAGCAGCCTCATCGAATATATCATCCATGGGCTGGAATATACCGGCGGAACCATCTTTCTACGGCAAATGTGTGAGCGTAGTTCCGAAGGGCCATGCGACAGGCTCTCTACATACGGGTTTGATCGCCTGAAGTATGGGTATCACAAGGAAGGCAGGGATCGATCGGCGTCATGACGAGTAGTTTGCCGTCTGGTCGACTATCGCGTCGTATCAGTATTACAGCAGGGAAGTATTAGATTTACCTGAAACGACTTCACCCTCTGTGAAGAACCACGACCGTGGGTTCGGTGGGGACACGCTCTGCACCTCCAGAATCCCCCACCCACCACCCGAGCCACCGGCCGGTTCGGGGCGACGATAGGGCAAGAACAGCGATGGAACCGCTAAGTACATGCCTCAGAGTGTGAGTATTGGCTGTGAGCAAGAAAGGGACCTGTTCTAGGATGCGGTAGTCGCAGAAGGGGTATTGACGCGAGGCCATCCGGGCCCAGGCTGGGATCACCTTCGTGCTCGTTCGCTTTTTTTGTGATTGTATCTAGAAAATCTATGGGCGCGTCGCGCGCGAGTTGACATCATCACGGACTCTACCAGAGTAGTGAGACGTACCATCTGGGAGGACGCCCATGTGAGTCGCCATTGTGGTCTGTGTTGTGCGCGGCGGAGAGGAGAGTGACAAACACGGTGTGACGAAACGTGACCCGACGCGTCCCGCGTGCAAGGCCCGAGTGGCAAGATATGGAACCTGCTGTACAGTAACAAACAAGTTTGGGATGCATCGGTGATCTCATGTAGTACCTTGACGTCTTGACGTCCTGGGACCATTTGATGCAGTCGCAGCGTGGATCGTTTCGGCGCTCAAATCAATCACACGCCCTTAACCCCAATCATCCGTCTATTCTGCGCCGGCGTACAAAGGACTCTTCAAAGAAGGGAGCACAGGCAGATCATCTCCGATTCGTGAGTAGATTTTTCTTGACCCGTAACCTTCCCGATAATGACCCTCGATTCCAGCCCGGGTTCCACTGCGCCTGGACCCTCTGAGATGAGGGAGGTCAATCCCTTCTCTTGTGGAGCAATGACCAGTCAAATACTATCTGTAAAGCGCATTCGAATCGCCAAATCTCAGGGAAGTCGATCCCAGCAAATAAGTGTAGAGATGATTGGTGCGCGTACTTAAACCCCAAACTTGTTCAAGTCTTGATAAGTATTTAATCTCTTTGTAAGTTATCCGAGCACGCAACGTTCCCCATATCAAGACCACCTTCGGCGGAAAGAGGGAGCCCTTCGTCACTATAGCCCATGGGGCGACAACGAAGAAGACTAAGGAAGCCAAGAGGACGCATATTGACGGACGGGCGTTGGGATGGGACCAGAGACTTGACGCTTTGTAGGACTTTCTTCCTTTCAATCACATTTCTTCGGCTGAAAGTTCCTATCAGTTTCCTGAAGCTGTCTGCTCTGCGTCTTCATGCGAAGCGGTTGACAAAAATCCTTATCAGAACGCAAGGGACAGTGATACCCGCCGAATCCGAGGGTGGTTCGTCTAATCACTGTAGTATTCTTGTTCATACGACTAACTGATCGTCTTACACGTAGACATTTCTGTTATTCTCGGCCATGGCAACGAACAGGCTGACCACGCGAGTTGGATCGGGTGTGTGGGATTCTCGCCAGATGGTCAGCGGATCGTCTCAGGTTGTTTTGATCGAACAATTCTTCTGATGAACGCCACGACGGGAGACACGGAGGCAGGCCCATATTTCTGTACACAGATTCCGTTCGATCCATGGTATTCTCGCCAGATGCCAGCGGATCGTCTCAGGCTCGGAAGATCGAACAATTCATGTCTGGAACAACGCCACGACGGGGGTCACATGTCCAGTTCAGCAAATGGCAGAAGGAGAGGGCACGAAGACTGTTAACGCTATAGTCATATCACCAGACCTCACGAGACGGCGCACGCTACGGTTCAACAACGTCGATTCGAATGAAGACTCGTCGCTGATTACCTATGAGATAACGAGAATAAAAGAAACCTGGAGTCGGTTCACTCCGCGGAATTGGGGCAAAAGAGGGGGGGAGGGAGAACGAAATAAAATAGACCGAAGGGATAGATCACGCACTTGTCTTGTTTGGCCCCGTAGTACAGGCCGTAGACCCATTGCCCCCCGTTGTCCAACGTAGTACCGACGCGCTGTATGCGATGAGGGCACTAGACAGCCGGAATGAAAAAGTTCCCCGTTGCAATGGTATTCCGATCTCAGCAAGCCAGATACGAGGGACGAACGGACGACGCACATATGGTATAAATTCACCAGTTGTCGTGTAAGGACATAGTCCTTGTTGGGCTCGGAACGGTACATTACTTATTCAATTACTAAGCACACGTATATACTATGGTTGATTCGGAAAATACAGCATCTCAGTTAACAACGCACTTACGCTCTAACGATTCCGTCTACGTCCGCCGCGTCCGTGCTACCGTGCACCTCAGTGTTTCCCATTATCTTATCTATCTCTATCTACACTTCCCCTTGGGTCGATAACCCTACACTCGCATAACTATCTACAGTCGGATGCCGGATATCTAATGGGGATCGAACAGACAGTGTGAGATCGATGACGAAAGGGAGAGCCCACGCAGGTGCGTGGGTGTGGTGTGATAGCCCTCGTGTGAAGGTGGTACGCAACTCACGGGTCGACGGCATCATCTCTAGGTCCCCACTTTTTGATGAGCTCCAGCTGTTCTTGTATGGCTGCTGCACACCGCGCCTCCTCATCCGCGAGTCATGCACGGAGAGAGCGACCGGGTCCAAAGACATCGCAGTAGTACGACAAGTAGCCATTGAAGGTTGCCAAGGCGGTGGAGTTTTCTGGGAGCGAGGCTGTACTGCCGGCGTCCGCTAGGCGTGGGATGGGGGTAGGGGTCATTGGGGATGGCGAATGACGCGAATGACACATGATTGGCTTAGGGTAGTTGTCATCGTCACGGCTGTCAAGGCCGCCACGCTTGATCTTTGCCTGCTTCAGCGGTGAGCAGTACAGAATGAACAAGAGAAGGGACATGGCAATCAGGATGCGCATTTTGCACACGCGGCAGTAGGAATCATTACGTTGTGGTGGTTCGGGTCTGAGGCAGTGAACAAATGCGTGCTTTATGGGGCCGAAGAACTTGGACATGAGTAAGGTCGGTGTGCCGTGATGGGGGTAATAGTAGCCATGACATTGACGGGTTGGTTCATTCAGGAAACAAGGGTATTTGAAGCGAACACATCGGAGTCGGTCAAAGATAGAGCAGGAACCTAGCCTATTCGTGGAAAGATGAGATCCGGTGGAGGCGTTGAACCCTCTGGAGGCCGGCCAAGGACAGAGCAGGAACCAAGTCTATTTGTGGAAGGATGACAGCTCGACCGTATAAGGGTAGGAAGACTAGTTTCGAAGGCAGAGAGTCATTCTAACAAAAGGGAGAGAGGAGGTAGAGTGGAAAGAGGAAATGGTTAATGGAACGAGAGAGGGCGAGGGAGAGAGCGAAGGCTGACCGATGCAGCGAGACTAACGACGACGACGACGAGCAAGCGAGGAGGGCACAGAGAGTACCGGGAACAAGGTAGTAAGGTAAGAGGTGATATAATAATGACAAACACAAGAGGCGGGAGACCAGAGGTCGAGACAGAAGGACAGGTGGAGGACGATAAGTGAGATGATGTCATCACGTCTGCTAAAACCAGCCTATCTCCACTCCTTATATCGACACCTGGACCAGCTGCGTTGAATGCCTTCCTGGTGACTACAGCTGATGCGATCACCGTGTCGATGGCTGCGTTTAAATTTCTGCTGTGGGGACAAGTGCAGGTGCGGATTCTTGCGCCGTAGCCATTGTGGCTTCGACTGCCTTATCAAGCTCCTCATGGTGCTTCGCGACGAGGCTTCTCCCAGAGCCCGCCCGTGGGTCTTCGGCGTGTGGCTTAATGAATTCCTCGGATGTCGCAAATGGAATGTTGTGTAGTTCACTGGTAGCCTTTCCACCGCGGCATTAATGGCAGCTTCCTGCTCCTCTGTCCCCTCTGCTGCACCACCTGTTCATCGAGTATCTGAGAGCTGTCAGAGAAAGCCAGACGCAAAATAATGCGGCATACTATTATGTTGGACATCCAGGGGCCACGTTCGGCTTCCTTGGACTTCTCTCTCTTGCGTAATCTGAGGTGCCACCGTAAAGTGTGACTTCATGGGCTACCTTGGCCAGCGAAAGCGCCCCATTATGACCCTTGACAACATATGTCTTCTCACTATTTGCTCGTTACCATCCGTCGCCTCGGAAATGATATTACCCCATGCCTCCTTGTCCGCGTGAAGGAGGAGCACCCGCAGAGGAGTGTGAGGAATAAAGATGGTGCGCTCGGAGATCGTACTTATGTGGGAGAAGGGGTGGTGGAAGACGCACAGGAAGTCGAGGTGCTGCGCATGTGAGACCAGCAAGAATTGAAAGGAAAGACGCCACATACTGGTCATATGATAAAGTGGGCATGTTCTCGACGAGCTCTAGTGCGAACACGTTGTGTAGGCCCTATCCTCGCAGGATGATTTGGTTCTAACTACTCGGCAACGTCGTTTGAGATCACAACTTGGTTATTGAAGAGACAAAATGCCAACAGTTCAACTGAGGAGACGAAGGGAGTGGCGCCGGCATGGTCATCTGGTCAGCGCTCAGCGGCGGAGTGGCAACGTGAAGATAACAAGGCGTGCATGCCGTTCCCAATCTGGACAACACCTTGAAAATCGTGGGATCATTCGAGATGCAGCGTGGTCGATTAGGCGCTCGAACCAACCCCAAACATCCGTCTGCTCTGCGTACAAAAGACTCTTCAAGAAATGGAGCACAACGAAATCGTCTCGAATTCGTGAGTAAATCGCTCTTGGTCCGTAGCCTTCCTTGATGATGATTCTCGATTCTAGCCCGGGTTCCACAGCGCCCCGACCCTCCGAAATTGGGGTCAATGATGGAGCGACGTTCGGTCAAAAACCGTCTACGGGCAGCACTCAGAACGCCGAATCTCGCAGAGGCCGATCCCGGGTAGAGGTAACTGGTGTGTACTTAAATCCCACAATCGTTCAAGCCTTGATATATATTTAATCTTTTTGCTAGTTCTCCAAGCACGAAACGTTCCCCATATCAAGACTACCTTTGGCAAGAAGAGGGAGTTCTTTGTCACTATATCTTATGGGGCAACAACGAAGACTAGGAAACAGACTAAGAAGAGGACGAAAAGTGTTCATACTGACGGGCAGACGGCGGTGTGGGACCAGAGGCTTGACCCTTTGTAGGAATCTCTTCTTTTCAATCACATCTTTCGGCTGAAAGTTCCTATCAGTTTCGTACAGTTGTCTTCACATCTTATTCTGTGTCTCTATGCGAAGCGGTTAGCGAGAAGTGATGTCCTTATCGGTACGCTTGAGATGGCGATACCCGAATCCGAGAATAGTTCGCATATTCAATACAAGATTCTCATTCATACGACTAACTGAACACCTCACATGTAGACATTTCCGTTTCCCTCAACGATGGCAACGGAGAAGCTGGACCATCGACGCCGCCAGTCACACTCGACTTGAAGATCGCCGTGTCGGCGAACGGGACCTCTCCGAGCGACCCCCAAACAATACCGACCGAGACAGACGACACTCCCGCAGGAGAAGTTCCTAAACCCACTATCGCCCCGGATCCTGGTTCATCCTCTGCTTCCGATAATTTTCCACCTCCGCCAGATCACCTTCCCGATCAGAGTAACACTGATATGCCACAGGATCAAGGAGAGACGTCCCTTGTCGACTCGGAGAAGGCTCAAGTTGTTCTCGTTCGTGTTGATGAAGTCAACAAGTCGATCGACCGATCGAATACATGGGAAGGGGCTGTTGAGAAGATCAAGCGGGTCATGGATATTCTGAGTCCAGTCGCAGAGGTGCGTGTGGTATTCGTTTTGCATATCCTCGACTAAGTCGACTTACCCTCTCAGCTCCATCCGATTGCACAAATGGCATATAAAGTGCTTTCAGTGATCCCCGAGGTACGCCGAGTATTTGTGTTGCCGCAAAGAAACACTTATGGTGTGTTGGATACCAGGAACTCTCAAAACAGTATGAACGCGACGATAATGTACGAACGCTGGTCAAGAGCATGCACGATGCTTTTGATTTCGCAAACCACGAAGATACTTTGAAATCCATTAAGCCCAAGTCAAAGGAGGCCGAAATCCTTATTCGAATGTTGCAGGACGTCTCTAGTTGCAGCGACTTCATCCAATCATATATAAAGTCACAATTCGGTCCGTTTTCATTCACCTACTCCATTGGCCAATTCGAACGTACAATTTCAGTAACGCGGATGGCGAAGAGTATTGGCGGCGGAGTGGATGAAAAAATTCAGCAGTTGTCCTTCGCGTTTGAGCAGAATAAGAAGGCTTTTTTGGATCAAGCCGTCGTGACCACAAAGATAACTGTGTTCCAAATTCTAAATGATGTGGGACACATCTCGACCAAGGTTGACGGTATATTTACCCGGCTTGAGTGGGTGTCGAGCCAAGTTACAGATGCTGGTACGTAATCGTGAACATGCGAGGTTATCGAACTGACGGCCGTCCCAGCGCTAGATGCAAAAATTGAACAAATACCATATAGGACAGGCTCGCGCTTCACCCCAGACAAGGGCTGTCTTCTGGGAACCCGCACGACTTTCCTCGACTTCATTATCGATTGGGTGAACAATCCCGCTTCCGAGCGTGGTCTCGTTCTTTTCGGCCAGGCAGGCACGGGAAAGTCGTCCATCGCACATGAGATCGCACGTCGCTTCGATGAAATGGGCCGTCTTACCTCGTCCTTCATCTTTGTACGGAAGGAGCAATCTAAAACCGAGGCTCACCATCTCTTTACGAATATTGCTCGCAATCTCGCCGACCGCTATCCGCTGTTCAAAACCGCGCTTGGAAGGATCGTAAAGGACAACACGTCGCTTCGACTCGACACACGCGACTATGGCACACTCTTTCGCCACCTTATTCACGAACCGCTTAAAGATCTGCACATCGTCGGTCCTATTCTTGTTGTGATCGATGCCTTGGACGAGAGTGGGGCCACTACCGGCGAAAACGGGTTACACAGATTCCTCGCCAATCACCTCTCCGAACTGCCATCTAACTTCCGTGTACTCATCACCTCGCGGCCAGAGGGTGAGATCGAGCCTGCGTTCCTTGGAGCGGAATCAGTCGTCATCAAATACATGAACGATGACGCGCTGGGGGCCACGACACATGATATTCTCACCTTCCTTCGGAAGAGGCTCGCTTCAGACGATTTCGAACAGTATGGGGAAGCGCTGGCAGGAAGGGCAGAGGGGTTGTTTCAGTGGGCGGCGGTCGCCTGTGGATACATCCGAGAACCCAAGTCCGTTCGTAGGAAAAAAGAGCGAATCGAGTATCTCTTAAAATTGGATGCTGATCGCCATGGACAAGATCCGCTGAACGAGTTGTACAAAGGCGTCCTCGAGACATACTTTAAAGACGAAGAGGCACTATTTCGCTCTCTGGTTGGACAGCTCCTTGCTGCTTTTGAACCTCTCTCCATCCGCTCATTGACCACACTGCAACGACACGCGCCCGACGACGACGACGCTCCGAATTCAATTGTCGAAACGCTCAGTCAGCTCGGCTCATTGCTGGGTAATGTCACTTCGTCTGACGATACGCTCCCGATCGTTCCTCTCCATACCTCATTCCGCGATTTTGTGACGAATAAAGAGAATAGCGGCGATTTTTACGTTGATCTTCGTGTCGCGCACCGCCAATTGGCCAACTCTTGTCTCGGTCTAGCGCTCGTTGAGCTGAAGTTCAACATCTGCAATCTCGAATCGTCATACGTTGCCAATAAAGATGTCGAAGGCCTCGAGTCGCGTATTGTCAAACACCTGCCACCTGCGCTGTCGTATGCTTGTCGTTTTTGGGACGATCATTTGGAACGTCTTGATTTCAAAATCGATCTGTTTGGCAAACTTCAACGTTTCTTCGACGAGAAGTTCTTGTATTGGTTGGAGGCACTTAGCTTAATGAGTGACGTGGGTCTTGCTCCGCGAGCGCTTTCGTCTCTGAGTGTATGGTTGGCCTCCGGTGAAGGTGTGAGTATAACAGTTAATTGATGAAGCGGGCGAACAACTAATAGCTCTGATGGCAGCAGGTTCCTCGAGCAGAGCTAGACAGATTGAGGTGGTTCATCAACGACGCGTCTGTGTTTGTGCGGCATTTTGGGATGGCGATGGCAAAGAGTGCAGCACATGTGTATCTTTCTGCCCTACCATTTGCGCCGACGAAATCGCTTGTTTCTAAGCATTACTCCGGTTCATTTCCTCGTACCCTGCGGGTGGAACGTGGGCGATTGTCTGGTTGGCCATCATCGGAGATGGTGATTTCAAATGTTGGAGGCGTGGTCAATTGCATTGCACTCTCGCCGGATGGCCAGCGGATCGTCTCAGGCTCTTCCGATCGAACAATTCGTGTGTGGAACGCCACGACGGGAGACACGGAGGCAGGCCCATTTTCTGGGCACACCCATTGGATCACGTCTGTGGGATTCTCGCCAGATGGCCAGCGGATCGTCTCGGGCTCGCACGATCGAACAATTCGTGTGTGGAACGCCACGACGGGAGACACGGAGGCAGGCCCATTTTCTGGGCACACGGATTCGATCACGTCTGTGGAATTCTCGCCAGATGGCCAGCGGATCGTCTCAGGCTCGGACGATCGAACAATTCGTGTGTGGAACGCCACGACGGGAGACACGGAGGCAGGCCCATTTTCTGGGCACACGCTTTCGATCACGTCTGTGGGATTCTCGCCAGATGGCCAGCGGATCGTCTCAGGCTCGGACGATCGAACAATTCGTGTGTGGAACGCCACGACGGGAGACACGGAGGCAGGCCCATTTTCTGGGCACACGCTTTCGATCACGTCTGTGGGATTCTCGCCAGATGGCCAGCGGATCGTCTCAGGCTCGGACGATCGAACAATTCGTGTGTGGAACGCCACGACGGGAGACACGGAGGCAGGCCCATTTTCTGGGCACACGCATTGGATTAGGTCTGTGGGATTCTCGCCAGATGGCCAGCGGATCGTCTCAGGCTCTTTGGATGGAACAATTCGTGTGTGGAACGCCACGACGGGAGACACGGAGGCAGGCCCATTTTCTGGGCACACGGATTCGATCAGGTCTGTGGGATTCTCGCCAGATGGCCAGCGGCTCGTCTCAGGCTCGGACGATGGAACAATTCGTGTGTGGAACGCCACGACGGGAGACACGGAGGCAGGCCCATTTTCTGGGCACACGGATTGGATCACGTCTGTGGTATTCTCGCCAGATGGCCAGCGGATCGTCTCAGGCTCGGACGATGAAACAATTCGTGTGTGGAACGCCACGACGGGAGACACGGAGGCAGGCCCATTTTCTGGGCACACGGATTCGATCACGTCTGTGGGATTCTCGCCAGATGGCCAGCGGATCGTCTCAGGCTCTTCCGATCGAACAATTCGCGTGTGGAACGCCACGACGGGAGACATGGAGGCAGGCCCATTTTCTGGGCGCACGCATTCGATCACGTCTGTGGGATTCTCGCCAGATGGCCAGCGGATCGTCTCAGGCTCGGACGATCGAACAATTCGTGTGTGGAACGCCACGACGGGAGACACGGAGGCAGGCCCATTTTCTGGGCACACGGATTCGATCACGTCTGTGGGATTCTCGCCAGATGACCAGCGGATCGTCTCAGGCTCGCACGATCGAACAATTCGTGTGTGGAACGCCACGACGGGAGACACGGAGGCAGGCCCATTTTCTGGGCACACGGATTCGATCACGTCTGTGGCATTCTCGCCAGATGGCCAGCGGATCGTCTCAGGCTCTTCCGATCGAACAATTCGTGTGTGGAACGCCACGACGGGAGACACGGAGGCAGGCCCATTTTCTGGGCACACGGATTCGATCACGTCTGTGGGATTCTCGCCAGATGGCCAGCGGATCGTCTCAGGCTCTTCCGATCGAACAATTCGTGTGTGGAACGCCACGACGGGAGACACGGAGGCAGGCCCATTTTCTGGGCACACGGATTCGATCACGTCTGTGGGATTCTCGCCAGATGACCAGCGGATCGTCTCAGGCTCTTCCGATCGAACAATTCGTGTGTGGAACGCCACGACGGGAGACACGGAGGCAGGCCCATTTTCTGGGCACACGGATTCGATCACGTCTGTGGGATTCTCGCCAGATGGCCAGCGGATCGTCTCAAGCTCGGGCGATCGAACAATTCGTTTGTGGAACGCCACGACGGGAGACACGGAGGCAGGCCCATCTCCTGGGCAGACGCGTTCGCTTTCGTCTGTGGGATTCTCGCTAGATGGCCAGCGGATCATCTCATCAGGAGATAAGTCAATCCATGTGTTGGATTTTACGACAGAAAGCCTGATAATTACCACACAGGTCGACTTTACGGACCAGTCTACGATAGACGACGACGGATGGATTCGTGGCCATAAGGGCGAACTTTTAATCTGGATTCCACTGACGCATAGGGCAAATCTTCATCGGCCGCGTAATATCTGGGTCGCTGGCAAACACGAAACCCGCCTAGATCTTTCTAATTTCGTCCGCGGACGCAGTTGGACGAGTTGTATTTTGACTCCTAGGAGATAGAACCACTACGGCAATCTGTCCTTTCTTACAGCGTTTAATGTG
The DNA here is from genome assembly GCA_021527775.1 of Lactarius sanguifluus. Classification (NCBI taxonomy): domain Eukaryota; kingdom Fungi; phylum Basidiomycota; class Agaricomycetes; order Russulales; family Russulaceae; genus Lactarius; species Lactarius sanguifluus. Next base: position 406,088 of record JAKEYF010000011.1, on the reverse strand, counting down.
TAATTGTACGGATTAGTTGCACGGATCAGGTCAGAGCGCATCAAGGCACTATTGTTGCTGGACAACTTTGTGTTGGTACTGGCGATTGTGACGCGTTAGATGTGTGCGCATTCATATTGAATCAACAGCAAGGTATGGAATTGGCCGAGACTATTGCAGACAACCTTGAAGCACGCGCGGCCTCCCAGTTGATGGTAACCAAACGGGGTTGGTGTCGTATGTAGTACGGGTGCAGGGGTGCGGCACCTCGTATACTTAAACAAATACAAGTTCCAACCCGAACCATCTACTATCGAAACATTCTCACCGGCGGCCACACAAGGGGCCATGTATTGAGGATGAATTTGTGTTCCAGGCGGTGCATAGGTGAGGTAATTCACCTCAGATAGTCACTTACTGCGGTGAGGGGAAGATCTTCCGAAGATATGTCAAAGTCCTGGGTGGAGACAGGCGGCGAAGAGTGGAATGGACAGGAATCGGAAAAGTGCTCGAAGAAACGGGAAGACCAGACCCGAAATCACCCAACCCAGACCCCAACAAGACTCGATTTACACCTTGCGGGTCTGGACGCGGACCACAACATATTAACTATCCAATCTGCGTGACTTTGCACCACACGTCAGCCAGCAGAGTTGGCGAGGTTGGTAGCGAAGTCGTGTATGCGGCTTCAATGTCCAAAAGGGTTATCCGTGTCAGTCCGTCCAGTGACAATAATTATTACTATAACGAAGCAAAAAGAAAATAAGTCCAGAAGTCTGTATGCCACGGGATTTTACGAATTGTGGGGACGGGCTCTTTTTCGAGCAAGACGCGTGATCGCGTAAATGTCACAAAGCCCCGACTTGCGACGATCCTACCACACGCGAAAAGTAGTTGGCGGCGGGCAAGGCGCCCCAGTTCAACTCGATTGAACGCCTCGTTGACGAGCGCATGGTTTCCACGAATGTTAATAAACGAGTACTGCAACAAGGGAAACGAATATGTTAGTCAACACTCAAGCCCCGGACTTCAAAACGACACACCTCTGTCAGCTCTGGCCGCACACCGTGCACGAGGTTGATGTACACCAAGTTCGGCTCCGTCCAGAACGGCCTGAGGCCCGCCGCCTCCAGCGACGGCCACCAGCGCGCAAAATACTCAAAGTTCTCGTGACCTCCGCGCGAGTGGATCTCGAACTGTAGCTGGCCGACGGGAAGCACGTCTCCCTCGGCGGCGGCGGCGGCGTGTGCGCTGAGGAATGTTGTGAGCGCGTCGAATTCTCCGCCCTCGATGTCGATCTTGAAGATGTCGATGAACTTGTGGTCCTGATATTCCTCTGTCATTAGCGTTCTTCGTAGAGGAGCGGAGGTCGCGCACGGACGCACCGGCGAGATCCATGAGCGAGTCGAGCGTCCAGTATTTGGGGTTGTCGTGATCTTCGTGGTTGTTTGTCCCGCCGAGCGCGAAGGGCTTGAAATGGGCCCGGTCCCGAACTTCCGGATCACCGGTGGTCCCCACTGGCCACATGTCCAGTTCAGCAGGTAGGGTAGAGGCAGGGAGGAGAGGATACGAACGCTGTTAATGTTATAGTCATATCCCCAGACCTCACATCCCGGTCCGCGCTTCAGCCGTGTCGATTCGAACGGAGACTCGCCGTTGATACCTATGACATAAAGAGAAGAAGAGAAGCCGAAGTCAGTCCTTTCTGCAGAATCGGAGGAAAAGAAGGACGAAATGAAACAGACCAAAGGAATGTATCACGCATTTGACTTCTTGGTCCAGACCGCAGACGCATTTCTCTCCGTTGCCCAACGTACCGACGCGCTGCACGCGATGGGAATACTGGAAAGCGGAATGAAAAAGTCCCCTATCGCGATGGCGTTCCGACCTCAGTCTACTGAAGTCGGATACGGGGGACGAATAGACGATGCACATATTGCATAGAATTCTCCATATGTCGGATATCCAATGGGGATCGAACACAGATGGTGTGAGATCAATATTGAAAGGGCGAGCCCGCACACATGCGTGGGTGTGCGTGTGTGCTTGTGCGCATGCAAGCCGTGCCAGTGGAGGTAATACGCTACTTACGGGTCGACGGCATCCGTCTCTGGGTCCCCACTTCTTGAAGAGCTCCAGTTGTTCCTGTATGGCCACCGCATAGAGGGCCTCCTCGTCTGTCAGCCAAGTATAGAGAGAGGTCCAAAGGCGTCGTGGTAGTATGACGAATAGCCATTTAAGGTTGCCGAATATGGCCGGAGAAGAATGTCAGCGACGGTGATCAATATCATGATAGTAAAGGACGGTCGGACGGGGTGGCATAGTAAAGACGTGCTCGTAGGGCAAAAGACGATAGAAAGGAAAAGTGCGAGGTTTTTATTAATGAGTGGTGTGTCAAGAAGCGATGTTGATGCGACTAGCTAGAAGACTGCGAAGACTCCACGCCACATTTCGGACGCCTCGATATTCCAACCAATCACTTTGGGTATCCCATCCATAAATGTATATATAAGGCCAGCTGGTCGTCAGTATGGGCGTCCATCTCTGTACTCAACTAGTACACATCTGCTCTGTCCGCCGCCTCGTAAACGAGCGAATGATTCCCACGGATATTCATAAACGAGTACTGTAATCAGTGGATCAGTTATGTTTCCCAAAGCGAAGAGAGGGTACGCACCTCGGCCAGTTTTGGTTTCCCTCCTGCGCTGTAGTTCACGTATACCAAGTTCGCCTCGGTCCAGAACGCCCGCCTCGAGCGCGGCCCACCAGCCGTGGAAGAAATCAAACTTGGCATAGTTGTCCCACGCGTGCAGCTCCATCTACAGCTAGGAGCGTCGTACGCGAAAACGGGCTCAGTGGCTTCTGCGCCGCCAGGAATGCGGCCAGCGTGTCAAACTCGGCACCCCTCGACGTCAATCTTGCAGTCGATGAATTCGTGACCTGGATTCCCGCACGAGATTAGACGGTGAGATGCGACGAGCAGGTGGGAGAGGCCCACCATTCAGCTGCCTGAAGGCATCAAGGGTATAGTATTTCGGCAAGTCGTCGGGGCCATGAGTGTTACGACCGCCAAGCGCCCACGGGAAGACATGTGCACGCTCCTTCATGTTAGGCGGGTATTCAATCTCAGGGCCAAACTGTGCACATCAATCAGCTTGGGGCAGATTGGTCGACCTTTAGAGGGAGCGCACGCTGTCCACGGTAAAGTCTTACCCCACTTCACAACCTGGCAACCGCTTCAACAGCGCAGCCTCAAATCATGACTCGCCGTTTATGCTTGCGCGCGCAACCTACCATCAGCCTCCTCCCCGTCAAAGATGAGGTTAGCTAGACGCACCGAAGGAGTAGATGACATATTTTTCTTGCCTCGCGATGCGCTCATACCGCATACCCACTTGCCGCCGTCGCTGAGCACGCCGATTCGCTCGACGTAGTGCGGATGCTGGAAGGACGGGATGAAGAAGTCCCCTGCATGGAAACGTCAACACTAGAACAGTGGGAGACTAGGTGGTGATCTTACATATTGTGTATCATAGCTCCCCGTGGTAGGGTACCTAGACCCCAAATCAGATACTGTCAGTCAAACAAGTTTGTGGCAGGAACAGGAACACGAGCGCGTCGTGTGAACAAGCACCCAGCACCACTACATCACCCATGGAGCTCTCCCCTAACCGTGCCTCAAAGGGAAGGGAGGGTCCGAACAAGAATGGCACAAAACACAAACGAGTACTGTGCTGTACTCACGAATCGATATCCTTACTGGGTTATGCTTCTTGATGAGCCCTTCGCGTGCTTTCAGCGTTGCAGCGTATCTCGTCTCCTCTTTGTGCAGACGCGCAGCGAGCGAGGTTACATGTGTTACATGTGAGCTGTACGGGTCTCGGTAGTACAGCGCCCCAATTCTGAATGAAGGCACACAGAAGAAGAGGCCGAGGGTGACGAGACGAATCACAGTGAGGAGTAGGTGGCGTGCGGTGCGTGGTGCGATGGATGCCAGTAGAAAGACGGTCGGGAGGCGATGCGCGTTGTTATGGCCAAGTGAGCATTTGCGATAAGATAAGTCAGTTAGGAGCGGAAGGATGTTGAATCGTCGTCCGATTTTGTAGGAGATGAGGTGAGTGGATAGACGCGAGTGAGTTCCGATGAGTGCATGCCGAGGCAAGGGAAGACGAATGGGATGCCCGAAGAAACAAACCCTAACCCCAGCACGTCTCGCGAGGGTCACTACGCAGCAGACGCAGAGTGGGTACAAGTACCAATTGGTATATGAATTGTATGCCGATGACAGAACATATAACTAGCGTAGAGTGTAGCAGAAAAAAAGTGAGGGTGGAGATAATACAGCTAGTTCACGTGGCTGGAATCGATTGCCGACCCAAACAATGCGAAGAGGAGAACGCAACACGCAGAAAACTTATCCCCCCTGAAACATTGGCAAAGTTCAAAACTGCCACATGAAGAAGAGGCCAACATACTCATCCCAGGTTTATATAGGCAAACCAGTAAGAGTCTGGATCGTCATATTAGGCACGACCGGGCTTGTGGTTCTTCACGCGAAACTGAGGGGAGACCGTGTCGTGACCTTTTGCGCCGAAAAGAACGAGTATAATTCCTGTGATGAGGCAACTTCAAGTACCTCTTGCTTGATCCAGTCAATTCTTGCCCGCTTCAAGCTGTGCTTCCAACTTCTGGTTCTGCGGGGAAAGCTGACGGTCGGCCACTTGAAGTAAGTGGGGAGATTTGCATTCATTCATTCCTTGCAAGCAGCTTTTGTTCGGCGATCCGAGCGTCCTACTTCAGAGCGGAGTTCTGATAAACCAGCTTGAGAAAAGCATATCATTAACTCGATCACGAGAAATAGGACAATACTTGCTTCTCAACCACGTCAACTTCGAGATTGGTCTCGAACAAAACCATCTGTTGCGCCTTCGGGTTATTCTTCCGAATCACGTTGTTATGATGAGGAAGCGACGCTGATCGGGCCGGGTACCAGAGGTTGTCGACGGAAATCAGGCAGGAAGGTGGTCGTGACGTTGTAGAGCACGCCGGACTCTACGACGATCGAGAGCGCGTCGAGACACGACGCGAGGAGGCCTCGAAGATCCGCTGGATGGACTTCCAGAACCGGTAGCCTATCAGCACCATCGCCTCGAGCTGCATCGCTATCGAGAGAACCCACGTCACGATCAGTTGGGGGCACGCGAGAGGAAGATGGTATCCGTTGGGGAGAGTTGGCAAGGTCGACAAGGGGAGTGTAATGCGTGACTAAACAGCACCAATCCGATCATGAGCTCAATTAAGAGAAGGTACATTGTGTACATTGTGCTTGGTCGCCTTACCTCCGGACAAAAATTGCAGCCCCAAATCATCCACAAGCGCCAGATCTGGTATGCATCGAGTTGGCCACACGCAACGGGAAGGTGAGGCGAGAAAATACGCACCAAGACGGCATCCCCGATGAGACTGGCAGTGATTACGGTAAAGGATAGTCTGTCGGCACGCTTGTGATGTGGGATTTTGAATTCTGTCAAAGATGCACATTCGTGATCTATAAAGACTTCTCGATTCACATATTCCGGCGCCGACTAACCAATTGGATAAGACGAAGGCCCGTCGAGGCTCCCAACGGTGCCGGTGAATACTCGGATTAACTGGACGAGGAGCATGGCATGTCCTGTAGCAAGGGAAATTTGGACCGACGACACAAGCAACATCACCCTGTGCTTCTTGAGACACTGACATCCCCGCGGACACTGTAGGGGACCGACTCATAAATTTAGCCCCTTCAACCCTTCGTGTAGAGTACGTGAGTGCATAATACGCACATGCAGATGCTACGATTTCCACGACACGGATGTTGGCAAGCGGAACAAAGAGGAAGGACTCGGATAATGGCGCGTACTCGATCCCTCAGGCCCTGTTCGATATGACGCTACAGTGGGTCCAATCAGGACCCTTGTATGGCTGGCGAAAGCGCAAGAGATGTGATGGAGCACATACTGTACAACGGACCCAAAGGAAAGAAATGAGCAGGATCATGTTCCATGACAAGTCACCCAGGAACGCCTTGGGGGCGGGGGCGTTCCAATGGTGAGACATGCTGCTGCCTCACTCGCTGACGTCATGTACTTTGACATCGAAACTTGGTTGCTCGGGAAGGGACATGCCAGCAGTTCGGCTGAGAGGATGTGTGGTTACAGTAACCAACAAGTTTGGGACGCGACGCATCGGTGATGACGCGATGACGCATGGACACCCATGCAGTAGCGGAGCCCGGTCCCAATTTGGACAACCTTGACGTCCTTGACAGTCGCAGCGTGGATCGTTTCGGCACTCAAACCAATCACACGCCCTTGACCCCAATCATCTGTCTATTCTGCGTACAAAGGACTCTTCAAGGAAGAAGGGAGCACAGCCAGATCATCTCCGATTCGTGAGTAAATTTTTCTTGACCCGTAACCTTCCCGATAATGACCCTCGATTCCAGCCCGGGTTCCACTGCGCCTCGACCTTCTGAGATGAGGGAGGTCAATCCCTTCTCTTGTGCGCGGACTTAAACCCCAAACTTGTTCAAGCCTTGATAAGTATTTAATCTCTTTGTAAGTTATCCGAGCACGCAACGTTCCCCATATCAAGACCACCTTCGGCGGAAAGAGGGAGCCCTTCGTCACTATAGCCCATGGGGCGACAACGAAGAAGACTAAGAAGGAAACTAAGAGGACGAAAAGCGGTCATATTGACGGACGGACGGGGGACCAGAGACTTGACGCTTTGTAGGACTTCCTTCCTTTCAATCACATTTTTTCGGCTGAAAGTTCCTATCAGTTTCCTGAAGCTGTCTTCACAACGTGTTCTGCGTCTTCATGCGAAGCGGTTGACAAAAATCCTTATCAGAACGCAAGGGACAGTGATACCTGCCGAATCCGAGGGTGGTTCGTCTAATCACTGTAGTATTCTTGTTCATACGACTAACTGATCGTCTTACACGTAGATATTTCTGTTGTTCTCGGCCATGGCAACGAACAGGCTGACCACGCGAGTTGGATCGGGTGTGTGGGATTCTCGCCAGATGGTCAGCGGATCGTCTCAGGCTGTTTTGATCGAACAATTCTTCTGATGAACGCCACGACGGGAGACATGGAGGCAGGCCCATATTTCTGTACACAGATTCCGTTCGATCCATGGTATCCTCACCAGATGCCAGCGGATCGTCTCAGGCTCGGAAGATCAAACAATTCATGTCTGGAACAACGCCACGACGGGGGTCACATGTCCAGTTCAGCAAATGGCAGAAGGAGAGGGCACGAAGACTGTTAACGCTATAGTCATATCACCAGACCTCACGAGACGGCGCACGCTACGGTTCAACAACGTCGATTCGAATGAAGACTCGCCGCTGATTACTTATGACATAACGAGAATAAAAGAAACCTGGAGTCAGTTCACTTCGCGGAATTGGGGCAAAAGAGGGATAGATCACGCACTTGTCTTGTTTGGCCCCGTAGTACAGGCCGTGGACCCATTGCCCCCCGTAGTCCACTCGCTGTATGCGATGAGGGCACTAGACAGCCGGAATGAAAAAGTTTCCCGTTGCGATGGTATTCCGATCTCAGCAGGCCAGATACGAGGGACGAACGGACGACGCACATATGGTATAAATTCACCAGTTGTCGGATGCCGGATATCTAATGGGGATCGAACAGACAGTGTGAGATCGATGACGAAAGGGAGAGCCCACGCAGGTGCGTGGGTGTGGTGTGATAGCCCTCGTGTGAAGGTGGTACGCAACTCACGGGTCGACGGCATCATCTCTAGGTCCCCACTTTTTGATGAGCTCCAGCTGTTCTTGTATGGCTGCTGCACACCGCGCCTCCTCATCCGCGAGTCATGCACGGAGAGAGCGACCGGGCCCAAAGACATCGCAGTAGTACGACAAGTAGCCATTGAAGGTTGCCAAGGCGGTGGAGTTTTCTGGGAGCGAGGCTGTACTGCCGGCGTCCGCTAGGCGTGGGATGGGGGTAGGGGTCATTGGGGATGGCGAATGACGCGAATGACACATGGTTGGCTTAGGGTAGTTGTCATCGTCACGGCTGTCAAGGCCGCCACGCTTGATCTTTGCCTGCTTCAGCGGTGAGCAGTACAGAATGAACAAGAGAAGGGTCATGGCAATCAGGATGCGCATTTTGCACACGCGGCAGTAGGAATCATTACGTTGTGGTGGTTCGGGTCTGAGGCAGTGAACAAATGCGTGCTTTATGGGGCCGAAGAACTTGGACATGAGTAAGGTCGGTGTGCCGTGATGGGGGTAATAGTAGCCATGACATTGACGGGTTCGTTCATTCAGGAAACAAGGCTATTTGAAGCGAACACATCGGAGTCGGTCAAAGATAGAGCAGGAACCTAGCCTATTCGTGGAGAGATGAGATCCGGTGGAGGCGTTGAACCCTCTGGAGGCCGGCCAAGGACAGAGCAGGAACCAAGTCTATTTGTGGAAGGATGACAGTTCGACCGCATAAGGTGTTAGGAAGACGAGAGTAGGTAGTTTCGAAGGCAGAGTGTCATTCTAACAAAAGGGAGAGAGGAGGTAGAGTGGAAAGAGGAAATGGTTAATGGAACGAGAGAGAGCGAGGGGGAGAGCGACGGCTGACTGATGCAGCGAGACTAACGACGACGACGACGACGAGCGAGCGAGGAGGGCACAGAGAGTACCGGGAACAAGGTACAAGGTAGTAAGGTAAGAGGTGATATAATAATGACAAACACAAGAGGCGGGAGACCAGAGGTCGAGACAGGTGGAGGACGATAAGTGAGGTCAAGGGTTGGCAATGATGTCATCACGTTTGCTAAAACCAGCCTTTCTTCACTCCTTATATCGACACCTAGACCAGCTGCGTTTGAATGCCTTCCTAGTGACTACAGCCGCTGCGACCACCGTGTCGATGGCTGCGTTTAAATTTCTGCTGTGGGGACAAGTGCAGGTGCGGATTCTTGCGCCGTGGCCATTGTGACTTCGACTGCCTCATCAAGCTCCTCATGGTGCTTCGCGACGAGGCTTCTCCCAGAGCCCGCCTATGGGTCTTCGGCGTGTGGCTTGGTAAATTCCTTGGATGTCGCGGATGGGGTGTTGTGTAGTTCACTTGTAGCCTTTCCACCGCGGCATTAATGGCAGCTTCCTGCTCCTCTGTCCCCTCTGCTGCACCACCTGTTCATCGAGTATCTGAGAGCTGTCAGAGAAAGCCAGACGCAAAATAATGCGGCATACTATTATGTTGGACATCCAGGGGCCACGTTCGGCTTCCTTGTCTCTTGCGTAATCTGAGGTGCCACCGTAAAGTGTGACTTCATAGGGCTACCTTGGCCAGCGAAAGCGCCCCATTACGACCCTTGACAACATATGTCTTCTCACTATTTGCTCGTTACCATCCGTCGCCTCGGAAATGATATTACCCCATGCCTCCTTGTCCGCGTGAAGGAGGAGCACCCGCAGAGGAGTGTGAGGAATAAAGATGGTACGCTTGGAGATCGTACTTATGTGGGAGAAGGGGTGGTGGAAGACGCACAGGAAGTCGAGGTGCTGCGCATGTGAGACCAGCAAGAATGAAGGGAAAGACGCGACATACTGGTCATATGATAAAGTGGGCATGTTCTCGACGAGCTCTAGTGCGAACACGTTGTGTAGGCCCTATCCTCGCAGGATGATTTGGTTCCAACTACTCGGCGACGTTGTTTGGGATCACAATTTGGTTATTGAAGAGACAAAATGCCAACAGTTCAACTGAGGAGACGAAGGGAGTGGCGCCGGGTCATGGTCATCTGGTCAGCGGCGGAGTGGCAACGTGAAGATAACAAGGCGTGCATGCCGTTCCCAATCTGGACAACACCTTGAAAATCGTGGGATCATTCGAGATGCAGCGTGGTCGATTAGGCGCTCGAACCAACCCCAAACATCCTCGGCGTACAAAAGACTCTTCAAGAAATGGAGCACAACGAAATCGTCTCGAATTCGTGAGTAAATCGCTCTTGGCCCGTGGCCTTCCCGATGATGATTCTCGATTCTAGCCCGGGTTCCACAGCGCCCCGACCCTCCGAAATTGGGGTCGATTATGGAGCGACGTTCGGTCAAAATCCGTCTATGGGCAGCACTCAAAACGCCGAATCTCGCAGAGGCCGATCCCGGGTAGAGGTAACTGGTGTGTACTTAAATCCCACAATCGTTCAAGCCTTGATATAGATTTAATCTTTTTGCTAGTGCTCCAAGCACGAAACGTTCCCCATATCAAGACTACCTTTGGCAAGAAGAGGGAGTTCTTTGTCACTATATCTTATGGGGCAACAACGAAGACTAGGAAACAGACTAAGAAGAGGACGAAAAGTGTTCATACTGACGGGCAGACGGCGGTGTGGGACCAGAGACTTGACCCTTTGTAGGAATCTCTTCTTTTCAATCACATCTTTCGGCTGAAAGTTCCTATCAGTTTCGTACAGTCGTCTTCACATCTTATTCTGTGTCTCTATGCGAAGCGGTTAGCGAGAAGTGATGTCCTTATCGGCACGCTTGAGATGGCGATACCCGAATCCGATAATAGTTCGCGTATTCAATAAGATTCTCATTCATACGACTAACTGAACACCTCACATGTAGACATTTCCGTTCCCCTCAATGATGGCGACGGACAAGCTGGACCATCGACGCCGCCAGTCACACTCGACTTGAAGATCGCCGTGTCGGCGAACGGGACCTCTCCGAGCGACCCCCAAACAATACCGACCGAGACAGACAACACTCCCGCAGGAGAAGTTCCTAAACCCACTATCGCCCCGGATCCTGGTTCATCCTCTGCTTCCGATCATTTTCCACCTCCGCCAGATCACCTTCCCGATCAGAGTAACACTGATATGCCACAGGATCAAGGAGAGACGTCCCTTGTCGACTCGGAGAAGGCTCAAGTTGTTCTCGTTCGTGTTGATGAAGTCAACAAGTCGATCGACCGATCGAATACATGGGAAGGGGCTGTTGAGAAGATCAAGCGGGTCATGGATATTCTGAGCCCAGTTGCAGAGGTGCGTGTGGTATTCGTTTTGCATATCGTCGACTAAGCCAACTTGCGCTCTCAGCTGCATCCGATTGCACAAATGGCGTATAAAGTGCTTTCAGTGATCCCCGAGGTATGCCGAGTATTTGTGTTATTGTCGGATGGAAACACTTATGATGGCTACCAGCAACTCTCAAAACAGTATGAACGCGACAACAATGTACGAACGCTACTCAAGAGCATGCACGACGCGTTTGATTTCGCAAACCATGAAGACACTCTGAAATCCATTAAGTCCAAGTCGAAGCAGGCCGACATCCTTACCCTCATGTTACGGGATGTCTGTAGTTGCAGTGACTTCATCCAATCGTATATCAAGGACTCGCGATTCTGTACGTTATCTTGACCTACTTCATTGGCCAATTCGAACTTACTATCTTCAGTGGTGCGGATGGCGAAAAGTATGGGCAAGGGAGTGGAAGAAAAAATTCAAGAGTTGTCCACCGCCTTTGTCGAGAATCGAAGGGCCTTTATGGATCAAGCCGTCATAACTACAGAGATAACTGCGTTCCAAATTCTAAACGATGTGGGAAACATCTCGACCAAGGTTGACGGTATATCTACTCAGCTTGAGTGGGTGTCAAGCCAAGTTTCAGATGCTGGTACGTAGTTGTGGACGCCCGGGAGTTATCAAACTGATGATCGTCCCAGCGGTAGATGCAAAAGTCGAACAAATACCATATAGGACAGGCTCGCGCTTCGCCCCAGACAAGGGCTGTCTTCCGGGAACACGCACGGCATTCCTCGACTTCATTGTCGATTGGGTGAACAATCCCGCTTCCGAGCGTGGTCTCGTTCTTTTCGGCCAGGCAGGCACGGGAAAGTCGTCCATCGCACATGAGATCGCGCGTCGCTTCGATGAAATCGGCCGTCTTACCTCGTCCTTCATCTTTGTACGGAAGGAGCAATCTAAAACCGAGGCTCACCATCTCTTTACGAATATTGCTCGCAATCTCGCCGACCGCTATCCGCTGTTCAAAACCGCGCTTGGAAGGGTCGTAAAGGACAACACGTCGCTTCGACTCGACACACGCGACTATGGCACACTCTTTCGCCACCTTATTCACGAACCTCTTAAAGATCTGCACATCGTCGGTCCTATTCTTGTTGTGATCGATGCCTTGGACGAGAGTGGGGCCACTACCGGCGAAAACGGGTTACACAGATTCCTCGCCAATCACCTCTCCGAACTGCCATCTAACTTCCGTGTACTCATCACCTCGCGGCCAGAGGGTGAGATCGAGCCTGCGTTCCTTGGAGCGGAATCAGTCGTCATCAAATACATGAACGATGACGCGCTGGGGGCCACAACACACGATATTCTCACCTTCCTTCGGAAGAGGCTCGTTTCAGACGATTTCGAACAGTATGGGGAAGCGCTGGCAGGAAGGGCAGAGGGGTTGTTTCAGTGGGCGGCGGTCGCCTGTGGATACATCCGAGAACCCAAGACCGTTCGTAGGAAAAAAGAGCGAATCGAGTATCTCTTAAAAGTGGATGCTGATCACCATGGACAAGATCCGCTGAACGAGTTGTACAAAGGCGTCCTCGAGACATACTTTAAGGACGAAGAGGCACTATTTCGCTCTCTGGTTGGACAGCTCCTTGCTGCTTTTGAACCTCTCTCCATCCGCTCCTTGACCACACTGCTACGACACGCCCCCGACGACGACAACGCTCCGAATTCAGTTGTTGAAACGCTCAGTCAGCTCGGCTCATTGCTGAGTAATGTCACTTCGTCTGACGATACGCTTCCCATCGTTCCTCTCCATACCTCATTCCGCGATTTTGTGACGAATAAAGAGAATAGCGGCGATTTTTACGTTGATCTCCGTGTCGCGCACCGCCAATTGGCCAATTCTTGTCTCGGTCTAGCGCTCGTTGAGCTGAAGTTCAACATCTGCAATCTCGAATCGTCATACGTTGCCAATAAAGATGTCGAAGGCCTCGAGTCGCGGATTGTGAAACACCTGCCACCTGCGCTGTCGTATGCTTGTCGTTTTTGGGACGATCATTTGGAACGTCTTGATTTCGAAATCGATCTGTTTGGCAAACTTCAACGTTTCTTCGACGAGAAGTTTCTGTATTGGTTGGAGGCACTTAGCTTAATGAGGGACGTGGGTCTTGCTCCGCGAGCGCTTTCGTCTCTGAGTGTATGGTTGGCCTCCGGTCAAGGTGTGAGTATAACTGTTAATTGATGAAGCGGGCGAACAACTAATAGCTCTGGTTGCAACAGGTTCCTCGAGCAGAGCTAGACAGATTGAGGTGGTTCATCAACGACGCGTCTGTGTTTGTGCGGCATTTTGGGATGGCGATGGCAAAGAGTGCAGCACATGTGTATCTTTCTGCCCTACCATTTGCGCCAACGAAATCGCTTGTTTCTAAGCATTACTCCGGTTCATTTCCTCGTACCCTGCGGGTGGAACGTGGGCGATTGTCTGGTTGGCCATCATCGGAGATGGTGATTTCAAATGTTGGAGGCGCGGTCAATTGCATTGCACTCTCGCCGGATGGCCAGCGGATCGTCTCAGGCTCTTCCGATTTCACAATTCGTGTGTGGAACGCCACGACGGGAGACACGGAGGCAGGCCCATTTTCTGGGCACACGGATTCGATCACGTCTGTGGGATTCTCGCCAGATGGCCAGCGGATCGTCTCAGGCTCGGACGATCGAACAATTCGTGTGTGGAACGCCACGACGGGAGACACGGAGGCAGGCCCATTTTCTGGGCACACGGAAGAGATCACGTCTGTGGGATTCTCGCCAGATGGCCAGCGGATCGTCTCAGGCTCGAACGATCGAACAATTCGTGTGTGGAACGCCACGACGGGAGACACGGAGGCAGGCCCATTTTCTGGGCACACGGATTCGATCAGGTCTGTGGCATTCTCGCCAGATGGCCAGCGGATCGTCTCAGGCTCGCACGATGAAACAATTCGTGTGTGGAACGCCACGACGGGAGACACGGAGGCAGGCCCATTTTCTGGGCACACGGATTCGATCACGTCTGTGGGATTCTCGCCAGATGGCCAGCGGATCGTCTCAGGCTCTTGGGATCGAACAATTCGTGTGTGGAACGCCACGACGGGAGACACGGAGGCAGGCCCATTTTCTGGGCACACGGATTCGATCAGGTCTGTGGCATTCTCGCCAGATGGCCAGCGGATCGTCTCAGGCTCGCACGATCGAACAATTCGTGTGTGGAACGCCACGACGGGAGACACGGAGGCAGGCCCATTTTCTGGGCACACGCATTGGATCACGTCTGTGGGATTCTCGCCAGATGGCCAGCGGATCGTCTCAGGCTCGAACGATCGAACAATTCGTGTGTGGAACGCCACGACGGGAGACACGGAGGCAGGCCCATTTTCTGGGCACACGGATTCGATCACGTCTGTGGGATTCTCGCCAGATGGCCAGCGGATCGTCTCAGGCTCTTGGGATGAAACAATTCGTGTGTGGAACGCCACGACGGGAGAGACGGAGGCAGGCCCATTTTCTGGGCACACGGATTCGATCACGTCTGTGGGATTCTCGCCAGATGGCCAGCGGATCGTCTCAGGCTCTTGGGATCGAACAATTCGTGTGTGGAACGCCACGACGGGAGACACGGAGGCAGGCCCATTTTCTGGGCACACGGATTCGATCACGTCTGTGGGATTCTCGCCAGATGGCCAGCGGATCGTCTCAGGCTCGCACGATCGAACAATTCGTGTGTGGAACGCCACGACGGGAGACACGGAGGCAGGCCCATTTTCTGGGCACACGATTTCGATCACGTCTGTGGGATTCTCGCCAGATGGCCAGCGGATCGTCTCAGGCTCGAACGATCGAACAATTCGTGTGTGGAACGCCACGACGGGAGACACGGAGGCAGGCCCATTTTCTGGGCACACGGATTCGATCACGTCTGTGGGATTCTCGCCAGATGGCCAGCGGATCGTCTCAGGCTCGGACGATGGAACAATTCGTGTGTGGAACGCCACGACGGGAGACACGGAGGCAGGCCCATTTTCTGGGCACACGCATTCGATCACGTCTGTGGGATTCTCGCCAGATGGCCAGCGGATCGTCTCAGGCTCTTGGGATCTCACAATTCGTGTGTGGAACGCCACGACGGGAGACACGGAGGCAGGCCCATTTTCTGGGCACACGCATTCGATCACGTCTGTGGGATTCTCGCCAGATGGCCAGCGGATCGTCTCAGGCTCTTCCGATGAAACAATTCGTGTGTGGAACGCCACGACGGGAGACACGGAGGCAGGCCCATCTCCTGGGCAAACGCGTTCGCTTTCGTCTGTGGGATTCTCGCTAGATGGCCAGCGGATCATCTCATCAGGAGATAAGTCAATCCATGTGTTGGATTTTACGACAGAAAGCCTGATAACTACCACACAGGTCGACTTTACGGACCAGTCTATGATAGACGACGACGGATGGATTCGTGGCGATGAGGGCGAACTTTTAATGTGGATTCCACCGACGCATAGGGCAAATCTTCATCGGCCGCGTAATATCTGGGTCGCTGGCAAACACGACACCCGCTTAGATCTTTCTAATTTCGTCCGCGGACGTAGTTGGACGAGTTGTATTGACTCCTAGGAGATAGAACCACTACGGCAATCTGTCGTTTCTTACAGCGTTTGAAGTGTAATTGTACGGATTAGTTGCACGGATCAGGTCAGAGCGCATCAAGGCACTATTGTTGCTGGACAACTTTGCGTTGGTACTGGCAATTGTGACTCGTTAGCTGTGAGCGCATTCATATTGAATCAACAGCGGGGTATGGAATTGGCCGAGACTATTGCAGACAACCTTGAAGCACGCGCGGCCTCCCAGTTGATGGTAACCAAACGGGGTTGGTGTCGTATGTAGTACGGGTGCAGGGGTGCGGCACCTCGTATACTTAAATAAATAAAAGTTCTAACCCGAACCATCTACTACCGAGACATTCTCACCGGTGGCCAGACAAGGGGCCATGTATTGAGGATGAATTTGTGTTTCAGGCGGTGCAGTCGCGGCCTTGCATGTACATGTCACGACTAATAAACACAGATCTTCGACCTATAGGTCACCTCAGATAGTCACTTACTGCGGTAAGGGGAAGATCTTCCGAAGATAGTCCTGGGTGGAGACAGGTGGCGAAGAGTGGAATGGACAGGAATCGGAGGAGTGTTCGAAGGAACGGGAAGACCAGACCCGAAATCACCCAACTAGACCCCAACAAGACTCGATTTACACCTTACGGGCCTGGACGCGGACCACAACATATTAACTATCCAATCTGCGTGACTTTCGACGCTTTGCACCACACGTCGGCCAGCAGAGTTGGTGAGGGAGGCGCTATTTTGGTGGCGAAGTCATGTATGCGGTTTACTCCAATTTCCAAAAAGGTTATCCGTGAGTCCGTCCAGTGACCGTGATATGTGGGGACGGGCTCTTTTTCGAGCAAAACGCGTGATCGCGTAAATGTCACAAAGCCTCGACTTGCGACGATCCTACCAAACGCGAAAAGTAGTTGGTAGCGGGCAAGGCGCTTCAGTTCAACTCAACTGAACGCCTCGTTGACGAGCGCATGGTTTCTACGAATGCTAATAAACGAGTACTGCAACAAGGGAAACGAATATGTTAGTCAACACCCAAGCCCCGGACTTCAAAACGAGACACCTCTGCCAGCTCTGGCCGCACACCGCGCACGAGGTTGATGTACACCAAGTTCGGCTCCGTCCAGAACGGCCTGAGGCCCGCCGCCTCCAGCGACGGCCACCAGCGCGCAAAATACTCAAAGTTCTCGTGACCTCCGCGCGAGTGGATCTCGAGCTGTAGCTGGCCGACGGGAAGCACGTCTCCCTCGGCGGCGGCGGCGTGTGCGCTGAGGAATGTTGTGAGCGCGTCGAATTCTCCGCCCTCGATGTCGATCTTGAAGATGTCGATGAACGTGTGGTCCTGATATTCCTCTGTCATTAGCGTTCTTCGTAGAGGAGCGGAGGTCGCGCGCGGACGCACCGGCGAGATCCATGAGCGAGTCGAGCGTCCAATATTTGGGGTTGTCGTGATCTTCGTGGTTGTTTGTCCCGCCGAGCGCGAAGGGCTTGAAATGGGCCCGGTCCCGAACTTCCGGATCACCGGTGGTCCCCACTGGCCACATGTCCAGTTCAGCAGGTAGGGTAGAGGCAGGGAGGAGAGGATACGAACGCTGTTAATGTTATAGTCATATCCCCAGACCTCACATCCCGGTCCGCGCTTCAGCCGTGTCGATTCGAACGGAGACTCGCCGTTGATACCTATGACATAAAGAGAAGAAGAGAAGCCGAAGTCAGTCCTTTCTGCAGAATCGGAGGAAAAGAAGGACGAAATGAAACAGACCAAAGGAATGTATCACGCATTTGACTTCTTGGTCCAGACCGCAGACGCATTTCTCTCCGTTGCCCAACGTACCGACGCGCTGCACGCGATGGGAATACTGGAAAGCGGAATGAAAAAGTCCCCTATCGCGATGGCGTTCCGACCTCAGTCTACTGAAGTCGGATACGGGGACGAATAGACGATGCACATATTGCATAGAATTCTCCATATGTCGGATATCCAATGGGATCGAACACAGATGGTGTGAGATCAATATTGAAAGGGCGAGCCCGCACACATGCGTGGGTGTGCGTGTGTGCTTGTGCGCATGCAAGCCGTGCCAGTGGAGGTAATACGCTACTTACGGGTCGACGGCATCCGTCTCTGGGTCCCCACTTCTTGAAGAGCTCCAGTTGTTCCTGTATGGCCACCGCATAGAGGGCCTCCTCG
Source organism: Lactarius sanguifluus (assembly GCA_021527775.1). NCBI lineage: Eukaryota > Fungi > Basidiomycota > Agaricomycetes > Russulales > Russulaceae > Lactarius > Lactarius sanguifluus. The sequence continues at coordinate 388,223 of JAKEYF010000011.1, read as the reverse complement.
TCTGTCAGCCAAGTATAGAGAGAGGTCCAAAGGCGTCGTGGTAGTATGACGAATAGCCATTTAAGGTTGCCGAATATGGCCGGAGAAGAATGTCAGCGACGGTGATCAATATCATGATAGTAAAGGACGGTCGGACGGGGTGGCATAGTAAAGACGTGCTCGTAGGGCAAAAGACGATAGAAAGGAAAAGAGCGAGGTTTTTATTAATGAGTGGTGTGTCAAGAAGCGATGTTGATGCGACTAGCTAGAAGACTGCGAAGACTCCACGCCACATTTCGGACGCCTCGATATTCCAACCAATCACTTTGGGTATCCCATCCATAAATGTATATATAAGGCCAGCTGGTCGTCAGTATGGGCGTCCATCTCTGTACTCAACTAGTACACATCTGCTCTGTCCGCCGCCTCGTAAACGAGCGAATGATTCCCACGGATATTCATAAACGAGTACTGTAATCAGTGGATCAGTTATGTTTCCCAAAGCGAAGAGAGGGTACGCACCTCGGCCAGTTTTGGTTTCCCTCCTGCGCTGTAGTTCACGTATACCAAGTTCGCCTCGGTCCAGAACGCCCGCCTCGAGCGCGGCCCACCAGCCGTGGAAGAAATCAAACTTGGCATAGTTGTCCCACGCGTGCAGCTCCATCTACAGCTGCCCGATCAGGAGCGTCGTACGCGAAAACGGGCTCAGTGGCTTCTGCGCGGCCAGGAATGCGGCCAGCGTGTCAAACTCGGCACCCCTCGACGTCAATCTTGCGGTCGATGAATTCGTGACCTGGATTCCCGCACGAGATTAGACGGTGAGATGCGACGAGCAGGTGGGAGAGGCCCACCATTCAGCTGCCTGAAGGCATCAAGGGTATAGTATTTCGGCAAGTCGTCGGGGCCATGAGTGTTACGACCGCCAAGCGCCCACGGGAAGACATGTGCACGCTCCTTCATGTTAGGCGGGTATTCAATCTCAGGGCCAAACTGTGCACATCAATCAGCTTGGGGCAGATTGGTCGACCTTTAGAGGGTGCGCACGCTGTCCACGGTAAAGTCTTACCCCACTTCACAACCTGGCAACCGCTTCAACAGCGCAGCCTCAAATCATGACTCGCCGTTTATGCTTGCGCGCGCAACCTACCATCAGCCTCCTCCCCGTCAAAGATGAGGTTAGCTAGACGCACCGAAGGAGTAGATGACACATTTTTCTTGCCTCGCGATGCGCTCCATACCGCATACCCACTTGCCGCCGTCGCTGAGCACGCCGATTCGCTCGACGTGGTGCGGACATTGGAAGGACGGGATGAAGAAGTCCCCTGCATGGAAACGTCAACACTAGAACAGTGGGAGACTAGGTGGTGATCTTACATATTGTGTATCATAGCTCCCCGTGGTATGGTACCTGGACCCCAAATCAGATACTGTCAGTCAAACAAGTTTGTGGAAAGAACAGGAACATGAGCGCGTCGTGTGAACAAGCACCCAGCACCACTACATCGCCCATGGAGCTCTCCCCTAACCGTGCCTCAAAGGGAAGGGAGGGTCCGAACAAGAATAGCACAAAACACAAACGAGTGCTGTGCTGTACTCACGAATCGATATCCTTACTGGGCTATGCTTCTTGATGAGCCCTTCGCGTGCTTTCAGCGTTGCAGCGTATCTCGTCTCCTCTTTGTGCAGACGCGCAGCGAGCGAGGTTACATGTGTTACATGTGAGCTGTACGGGTCTCGGTAGTACAGCGTCCCAATTCCGAATGAAGGCACCCAGAAGAAGAGGCTGAGGGTGACGAGACGAATCACAGTGAGGAGTAGGTGGCGTGCGGTGCGTGGTGCGATGGATGCCAGTAGAAAGACGGTCGGGAGGCGATGCGCGTTGTTATGGGCAAGTGAGCATTTGCGATAAGATAAGTCAGTTAGGAGCGGAAGGATGTTGAATCGTCGTCCGATTTTGTAGGAGATGAGGTGAGTGGATAGACGCGAGTGAGTTCCGATGAGTGCATGCCGAGGCAAGGGAAGACGAATGGGATGCCCGAAGAAACAAACCCTAACCCCAGCACGGTCTCGCGAGGGTCATGTTGCTGCGCAGCAGACGCAGAGTGGGTACAAGTACCAATTGGTATATGAATTGTATGCCGATGACAGAACATATAACTAGCGTAGAGTGTAGCAGAAAAAAAGTGAGGGTGGAGATAATACAGCTAGTTCACGTGGAGGAATCGTTTGCCGACCCAAACAATGCGAAGAGGAGAACGCAACACGCAGAAAACTTATCCCCCCTGAAACATTGGCAAAGTTCAAAACCGCCACATGAAGAAGAGGCCAACATACTCATCCCAGGTTTATATAGGCAAACCAGTAAGAGTCTGGATCGTCATATTAGGCACGACCGGGTTTGTGGTTCTTCACGCGAAACTGAGGGGAGACCGTGTCGTGACCTTTTGCGCCGAAAAGAACGAGTATAATTCCTGTGATGAGGCAACTTCAAGTACCTCTTGCTTGATCCAGTCAATCCTTGCCCGCTTCAAGCTGTGCTTCAAACTTCTGGTTCTGCGGGGAAAGCCGACGGTCGGCCACTTGAAGTAAGTGGGGAGACTTGTATTCATTTATTCCTTGCAAGCAGCTTTTGTTCGGCGATCCGAGCGTCCTACTTCAGAGCGGAGTTCTGATAAACCAGCTTGAGCAAAGCATATCATTAACTTGATCACGAGAAATACCTGCTTCTCAACCACGTCAACCATTCGAGATTGATCTCGAACAAAACCATCTGTTGCGCCTTCGGGTTATTCTTCCGAATCACGTTGTTATGATGAGGAAGCAACGCTGACCGGGCCGGGTACCAGAGTTTGTCGGCGGAAATCAGGCAGGAAGGTGGTCGCGACGCTGTAGAACACGCCGGACTCTACGACGATCGAGAGCGCGTCGAGACACGACGCGAGGAGGCCTCGAAGATCCGCTGGATGGACTTCCAGAACCGGTAGCCTATCAGCACCATCGCCTCGACCTGCATCGCTATCGAGAGAACCCACGTCACGATCAGTTGGGGGCACGCGAGAGGAAGATGGTATCCGTTGGGGAGAGGTGGCAAGGTCGACAAGGGGAGTGTAATGCGTGACTAAACAGCACCAATCCGATCATGAGCTCAATTAAGAGAAGGTACATTGTGTACATTGTGCTTGGTCGCCTTACCTCCGGACGCAAAAATTGTAGCCCCAAATCATCCACAAGCGCCAGATCTGGTATGCATCTAGTTGGCCACACGCAACGGGAAGGTGAGGCGAGAAAATACGCACCAAGACGCGTCCCCGATGAGACTGGCAGTGATTACGGTAAAGGACAGTCTGTCGGCACGCTTGTGATGTGGGATTTTGAATTCTGTCAAAGATGCACATTCGTGATCTATAAAGACTTCTCGATCCACATATTCCGGCGCCGACTAACCAATTGGATAAGACGAAGGCCCGTCGAGGCTCCCAACCGTGCCGGTGAATACTCGGATTAACTGGACGAGGGGCATGGCATGTCCTGTAGCAAGGGAAATTTGGACCGACGACACAAGCAACATCACCCTGTGCATCTTGAGACACTGACATCCCCGCGGACACTGTAGGGGACCGACTCATAAATTTAGCCCCTTCAACCCTTCGTGTAGAGTACGTGAGTGCATAATACGCACATGCAGATGCTACGATTTCCACGACACGGATGTTGGCAAGCGGAACAAAGAGGAAGGACTCGGATAATGGCGCGTACTCGATCCCTCAGGCCCTGTTCGATATGACGCTACAGTGGGTCCAATCAGGACCCTTGTATGGCTGGCGAAAGCGCAAGAGATGTGATGGAGCACATACTGTACAAGGGACCCAAAGGAAAGAAATGAGCAGGATCATGTTCCATGACAAGTCACCCAGGAACGCCTTGGGGGCGGGGGCGTTCCAATGGTGAGACATGCTGCTGCCTCACTCGCTGACGTCATGTACTTTGACATCGAAACTTGGTTGCTCAGGAAGGGATATGCCAGCAGTTCGGCTGAGAGGGTGTGTGGTTACCACGTTTGGGAGGTGATGCCGGTGATGACGCATGGACACCCATGCAGTAACTTAGTGGGGCCCATTCCCAATTTGGACAACCTTGACGTCCTTGACAGTCGTGGGACCATTCGATGCGGTCGCAGCGTGGATCGTTTCGGCGCTCAAACCAATCACACGCCCTTAACGGCCTTAACCCCAATAATCTGTCTATTCTGCGTACAAAGGACTCTTCAAATAAGGGAGCACAGCCAGATCATCCGATTCGTGAGTAGATTGTTCTTGACCCGTAACCTTCCCGATAATGACCCTCGATTCCAGCCCGGGTTCCACTGCGCCTCGACCCTCTGAGATGAGGGAGGTCAATCCCTTCTCTTGTGGAGCAATGGCCAGTCAAATACCATCTGTAAAGCGCATTCGAATCGCCAAATCTCAGGGAAGTCGATCCCAGCAAATAAGTGTAGAGATGATTGGTTGCGCGTACTTAAACCCCAAACTTGTTCAACCCTTGATAAGTATTTAATCTCTTTGTAAGTCATCCGAGCACGCAACGTTCCCCATATCAGACCACCTTCGGCGGAAAGAGGGAGCCCTTCGTCACTATAGCCCATGGGGCGACAACGAAAAAGACTAAGGAAGCCAAGAGGACGAAAAGCGTTCATATTGACGGACGGACGGCGGGATGGGACCAGAGACTTGACTCTTTGTAGGACTTTCTTCCTTTCAATCACATTTTTTCGGCTGAAAGTTCCTATCAGTTTCCCGAAGCTGTCTTCACAACGTGTTCCGCGTCTTCATGCGAAGCGGTTGACAAAAATCTTTATCAGAACGCAAGGGACAGTGATACCCGCCGAATCCGAGGGTGGTTCGTCTAATCACTGTAGTATTCTTGTTCATACGACTAACTGATCGTCTTACACGTAGACATTTCTGTTGTTCTCGGCCATGGCAACGGACAGGCTGACCACGCGAGTTGGATCGGGTGTGTGGGATTCCTCGCCAGATGGTCAGCGGATCGTCTCAGGCCTGTTTTAATCGAACAATTCTTCTGATGAACGCCACGACGGGAGACACGGAGGCAGGCCCATTTTTCTGTACACAGATTCCGTTCGATCCATGGTATTCTCGCCAGATGCCAGCGGATCGTCTCAGGCTCGGAAGATCGAACAATTCATGTCTGGAACAATGCCACGACGGGGGTCACATGTCCAGTTCAGCAAATGGCAGAAGGAGAGGGCACGAAGACTGTTAACGCTATAGTCATATCACCAGACCTCACGAGACGGCGCACGCTACGGTTCAACAACGTCGATTCGAATGAAGACTCGCCGCTGATTACCTATGACATAACGAGAATAACAGAAACCTGGAGTCAGTTCACTTCGCGGAATTGGGGCAAAATAGGGATAGATTACGCACTTGTCTTGTTTGGCCCCGTAGTACAGGCCGTGGACCCATTGCCCCCCGTAGTCCAACGTAGTACCGACGCGCTGTATCTGATGAGGGCACTAGACAGCCGGAATGAAAAGGTCCCCCGTTGCGATGGTATTCCGATCTCAGCAGGCCAGATACGAGGGACGAACGGACGACGCACATATGGTATAAATTCACCAGTGTCGGATGCCGGATATCTAATAGGGATCGAACAGACAGTGTGAGATCGATGACGAAAGGGAGAGCCCACGCAGGTGCGTGGATGTGGTGTGATAGCCCTCGTATGAAGGTAATACGCAACTCACGGGTCGACGGCATCATCTCTAGGTCCCCACTTTTTGATGAGTTCCAGCTGTTCTTGTACGGCTACTGCACAGCGCGCCTCCTCATCCGCGAGTCATGCACGGAGAGAGCGACCGGGTCCAAAGACATCGTGGTAGTACGACAAGTAGCCATTGAAGGTTGCCAAGGCGGTGGAGTTTTCTGGGAGCGGGGTTGTACTGCCGGCGTCGTCCGCTAGGCGTGGGATGGGGGTGGTGGTTGGTAGGGGTCATTGGGGACGGCGAGTGACGCGAATGACTCATGGTTGGCATGGGGTAGTTATCATCGTCACAGCTGTCAAGGCCGCCTCGCTTGATCTTTGCCTGCTTCAGCGGTGAGCAGTGATACTCAGAATGAACAAGAGAAGGGTCATGGTAATCAGGATGCGCATTTTGCACACGCGGCAGTAGGATAAATCATTACGTTGTGGTGGTTCGGGTCTGAGGCAGTGAACAAATGCGTGCTTTATGGGGCCGAAGAACTTGGACATGAGTAAGGTCGGTGTGACATGACGGGGGTAAGTTAATAGTAGCCATGGCGTTGACGGGTTCGTTCATTCAGGAAACAAGGCTATTTGAAGCGAACACATCGGAGGTCGGTCAAGGATAGAGCAGGAACCTAGCCTATTCGTGGAAGGATGAGATCAGGTGGAGGTGTCGAAAACCGTCTTGAGCCCGGTCAAGGACAGAGCAGGAACCAAGTCTATTTGTGGAAGGATGACAGCTCGACCGTATAAGGGTAGGATGACGAGAGTAGGTGGCTTCGAAGGCGGAGAGTCATTCTAACAAAAGGGAGAGAGGAGGTACAGTGGAAGGAGGAAATGGTTAATAGAACGAGAGAGGGCGAGGGGGAGAGCGAAGGCTGACCGATGCAGCGAGACTAACGATGACGGCAACGAGCGAGCGAGGAGGGCACAGAGAGTACCGGGAACAAGGTAGTAAGGTAAGAGGTGATATAATAATGACAAACACAAGAGGCGGGAGACCAGAGGTCGAGACAGAAGGAGAAGGACAGGTGAGTAAGTGAGGAGGTTGGCGATGATGTCATCACGTCTGCTAAAACCGGCCTTTCTCCGCTCCTTATATCGACACCTAGACCAGCTGCGTTTGAATGCCTTCCTAGTGACTACAGCCGCTGCGACCACCGTATCGATGGCTGCTTTTTAAATTTCTGCTGTGGGGACAAGTGCAGGTGCGGATTCTTGCGCCGTGGACATTGTGACTTCGACTGCCTCATCAAGCTCCTCATGGTGCTTCGCGACGAGGCTTCTCCCAGAGCCCGCCCGTGGGTCTTCGGCGTGTGGCTTGGTAAATTCCTTGCATGTCGCGGATGGGGTGTTGTGTAGTTCACTTGTAGCCTTTCCACCGCGGCATTAATGGCAGCTTCCTGCTCCTCTGTCCCCTCTGCTGCACCACCTGTTCATCGAGTATCTGAGAGCTGTCAGAGAAAGCCAGAAGCAAAATAATGCGGCATACTATTATATTGGACATCCAGGGGCCACGTTCGGCTTCCTTGGACCTCTCTCTCTTGCGTAATCTGAGGTGCCACCGTAAAGTGTGACTTCATAGGGGGGCTACCTTGGCCAGCGAAAGCGCCCCATTACGACCCTTGACAACATATGTCTTTTCACTATTTGCTCGTTACCATCCGTCGCCTCGAAAATGATATTACCCCATGCCCCCTTGTCCGCGTGAAGGAGGAGCACCCGCAGAGGAGTGTAAGGAATAAAGATGGTGCGCTCGGAGATCGTACTTATGTGGGAGAAGGGGTGGTGGAAGACGCACAGGAAGTCGAGGTGCTGCGCATGTGAGACCAGCAAGAATGAAGGGAAAGACGCTACATACTGGTCATATGATAAAGTGGGCATGTTCTCGACGAGCTCTAGTACGAACACGTTGTGTAGGCCCTATCCTCGCAGGATGATTTGGTTCTAACTACTCGGCAACGTCGTTTGAGATCACAACTTGGTTATTGAAGAGACAAAATGCCAACAGTTCAACTGAGGAGACGAAGGGAGTGGCGCCGGCATGGTCATCTGGTCAGCGGCGGAGTGGCAACGTGAAGATAACAAGGCGTGCATGCCGTTCCCAATCTGGACAACACCTTGAAAATCGTGGGATCATTCGAGATGCGTGTTGAAGCAGCGTGGTCGATTAGGCGCTCGAACCAACCCCAAACATCCTCGGCGTACAAAAGACTCTTCAAGAAATGGAGCACAACGAAATCGTCTCGAATTCGTGAGTAAATCGCTCTTGGTCCGTAGCCTTCTTGATGATGATTCTCGATTCTAGCCCGGGTTCCACAGCGCCCCGACCCTCCGAAATTGGGGTCAATGATGGAGCGACGTTCGGTCAAAACCGTCTACGGGCAGCACTCAGAACGCCGAATCTCGCAGAGGCCGATCCCGGGTAGAGGTAACTGGTGTGTACTTAAATCCCACAATCGTTCAAGCCTTGATATATATTTAATCTTTTTGCTAGTTCTCCAAGCACGAAACGTTCCCCATATCAAGACTACCTTTGGCAAGAAGAGGGAGTTCTTTGTCACTATATCTTATGGGGCAACAACGAAGACTAGGAAACAGACTAAGAAGAGGACGAAAAGTGTTCATACTGACGGGCAGACGGCGGTGTGGGACCAGAGGACTTGACCCTTTGTAGGAATCTCTTCTTTTCAATCACATCTTTCGGCTGAAAGTTCCTATCAGTTTCGTACAGTCGTCTTCACATCTTATTCTGTGTCTCTATGCGAAGCGGTTAGCGAGAAGTGATGTCCTTATCGGCACGCTTGAGATGGCGATACCCGAATCCGATAATAGTTCGCAGTATTCAATAAGATTCTCATTCATACGACTAACTGAACACCTCACATGTAGACATTTCCGTTCCCTCAATGATGGCGACGGACAAGCTGGACCATCGACGCCGCCAGTCACACTCGACTTGAAGATCGCCGTGTCGGCGAACGGGACCTCTCCGAGCGACCCCCAAACAATACCGACCGAGACAGACAACACTCCCGCAGGAGAAGTTCCTAAACCCACTATCGCCCCGGATCCTGGTTCATCCTCTGCTTCCGATCATTTTCCACCTCCGCCAGATCACCTTCCCGATCAGAGTAACACTGATATGCCACAGGATCAAGGAGAGACGTCCCTTGTCGACTCGGAGAAGGCTCAAGTTGTTCTCGTTCGTGTTGATGAAGTCAACAAGTCGATCGACCGATCGAATACATGGGAAGGGGCTGTTGAGAAGATCAAGTGGGTCATGGATATTCTGAGCCCAGTTGCAGAGGTGCGTGTGGTATTCGTTTTGCATATCGTCGACTAAGCCAACTTGCGCTCTCAGCTGCATCCGATTGCACAAATGGCGTATAAAGTGCTTTCAGTGATCCCCGAGGTATGCCGAGTATTTGTGTTATTGTCGGATGGAAACACTTATGATGGCTACCAGCAACTCTCAAAACAGTATGAACGCGACAACAATGTACGAACGCTACTCAAGAGCATGCACGACGCGTTTGATTTCGCAAACCATGAAGACACTCTGAAATCCATTAAGTCCAAGTCGAAGCAGGCCGACATCCTTACCCTCATGTTACGGGATGTCTGTAGTTGCAGTGACTTCATCCAATCGTATATCAAGGACTCGCGATTCTGTACGTTATCTTGACCTACTTCATTGGCCAATTCGAACTTACTATCTTCAGTGGTGCGGATGGCGAAAAGTATGGGCAAGGGAGTGGAAGAAAAAATTCAAGAGTTGTCCACCGCCTTTGTCGAGAATCGAAGGGCCTTTATGGATCAAGCCGTCATAACTACAGAGATAACTGCGTTCCAAATTCTAAACGATGTGGGAAACATCTCGACCAAGGTTGACGGTATATCTACTCAGCTTGAGTGGGTGTCAAGCCAAGTTTCAGATGCTGGTACGTAGTTGTGGACGCCCGGGAGTTATCAAACTGATGATCGTCCCAGCGGTAGATGCAAAAGTCGAACAAATACCATATAGGACAGGCTCGCGCTTCGCCCCAGACAAGGGCTGTCTTCCGGGAACACGCACGGCATTCCTCGACTTCATTGTCGATTGGGTGAACAATCCCGCTTCCGAGCGTGGTCTCGTTCTTTTCGGCCAGGCAGGCACGGGAAAGTCGTCCATCGCACATGAGATCGCGCGTCGCTTCGATGAAATCGGCCGTCTTACCTCGTCCTTCATCTTTGTACGGAAGGAGCAATCTAAAACCGAGGCTCACCATCTCTTTACGAATATTGCTCGCAATCTCGCCGACCGCTATCCGCTGTTCAAAACCGCGCTTGGAAGGGTCGTAAAGGACAACACGTCGCTTCGACTCGACACACGCGACTATGGCACACTCTTTCGCCACCTTATTCACGAACCTCTTAAAGATCTGCACATCGTCGGTCCTATTCTTGTTGTGATCGATGCCTTGGACGAGAGTGGGGCCACTAACCGGCGAAAACGGGTTACACAGATTCCTCGCCAATCACCTCTTCGAACTGCCATCTAACTTCCGTGTACTCATCACCTCGCGGCCAGAGGGTGAGATCGAGCCTGCGTTCCTTGGAAGCGGAATCAGTCGTCATCAAATACATGAACGATGACGCGCTGGGGGCCACAACACACGATATTCTCACCTTCCTTCGGAAGAGGCTCGTTCAGACTGATTTCGAACAGTATGGGGAAGCGCTGGCAGGAAGGGCAGAGGGGTTGTTTCAGTGGGCGGCGGTCGCCTGTGGATACATCCGAGAACCCAAGACCGTTCGTAGGAAAAAAGAGCGAATCGAGTATCTCTTAAAAGTGGATGCTGATCACCATGGACAAGATCCGCTGAACGAGTTGTACAAAGGCGTCCTCGAGACATACTTTAAGGACGAAGAGGCACTATTTCGCTCTCTGGTTGGACAGCTCCTTGCTGCTTTTGAACCTCTCTCCATCCGCTCCTTGACCACACTGCTACGACACGCCCCGACGACGACGAACGCTCCGAATTCAGTTGTTGAAACGCTCAGTCAGCTCGGCTCATTGCTGAGTAATGTCACTTCGTCTGACGATACGCTTCCCGATCGTTCCTCTCCATACCTCATTCCGCGATTTTGTGACGAATAAAGAGAATAGCGGCGATTTTTACGTTGATCTCCGTGTCGCGCACCGCCAATTGGCCAATTCTTGTCTCGGTCTAGCGCTCGTTGAGCTGAAGTTCAACATCTGCAATCTCGAATCGTCATACGTTGCCAATAAAGATGTCGAAGGCCTCGAGTCGCGGATTGTGAAACACCTGCCACCTGCGCTGTCGTATGCTTGTCGTTTTTGGGACGATCATTTGGAACGTCTTGATTTCGAAATCGATCTGTTTGGCAAACTTCAACGTTTCTTCGACGAGAAGTTTCTGTATTGGTTGGAGGCACTTAGCTTAATGAGGGACGTGGGTCTTGCTCCGCGAGCGCTTTCGTCTCTGAGTGTATGGTTGGCCTCCGGTCAAGGTGTGAGTATAACTGTTAATTGATGAAGCGGGCGAACAACTAATAGCTCTGGTTGCAACAGGTTCCTCGAGCAGAGCTAGACAGATTGAGGTGGTTCATCAACGACGCGTCTGTGTTTGTGCGGCATTTTGGGATGGCGATGGCAAAGAGTGCAGCACATGTGTATCTTTCTGCCCTACCATTTGCGCCAACGAAATCGCTTGTTTCTAAGCATTACTCCGGTTCATTTCCTCGTACCCTGCGGGTGGAACGTGGGCGATTGTCTGGTTGGCCATCATCGGAGATGGTGATTTCAAATGTTGGAGGCGCGGTCAATTGCATTGCACTCTCGCCGGATGGCCAGCGGATCGTCTCAGGCTCTTCCGATTTCACAATTCGTGTGTGGAACGCCACGACGGGAGACACGGAGGCAGGCCCATTTTCTGGGCACACGGATTCGATCACGTCTGTGGGATTCTCGCCAGATGGCCAGCGGATCGTCTCAGGCTCGGACGATCGAACAATTCGTGTGTGGAACGCCACGACGGGAGACACGGAGGCAGGCCCATTTTCTGGGCACACGGAAGAGATCACGTCTGTGGGATTCTCGCCAGATGGCCAGCGGATCGTCTCAGGCTCGAACGATCGAACAATTCGTGTGTGGAACGCCACGACGGGAGACACGGAGGCAGGCCCATTTTCTGGGCACACGGATTCGATCAGGTCTGTGGCATTCTCGCCAGATGGCCAGCGGATCGTCTCAGGCTCGCACGATGAAACAATTCGTGTGTGGAACGCCACGACGGGAGACACGGAGGCAGGCCCATTTTCTGGGCACACGGATTCGATCACGTCTGTGGGATTCTCGCCAGATGGCCAGCGGATCGTCTCAGGCTCTTGGGATCGAACAATTCGTGTGTGGAACGCCACGACGGGAGACACGGAGGCAGGCCCATTTTCTGGGCACACGGATTCGATCAGGTCTGTGGCATTCTCGCCAGATGGCCAGCGGATCGTCTCAGGCTCGCACGATCGAACAATTCGTGTGTGGAACGCCACGACGGGAGACACGGAGGCAGGCCCATTTTCTGGGCACACGCATTGGATCACGTCTGTGGGATTCTCGCCAGATGGCCAGCGGATCGTCTCAGGCTCGAACGATCGAACAATTCGTGTGTGGAACGCCACGACGGGAGACACGGAGGCAGGCCCATTTTCTGGGCACACGGATTCGATCACGTCTGTGGGATTCTCGCCAGATGGCCAGCGGATCGTCTCAGGCTCTTGGGATGAAACAATTCGTGTGTGGAACGCCACGACGGGAGAGACGGAGGCAGGCCCATTTTCTGGGCACACGGATTCGATCACGTCTGTGGGATTCTCGCCAGATGGCCAGCGGATCGTCTCAGGCTCTTGGGATCGAACAATTCGTGTGTGGAACGCCACGACGGGAGACACGGAGGCAGGCCCATTTTCTGGGCACACGGATTCGATCACGTCTGTGGGATTCTCGCCAGATGGCCAGCGGATCGTCTCAGGCTCGCACGATCGAACAATTCGTGTGTGGAACGCCACGACGGGAGACACGGAGGCAGGCCCATTTTCTGGGCACACGATTTCGATCACGTCTGTGGGATTCTCGCCAGATGGCCAGCGGATCGTCTCAGGCTCGAACGATCGAACAATTCGTGTGTGGAACGCCACGACGGGAGACACGGAGGCAGGCCCATTTTCTGGGCACACGGATTCGATCACGTCTGTGGGATTCTCGCCAGATGGCCAGCGGATCGTCTCAGGCTCGGACGATGGAACAATTCGTGTGTGGAACGCCACGACGGGAGACACGGAGGCAGGCCCATTTTCTGGGCACACGCATTCGATCACGTCTGTGGGATTCTCGCCAGATGGCCAGCGGATCGTCTCAGGCTCTTGGGATCTCACAATTCGTGTGTGGAACGCCACGACGGGAGACACGGAGGCAGGCCCATTTTCTGGGCACACGCATTCGATCACGTCTGTGGGATTCTCGCCAGATGGCCAGCGGATCGTCTCAGGCTCTTCCGATGAAACAATTCGTGTGTGGAACGCCACGACGGGAGACACGGAGGCAGGCCCATCTCCTGGGCAAACGCGTTCGCTTTCGTCTGTGGGATTCTCGCTAGATGGCCAGCGGATCATCTCATCAGGAGATAAGTCAATCCATGTGTTGGATTTTACGACAGAAAGCCTGATAACTACCACACAGGTCGACTTTACGGACCAGTCTATGATAGACGACGACGGATGGATTCGTGGCGATGAGGGCGAACTTTTAATGTGGATTCCACCGACGCATAGGGCAAATCTTCATCGGCCGCGTAATATCTGGGTCGCTGGCAAACACGACACCCGCTTAGATCTTTCTAATTTCGTCCGCGGACGTAGTTGGACGAGTTGTATTGACTCCTAGGAGATAGAACCACTACGGCAATCTGTCGTTTCTTACAGCGTTTGAAGTGTAATTGTACGGATTAGTTGCACGGATCAGGTCAGAGCGCATCAAGGCACTATTGTTGCTGGACAACTTTGCGTTGGTACTGGCAATTGTGACTCGTTAGCTGTGAGCGCATTCATATTGAATCAACAGCGGGGTATGGAATTGGCCGAGACTATTGCAGACAACCTTGAAGCACGCGCGGCCTCCCAGTTGATGGTAACCAAACGGGGTTGGTGTCGTATGTAGTACGGGTGCAGGGGTGCGGCACCTCGTATACTTAAATAAATAAAAGTTCTAACCCGAACCATCTACTACCGAGACATTCTCACCGGTGGCCAGACAAGGGGCCATGTATTGAGGATGAATTTGTGTTTCAGGCGGTGCAGTCGCGGCCTTGCATGTACATGTCACGACTAATAAACACAGATCTTCGACCTATAGGTCACCTCAGATAGTCACTTACTGCGGTAAGGGGAAGATCTTCCGAAGATAGTCCTGGGTGGAGACAGGTGGCGAAGAGTGGAATGGACAGGAATCGGAGGAGTGTTCGAAGGAACGGGAAGACCAGACCCGAAATCACCCAACTAGACCCCAACAAGACTCGATTTACACCTTACGGGCCTGGACGCGGACCACAACATATTAACTATCCAATCTGCGTGACTTTCGACGCTTTGCACCACACGTCGGCCAGCAGAGTTGGTGAGGGAGGCGCTATTTTGGTGGCGAAGTCATGTATGCGGTTTACTCCAATTTCCAAAAAGGTTATCCGTGAGTCCGTCCAGTGACCGTGATATGTGGGGACGGGCTCTTTTTCGAGCAAAACGCGTGATCGCGTAAATGTCACAAAGCCTCGACTTGCGACGATCCTACCAAACGCGAAAAGTAGTTGGTAGCGGGCAAGGCGCTTCAGTTCAACTCAACTGAACGCCTCGTTGACGAGCGCATGGTTTCTACGAATGCTAATAAACGAGTACTGCAACAAGGGAAACGAATATGTTAGTCAACACCCAAGCCCCGGACTTCAAAACGAGACACCTCTGCCAGCTCTGGCCGCACACCGCGCACGAGGTTGATGTACACCAAGTTCGGCTCCGTCCAGAACGGCCTGAGGCCCGCCGCCTCCAGCGACGGCCACCAGCGCGCAAAATACTCAAAGTTCTCGTGACCTCCGCGCGAGTGGATCTCGAGCTGTAGCTGGCCGACGGGAAGCACGTCTCCCTCGGCGGCGGCGGCGTGTGCGCTGAGGAATGTTGTGAGCGCGTCGAATTCTCCGCCCTCGATGTCGATCTTGAAGATGTCGATGAACGTGTGGTCCTGATATTCCTCTGTCATTAGCGTTCTTCGTAGAGGAGCGGAGGTCGCGCGCGGACGCACCGGCGAGATCCATGAGCGAGTCGAGCGTCCAATATTTGGGGTTGTCGTGATCTTCGTGGTTGTTTGTCCCGCCGAGCGCGAAGGGCTTGAAATGGGCCCGGTCCCGAACTTCCGGATCACCGGTGGTCCCCACTGGCCACATGTCCAGTTCAGCAGGTAGGGTAGAGGCAGGGAGGAGAGGATACGAACGCTGTTAATGTTATAGTCATATCCCCAGACCTCACATCCCGGTCCGCGCTTCAGCCGTGTCGATTCGAACGGAGACTCGCCGTTGATACCTATGACATAAAGAGAAGAAGAGAAGCCGAAGTCAGTCCTTTCTGCAGAATCGGAGGAAAAGAAGGACGAAATGAAACAGACCAAAGGAATGTATCACGCATTTGACTTCTTGGTCCAGACCGCAGACGCATTTCTCTCCGTTGCCCAACGTACCGACGCGCTGCACGCGATGGGAATACTGGAAAGCGGAATGAAAAAGTCCCCTATCGCGATGGCGTTCCGACCTCAGTCTACTGAAGTCGGATACGGGGGACGAATAGACGATGCACATATTGCATAGAATTCTCCATATGTCGGATATCCAATGGGGATCGAACACAGATGGTGTGAGATCAATATTGAAAGGGCGAGCCCGCACACATGCGTGGGTGTGCGTGTGTGCTTGTGCGCATGCAAGCCGTGCCAGTGGAGGTAATACGCTACTTACGGGTCGACGGCATCCGTCTCTGGGTCCCCACTTCTTGAAGAGCTCCAGTTGTTCCTGTATGGCCACCGCATAGAGGGCCTCCTCGTCTGTCAGCCAAGTATAGAGAGAGGTCCAAAGGCGTCGTGGTAGTATGACGAATAGCCATTTAAGGTTGCCGAATATGGCCGGAGAAGAATGTCAGCGACGGTGATCAATATCATGATAGTAAAGGACGGTCGGACGGGGTGGCATAGTAAAGACGTGCTCGTAGGGCAAAAGACGATAGAAAGGAAAAGAGCGAGGTTTTTATTAATGAGTGGTGTGTCAAGAAGCGATGTTGATGCGACTAGCTAGAAGACTGCGAAGACTCCACGCCACATTTCGGACGCCTCGATATTCCAACCAATCACTTTGGGTATCCCATCCATAAATGTATATATAAGGCCAGCTGGTCGTCAGTATGGGCGTCCATCTCTGTACTCAACTAGTACACATCTGCTCTGTCCGCCGCCTCGTAAACGAGCGAATGATTCCCACGGATATTCATAAACGAGTACTGTAATCAGTGGATCAGTTATGTTTCCCAAAGCGAAGAGAGGGTACGCACCTCGGCCAGTTTTGGTTTCCCTCCTGCGCTGTAGTTCACGTATACCAAGTTCGCCTCGGTCCAGAACGCCCGCCTCGAGCGCGGCCCACCAGCCGTGGAAGAAATCAAACTTGGCATAGTTGTCCCACGCGTGCAGCTCCATCTACAGCTGCCCGATCAGGAGCGTCGTACGCGAAAACGGGCTCAGTGGCTTCTGCGCGGCCAGGAATGCGGCCAGCGTGTCAAACTCGGCACCCCTCGACGTCAATCTTGCGGTCGATGAATTCGTGACCTGGATTCCCGCACGAGATTAGACGGTGAGATGCGACGAGCAGGTGGGAGAGGCCCACCATTCAGCTGCCTGAAGGCATCAAGGGTATAGTATTTCGGCAAGTCGTCGGGGCCATGAGTGTTACGACCGCCAAGCGCCCACGGGAAGACATGTGCACGCTCCTTCATGTTAGGCGGGTATTCAATCTCAGGGCCAAACTGTGCACATCAATCAGCTTGGGGCAGATTGGTCGACCTTTAGAGGGTGCGCACGCTGTCCACGGTAAAGTCTTACCCCACTTCACAACCTGGCAACCGCTTCAACAGCGCAGCCTCAAATCATGACTCGCCGTTTATGCTTGCGCGCGCAACCTACCATCAGCCTCCTCCCCGTCAAAGATGAGGTTAGCTAGACGCACCGAAGGAGTAGATGACACATTTTTCTTGCCTCGCGATGCGCTCCATACCGCATACCCACTTGCCGCCGTCGCTGAGCACGCCGATTCGCTCGACGTGGTGCGGACATTGGAAGGACGGGATGAAGAAGTCCCCTGCATGGAAACGTCAACACTAGAACAGTGGGAGACTAGGTGGTGATCTTACATATTGTGTATCATAGCTCCCCGTGGTATGGTACCTGGACCCCAAATCAGATACTGTCAGTCAAACAAGTTTGTGGAAAGAACAGGAACATGAGCGCGTCGTGTGAACAAGCACCCAGCACCACTACATCGCCCATGGAGCTCTCCCCTAACCGTGCCTCAAAGGGAAGGGAGGGTCCGAACAAGAATAGCACAAAACACAAACGAGTGCTGTGCTGTACTCACGAATCGATATCCTTACTGGGCTATGCTTCTTGATGAGCCCTTCGCGTGCTTTCAGCGTTGCAGCGTATCTCGTCTCCTCTTTGTGCAGACGCGCAGCGAGCGAGGTTACATGTGTTACATGTGAGCTGTACGGGTCTCGGTAGTACAGCGTCCCAATTCCGAATGAAGGCACCCAGAAGAAGAGGCTGAGGGTGACGAGACGAATCACAGTGAGGAGTAGGTGGCGTGCGGTGCGTGGTGCGATGGATGCCAGTAGAAAGACGGTCGGGAGGCGATGCGCGTTGTTATGGGCAAGTGAGCATTTGCGATAAGATAAGTCAGTTAGGAGCGGAAGGATGTTGAATCGTCGTCCGATTTTGTAGGAGATGAGGTGAGTGGATAGACGCGAGTGAGTTCCGATGAGTGCATGCCGAGGCAAGGGAAGACGAATGGGATGCCCGAAGAAACAAACCCTAACCCCAGCACGTCTCGCGAGGGTCATGTTGCTGCGCAGCAGACGCAGAGTGGGTACAAGTACCAATTGGTATATGAATTGTATGCCGATGACAGAACATATAACTAGCGTAGAGTGTAGCAGAAAAAAAGTGAGGGTGGAGATAATACAGCTAGTTCACGTGGAGGAATCGTTTGCCGACCCAAACAATGCGAAGAGGAGAACGCAACACGCAGAAAACTTATCCCCCCTGAAACATTGGCAAAGTTCAAAACCGCCACATGAAGAAGAGGCCAACATACTCATCCCAGGTTTATATAGGCAAACCAGTAAGAGTCTGGATCGTCATATTAGGCACGACCGGGTTTGTGGTTCTTCACGCGAAACTGAGGGGAGACCGTGTCGTGACCTTTTGCGCCGAAAAGAACGAGTATAATTCCTGTGATGAGGCAACTTCAAGTACCTCTTGCTTGATCCAGTCAATCCTTGCCCGCTTCAAGCTGTGCTTCAAACTTCTGGTTCTGCGGGGAAAGCCGACGGTCGGCCACTTGAAGTAAGTGGGGAGACTTGTATTCATTTATTCCTTGCAAGCAGCTTTTGTTCGGCGATCCGAGCGTCCTACTTCAGAGCGGAGTTCTGATAAACCAGCTTGAGCAAAGCATATCATTAACTTGATCACGAGAAATACCTGCTTCTCAACCACGTCAACCATTCGAGATTGATCTCGAACAAAACCATCTGTTGCGCCTTCGGGTTATTCTTCCGAATCACGTTGTTATGATGAGGAAGCAACGCTGACCGGGCCGGGTACCAGAGTTTGTCGGCGGAAATCAGGCAGGAAGGTGGTCGCGACGCTGTAGAACACGCCGGACTCTACGACGATCGAGAGCGCGTCGAGACACGACGCGAGGAGGCCTCGAAGATCCGCTGGATGGACTTCCAGAACCGGTAGCCTATCAGCACCATCGCCTCGACCTGCATCGCTATCGAGAGAACCCACGTCACGATCAGTTGGGGGCACGCGAGAGGAAGATGGTATCCGTTGGGGAGAGGTGGCAAGGTCGACAAGGGGAGTGTAATGCGTGACTAAACAGCACCAATCCGATCATGAGCTCAATTAAGAGAAGGTACATTGTGTACATTGTGCTTGGTCGCCTTACCTCCGGACGCAAAAATTGTAGCCCCAAATCATCCACAAGCGCCAGATCTGGTATGCATCTAGTTGGCCACACGCAACGGGAAGGTGAGGCGAGAAAATACGCACCAAGACGGCGTCCCCGATGAGACTGGCAGTGATTACGGTAAAGGACAGTCTGTCGGCACGCTTGTGATGTGGGATTTTGAATTCTGTCAAAGATGCACATTCGTGATCTATAAAGACTTCTCGATCCACATATTCCGGCGCCGACTAACCAATTGGATAAGACGAAGGCCCGTCGAGGCTCCCAACCGTGCCGGTGAATACTCGGATTAACTGGACGAGGGGCATGGCATGTCCTGTAGCAAGGGAAATTTGGACCGACGACACAAGCAACATCACCCTGTGCATCTTGAGACACTGACATCCCCGCGGACACTGTAGGGGACCGACTCATAAATTTAGCCCCTTCAACCCTTCGTGTAGAGTACGTGAGTGCATAATACGCACATGCAGATGCTACGATTTCCACGACACGGATGTTGGCAAGCGGAACAAAGAGGAAGGACTCGGATAATGGCGCGTACTCGATCCCTCAGGCCCTGTTCGATATGACGCTACAGTGGGTCCAATCAGGACCCTTGTATGGCTGGCGAAAGCGCAAGAGATGTGATGGAGCACATACTGTACAAGGGACCCAAAGGAAAGAAATGAGCAGGATCATGTTCCATGACAAGTCACCCAGGAACGCCTTGGGGGCGGGGGCGTTCCAATGGTGAGACATGCTGCTGCCTCACTCGCTGACGTCATGTACTTTGACATCGAAACTTGGTTGCTCAGGAAGGGATATGCCAGCAGTTCGGCTGAGAGGGTGTGTGGTTACCACGTTTGGGAGGTGATGCCGGTGATGACGCATGGACACCCATGCAGTAACTTAGTGGGGCCCATTCCCAATTTGGACAACCTTGACGTCCTTGACAGTCGTGGGACCATTCGATGCGGTCGCAGCGTGGATCGTTTCGGCGCTCAAACCAATCACACGCCCTTAACGGCCTTAACCCCAATAATCTGTCTATTCTGCGTACAAAGGACTCTTCAAATAAGGGAGCACAGCCAGATCATCCGATTCGTGAGTAGATTGTTCTTGACCCGTAACCTTCCCGATAATGACCCTCGATTCCAGCCCGGGTTCCACTGCGCCTCGACCCTCTGAGATGAGGGAGGTCAATCCCTTCTCTTGTGGAGCAATGGCCAGTCAAATACCATCTGTAAAGCGCATTCGAATCGCCAAATCTCAGGGAAGTCGATCCCAGCAAATAAGTGTAGAGATGATTGGTGCGCGTACTTAAACCCCAAACTTGTTCAAGCCCTTGATAAGTATTTAATCTCTTTGTAAGTCATCCGAGCACGCAACGTTCCCCATATCAAGACCACCTTCGGCGGAAAGAGGGAGCCCTTCGTCACTATAGCCCATGGGGCGACAACGAAAAGACTAAGGAAGCCAAGAGGACGAAAAGCGTTCATATTGACGGACGGACGGCGGGATGGGACCAGAGACTTGACTCTTTGTAGGACTTTCTTCCTTTCAATCACATTTTTTCGGCTGAAAGTTCCTATCAGTTTCCCGAAGCTGTCTTCACAACGTGTTCCGCGTCTTCATGCGAAGCGGTTGACAAAAATCTTTATCAGAACGCAAGGGACAGTGATACCCGCCGAATCCGAGGGTGGTTCGTCTAATCACTGTAGTATTCTTGTTCATACGACTAACTGATCGTCTTACACGTAGACATTTCTGTTGTTCTCGGCCATGGCAACGGACAGGCTGACCACGCGAGTTGGATCGGGTGTGTGGGATTCTCGCCAGATGGTCAGCGGATCGTCTCAGGCTGTTTTAATCGAACAATTCTTCTGATGAACGCCACGACGGGAGACACGGAGGCAGGCCCATTTTTCTGTACACAGATTCCGTTCGATCCATGGTATTCTCGCCAGATGCCAGCGGATCGTCTCAGGCTCGGAAGATCGAACAATTCATGTCTGGAACAATGCCACGACGGGGGTCACATGTCCAGTTCAGCAAATGGCAGAAGGAGAGGGCACGAAGACTGTTAACGCTATAGTCATATCACCAGACCTCACGAGACGGCGCACGCTACGGTTCAACAACGTCGATTCGAATGAAGACTCGCCGCTGATTACCTATGACATAACGAGAATAACAGAAACCTGGAGTCAGTTCACTTCGCGGAATTGGGGCAAAATAGGGATAGATTACGCACTTGTCTTGTTTGGCCCCGTAGTACAGGCCGTGGACCCATTGCCCCCCGTAGTCCAACGTAGTACCGACGCGCTGTATCTGATGAGGGCACTAGACAGCCGGAATGAAAAGGTCCCCCGTTGCGATGGTATTCCGATCTCAGCAGGCCAGATACGAGGGACGAACGGACGACGCACATATGGTATAAATTCACCAGTGTCGGATGCCGGATATCTAATGGTGATCGAACAGACAGTGTGAGATCGACGACGAAAGGGAGAGCCCACGCAGGTGCGTGAGTGTGGTGTGATAGCCCTCGTAGTGAAGGTAATACGCAACTCACGGGTCGACGGCATCATCTCTAGGTCCCCACTTTTTGATGAGTTCCAGCTGTTCTTGTACGTCTACTGCACAGCGCGCCTCCTCATCAGCGAGTCATGCACGGAGAGAGCGACCGGGTCCAAAGACATCGTGGTAGTACGACAAGTAGCCATTGAAGGTTGCCAAGGCGGTGGAGTTTTCTGGGAGCGGGGTTGTACTGCCGGCGTCCGCTAGGCATGGGATGGGGGTGGTGGTTGGTAGGGTCATTGGGGATGGCGAATGACGCGAATGACTCATGGTTGGCTTGCGGTAGTTGTCATCGTCACGGCTGTCAAGGCCGCCGCGCTTGATCTTTGCCTGCTTCAGCGGTGAGCAGTGATACTCAGAATGAACAAGAGAAGGGTCATGGCAATCAGGATGCGCATTTTGCACACGCGCAGTAGGATAAATCATTACGTTGTGGTGGTTCGGGTCTGAGGCAGTGAACAAATGCGTGCTTTATGGGGCCGAAGAACTTGGACATGAGTAAGGTCAGTGTGTCGTGACGGGGGTAGTAATAGTAGCCATGACGTTGACGGGTTCGTTCATTCAGGAAACAAGGCTATTTGAAGCGAACACATCGGAGGTCGGTCAAGGATAGAGCAGGAACCTAGCCTATTCGTGGAAGGATGAGATCCGGTGGAGGTGTCGAAAACCGTCTTGAGCCCGGTCAAGGACAGAGCAGGAACCAAGTCTATTTGTGGAAGGATGACAGCTCGACCGTATAAGGGTAGGAAGACGAGAGTAGGTGGCTTCGAAGGCGGAGAGTCATTCTAACAAAAGGGAGAGAGGAGGTACAGTGGAAGGAGGAAATGGTTAATAGAACGAGAGAGGGCGAGGGGGAGAGCGAAGGCTGACCGATGCAGCGAGACTAACGACGACGACGACGAGCGAGCGAGGAGGGCACAGAGAGTACCGGGAACAAGGTAGTAAGGTAAGAGGTGATATAATAATGACAAACACAAGAGGCGGGAGACCAGAGGTCGAGACAGAAGGAGACAGGTGAGTAAGTGAGGAGGTCAAGGGTTGGCGATGGTGTCATCACGTCTGCTAAAACCGGCCTTTCTCCTACTGACACCTAGACCAGCTGCGTTTGAACTGCCTTCCTAGTGACTACAGCCGCTGCGACCACCGTATCGATGGCTGCTTTTTAAATTTCTGCTGTGGGGACAAGTGCAGGTGCGGATTCTTGCGCCGTGGCCATTGTGACTTCGACTGCCTCATCAAGCTCCTCATGGTGCTTCGCGACGAGGCTTCTCCCAGAGCCCGCCCGTGGGTCTTCGGCGTGTGGCTTGGTAAATTCCTTGCATGTCGCGGATGGGGTGTTGTGTAGTTCACTTGTAGCCTTTCCACCGCGGCATTAATGGCAGCTTCCTGCTCCTCTGTCCCCTCTGCTGCACCACCTGTTCATCGAGTATCTGAGAGCTGTCAGAGAAAGCCAGACGCAAAATAATGCGGCATACTATTATGTTGGACATCCAGGGGCCACGTTCGGCTTCCTTGGACTTCTCTCTCTTCTTGCGTAATCTGAGGTGCCACCGTAAAGTGTGACTTCATAGGGGGCTACCTTGGCCAGCGAAAGCGCCCCATTACGACCCTTGACAACATATGTCTTCTCACTATTTGCTCGTTACCATCCGTCGCCTCGGAAATGATATTACCCCATGCCTCCTTGTCCGCGTGAAGGAGGAGCACCCGCAGAGGAGTGTGAGGAATAAAGATGGTGCGCTCGGAGATCGTACTTATGTGGGAGAAGGGGTGGTGGAAGACGCACAGGAAGTCGAGGTGCTGCGCATGTGAGACCAGCAAGAATGAAGGGAAAGACGCTACATACTGGTCATATGATAAAGTGGGCATGTTCTCGACGAGCTCTAGTGCGAACACGTTGTCACGGTGTAGGCCCTATCCTCGCAGGATAATTTGGTTGTAACTACTCGGCAACGTCGTTTGAGATCACAACTTGGTTATTGAAGAGACAAAATGCCAACAGTTCAACTGAGGAGACGAAGGGAGTGGCGCCGGCATGGTCATCTGGTCAGCGGCGGAGTGGCAACGTGAAGATAACAAGGCGTGCATGCCGTTCCCAATCTGGACAACACCTTGAAAATCGTGGGATCATTCGAGATGCAGCGTGGTCGATTAGGCGCTCGAACCAACCCCAAACATCCTCGGCGTACAAAAGACTCTTCAAGAAATGGAGCACAACGAAATCGTCTCCAATTCGTGAGCAAATCGCTCTTGGTCCCGTAGCCTTCCTGATGATGATTCTCGATTCTAGCCCGGGTTCCACAGCGCCCCGACCCTCCGAAATTGGGGTCGATTATGGAGCGACGTTCGGTCAAAATCCGTCTATGGGCAGCACTCAAAACGCCGAATCTCGCAGAGGCCGATCCCGGGTAGAGGTAACTGGTGCGTACTTAAATCCCACAATCGTTCAAGCCTTGATATATATTTAATCTTTTTGCTAGTTCTCCAAGCACGAAACGTTCCCCATATCAAGACTACCTTTGGCAAGAAGAGGGAGTTCTTTGTCACTATATCTTATGGGGCAACAACGAAGACTAGGAAACAGACTAAGAAGAGGACGAAAAGTGTTCATACTGACGGGCAGACGGCGGTGTGGGACCAGAGGCTTGACCCTTTGTAGGAATCTCTTTTTTTCAATCACATCTTTCGGCTGAAATTTCCTATCAGTTTCGTACAGTCGTCTTCACATCTTATTCTGTGTCTATATGCGAAGCGGTTAGCGAGAAGTGATGTCCTTATCGGCACGCTTGAGATGGCGATACCCGAATCCGAGAATAGTTCGCATATTCAATACAAGATTCTCATTCATACGACTAACTGAACACCTCACATGTAGACATTTCCGTTTCCCTCAACGATGGCGACGGAGAAGCTGGACCATCGACGCCGCCAGTCACACTCGACTTGAAGATCGCCGTGTCGGCGAACGGGACCTCTCCGAGCGACCCCCAAACAATACCGACCGAGACAGACGACACTCCCGCAGGAGAAGTTCCTAAACCCACTATCGCCCCGGATCCTGGTTCATCCTCTGCTTCCGATCATTTTCCACCTCCGCCAGATCACCTTCCCGATCAGAGTAACAGTGATATGCCACAGGATCAAGGAGAGACGTCCCTTGTCGACTCGGAGAAGGCTCAAGTTGTTCTCGTTCGTGTTGATGAAGTCAACAAGTCGATCGACCGATCGAATACATGGGAAGGGGCTGTTGAGAAGATCAAGTGGGTCATGGATATTCTGAGCCCAGTTGCAGAGGTGCGCGTGGTATTCGTTTTGCATATCGTCGACTAAGCCAACTTGCGCTCTCAGCTGCATCCGATTGCACAAATGGCGTATAAAGTGCTTTCAGTGATCCCCGAGGTATGCCGAGTATTTGTGTTATTGTCGGAAGGAAACACTTATGATGGATACCAGGAACTCTTAAAACAGTATGAACGCGACAACAATGTACGAACGCTACTCAAGAGCATGCATGACGCGTTTGATTTCGCAAACCATGAAGACACTCTGAAATCCATTAAGCCCAAGTCGAAGCAGGCCGACATCCTTACCCTCATGTTGCGGGATGTCTGTAGTTGCAGTGACTTCATCCAATCATATATCAAGGACTCGCGGTTCTGTACGTTATCTTCACCTACTTCATTGGCCAATTCGAACTTACTATCTTCAGTGGTGCGGATGGCGAAAAGTATGGGCAAGGGAGTGGAAGAAAAAATTCAAGAGTTGTCCACCGCCTTTGTCGAGAATCGAAGGGCCTTTATGGATCAAGCCGTCATAACTACAGAGATAACTGCGTTCCAAATTCTAAACGATGTGGGAAACATCTCGACCAAGGTTGACGGTATATCTACTCAGCTTGAGTGGGTGTCAAGCCAAGTTTCAGATGCTGGTACGTAGTTGTGGACGCCCGGGAGTTATCAAACTGATGATCGTCCCAGCGGTAGATGCAAAAGTCGAACAAATACCATATAGGACAGGCTCGCGCTTCGCCCCAGACAAGGGCTGTCTTCCGGGAACACGCACGGCATTCCTCGACTTCATTGTCGATTGGGTGAACAATCCCGCTTCCGAGCGTGGTCTCGTTCTTTTCGGCCAGGCAGGCACGGGAAAGTCGTCCATCGCACATGAGATCGCGCGTCGCTTCGATGAAATGGGCCGTCTTACCTCGTCCTTCATCTTTGTACGGAAGGAGCAATCCAAGACCGAGGCTCACCATCTCTTTACGAATATTGCTCGCAATCTCGCCGACCGCTATCCGCTGTTCAAAACCGCGCTTGGAAGGATCGTAAAGGACAACACGTCGCTTCGACTCGACACACGCGACTATGGCACACTCTTTCGCCACCTTATTCACGAACCTCTTAAAGATCTGCACATCGTCGGTCCTATTCTTGTTGTGATCGATGCCTTGGACGAGAGTGGGGCCACAACCGGCGAAAACGGGTTACACAGATTCCTCGCCAATCACCTCTTCGAACTGCCATCTAACTTCCGTGTACTCATCACCTCGCGGCCAGAGGGTGAGATCGAGCCTGCGTTCCTAAAGCGGAATCAGTCGTCATCAAATACATGAACGATGACGCGCTGGGGGCCACAACACACGATATTCTCACCTTCCTTCGGAAGAGGCTCGCTTCAGATGATTTCGAACAGTATGGCGAAGCGCTGGCAGGAAGGGCAGAGGGGTTGTTTCAGTGGGCGGCGGTCGCCTGTGGATACATCCGAGAACCCAAGACCGTTCGTAGGAAAAAAGAGCGAATCGAGTATCTCTTAAAATTGGATGCTGATCACCATGGACAAGATCCGCTGAACGAGTTGTACAAAGGCGTCCTCGAGACATACTTTAAGGACGAAGAGGCACTATTTCGCTCTCTGGTTGGACAGCTCCTTGCTGCTTTTGAACCTCTCTCCATCCGCTCATTGACCACACTGCAACGACACGCGCCCGACGACGACGACGCTCCGAATTCAATTGTCGAAACGCTCAGTCAGCTCGGGTCATTGCTGAGTAATGTGACTTCGTCTGACGATACGCTCCCGATCGTTCCTCTCCATACCTCATTCCGCGATTTTGTGACGAATAAAGAGAATAGCGGCGATTTTTACGTTGATCTTCGTGTCGCGCACCGCCAATTGGCCAACTCTTGTCTCGGTCTAGCGCTCGTTGAGCTGAAGTTCAACATCTGCAATCTCGAATCGTCATACGTTGCCAATAAAGATGTCGAAGGCCTCGAGTCGCGGATTGTGAAACACCTGCCACCTGCGCTGTCGTATGCTTGTCGTTTTTGGGACGATCATTTGGAACGTCTTGATTTCGAAATCGATCTGTTTGGCAAACTTCAACGTTTCTTCGACGAGAAGTTTCTGTATTGGTTGGAGGCACTTAGCTTAATGAGGGACGTGGGTCTTGCTCCGCGAGCGCTTTCGTCTCTGAGTGTATGGTTGGCCTCCAGTCAAGGTGTGAGTATAACTGTTAATTGATGAAGCGGGCGAACAACTAATAGCTCTGATGGCAGCAGGTTCCTCGAGCAGAGCTAGACAGATTGAGGTGGTTCATCAACGACGCGTCTGTGTTTGTGCGGCATTTTGGGATGGCGATGGCAAAGAGTGCAGCACATGTGTATCTTTCCTGCCCTACCATTTGCGCCGACGAAATCGCTTGTTTCTAAGCATTACTCCGGTTCATTTCCTCGTACCCTGCGGGTGGAACGTGGGCGATTGTCTGGTTGGCCATCATCGGAGATGGTGATTTCAAATGTTGGAGATCAGGTCAATTGCATTGCACTCTCGCCGGATGGCCAGCGGATCGTCTCAGGCTCTTCCGATTTCACAATTCGTGTGTGGAACGCCACGACGGGAGACACGGAGGCAGGCCCATTTTCTGGGCACACGCATTGGATCGCGTCTGTGGGATTCTCGCCAGATGGCCAGCGGATCGTCTCAGGCTCTTTGGACGGAACAATTCGTGTGTGGAACGCCACGACGGGAGACACGGAGGCAGGCCCATTTTCTGGGCACACGGATTCGATCACGTCTGTGGGATTCTCGCCAGATGGCCAGCGGATCGTCTCAGGCTCGGACGATCGAACAATTCGTGTGTGGAACGCCAGGACGGGAGACACGGAGGCAGGCCCATTTTCTGGGCACACGTCTTCGATCACGTCTGTTAGATTCTCGCCAGATGGCCAGCGGATCGTCTCAGGCTCTTGGGATCGAACAATTCGTGTGTGGAACGCCACGACGGGAGACACGGAGGCAGGCCCATTTTCTGGGCACACGCTTTCGATCACGTCTGTGGGATTCTCGCCAGATGGCCGGCGGATCGTCTCAGGCTCTTTGGATCGAACAATTCGTGTGTGGAACGCCACGATGGGAGACACGGAGGCAGGCCCATTTTCTGGGCACACGCTTTCGATCAGGTCTGTGGGATTCTCGCCAGATGGCCAGCGGATCGTCTCAGGCTCGGACGATCGAACAATTCGTGTGTGGAACGCCACGACGGGAGACACGGAGGCAGGCCCATTTTCTGGGCACACGGATTGGATCACGTCTGTGGGATTCTCGCCAGATGGCCAGCGGATCGTCTCAGGCTCTTTGGATGGAACAATTCGTGTGTGGAACGCCACGACGGGAGACACGGAGGCAGGCTCATTTTCTGGGCACACGGATTGGATCAGGTCTGTGGGATTCTCGCCAGATGGCCAGCGGATCGTCTCAGGCTCTTCCGATCTCACAATTCGTGTGTGGAACGCCAGGACGGGAGACACGGAGGCAGGCCCATTTTCTGGGCACACGGATTGGATCACGTCTGTGGGATTCTCGCCAGATGGCCAGCGGATCGTCTCAGGCTCGGACGATGGAACAATTCGTGTGTGGAACGCCACGACAGGAGACACGGAGGCAGGCCCATTTTCTGGGCACACGGATTCGATCACGTCTGTGGGATTCTCGCCAGATGGCCAGCGGATCGTCTCAGGCTCTTTGGATCGAACAATTCGTGTGTGGAACGCCACGACGGGAGACACGGAGGCAGGCCCATTTTCTGGGCACACGGATTCGATCACGTCTGTGGGATTCTCGCCAGATGGCCAGCGGATCGTCTCAGGCTCGCACGATCGAACAATTCGTGTGTGGAACGCCACGACGGGAGACATGGAGGCAGGCCCATTTTCTGGGCACACGCATTCGATCACGTCTGTGGGATTCTCGCCAGATGGCCAGCGGATCGTCTCAGGCTCTTCCGATTTCACAATTCGTGTGTGGAACGCCACGACGGGAGACACGGAGGCAGGCCCATTTTCTGGGCACACGCATTCGATCACGTCTGTGGGATTCTCGCCAGATGGCCAGCGGATCGTCTCAGGCTCGGACGATGGAACAATTCGTGTGTGGAACGCCACGATGGGAGACACGGAGGCAGGCCCATTTTCTGGGCACACGGATTCGATCATGTCTGTGGGATTCTCGCCAGATGGCCAGCGGATCGTCTCAGGCTCTTTGGATCGAACAATTCGTGTGTGGAACGCCACGACGGGAGACACGGAGGCAGGCCCATCTCCTGGGCAGACGCGTTCGCTTTCGTCTGTGGGATTCTCGCTAGATGGCCAGCGGATCATCTCATCAGGAGATAAGTCAATCCATGTGTTGGATTTTACGACAGAAAGCCTGATAATTACCACACAGGTCGACTTTACGGACCAGTCTATGATAGACGACGACGGATGGATTCGTGGCGATGAGGGCGAACTTTTAATGTGGATTCCACCGACGCATAGGGCAAATCTTCATCGGCCGCGTAATATCTGGGTCGCTGGCAAACACGACACCCGCTTAGATCTTTCTAATTTCGTCCGCGGACGTAGTTGGACGAGTTGTATTGACTCCTAGGAGATAGAACCACTACGGCAATCTGTCCTTTCTTACAGCGTTTGAAGTGTAATTGTACGGATTAGTTGCACGGATCAGGTCAGAGCGCATCAAGGCACTATTGTTGCTGGACAACTTTGCGTTGGTACTGGCAATTGTGACTCGTTAGCTGTGAGCGCATTCATATTGAATCAACAGCGGGGTATGGAATTGGCCGAGACTATTGCAGACAACCTTGAAGCACGCGCGGCCTCCCAGTTGATGGTAACCAAACGGGGTTGGTGTCGTATGTAGTACGGGTGCAGGGGTGCGGCACCTCGTATACTTAAATAAATAAGAGTTCTAACCCGAACCATCTACTACCGAGACATTCTCACCGGTGGCCAGACAAGGGGCCATGTATTGAGGATGAATTTGTGTTTCAGGCGGTGCAGTCGCGGCCTTGCATGTACATGTCACGACTAATAAACACAGATCTTCGACCTATAGGTCACCTCAGATAGTCACTTACTACGGTGAGGGGAAGATCTTCCGAAGATATGTCAAAGTCCTGGGTGGAGACAGGTGGCGAAGAGTGGAATGGACAGGAATCGGAGGAGTGCTCGAAGGAACGGGAAGACCAGACCCGAAATCACCTAACATAGACCCCAACAAGACTCGATTTACACCTTGCGGGCCTGGACGCGGACCACAACATATAAACTGTCCAATCTGCGTGACTTTCGACGCTTTGTACCACATGTCGGCCAGCACAGTTGGCGAGGGAGGCGCTATTTTGGTGGCGAAGTCATGTATGCGGCTTACTCCAATTTCCAAAAAGGTTATCCGTGAGTCCGTCCGGTGACCGTGATATGTGGGGACGGGCTCTTTTTCGAGCAAAACGCGTGATCGCGTAAATGTCACAAAGCCCCGACTTGCGACGATCCTACCAAACGCGAAAAGTAGTTGGTAGCGGGCAAGGCGCCTCAGTTCAACTCAATTGAACGCCTCGTTGACGAGCGCATGGTTTCTACGAATGCTAATAAACGAGTACTGCAACAAGGGAAACGAATATGTTAGTCAACACCCAAGCCCCGGACTTCGAAACAACACACCTCTGCCAGCTCTGGCCGCACACCGCGCACGAGGTTGATGTACACCAGGTTCGGCTCCGTCCAGAATGGCCTGAGGCCCGCCGCCCCCAGCGACGCCTACCAGCGCGCAAAGTACTCAGAGTTCTCATGACCTTCGCGCGCGTGGATCTCGAGCTGTAGCTGGCCTACGGGAAGCACGTCTCCCTCGGCGGCGGCGGAGTGTGCGCTGAGGAACGTTGTGAGCCCGTCGAATTCTCCGCCCTCAATGTCGATCAGACTCGATCTTGAAGATGTCGATGAACGTGTGTCCTGATATTCCCCTGTCATTAGCGCTTTTCGTGGAGGAGCGGAAGTCGCGCGCGGACGCACCGTTGAGATCCATGAGCCAGTCGAGCGTCCAGTATTTGGGGTTGTCGTGATCTTCGTGGTTGTTTGTCCCGCCGAGCGCGAAGGGCTTGAAATGAGCCCGGTCCCGAACTTCCGGATCGCCGCCACATGTCCAGTTTAGCAGGGTAGAGGCAGGGAGGAGAGGGTATGAACGCTGTTAACGCTATAGTCATATCCCCAGACCTCACATCCCGCTCCGCGCTTCAGCAGTGTCGATTCGAACGAAGACTCGCCGTTGATATCTATGACATAAAGAGAAGAAGAGAAGCCGAAGTCAGTCCTTTCTGCGGAATCGGAAGAAAAGAAGGACGAAATGAAACAGTCTGAAGGAATAGATCATGCATTTGTCTTCTTGGCCCAGACCGCAGACGCATTTCTCTCCGTTGCCCAACGTACCGACGCGCTGCACGCGATGGGGGTACTGGAAAGCGGAATGAAAAATCCCCTATCGCGATGGCGTTCCGACCTCAGTCTACTGACAATAATCAAGTCGGATACGGGCCACGAATAGACGATGCACATATTGCATAGAATTCTCCATATGTCGGATACCCATGGGGATCGAACACAGATGGTGTGAGATCAATAAAAAGGGCGAGCCCGCACACATGCGTGGGTGTGCGTGTGTGCTTGTGCAAGTGGGAAGGTAAAATGCTACTTACGGGTCGACGGCATCGTCTCTGGGTTCCCACTTGAAGAACTCCAGTTGTTCCTGTATGCCCACCGCATAGAGCACCTCCTCGTCCGTCAGCCAAGTATGGAGAGAGGTTCAAAGGCGTCGCGGTAGTATGACGAATAACCATTTAAGGTTGCCGAATATGGCCGGAGAAAGATGTCAGCGACGGTGATCAATATCACGATAGTAAAGGACGGTCGGACGGGGTAGCATAGTAAAGACGTGCTCGTAAGGAAAAAGACGATAGAAAGGAAAAGAGAGTGAGGTTTTTATTAATGAGTGGTGTGTCAAGAAGCCTACTAGAAGGAGACCGTGAAGACTCCACCTCGACACGCCACATTTCGGACGCCTCGATGCAATATTCCAACAACCAATCACTCTGGGTATCCCATCCATAAATGTATATATAAGGCCAGCCGATCGTCAGTATGAGCGTCCATGGCCAACCGACCTCAACAATCATAGTACGCATCAGCTCCGTCTGCTGCCTCGTAAACGAGACAATGATTCCCGCGGATATTCATGAACTAGTATTGCAATCAGTGGATCAGTTACGTTTCCCAAAGTGAAGAGAGGGTACGCACCTCGGCAAGTCTTGGTTTCCCTCCTGTGTTGTAGTTCACGTACACCAAGTTTGATTCTTTCAAGAACGGCCTCATGCCGGCCGCCTCGAGCGCAGCCCACCGGTCGTGGAAGAAGTCAAAATTGCCATAGTCATCCCGCGCGTGCAGCTCGATCTGCAGCTGCCCGATTGGGAGCGTCGTGCTCGAAAACGGGCTCAGCGGCTTATGCGTCGCCAGGAATGCGGTCAGCGTGTAAACTTGGCGCCCTCAAAATCATTCTTGAGCACGTCGATGAATGTGTGGCCTGGATTCTCACACAAGATTGGATCGTGAGACCCGACGAGGGGAATGGAGAGGCAGGCCTACCGTTCAGCACGAGATTAGAGTTTTTGATCTCAGGACCAAATTGTGCACATGTCAGCTCAGGACATATTGGTCGAACTTCAGAGAAAATGCACGCTGTCCACGGTAAAGTCGTACCCCCACACTTCACAACCCGGGGCACGCTCCTCCAGCAGCGCAGCCTCGAATGACGAGTAGATGACGTATTTTTCTTGCTTCGCGATGCGCTCCATACCGCATACCCACTTGCCGCCATCGCCGAGCACGCCGATTCGCTCGACGTGGTGCGGGCACTGGAAGGACGGGATGAAGAAGTCCCCTGCACGGAGAGGTTACGTCAACACTAGAACAGTGGGTGATTAATGTAGGTGGCGACATTACATATTGTGTATTGTAGCTCCCCGTGGCAGGGTACTCAGACCTCAAATCGAATACTGTCAGCCAAACAAGTTTGTGGCAGGAGTAGGAACGAGGGCGCGTCGTGTGATCAAGCACCCAGCACATCGCCCATGGAGCTCTCTCCCAACCGTGCCTCAAAGGGAGGGGTGCGTTCCGAACAAGAATGGCACAAAACGAAAACGAGTGCTGTTCTGTACTCATGATTCAATCTCCTCCTTACTCGGGTCATGCTTCTTGATGAGCCCTTGGCGTGCTTTCAGCGTTGCAGCGTATCTTGTCTCCTCGTGCAGACGCGCAGCGAGCGAGGCCACAGGTGAGACTGTACGGGTCTCGGTAGTACAGCGCCCCAATTCCGAACGAAGGCGCCTGGAAGAAGATGCTGAGGATGACGAGACCAATCACTGTGAGGAGTGGGGGCGCACGGTGCATGGTGCCATGGATGCCAGTAGGAGGGCGACAAGCGTTTGCGATAAGATAAGTCAGTGAGGAACGAAGGGATGTTGAAGTACTGAAGTTGAGGGGAGTGGAAAAATGCCATCTGGTGATGGAGTGGATCGGTTATATGTCGATGGGATGAGAAGTTGTTTTCAGAGTCAGAGTGATCGCCAATAGAGACGAGTGAAGGAATGAATGGAACGGAGGGATCGGGAAAACCAAAGTTCTTACTCAAAGTTGCAGACCATGACTACTGTATAATCTGTGTCACTCAACGCTTGGCGCCACACGACATCGGCCATCAGAGGGGCGAAATCAGTAAGGGATAATTGTCGTCTATATGGAGAACTTGCAAGGGACAGACACAAAGTGCGTACGGGTGTGCTAGTTGGTAGATCGGTCAACTGAAGGCTCGCATGTGCCCCCCATTCCGACACCAGACAAAGACGGAATCTACACATGCAACATATGTCACACGAAAGTTCGGGCTGGTCGCGGAGGTCACAAGAACTTCATGCAACATAGGGGCTCGCCCAGATGCTTGAGGGCAGCGAAAAAGGGCGAGTTGAAGTCCCAAGAAAGCCAGACTAGGAGCAGAATGAGAACACTCCATTCATACTTCACGAAAACCTCGACAAAACCTACGTGCGATGGGCCAAAGGATGGGTCAAACCAAGTGCAAGATGGCAAGCAAAATGGACTTGGATCCGATGATTCATCCGAGGTCGCATTGACATCGACAACAACTTCTGTGCGTGCGAACTTCTGTGCGAGCGCAACCCAATTGGCCCAGTCTAGTCCCCTTCCGACATCTCCCGATGTATCCTCCCTTCCGACGTCAGGTCTGCCACACGAACTTAGTGGGATCACTGTCAGCAGACGACGTGACTTCCAAGTCGGCACACCCTGACGGACATGTGTTAACACCGTTAAACAGCACCTGTGCAGCACAAGAGCTGCCATCGCATATTAATATTCCCTTAATATTCCCGAGGCAGAAGAAGGCGACGATATTGATTGCGTCGTTTTGGCATCGGCGGCATCTGACACCCCACCATCTGACCCCGATGGTGCACCTCCCCAAAAACCGCGGATGTACTGGGCTAAACCATTTGAGTCTCTGGGAGAGTACGGGCTGGGAGAGTTGGGGGGCAGCGATGAGAGAGATGTTGGAGACAAGTCCGAGTCTGCGACACTGGCAGGTGCTGTCAGAGATGCCGTAGCGGAGTCAAACGAACACGCACCTAGTATCTCCCCATTTCCATCACTTGCTTGACGCTGATGATAACCCCCTCCTCTCAGTTGCTAACATCGGCGTCCCAGTGTTGCCACCAACAGACATTCCGGCATGCCGTACTTCTGGTGTGACCAAACATCCTACTGGGACCGAAGACGAGGGTGGGGGTCTCCTTAAGGGCACACCAATGTCGGAGTTTGGATGCAAACGGAAACTGTGCACAATATGCACAACATTTCTGCGTGCTTGTGTGGGAAGTCGGCAGGACCATCAGCAGCGCAGATGGCTGGTGATGAGGTGGTTTGCTGCAGAGCTGCCAGTTGTGAAACAAAATGGGTGAGAAACACATTCAGTCACAAGTATACCGATATTAAACTATACCAGTATCATATCACATGCGTTGGGCTTTCATTCTCACCTACGAGCTGGACTTGCGAAGTGTGCCAGAGCGACACGGGCATACTGAAACGGAGGTGTATGTGAGGGGCTGCGCCAATTACCAAGCCGATTGCTGTACGCTACCGAGTGATGTCTGGGCTGGGTACGAGTGTATTCAGGTGTTGTGCAGTTCTGTGTTGCGTGGTGACGTACTCTGGTGAGAGTGGCGCGTATGGTTGCCCTCAGATGATGAACGGGTGGGGAAACCCCGGTCGATGAGAGACGGAAAATGCAGACAGGTAGTGACATCAAAATCAAAGCGCGTCGGAGACGCTCACCGCACGCGGGGGCTCGAGAGGACTTGGCACGTAAGTGTGGATGCGCGGTCGACAAGCAAAAAGGCAGAAAGTCGGCGGAGTTCTTATTATGAGCAATACATAGTACGTAGTCCCCTAGATCGGAAACAAGACGGCTCTACCGTCTACCATTATCATCGTACAAGCTACGACTAGGCCCACTGCGCCCAGTACCACGGTGTTGATACCCACGCGCACACCCGGCGGCGCCACATTCGCACCGGGACTGCCAGCCGCCGACCAATCTCGCCACGCGGATTGGAGCATCAGAGTGAAGGCTTGGCCCTCGGGGCTCTGCGCGCCTTCGGCTACAAAGTTAAGAGGGTTAACGACGGGCGCGAGCCAGCCGTCATCCGTAAAGTGTGGCGTGCTCGCGAACGCATTCGACGCCGTCGACTCTGACCCTGGCGCGGACCCTGTCGAAGAGGGCGCCGTGCTCGAAGATGTCGTGCTCGAGGTTGCCGTGCTCGAGGTGTTCGAGGACCGCGATGTCGAGGATGTCGAGGAGGACGTGACCACGGGCCCAGGGTCGCCTGACGCGATGGCAGACGTACCGTTCGCAGCAAAGAGCGCCGCACGCGTGCGCTCCGCTTGCCGGACATACTTCTTGTTGCCGGTGAGAAGCGCGAAGCGGTAGACGGTGGCAGCGAGCAGGGCGCTACTCGACGCGTCGTCGAAATTGTTAGCATAGTTCTGGTCTGCGTAGTTCTTGAATAGACCATTGGCTTGCTGTGAGGGGCGTGCGGACGCATGAGACGCGACGCGTTAGTATGGCGGGTGATGGAGACGTACGAGATGCGGGTACATCGCGCTATGAATCTCCGCGACCCAGTTGCCAAGATCCTTGATCTGATTCTTTAAGTCATGAGAAAAGGGTGAACTTTTGAGCGTCCCAAGCACGCGCAGCATCCCTGCTGCCGCCCACGCGTTGCCTGAACAACCACATCGATCATCTTGTGTGTGAGTGTGATATGCTGCTACGCACCGGTTGACCAGTGTCCCGAGTCTGTGCCATTCGTACCCAGGACGATGTGCTGCCATAGTCCGCCGGCCGAGTTGTCACGGAGGTAGTTGCGGTACAATTTAACCTGTTCGCTTGCTGTCGGGGCTCCTCATCAAAGGCGAGGTCGGGGAATACAAACGTACCTGGTTGTACGCTTCCTGCAGCATCGACTGGTTTCCCGTGGTTATGCCATAATATGCGAGGAAGGGGGGCACCATGTACACCGAGTCACTCCTGTCGCAACGGGCAGCATGTAAGGTAACAGAAACGCACATAAATGGGCCGAAAGTAGCCAGCAGACGGCGTACCAAAGCTGCACCTGTGAAGCAACATGCGAGATGGCACCGTCGTGGGTCTTCAATACCGCCGGGCCAAACAGATATTGGATCTGGGCGGTGGCCGCGGCAGCGTAGTACTCGCCGCCAAGATTGGTCCAGTTGGCAATCAGGACGGCTGTCCCAATGCTAGCGGGGTCGCCCACGCTGGAATCCCCCAGTATAAGGGGCTGGCCAGAGCCATTACTCGGTGGAGGGGGTAGTGCCGCGACAGCGTTTCGCGCGATTGTGAAGACATCGGCGAGGGTATCGTTCAGGGAAGAATCCAGGTAGGGGGGAGGGGGGAGGGGTATAGAAGGGGTGAGTACAGAAAACGAGGGAGCGGAGAGCTCGAGGAGAGCTTGAGCGCGGGTGCCGAGCTCCCAACTGATGGGACGTGATATGAGATAGATGTAAACCAGATAGAGGCGGGAAACAGCTGACCTGTGGGTCGCACCTTCTGCAAGGCGTTGTTGCACAGTGTCAATTTGATGGCTCGTGAGACCCTGCGCCGACAC
This sequence comes from Lactarius sanguifluus, assembly GCA_021527775.1. Taxonomy (NCBI): domain Eukaryota; kingdom Fungi; phylum Basidiomycota; class Agaricomycetes; order Russulales; family Russulaceae; genus Lactarius; species Lactarius sanguifluus. Next base: position 350,996 of record JAKEYF010000011.1, on the reverse strand, counting down.
GTAGACCAGAAACAGAGCTGAGAGGGCACTCCAAGAGATAAACATGTTGGGAGGTGGTTGACGATCAAGATAGAACCTGAGCACGAAGCCGAGCACGAAGCCTAGTGGAGCGTGTCCATGTCTTGGCTACTTCACTTGGCCCACAGACAGTCTAAATTTAGCGTGTCATTCGGAGTGCTGCAGATGCGATTTTCGCGAATAAGTTCCATATCGCCATTTTCACACAGCCTCAGTAATGGAAGCCAAATGCTGCGACACTCGTGATACTTTCCTGAAGCTAGCTCATCGCGCCTCACGACGTGCTACTGCCGGTTGCCAAGACCAGAGACCAGTAGTAGGAAATCCAAGTTGAGCCAGTGGGGCCTGCGCCACTTCGCGCCACACCATCCCTATTCAGCCGGACCGCCTAGGCCCGCCCATCTATCTCTTCCATGGTTCGTCTTATCACACACAACCTCCTCGCCTGCCACGCCAAAGGCTGTACGACGAACAACTATCCTCTCAAGTTCAGCAATGTAAAGCTTGCTTTGCGTGAGGCTGACTTCAACCCCGACTTTCTTCGCGGCTTCCTTCCCAGAATTGAATGGGATGCACTTGTCCAGGCTTCTCGTGAGGTAAACAAAAATTCGTCGAATCAGTTAGCCCTTCCACATCTATATTCAAATCGCCCAAAGCCAAATTAAACACGTTCTTCTCATGTCATTTCCTTTATTTTAAGATCGGCGATTTGTCGCTACCGCTCGAGCAACCAGAGATGCTTGACGATGACCTCCTGAAGCAGTTACACCACAGTGCTCCTCGAGGTCTGTGCAAATTCTCGTCGTCGCGTCCCGCACCCCGTCTTTCTGACCATGCACCCACAGACTCACGTCGACGAAGGCTCCATGACGTGCCCCAACTGTGGACACGTCTACCCCATTTCGAACGGAATTCCAAATATGGTACGCATTATTTGCAGGAGTCCACTGTTCACCAAAGGTGTCACCTATCTGATGTCCTCCTGCTTAGTTATTGGCAGAGCATGAGATAGGGTAGCATTCCTCCTCTCTGTCTGTCCATCTGTTATAAACGGCAGTCCGAGTCGCGAGACAAGAAGGAGAGTAGATAGATCAGATGGGAGCAGAATAGAGACTAAGAACATGAGATGGGCCGATGGATTATCGATAATGTAGACGCAAACAAACGAAGACGGGTTCGAGACGCCTAAGATAGAGGCACACGGGAGAAAGGGAGAGCAATAACGCAGGAACAGTGAAGCTGATGAATTACATTCGAGGTTAGATGTATTAGGAGTAGTTGTAGGCATTCTAAGGTGCACCGAGATGCGCTGGTTGTTGGCATTGACGAGGCCTATGAGCATATTCACGACTACTAGATATAAGCAAAAATGGCATATAGCTAGATCAAGTAGCGACAATCCACATAATTAGGCCACAGTTATTCCCAAGTTATACGTACATAGAGAGTAATAGATGTCAACCCAAGCCTGAGGGGGAGATGTAGATAAGAGTAGGAGAGAGAATAGGAAACGCGGAGACACGCAAACAAACGGACGTACGGACGCAGACGCCGACAGATATCGTTACCGCAAAAGTAAAAGCATGGATATTCATATTCATTTTCGTACGCGTGTACGGTATATATAACGAGTTTAGTCAGTTAACAGTCAATATCTTATAACGGTCACCCGAGCTCGCTTCTGCAGTGACCCCAGCGCCTCGTCGTCCACCGTGCACCTGAACAATACCACCTGCAACCCAGATCGCGCGCTCACAGCTTCCACCAGCTCCGCGCCTACATTCACCTCGTGGTTAGCCACAGCAGTACTTGCGCCAGTAGTGCCGACGCTGTCCGGGGGCGCCGCGGCAGCGGCGCAATGGACTGCTACAATGAATGACGAAGATCGACTGAAGGTGGGGGAGGAGAAGTGGGTCCACAGATACGGAGAGCACGCGGAGGACCGACACACATTCGGGACTGGGTTGCAAGCACAGGGTCTTCACAGATGGCAACGCGATAAGCAACGCCTTCCATTGCTCCGCAGCGTCCTTCGCGCTGAACGCGCGCCAAGGCCAAGTGTCGATTGCAGGTCCTTGGCACGATGGAGAGGAACTCGATACGTGCGGTGTGGAGATGCGCGCACAAACGCGCAAGAAAGAAGAACGAGAACGTGCTGGGGCGGGCGGACGGGTCATTTACCCGCGGGTCAAAGGAGCTGCCAGACCAGCTGACGCGAAACAAAAACAGCGCGTCCTCGCACCTTGACACGTTGACACTTCCAGAGACCGTCCGGGACCACATCTCCAACGAGCCGCACTCGGGCCCGCCCGTCACGTGTGCGACCCGCAGGCCGCCGTCGTCGATGCCCGGTGCAGAGTCGGGTGGGACGAGGGTCGGCACAGCCTTGAACATGTTTGCCAAGCGGTTCCAGCTCCGGACGTCGCCCTTCTGCCATAAGAGATGTTTGCGTAGCGTAGGGGGTGCATCGATGCGCGAGGAGAGTATAACGAGGCGGCGCGGGGTAGTGTCGTGGAAGGAGAGCAGCGAAAGGCGTCGCAGAGGCACCCGCAGAGGCGGGTCTGTGTCGTCCCATACATCGTAAATGTGCTCTATGCACAGCACCTCGAGTAGCGGCATCGAACACAGAGCCATGAGCAGCTCGAATAGCTCGGTACTTGCACCGGTTGTGAAGTGCGTGATACGAGTGAGGAGCCGGCCCGGTGCGTTGATGCATGCGGGGGATTTTTCGAATGTGAGGTAGCGAAGGTTTGGAGCCTTTCGGCCAAAAAATGCCTTTGGGAGGTCGACGGACTGTCCATCGCGGGCGATCAACCTTAGGCTAAGTGACTCGAGTGGGGACGGACTGCGGAGGCGGCCGAGGACCCTGACGATGTCGTTGGGGCTGCCGGAAAGGCGGAGGGTGCGTATCCTGGATGTTGTGGTGAGCAGCTCCGAGGCAGCGAGCAAACCGATCCCGTCCCCGCAGCTGGCGCCAATGCTTATGTCAATACACATGAGGAGCGGGGCGGAGCGCTCCATCATGGCCCGCGACCAAGAGGCGGAGAGGTCCGGAGTGATGGACGACCAGAGCTCAAGCAGACCGAGCGCAGCTGAGCGCCAGTAGCCACAGACATACGTTATCGCTATCCATGGCGGTTGACCAGGCGAACTGTATATTAGTGGAAAAGAAAGATCCGCCAGGAAAAGAAAGATCTTTTGAAGAAGCTCTGGGGGGAGCTGGAGTGCTACGTGCCTGCATGCAGCATGTTGCGAGTGTTAAAAACAGAAGGTAAAGACTCGATAGTGGTACTCAACATACCAATGCGGCGGAGCATCCTTCCATAGCGACTCGGAGGTGGGCCAGGTGGCAAATGCAAGCCTCAGGCTGCTAGTCTCGGACGTGTCTCCTCGAGCTAACATAATGGGGGAGGGAGAACAGAATAAATTGTTGAAGGAGATCCGAGTCCTGCAAGGATAAAGTAAAGGATGCACGCTTTCTGAAGGTGATTTGTTAGGTACTCTACACGTAACAAAAGCTCACCTTGGTCTACGTCTTCCTTCGAGGCGTCTCTAACATCATTGTGTTGACTACGCGACACGTCAAATTATACTGTACCAGTGTACGTGGTACAGCGCCACACCCTCGCGCCGAACAGAACATGCCAGTGCCTGATGAGATTTTTCCCACCAAAAAGGAAGAAACTTAAATTCAGCATCATGTACCCTGTGTTAGATCTATCGTGTGAGAGGTTCCTAGTGAACGCCTCCCATATATAAACTCGTCAATTCGCAGACGCTCCCAACATCGGGTTCTTGCCAGGAGATGCCTGCCCAGCAGATAAACGCCATGTACTTCCCATCGCCTTCTTACAATACACCGCCCGGGTGTCCACAACCGGAAAAAATACACGTCGTATTTCAGCATGAAAGAAAGACCCGCCGTGTTTCGCCAGCAGGCGGAACATTATGCCACGACGATGCGTGAATCTCGGGTTATGCCCTCTTGGATCGCCGCGAAGGTGTCCTACGTATGGAGCAACAGATAAGCAACAGCGACTCCCAAAAAGTCAGATAGTTAGGGGCACTCACTCGTGCACCTCAATGCGAACACTGGGTCGACTCAGCACCGACGCGGCCCGGCGGTGCTCACGGTCGCGGTGATGCGTGCCCGTGTATACGGAGCCCGCCTTCATGGGATTTCCGTCCTTGTCATTGGTCCCCGAAATGCGCCGCACGCGACGCTCGGGCTGCTTTCCTTTGGAAATGGCTGATCGCAGAGGCGGCCGTTCCTCTTCGGGAGGGGGTATCAAGCGTGGTGGGGGACTCGGCGCATTTCTGCGGCTCGGTCCGCCGACGGTGATCGCGACGGGTTGTGAGGGCGGGAGGAGCGGCATGGACGATGATGGGCCTGCTACCTGCGAAGGCAGACGCATGGATCGACGCGACCTCCTGGCGATGTCGCTCGTTGTTCGCTGCAAAAAGAGTAGGACATCGTGAGACAGCGCGTCAACCGTTTGGCGCAGGTACGAACCTTCGAGGAGCCTCAAGTCCGCCTCACGGTGGAAACTCTGCATGAGCGCAGAGTACCGCTTGACCTGCCACCCCATCTGAGCGGCACGGGCCTTGTTCCCCTGCACTTGCGCCCACTGCTTCTCTTCCTTGAACCTGCGGCGCTCGCTGTCCGCCATGCTTGCCTTCTTGCGCAGCGCAGCAACCTCGCGCTCGAGAGGGGTCATTGTGTGATTAGGGTCGATCCAGTCGGACAGCGAGTCCCACGTATTTGTCGTGTTTGTGATGGCGGTCGGTGACAGGAAGGGTCGGCCTCGAGGAAGGCGCGTCGACGGCGGTTGTGATCGCGCATGCGGTCGTCTTCGTACGCGGCGCGGAGCTGCACCAGACGTCGTCGGCGTGGGTAGTCAGAAACGACGGAACCTTCGTAGTAATCCTCCTGGTCGCCATCTTCTAAAACTTGGGAGAGAATGTCGGTGAACAAGACGCCAACGGCGACACCGAGGAGGGTGCATGCACACCCGGTGGTATCATATGTGACAACGAAGTTGACAAGGAGACGAGCGCCAATGCCGAAGCCCACAGGGAGGGTAATGAAGGGAAATTCCATGAGGACGTGATATAGGGCTACGCCCTGCCAAAGGCCGCTGAGTACATGATCCTCGATGCCAGGAACACGAAAGGTAAAGAACTTGTTGTACACTATACGTGCTCCAAGGCCAAGCAAAAGGGAAACAGCGGTTGTGAACTGGGGCATGTACTTAACCAAGCGTGACACCTTTACCGTTGGCATGAAATGAACCTGGGTCATTTAATCACGTGATCGAGACCTGAGAAGCAGAAGCACGACGTTCTCTTCATTTCTCAGTCAGTTTGCACTGTGAAGGGTATTCCTTGCTTCACTCGCCATGTGCCATCTGATGTGATCATCCCTGTTTTGACGTGAAAAAATGAGCCGAATCCCAAGATAAAAACCGGTAGCGCAGATGCGTGTTCGGATACAATTCCTCTACCCTTTGCCGCCTTCCCTCCTTGGCCCTGCTCGGACTCTGCCCGAATGTCCAAAGGCTTCTGTACCCGGTTATAGAAATTCCGTTCTAATTTTTTGCTACTCGCGTTCTCTCTGGTACCAGGTACTTGTACTTGTGCCTCTACCCCTTCGCCACAGCCGCACCGACAATGTGTTACTTGGGACAATTGTGTCACCAGCTGCACTTAAGAGTCTTTCTGGTAAGTCCTTTCCTTCGGGGTCCGGAGCCTGCACATGTGCATGTGCATTTCTCTTTTGACGAATACTGTATGCCAAATTCGAAAGTCCCAGCCGGAGTCCTGGATTCGTCCCACTATACGCCCTCCCCAGGTCTGCAGAGCAGCCCAATGAGCTGTCGGTTGTCAGTGGTGCAAAGAGGTTGTGCTCTCGGACCTTTGGATCCCAGGGACACTTACTCGGCAGCCGCCGCCGCCATGAGGGCCCGTTTCTCATTTGTTTGTTGATGGCCACGGATTGCGGTCGTCACGGCCATCCCTTTTACTTGTATCGGACGAAAAGATTTTTCATAAATTTAGCAGTTTACGGTGTCGCCAAGGGATAACAAAACAATCAGACGTCAGAATAGTGTAAATTGTGTACACGCTGTGACGACAATACCCTACAACATGTCCTCTAATAAAGAGCGGCATGGGAGGAGCGACGACACGCGGCCAGTCGACGATCTCGAGCTGGTGGTGTCGACAAACGGGCAACGAACCAATCAGAAAGCTCCCTTTCTTGAACCTCGGTTCCATGTATACTAGGGTTGGCTAATCGTCAGTGTCAACGTAATTCGCCATTGGATCGTCCATTCGACTCCTTTCACGGCGATATCGTTCTGTAATGGATAATGTTGAGACTTGGTTCAGGTGTGTTAACAAACTGGAGGAACGTACCAAGGTCACCCTCCGTGACATCAAATTTCTTATTCTCAAGAGTCTCCTCGTTCTTCGTCTTTTTGCTGAATCGGTCGTCACCCTCGTTCACCCTCGATTTGCGTTTGCGCTCCTCGACTAGCCTTCCCTGTTCCGCCTCAACGTCGATATCTCCCTTTCGTTGTTTCCCTTTGTCTCCACCCGTTCCAGTAGATGATTTCAAGGCCGAATCTTCTGGCGGTGGACCGCCCACGAGTAGATTTTGCGCGCTCGATGCCGCAGCAGCCTGCTTCCCTGCCTCACCAGTGCAGTATGAAATATGCACGATGGAGTGACAGCATGCATAGCCCCATGTACTTGACCCTGCATCGTACCACGACCCCCACACAGCCGTATGATTGTTGAGATACACTATGAAGGGCGTTCAAACGTTAGGGCAGACGAAAACGTAGACACAACACGAACCATCTTCTGGATATTTCGACCTCGCTTTCGCTCGCTCCTTCCCATGGATCACTTGACCAGCCCTAGAGTACTCGACGTACTCCTCCGTCTGACCCAGGCGCAACTCCTTTGGGGCTGTCTCCAAGTACTCCTCTCCCCCGTACTTGGCGAGAACGCCGACCTTCGACGAGTCGCGGAGCTCTTCCTTCTTCTCTTTGTACGCTTCATGAAGAAGCTGGCCCTGTGTTGGATTCGCATTCAGGTGAACGTCATTCCCACGAGCCGCCGACTGCCACGCAAAAAGTTGCAGCTCTTGCACTTCTGGAGCCTCCCCAGAATACCGTAGAAAATTGTCTCCGGCAAATACCGCCTTCGTCCAAATCCATGTTAGCGTCCTTAATCCAAGCCTGATCGCCAAATGACGGCACGTACCTCTTCTGGGGCAACGCTCTGTAATGGGTTGTCACGCATGGAGCGTGTCTTGGGGTCATAGTAGGCACTCGATGGGTCCAAGTTGATAAGGTACTTGGCGGTGTCCTCCCGAATACGCAGGTTTCGCACCGTGATTCGCGTCTTTGTGTCCATCTTTTGCCCAACTGCATCTGCCGCGTCGGCATATTTGTCCTCGTCTGCATCCTCCTCGTCGCTAGAACCAAAGTCCGGGTCGCCTTCTTTACCATCGGCCTTGCCTGCCTTGGCTACCTTGCGCACAGCGGCCATGTCCGTCGTCGTTTGTTTGTCGATTTCTTCCTCGCGGAGGCGCTGCCTCTCAGCCTCAATTGCCTCGTACTCGTCGTATATTTTCTTGTGTTCGGCGGGGTCGTATCCGTTCCATCGGTCGCGTTTCGCATCATAGCCAGCCTCGATGTTCTGTATGACTTCGTCTGGAGCGATGTTCCTGCTGGTGTACTTTGCGCCCTTTTTACGTGGCCGCTCGAGGCAGTCTGGTCGCTTGTGCGTCATCGCACCGCAATTTTCACATGCGCCCTTTCGATACTTCTTCGCCGCAGGTCCCGCTGTGACATTTCTGTCGTACCATTGGTCGAGTTTGTTGGAAGAGCGGTCGTCTGCGGGTCGACGTTGATGGCTGAGGGAGGGTGCGCCAGTGTCTAGGTACCACGGTGCCTGAGAGATGTACTCTGCAATAAACGGTGAGACGGTTCAAAAGAAGACGAAAATGGTCGGTCCGTACGTGGAATATGGGGATTGATGGGTTTGCCCTCCTCATCGAGAGCGGCCGGGGCTGTACCAGCTTTCCGGGCTGCATCCAGGTCCTTTTGGCGGCGAAATTCCTCTCGAGATAGCTTACCGACAGCTACGGTATAAATATCAGGGCGTTACATACGGAGACTAGTCGAGGCAACTTACCGCTTGAAGACGCCATTGCTACCACGGACACGGTCAGGTTTAACTTGGCCACGGCCACAAGTTCGGCGAGTGAGGCAATGTTTATGTAAGCACATCATTCTGTCACTGCTTTCGGTTCATTGCACGGACTGGAAACTGAATGCTGAGCTTCGCCGTGCTCCGGGATACCCTCTGTGAGCACGCTCAATAACGGACACAACAAGCAGAACACCAAACCCATCCCGGCCTATTAGCATTTGTGGTCAAGTTTGTGGTATTTTTGCCCGAGAACGAACCAAGAATGCGATATGCTACGACGTCGCCATTCTCGTCACCCAACACCGACAACTCCTAGTATTCATAGTGCTCATAGCCCCGCGTTCACCTCTCATCTATGCCGAAAGGTAGCCTAACGAGCCATGAGGCCATGTAGATTAGTAGAAATATCGGACGTCGTCCTTTCGATATATGGAGCATCTTGTGACCGTTCCAAGTCATGGCAAATAGACTGACACCCGGCAGGTAGCCCCTCATCACCTAGAAGCGTTTGTTTACAGTAAAATTATAATTGAACGGAGGCAATACTAGTGGAAAGTTGCAATCACAACATATGCGTACACGTGTACAACAACTGGGTGAAGCATCAGAGTTGTAGTGTATTGGAATAGAAGAACGGTGCTAGTAAGATTAAAACAAAGCCATGACGGGACGAGCAAGAGCAGATATGGGATCAAAGGGGGAGGGGAAACAGTAGCGTGCAATGATGATCACCGATGTGGTTTGCCATTTGTTCTGACTGAAGATGACGGAGTTGCACCATTACCGGCTGGTTTGCCATTCGAACTCAACCGCGGTTTTTTCGGTACGTTTGCATCCCCAGCTTCCTTGATCACCATCTTTGCGTGAATCTCTTCGAGCTTAGCGGCCCTGACCTTCTTAGGCCAGAATAATGTGACGAATCTAAGGAATCCAATGTTCAGAAAAAGGGTAACTCGTCAAGGCTTGTACGCACGTCCAGAGGTGCCTCTTCCATCTATCTCGGTCTTCTCCTGCGGCTTGCTTGGCATCTAGGACGACCTCTATGCGCCGACCAATGGCAGCCAGAGACTCCTTCAGGATGGCGACTTTGTCATCCCGCGGCATATCTCCGCCACTCAACTTCAATTGTTTCTGCAAGCGCGCTCAACGTACCACTCGCTACTATCGAAGAGGGGGACTTACCAATTGCTTTTTGACAGGACGAAGTTCCTCCTTGGTGGCTGCTTCATCCATCGAAGGGCTGCCGAGTTCGGGTTACTCCGACATCACCGCAGGGTTGGGAAACACTCACCATTCATCCGACGACTCTGAGTCAGTAAAGGTCGGCGTTGGTCGGCGTTTCCGCTTCCGCGCGCTCGTATCCTCGACTGAGGCAACGGCCTCACTCTCCGCACGCCGCTTGTTACTCCCACTGTATGAAGACGAGGCAACAGGTGGCGGCGATGCGGAAGCCCTCAACTGTCCTTTTGTTCGGAGCGAGGTCTCGTATAAACGGAGCTTCTCTTCATGGTCCCGTAGGAGGCCCAAAAGGTAGTCGCCCCGCCGCACTAGGTGGATCGCGTTCGGGATGGGCTTGGTTGACGCGTCTTCACCCTTCTTGCCCTCCTCTAAGAAGAATTTGTCCGACAAACCGAGTTTTGAGTCCTTGGCGATGACTTCCCAGTTACCGAAACCATAGAGGTATGCACCGACGAGCAACATAGAGTCCTCTTGCGGACCCCACCGACCAGACCAATTGAGCGTGGGACGAATGTTGTCCACTGGGATCGACCACGTGTACATGTCTTCTGGGTTGAGCAGACTGAGGATATTGTAAAGGATGTGCAGATCCCTTGTTCTGGAGAGGACGGTCTCGGCGTTTATATTCCCGACGTTTCTGTATGTCACCAACACTGCCTTGCTTTTCTGGGCAGTGGTCAGGGTCTCTCCAGCAGCCACACGAGTTTGTTTCTGCGTATTGTTATCTTCGACAGCGCTGGCACAAAGCTCAACGATGTCGTCAGCGACATCGATAATCATCCCCTTGTTTTTGTCCTGGAGTTTCGCGTCGCCGACCTTGATGAAGAGTTAGCAGCACATATTTGTTAACGGGTGCAACCTACAATGATATCGTAGCGTTGCCGGATGTCACCCCACTTTTGCATGCTGCGGATGAGAACACGGACATCGCGCTCTTTGAGTTCCATTGCTTTTTGACTGGCGCTCTTCCGGGTTGGAGCTGGACCTTTCGGTTTCTTATTGGCAGAAGCGGAGACGGGTTGATCGACGTCCATGCCCTCGTAAGATACCGGTGCATGTGACCGCTTCCGGTCCTTGGTATCCAGCGCAGCAAGTTCCTCCGCTTTTCGCTGGTCGTCCTCGCGTTCAACCTTTTGTCGCTCATCAAGAGGGATAATCTCCTCCCAACTTATTTCGGTCTTGACGTCACTGACAGACGCAACGGATGCAAGGAAGCCCTCGCCACCGAGAGACGCGCCGCCATCTCCACTTGTGATGGTTTCGTGGTCCTCGGCGCGGTTGAGGATATCGTCGAGATCCATTTCATCAAGCTTCTTGTCCTGCTGTGTATTGTCTTTGTCGAACCTGAGGTCCAAAATGTCGATATTGCCGAAGAACGAGCAGGAGAGAAAGGGACGTACAGTTTCTGGGCGCCGTACTTGAGCACAGCTGTGAGTTCCTCCCTGCTGAGGTTGTCCGGTTTTGTCACATCCTTGCCATTGCCCGTCTTGCCACTAAGATGGGCTTGCGATGTGTCCATCTGGTTGATAACTGTGGCAAAACTCGTCAACCACAGCTTTGTTCCTTTCAAGACACACTTGTTCACTCACTGGCATACTCAAGAACCATTTTCTTTTTGGCCCGCTCCAGAACGTCTTCCTCCATTGTGTCTTTGCTTACAAAGCGGTACACACTGACATGTGACTTTTGGCCAATTCGGTGGGCACGCGCCATGGCCTGCAAATCATTTTGCGGGTTCCAGTCGCTCTGCAAATATCAACTCGACCTTGTCCTCCACTTCAAAACGACGAATATGAACTCACGTCAAAGATAATCACCGTGTCAGCTGTCTCTAGGTTGATGCCGAGACCGCCAGCGCGTGTGGAAAGCAAGAAGACAAAGTCCGGAGAGCCCGGCGCATTAAAGTGGGCGATAGATTTCTTCCGTGCGTCTGATGACACCATCCCATCCAAACGTTGATGGAGGTAATTCCGGAAGGACAGATAATCACTGAGGATGTCCAACATGCGGACCATTTGACTGAATATGAGCACGCGGTGGTTGTCACTGCGCAAACGAGCCAGTAATTTGTCGAGTAACACCATCTTTCCACTGTTCATGACCAAGCCCTTCAGGGTCTCCTCGGCGGACTCGGTCTTCACTTCGGCGCCATCGAAGAGGAATGGATGATTAGCAGCCTTCTTGAGCTCCATAGCTGTATGAACGTGATCAGCACAGAACTGTAAGATATACGTCTTGTCTCTGACCAATGTTCAAGAGACTGATGTTGCCGTTTCCGCTCGCGCTCTTCTGAAGTGCTTGAAAATTCTTGGTCAGGATGTTCTTATAGTAGTGTGTCTGCATGGCGCTCATTTCCACGCGCAAGATGCGTTCGCTTTTCGTTGGAAGGGACTTAAGCACATCGCGCTTCAACCTTCTGAGCATCAAAGACTCCAGCTGGGCATGTAACTCCTTGATTTTAGACTCGTGGTCCGCATCGTTAAGGTCGAACTCGTTGGTAAGTGCGACTGAGTCCGACATGGTTAGCAGCTGGGAAAGTGAAATGTGGGGAACGAAACTTGCATTTTTCGGGCATGAGGAAGTGCATGAGCGATAGAAGCTCTACAATAGGCCACATTAGCCACAGCCACAATTATCCCGAAGCGTGGACAACGAACCTTTCACATTGTTCTGAAGTGGCGTCCCTGTGATCAGGAGCTTCGATGCAGCCGAGAATGCCCGCAATGCTTCATATAACTGACTCTCCGAATTCTTGAGGCGATGGGCCTTGAGTGAGGAATAAGAAAAAAAAATCTCGCTCCAGAAAGAGAATTGTGCACACCTCATCCACAGCCAGCACTTGCCACTTGATGTCGCCCAGCTCTTTCGAGTCGCGAAGAGTGAGCTCATAAGTAGTCAAAAGCACGTTCAGCTTGAGCTTCTTATTGGAGGGTCCGAACTCATATTTGCGAATAACCTCGCGCGCTGGGGCAGTGCCAATGTAAGTGATGACGTTAAGATCTGGCGCCCAAGTCTGAAATTGCGACTGCCATGCAGTGATAGTTGAGAGTGGGACGATCACCAGGTAGGGTCCGTACTGGTGCATTTGGTGGAAAAGGTAGGACAGAAACGAAACAGTTTGCACGGTCTTGAAACATCCGTCAGTCCACGAAACGAGACGCTTGGTCATCTTAAAAAGTCAGGGGCGTACCTTCCCAAGACCCATTTCATCTGCCAAAATGCCATTCTCACCCTTACTCCACAGGTACGCCAACCAGTTCAGCCCCGTTAGCTGGAAGTCCTTCAACTCACCTCCGGTCGTGACGATATACTCAGGGTCTTCGGTGATCGTCTCGAACGGTGGACGTTGAGTGCGGGCGTAGGCTACACTTTTGTATGGGAACTTAGCCTCGGCCTCCCGACAGCGATAGGCTTCAAGTTGCTCCTTCGCGATTGGGCGGATTTCTTCCAAGGGTTCCCATGTGCAGTGTTCGTAATTGAGGCCATTCCACTTGCAGAAATACTCAATCTCGCCCTTAAGGCCATCACGGTGCGAAACCACACGCTCGACGGTCTTGTAATGCTCTAGGTCTTGTTTCTCGCGTTCTTTGTCCAGGAGGAGCGTTTCTCGCTCCTCCGAAGTGAGCCCTGAAGCTGCGAGACGTACTTGATAAGCTTTGAACGCCTTTATGTAGTTGTCGACACGCTTGAGCCCTTTGTACCGTTTAAGGAACTCGTATGTCTCGTCCGTGTTCCGCAGATGGGAAAACCCCTTCCATTTGATATGGAAGCGCTGGAAATGCAACTGTGACATACAGATCTTCGGCAGAGTAGAGCTTGGGCTTACGAGGTTTTCATACCAAAGGTCTTCTGGGTCGTCCTCGTGTCCCTCGTCCCTCGCATGGCCAAGGACAGCTTCAATCTCATCGTTCTCTTTCTCTTGAGCGTTAGGGTCGATATAATAACCTGGATGGGGCTCATCGAATTGCTCAAAGTCCTCGACATCGTCGGCATAGTTGAGTACTTTGGCGCCTCTGCTAGAGGTCCGCACCTCGTCGCCCGACACACGCGGTTTCTTCTTCTTTTTGGACCGAGCGCCGTACTCCGAATCCGAGTCCGAAGAAGTTGGCCTGGATGCCACTGAAATACGGGCCTTAAGAGGGGCATGAGAAATGGACGTGGGCTTGGCCTACCTTTGGGCTTGGATGGTACCTTTTTTTTCTTGAGTATCTTCTTCCTGTCGCTGCTGCTGCCGCCACCATATTCCTCGTCTCCATAAGAGCCGTCCTCATCCTCATCCTCATCTGGAGTAACATCGTAACCCTTTACGAAATATACTTAGTTGATGTGAAAGAGTAGACCGAAAAGGAACATACATAGTCGTCATCTCGCATAACCTGAACATATAAATAAGACGTGAATTTCAGGCGCCAGCACTTAACCACAACCACGAACCTGTCTGACAGTGGGACGGGAAGAGGACGCAACTGTGTTACTGTTCACTGGGACTTGTTCAGACTCCTCGACGTAGTCACCATCCGCATCAATGTCGGCATCGGCGTCAGCGTCAGCGTCTCTTGCGTCGTCATCGGAGTCGACCTGCATGTTATCGGACTCGTCTCCATTGAAATGAGTACTCTGGGGTACCGGGGACGGCGCTAAGGAGGTATCCGCAGGTGTGTCTAAGTCGTCACCTAGGAACATGTTTCGGTAATGTTGGGGTTCAGACGTCGGGGAGGGGGAAAGGGGGCTAATTGACGGTGAGGGGAAGGAGGAGTAAGGGGGAGAAGGACGGTTGGCTCGGGCGTCAGTGTCGGCAGAGGGCAGTCCGAGTTGATTCACACGCGTGGCCATCGCTACGGGCAACGCCGGCCAGTGTTTGTTCGTCACCGCCCGTGACGAACTCCGATAAAGGCGTCCTGGGCACAATTTTTACTCCCTGGATACTGTTCCCGCGAATCCAATCCTGTCTCACTCCTTCGAGACAGTAGCGAGCACCCCGTCGTTCTCCTTATTTTCTTTTCTTATTTTTTTTTGTTTTCATGTTTTTTTCTTCCCCAGTCGAAACACAAGGTTCATGGGGCCGTGCGCTTGTTGTCGTTCTCGCCGACGGAGCCATCCATCAGCGCGTGTGGTCAGCATGTTGTGACATCGCCCCGGTTCTTATCTATTCTTCCACGGACGGCGTTCCGGCTCGCTTCGTGATGCTGTTGCCAGTGCCCTTCATTGGTGCCCCGGAATTGGTTGGCATAGCCCAACTGCCGCAGCAGGTGCGGCCCTCCGCCACGGCACGCCACTATACTGAAAATTCCGGAGTAATTTATAATATAATAACTATTTTGATTCATAATAACCGTTTTAAGGTAATTATACAAACATCGCATAGGGGTCTTAAAATAGAGCTATCCAAATTATAAGTCATGAAATAATCGAATTACAAGATGTCTCATAATACTTTCGACTTGATTACAAGCTTTATAAGACTTGGAAATATTATATTGAATTATTACCTGAGAGCTACCTGGCTGGAGAGAGCGCCAGGCAAGGAACACGTTGACGGCATCCAATTTGCGCACATCTCCCGCATCGTTAGCGTGCATCTCTCTGCGTTTTCGAAAGCTGCTGAAATGGCATTTGGCTTCCGAAGACGCAACTTGACGCGTATCTTCATACTTATTTCTGCTGCCATCCTTATTCGTCTCGCCACTTCTTCTCGCCCATCCTCTTCCGACACCAAGTTACACGAGATACAAGGACACGGAGTCCTCGACTTTGTCCACGGTTCAGAGAGTGTGTTGGACACTCGACGATATGGGTTTTTGCAGTCACGGTTTGGGAGAGACGACAAAGAGGATCTCATGGGCGATATCGTGCGCAATGGAGTAGATGACTACTGGGAGCGCTTTCAAAAACCTTAGTGTGTCCCGTTCCCTTTCTCGTTTCGCTCATGTTAAACTTTGCATAGTATCGTAGGCTCAGACACAGCGCAAATGGACGTCCAGAGTGTCATGAGCTCCATTGAAACGCTCCTATCCCTCAATGGCTGGGTCGCTGCTCACTGTCCCACTCTCATTCGTCCATTCGGCCAGAACAGTCACGAACATGCATTTGACGATCTTATTAGCAAGAATCACCTATATTTTGTTGGCATCGTGATCCATTCTGCCGACCACTTCCTCGTTGATCAACTCGCTGTCATTGTGCAACTAGTGAAGCGCTTTGGCCCTTCGAGTCTCTTTGTCTCGATGCTTGATTACGACTCGTCTGACTCCACCGCCACGCTCACGGATCTATCAGAAGCGGTGCTCACATTGTTGGGGGTGCCATACAGGATCAGGCGTGTCTCTGGAATGACAGAGGATCCCGCCGCAGCATACTACCCCGCAGAGGAGGCGTATATGCGCAACCTCGCCCTCGAGCCCCTCAAAGAGCTCTATGAACGACGGAAGATCAAGTTCCATCGAGTGATTTGGCTCAAAGGATTCACATGTCCCAATGACATTTTGGAGACCATCAAAGTTAGCGACGCAAATGACGCCGCTATGGTTTGTGGCATGGACTGGGCAGAGCATAATGGCTTTTTCATTTTCTCTGATCGGTGCGTAGTGAAGATTTCAGTCATGTGGATCCTAGCCCATGATCTTTCAGATGGCGCACTCGGGATATCAATGGGGACCAGTTCCGACAATCGAAGTCGTCTTCAAAACCGGATGCCGTCCCCCCGCGGGACGAGGTGGGTGCCACACGTTATTCGCAGCACTTGCCTTTTCAAGTTTTCTGCTGTGAATCTGGGACTCATGTCGTCGATCCTGCTCAAACTTACTACAAGGGAATCTCGTACCGCGCAGGCCCGGATTTCCACAATGTGTCCTCGACGGAGGCTCGGCCGGAACGTGCACCGGACGCACCGTGCTTAGACAGCAGCCAGGCCTGGTTTTGTCGGGACCTTTGGCTTCAGAAGGCCCGCGAAGGCGTTCAAGAGATGGACGCGAGAAACTCCGCCGCTCGTCGTAAGCGAGCGCTTGAGGACGACGTAAAGGAGGAAGTCGCCCATCGTTTGCCGAACGACGCTGACCCCGACGCCAATGCGGGATCCGACTACGATGCAATGCCTGATTCGGATGTGCCAGTTGAAGACGTGTCGGGATCAACAACACGCTTGTCGGTTCCTAACTCTCTCTTTCGACCCGCCCGGATCCTTGTCAATCCTCGCTGCGTAACCACATATGCAGGCGTCAGCCATACGCAACTCGCACTGGACCTTTTCGGCACCGAGGGGGAGGATCACGGCATCGGCGGGGCAGGGAAGTATGTCTTGGATGACTGGGAGGGTGCTCCGGATAGCTTTGTCTGCCAGGAACAGAGGTAAGTGAAACGCACATTTGGGCTAAAGTTGAGTACTCATGCTATAATAAAGGCAAACAGGTGGCCGAAAAGCTACTAAAACCCAAAGGAGGCTGAGCTACTCGATCCATGAAGATTTGCATAACTATCTTTAATGGGATTGGTTTTTGTGATAGATTTTGGTACTTTTTAGTCATACTAGCGATTTCGGGGGGCACCTCTGCAAAATGATTTTCGTGTGTGTAACGTCAGCGGAGCCTCGAGGGGACCGGAGTTTGACTCGGATAGGGCAAGCGGGCGGGTGAGGAAGCGGCGCTATGGACCGTTCTTGTCACCTATCCCTCATCATCGACCTGTCACCTTCACAATGGCATTTGTCTGCGCTGCCTACAAATCATCATCCCTCTTTCCTTTCAGACGTTTCTCTCTCTAGTCTTAACCTTCCTGAACTCTCACGTCGCAGCCAAACATGAAAACACATTGGCCGTCTTTGGTGCACTTCCCGGGAAGAGGTGTGCTCATCGATAAAGCGGGAAGATCTAGTCGTTGAAATATAGACGTAGCACCATGCTCTATTCGTCCCTAGATGCTGACTCGTCAAACACCAATGACCCGCCTGCGGACGCCAATTCTTATCGCCCGTTCAAGTTTGTGAACACGATTGTCACCAATAACATACAAAAGGAGCTAGATCTCCTCGAGGGGTTGACAGAAGAACGTGCGTTAAAGGCGACCCCCTTTCGCTCGCTCTATCGACAGTCTTTCAGCGCCCGTTACGTTGGTAGGAGCTCTGACAAAGGCTCTGTGCTGTAAGCTCCTCAGCCTCTCGCCGAGCGTGTAGTCACAACGGACTAGATATCAACCGTTTGGCTCATCCACCACCTGGAAGCGTGGCCACCGAAACAACGATCGAGGCCGATGCCCGCGTCCTTATTCTTTCCGTCTCACCCGATCTCTCTGCATCGTACATTCCCGTCATGAACTCGATCTTTTCTGCTCAAAAATTGGTGTGTTGTTGAGTTTGGCGGAATCATCCACTGGAGGTATTGATCCACGACAATTAGAAAGTCACCATCGACGTTTGCAAGGTATACGGAGAGGAGACTGTGTTCCTTCAGCAGGCAGCACATCTGACAGGAGGATCATATATATATCTCGAGCGACGCGATGCTTTTTTGCAGTACCTCACGGCATGTTCCCTCGGTCCACTTCAGGGAGATCGATCGATTGTGACCTCCTTTCCTAGATGTCCTTCCTTCCGCCGCCCTCCATTCGGCATATTATGGCAGTTCCCCGGCAGGACAAAGTCGACTTTCGAGCAGCTTGTTTCTGCCATAAGAACATCGTTGACATCGGATTTGTCTGCTCCGTCTGTTTGTCCAGTAAGTTTTGCGGAACTTCCATTCCAGGGCTTGTTGTTGAGCATCATATGCCAGTATTCTGTTCCCCTGTTCCCGTGTGTTCGACGTGCAGGTTTGTTCGTTGGCAGACATCACCACGTTGTTGATACGAGCTTTTGTCAGGACAAAATTCCCCATGAAAACCCTCCAGCGTCTCAACGCCTCACGACCCTCCATACCTCCTGCAAACGGCCTCTCAAATGGTTCCCCACGACCACCGAGCGCGCGGCCCAGCCAGGGTATGTCCGCGAGTTTGCGATAAGCCGCGCGAGTTTGCTGCGCCATGAGATCGGTTGATTATGGGATGCCAAATTTTGCTGTGATTGGAATGGACGCAAATTTCCAAAATACCGCCTCGCCGTCTCTGCGTTCATCACAAGTACCGTGCGTCGTTGCGGACTATTGTCATGACCCCCCTATGCGCCACGGAGACAACCTCCTCGCAAGGTTCTGTTCAAGATGTGTCGTCGTAGAGGAACGTGCTTTTTCCCGAATGCAAAATTGGTTTGACACCGGCATGTAGTCGTTGTGTATTTTGCGAGATAGCCTGCAGAAATCACGCATCCATCACATCATCTGTCCCTCCGCCCGTGATGGCAGACGTGCCCCCACCCGAATACGAGTGATAAGAAACGGAAGGGGTTGCAGCAGCCGATCAACGCCACGTCGACCATTCCAGTCATGGGAGTGGGAGGACCAGAACACGAAAGGGATGCACAAAATGTGATTCAATGAAGACCGGCATACAGTTTGCGCTTCTATACAAAAATGGGAGCCGTGGACTGTAGCGTGCCCACCGAGAGTACTAAATGCCCGAGCGAAGGACCTACTCCGGATTCCCAACCTAGGGGGTCCACCTCCTGCAGACAAAGCGTTTGGGGATCGCATCGTGAACGAGAAGGTAGGTTGTTCCATATATGGTCTTGAAGAGGAAGTGCCCGTTATTGAATGCAAGGGTCAGCGATAATAGTTCACGCGGCATTTACCACTAATGGCTAAGAGAATTACTTGTCTATGCGATAGGATCGAGTCGCTAGAGCCTTACTTGCGTTGCGTTGCAGGATGCGGGCGCGCTTCTCAAAAAGAAAGTGTGGTGATGAACAATGGTGGACGTCCATCTTCGTTGCTGAAGTCATGAGTCGTATTCCGTAGGACTAGAGCCTGGTGATCGTCGATCAGCAGGGGTTGCTCGTCGACGAAAAGAAGGAAGGGGGTTGACCTTTGGTTTAGAGTGTTGAGACGACGAGTAGGCAACGGCCATACTCTGCGTGGTGAACGCACACCAGAGTCGAGCTGAGAAATACCTGAGAAAAGAACCCTCTCCAGAGTGGAGTAATTACGGACTGGTATTCTCGTCGCCATCCATGCCCCGGGTAAGGAGAAGTACACCCACCGCTGGCTGGAGCTTCCCCCGTTGATGCCACCTGCCTAATTTTCAGAGCGGGGGGCCGGAGGTCACGAATGCGCTTTATGCGAGGGGGGGGGGGGGATGACAACGCAACGTACTATAGAAGTGATCGACCAACACGGACCGGAGAACATCGTGCGTGTCGCCCTCAGCGGCAGTATTCGCGGCGATCCTTTCGGCGAGCGTTTTGGCCACAGACGACTGCACGATGAGTTCCCCCTGTCCCGAGACGCTGCAGGCGATGCTGCGCCCATCAGACAGGCGTTCCGCCCAACAGCCAGCACCAAACACAGCCGCCTGAAGAACGACCTACAATCAGCCCACGACAAGGGGACGGTGTCGACCAACCAAACCTCGCCTACGCGTCCAGAGGGCTTGAGAAGTAGGCCACCACTGAACAACCGACGACAGTGTCAAGATCAGTCCTCCTCCCTCTCCTCTTGGAAAACACACACACGTACCTCGAGACTCCAGCGGCGACATCTCCAGCGTCGCCCTGGACGACGACGGCCCCAACCGTATCCTGCCGAGCGCGCAACATCGCAAGATCAGCACCAGCACCAGCACCAGCAGCACCCAAACCGTCAGAGGGGCCAGACATCCGCCGTTCTTCATCCTCCCAACGCTCCCTCCACACCTCCCACTCCCGCCGTGCCCTCGGCGCGACCATCTCCGCAGGGCTCCTCGACCGCGCCGGCGCGCACCCCGCGCTCCGCCGCAAAGCGCACTGCGCCCTCGCCAACTAGCAGCAGTGGCGGCACGCGCCCCAGCCCCAGCCCCAGCCGCGGCGGCTGCTGGCGCCGTGCGTCCAGGACGCAGCGCGCGAGTAGCACGGGATTGCGCACGCACCGCACGGCACCGACGCCCCCGAACGCGTAGCATCCGCCGTCCATGAGCGCAGCGTCGCATTCTACGTCTCCGTCGAAGGTGAGGTTGGAGCCGTAGCCCGCATTGAATTCGGAAGAGTCTTCGAGTGCGGCTATGAGTGCGGTCGTGGTGTCGAGCGCCGTCGGGGAGGTTCCAGGGCTGCGGCTACCAGAGCCGCTTTCGTTACAACTGAGCGTGGTAAGAGCGGAAGAAACGGCTGTACGAAGGCTGCGTCTGATCGAAGAGTCGGACGAAGGTGGGTGATAGCCCGCGCCCCCATGGATGGCGATAAAGTAAAAGGGGGCTTCGCTCATCAATGCGTAATGGGAAAGTCAAAGTGCATTGAAAAATCAAATGGCCATCTCCGCTATCTCGTGTATCGTATAATAATGTAGTAATACGGGAATCCACAGCTCTACGTAGTACATAAAAAAGGTCGGAACCGTACAAAAACAATCTCCCAAGTGGCATAAGCAAAGTACATTCCAGCTGTGACTGTTCTTACAGCCACAAGAGGGCTCGCACTGGTCCTGCCGTCCGTATGGAGTGGACAGCAATGCGCACACCGTGAACAAATGCCCACAGAAGGGCAACTGGTGTGAAAGGCGAATGTCAATAAGGCCCCTGAGGTCAGGGTCATCGGTGAACTCACGTAATAGAATAGGGATCCAGAATAGTAGGAGCATGCGATCCTCTGCGGCATAAAAGCGTTCAGGACAGAATTTCATCTCGATAACCCCCTCAGGACGAACCTTTGTTTTGAATCTGTCTCGGCTTCCTATTCCTCGGAAGGTACTCGTATGCATTCACTTCCCGGTCATCTGGAACGGGGCCGGTGTCATATCCCACGGGGCGCGCGACGGGTCGTTCTAGAGTGGGTATCGATGATTCCGCTACGGGGGGTTCTCCTTCGTCCTCTGCACGGGGTGTGTAAACCGGAGGCGACTCATCTTCATCATCGGGTATCTGCATTGCTGC
The DNA here is from genome assembly GCA_021527775.1 of Lactarius sanguifluus. Classification (NCBI taxonomy): domain Eukaryota; kingdom Fungi; phylum Basidiomycota; class Agaricomycetes; order Russulales; family Russulaceae; genus Lactarius; species Lactarius sanguifluus. The sequence continues at coordinate 329,537 of JAKEYF010000011.1, read as the reverse complement.
CTGGGATCCCTGTACTAGCCAGTACTTCTCCAAAAGGGGCCACTCCTGCGGCGTTAGCAATGACCGCATCTTGCCCTTCGGCGGTACGGCGTTATTGGTGTCGGTGTCGGTATCGGAACCCCTTGAGGTCCGGAACGACGCTGGCCAAGGTACGTAAACGGTAAAAACTGTCGGAATCTGCGGAAGCGCTCCCCATGGTACGACAGGCATGCCTGGAAGTTGCAAAAGTTGCGGAAGAGCGAGGTGAGGCATGTTCGGCATGATGCCGTCTTTTGGCTGCACGCGTGCCAACGTGCGTTGTAATTTGCGCATGAACGTTGCTGCCTGCTTCTCGTCAACGAAATTGTTCTCTTTCCCCGACTTCTCTGGTATATGCGGGCTGTCTTCGTCGGATGGTGACGACGGCACCACCTCGACGCTGCGACGCAGGACAGCGCGAAGCGCGACGCGTGAGCACCTGGAGCGGAACGTTCTCGTCCTCAGAATCTTCGCCGTCGCCCCATTGGGACTCCCCGTCGGCAACAGAATCCTTCGGCCCGTAGGTCGGCGAAGCTGAACTCGGCCAACTCCTGAGCGGTCTTTCCTTCGACGCTGACAATCTCTACGTCAGCTCCCGCGTTAAGCAGGACGGCCGCACAACCCTGTGCTCCGACGAAGCTAGCCAAGTGCAGCGCTGTGTAACCGTTGTGGTCCCGCGCATCCTTGTCAGGCTTCGTGCTCGATCAAGAAGCTCACGAGTGCGGGGCAATCAAGGAATGCAGCGAAATGCAGCTAGTGTCTGTCCACCGTTTGACTTGTGTTCCATCGCATTGGCGAGCGAGACTCTAGATGGGGTGTCGATCTGCACATTGAGAAGAGACAAAAGATCAATGACCATCTGCTCGAGCCCGCTACTGGTGCTCATGTGATGCAGTGCAGAACGGAGTCCCAGTGAGATAGAATCCGCAGCAAGCTGCATGGCGTTGGGTTGTCCCCGACCCATTTGGTGTATCCTCATTTGTGGGCCCGATAATACGCATGGCAACGCTTTTTGCATCTTCCTAGCTTGCCTGTCATCTTGAGTCCGACGACCTGAAGTGCCAATTCCATCCTGTTGTCCCTATCATATTAGCAAGGAGGGATAGCACCCAGAAAGACAAAGACTGACAAAGCGCGGTCTGACTCGTCCGTATATGTAAACAAGCACGGCGGCGTACCATCTTCTTCTTTCTGCATCCCGCTGAACCATACTGCGACAACGCCAGACGATGCGCGCGGCGGCAAGATGCAAACGAGCGTGTTGTCACTCCAACGTTGTGTAGAGCTTGCCACGACATCTCCAAAGATACAGTTGAGTTGTAGTGAAGGGTGGAAATTAGAACCGAGCACAGTGACTTCAATGCCTCCAGTAATCGGACCCGAGGACGGAATGAGGCGATGAATACGGGGCTGTGGAACCGGCGTCATAGGTGGAGGATCAGGGAAGAACATGAATGGAAGCGGCGCCGATGCCAAGGGGTCTTGTAAAAGTTGGTATTGCGGCATAGACATGGCTACGGGTGAAGGTGGTGCAGTTGATAAGAAGGTGGAAGGGGAGACATCACGCTCAGCCAACGCTAAGGGTACCGTATTGAGGAGAGGTTGCACTGGCAGGGGTACTTCAGAAACGTCAAGGAATAGTGGGCTCAGGGCTGCCGGGCGAGGCAACCGAAGACCTCGGTGACGGTAAAGGCACTTCCGGACTCTGAACGATGAACCTGTCAGATACACGAGGCGAGGGCGGCGCCGTACCACCAAACTGAGAAGGAGGCCCAGAGCTAGCCGGTTGGGAGGGGGTGGTTGTCCGAGTCGGAAGTGCTGACGTGAAAATAGAAGGTGAATTCAAGCTGCCTGAACTGCTCCTCCGGGAAATGCCCTGAGACTCGCGACAAGGGGCATTTACCATTGAAGGATTTATTTTGAGCCGTTTCTTGCCTTGGTCGAAAGTTATCTCTGGGGTGTGTGACTGTTTGCGTTTGGTTAAAGTGGTCTTCTCTTGGGCATCGCCGGATACCTGAAGCCAATCTGGATCCACAGGGGGAGACTGCTTTGCATTTGCCCCAGTGCTTTTATGATCGTCCGTAATCATGATTGGATAAGTTGTCCCGGTGCCGACGACTCTGCCAGTGTGGTCGGACATGGTAAAGTGAACGTGGAAACCAACGCGCTCGCGGTGGTGACGACAGTAACAAGTAATACGCAGTGGGAACACGACAGTACCAGAAGAAAAGCTGAGAACTTCGGGGCAATTGAATTGGACGACGTTGAAAGGCTCGGTGGTGCCATTAGCGGTGGCATTGGTTGTCTCCGGTGAGTCGGAATCATACCGCTGAGGACGTACGCGCTGCGCTAACTTCCGGGCCACACGTTTCGCCTTTACGAAAATTCAATCCAAGAGAGCGATAAAAGATAACCTAAAAGCAAACCTCGCGACCCTGACAACTAGAACAGCAGACAACACGGGAATGAGGTGGCGATGCGCAAGTTATTTCGACACCGAGTTGGAGAGTATCCTCGACCAGCGGGTCTGGCGACGGAAATTGGTAAGTATCGACGAATAGAAGAAAACCGACGCACCGATTTTTCCTTCTTTTCGGGTCCTCTTCTTTGTTGCTGTACCTTTGGGCAATCTCAGCCACTTCCACGAACCAACGCGATCGTATTGTGAGGGTTGTTCTCCAGCCGTCGCACTTGCATAGGCAAGATCGACGGTGACGCGTACCTGTGTCTCGACACGAGACTTGGTGCCGCCCTCGGGTATGCTGGGAATCATAATGGCGAGACTAGTATAAAGCAATTAAGGTGGTGTACGTGGAGTATAGACGCGACAAAAAGGACATACTTTGAGCAAGAGTCCTTTGGAGGATATACTACGGTCTGAGAGGCCGAAGGATTCTTTTTTCGTGGCTGTGTGGCTGGAGGAGGTACAGGTTTGGTTGGGGATATGGGTACCCGGGGGAGGAACCATTGTGACGGCAGAGGGAATGAGATCCATGCAGGGTTGAAAGTGTGGGATGGAAGGCGGGACTGATGTGGAGGAGTGGAGAACTTTAGAAACGGCGGCGGAAAAGCCAGCCGTGGATAGACTTGGTGATGAGGAGCTAGAACACAGATATTGAGACCACGTGTACGAAGAAGGTTAGAAGAAACAAACTCGTCATATGCATAGTCCTGTATGAGGTCGTCCAGTGAGAGAATGTTCGTGCCATCTTCCTTGGCCGTGTTGGAGAATCGGGGTGAACTCTCATCCCAATAGACAGTAGATGGTGAAATCGGTTCTGCTGGGAGAGTCTTGTACCACGTGGAGAGGTCGATAGTACTGCGGAAGGGAGCTGACTTGTATGTTGTCAGATGAATCAGGCGTGGAAGGGGTTATGGGGGAAGGAGAGCGAGAGGCAGAGGCTGCCTGTGAGGAGGAGGAGGACATGATTGATGAAAGAAAGGGAAAGAAGGAAGGTGAGGAAGAGAGAACGGTGAGGTCAAATGAATAACTTGAATCAGTAATGTCCTCTGTTCTTACCAAACGGTGGCGCGGCGTCGTTCGCCCTCCCTTTCGGCTCCACCATTCTCTCCGAACGCTTGCCTGCTTCCGTTGTCGGTACATTCTTATCTACATTACGTGCCTGCCTATTCGCTTTTCGCGGAACAGGAAGATAAAAAAAATTATATTTGATTTAAGGCCCACGCAGGGTTGAGTTGCCTCAAGTGTGGTTAATGACGGCACCATGAGATAGCTGGGTCACGAGATAACAAGGGCTGCTTGGATCTTTACAGTAATTGTAACCGGATAAACTAATGCTGATCTCGCAGTATATGTGGGTACATACGAAGATCCTGTCATCAATTGAGACCATCAGGACCTGGTTGCGACCTCTGGAAGTGATTTGGCCTGGTGCAAGGGCCGAATTTCCGTATGGGGCCCGAGCCTCACACGGGTTAGCAGGGAAGGTCCCATCCACACAACCCATCCGGGCGAGCAGCCAAACTCGGAACCATCGACTCATGCAAAAGGAGGAATACGTGTGTAAATGTTATGAAGATACTTGATGGGTCTCATGTGCGCTGTCAGTCACGCTAACTCCAGTACACGCGCTCATGGCTCGGCGGAATTGATCCATCATGTGAACGAGCTAGCTAAGTTTGATATCAGTGTTATGCCTTTTAGGTTTGGCAACACGGAAAAGTGATCACGGACATCTCTCAACGCCTTCTCGTTCCTCTGTTTTCCCGTTGTCCCATTTGTCAGGTTCGGAATGAGGCGCACGGCGCAGATAGCAATTGTCAAAGGATGACGATCAGATGATGAAATCGAGGTGCGCACTTGCACCTCGTGGGTATCATATATCATATATCATACATCATGCCCGTAAGTAGTAAATCCAGAAAGGCTTCCAAATGGCCGAACTCGCAAAGCGGGACTAAGTATATACTGACTTTTCCTTCCCTCACGTCAAGATCAAACCATTCTTTCTGCAGGATAAAGAGTCTTCACAAGCGAACAAGCCCACTCATCCCGGCCGGACATCCCTCAACCAGCTGTCACACCAAGATTCGGTTCTTTTTCGGGTATTTGCGCAACCGGCGGTGCGCCAACCCCCTTACATTCGTCTCAGTGCCTGCTCGCCCACCTCAGGAACGTCCTAATGTTCAGTGCCAACAGTCGCAGAATCTGTGTCGAACGCAACTGCATTTCTTGGTTCAACCCCAGGCGTGAGGCCTATCCGACTCACAGGCCCAGATGCGTCTGGTGACGCCCAGATGAGGTCGCGCTCAAGCATCGCTACGCGAGCCCAGCACGTCCTTCCTCTCCACCGTCTCGAAAGCTGATCCTTTTGCCGAGGTCGTGGACCTGTTGGAACAGTACAAAAAGCACAGATATCGGCGGAAAATGAGGATGATGCAATGCTCCCGGTCGACAATGCGGAGCGCTCCAAGTGCAGCCAGTACCTGCCATTTCCGTTTCCGGCTGCACTGTTCGGTTGTAAGTATGCATCGGCCACTATACCCGGTGCCCCCCGCCAAGCTTTCGCAGGCTGCCGCTTCCCCATTCCGTCGGCTACAGGAATTTCCGCTGCACCTGGGACTGGTTTCACCCCTGCCCCTTTGGCGTCTGTGGCTGGTTCATCCCCTTTCAATTCCCATCAGCGCTATGGGCAACTTCAGAATCTAAATTCGCGTCTGTGACTCCGTCGGCACCCTTCGCCATGTTTGCTGCTACGCCTTTCTCATCGTCATCAAACCAGCCGTGCTTCTCGCATCAGGAAGAGCAGATAGCGCTCTCCTGTCGCATCCACGTTTTCATTCGGTCCGCTGGTTCCCCAAGCGCCGGGTGATCAATTCAACTCTAACCCACTACAGTAAAGTCTTCTACGCTCTTCGGAGTAGATAAGTCCGCCCCCATGGGGAAGAGAAGAGAAGGACAAGCCTGCATCACCTGCGTCTAGCTCTGCCCCCTTTTTGACGCCAACACCCGGCTCTTCTGGCGAAGTCAGCATATTTGACGTACATGTAGTGCCAACCAAATCCACGGAAAAGGGCAATGATACGGACAAGGAGAAAGAGATTGACCAGACGTTCCCGCTGAGCAGCATATTTGTGATTGCGTTCAACTCGCCGGCCAAATTGTCTTCGCCCTTTGATTGCTTCGGCTCAGTAGTGTCTACTATGACGTCCGCTCGACTTGGTTTTGGCGCCGCGGCCCGAGCAGGTAGCGTGGGTTTCTCCTTCGGCTCCCTGACGACGTCGTCGTCGTCCCCACTCCTAGTTTTGGCTCAGGTTGGGGTTTTAACTTCACGGTAGCACCGCCCGTATCCTGGCACTGTTGTATCATCTTCACCCGCATTTCCTGGTTGTCGTCACCCCTGTGATTTTCCGGAGTTTAAAGTCTCGATGTCATCCATGTTTTTTTTCTACCTGCGTGCTTCCTCTTGTTTCCGACACCGACCTATCGAGAACTATACAACACCTGCCGTCGCGGAATCCGTGTTTGCCATTGTGCCGACAGCCGAGTTTGATTCCTGTCGTGGGAGTCCTAGTGTTGGTCGAAGCCATGGGGAGGATGTGTAACAAACTCGGGATACTGGCCAGAGATCGAAGTTAGATGCAAGGTTAGGCGGGGGATGGGTGACTTGGACATAGAGCGCGAGCGATGGCGATTCGCTCTTAAGCCTAAGCACACGTGGAGTCTTCGTGAACAAGGTAATGATTCGAGGACAGTTTTATGTAGACACATGTAGGATAATGAAACGAAGACAACCACCTTTGCCTTATAAAAGGTTAAAACTAGTCCTTTAGATGAGTATTAAAGGAAGCGCGTGAACAATCGACAAAGATTGGTTGTTGATCGGAGACTCATAGAATAGTACATACGTACTTCGAGACTATGAGTCGTAGCAGAGGATGATCTGAATAACAAACAAATCATAAGTGGTCAGAACATACACGCCCTTGAGTGGTGCCCAAAAACCAAAAGGGGTTTTCTTGAGACAAGTCCTGATACGTAGTGAGTGGTATATGCGCACGCCACCGCCGCATACATCTCCGGCGGTAGGGAATCCGCCACGGAAGTGCTATGGACTTTCGGGGTATGATCCAGGATCGCCGTTAAATCCTTTCGGATCAGGTCAAATGCCAGATTCCCCAGGCGTGGTGTCTGAGTGAAAGAACCGTGACGCCGGCGTTGATATAAGGTTGATGGGTGATGAGCAATCCGGTGGTTCCAACTGCATGATGTTGCTCCACGGGGTATGTACCGTATAAATTGTGGCGTTCCGGGAACCAGTAAAACCCCCAGTGTCGCTCAAGGTCATGCCCGAGCCTGTCATTGATGCATTGATTTATGAGTTACAACTCTGCAACTCTGAGGCCACAGTCGCAAGTGTATCGTGGCCACTCTATTGACTGCTTATACCCCACGTTGACGGGATGGCCGGAGCGCTGGTAGAGAGGGGTGAATGATCTTGCGGCATTTCGTATGGGTGCTCCACTGGTATGCGGCCAAGGCGCCTGCATATAAGGATCTTTCAGGGAGTATAGTACGCTAGGGTGAAAGTTCCTTTCGTCTGGCTGCAAAGCAGGCAAGATATCTTTGCAAGATGTCTGGCTTCGAGAAACTTTTGGCGTTCCTAGATGAGTGGATAAGTGTTGGCCATGGTTCACCATCCGTATCGCGCCCACTTGACGGCTTATCGTACCAATGCACAGATCTCCCATGTCGGAAAGGAAAGGGGAAAAATGGTCGCAGATTCGAGCCATGGAGGACAATTACCAATATAACCGCCCACAAGATACTTGCAATCCAAGCTGCGCAGGAGTTCCTCGCCAGGTCGAGGGATCGACCGAGGTGTGAAACGTCCCAGGTGAGTTGGCGACATGATGTGATTTCGAGAGTCCCAAGGCGGGCACATCTGCTGGCACTGGCATTCTGGCTACAAAGCAGTTCAACGGAGGCCAGCAATCTAGCGACTCCAAGACAGGCCTTCCGCGCGTATAGTATAGCTGACTTTGAAGTGATGTGAATACTACGATATTACTACTTGTCGTCATCACCGAGTCTTGAACATGAGCGCGAGAGTGGGCCCAAGTCGTGGAGAGGCATCCTGAGCCAAGTCACGGTAATGACGAATTGGGAGAGCGTCTAATCGTCACCCGCCGACTTGGAGAAAAAGGATCTGTTCAAACTTGAACACCAGCATGAAGTGGGTACAGTATTGAAATGGAAACGCAACTTGAATTTGGCAAGGAGCCTATCGTTTCGTTTCGGAAAGCGCTGTGATTCTACCTCGCCGACCGGTTTCTCGCTGGGGCTGAGGAAACATGATAATCAACCGGACCACGGCTGCTATTGTCCGAGAGTGGCCTTCCGAGCTGTGAACGTTGTGAACTTCAACCTGAAAAACTTACAGTAGCTCAGCTCCTTCCGTCATCATGTCAAGCACCAACCTGGGGCCGCTAGAGGTAAGCTGTGGTTTCCCTGTGGCACTCGCACCTTAGGCCAAATATGCTTTATGACATCAGCGGGCATTAGAGCTCGTACAGATTGCAATAAACGAAGACAAGAAGCAGAACTACTGAGCGACCTAGTCGAAATATGTTCTTAGACAATACTCTGTGAGGGGTCTATGCAATGGGTGTGATAATCGAGGTTTTCTCTGAAGCCAAGACGATATGCGTAATGAGGGAGGGGCCAGATAATTAGCACATTGTGTAGGACCTCATTGCAATGGCAAACCCTCACCATTCTCCGTGAACCTTCACTAACTCGATCACCATCAATCAAAAGTGTTTGTGTCCCAATTATATACGACGACGGGGCGCTCAGAGAGTTGACGCGGGCTGATAAATGGCGCGATGGTTTCGAGCGCATCTGGGAACTCTCGGGAATTCCCTAGGAAAAAAAGCTCACGCAACGCGGGGAATAATTCCGGCTCCGGCTCCAAAGTGACCCGTTGCAAAGCTCGCGCGATGTCCAACACGAGTTCGTCAACCACGCGGAGCCTCTCTACCCCGTCAAATGGCCGGAGAAGTTCTATCCATCGTGCCGTATCCGAATCATCGTGCCCACCCGCCGAAGGAGGAAATGTACGGACGTCGAGCTGCCCCACGCCGGAGAGGAAGGGCGAGAGCTGGGTGGAGATCTGAGAAATGGCGGACAGCTGCCAGTCAAACTGTCTGCACATGATTTGCAAGCGACGTTGTCCGGGAATAGTAGTGTGTGGGGTTCCCGGTTGAGTAATGAGGGTGACTGAAACAGTGCTCCCGGAGGAGTAAATCTTGGCTTGAGTAGGCGATCCCAGCTGGCTCGTGCGACGGACGAAGTGAGAAAGATGTGGGATCTCGAAGATGAGCCTGTTGAAGAATCTCAAGTCGATGAGTTCGAGAAGAGGAGTGTCAATTCTGGCCACAATATCTTCTAAATACTCGCTAACACCCCAGAACTTGAGGCTGGTGAGAGCAGGGAGAACGATACGTCCCGAGGGAGACGTACGTAAGTTGCTCGCATGAAAGTGAGATATTGGGAAATCGAAATGGATTTTGAATGATTTGAGCTGCGTCATCGCAGATAGACCCACGACGAGCGCCTCTGGTGAAAAGTACCCAGACCTTGGGATATTCCAAAGTTCGAGTGAGACAAGATTGCTAGTCGACAGAAGGAGTTTTGGTAACGCTGGGAAGCCGACACCCTGCAAACTGATAACAGATAAAAGCGGTGCAGATCCGCCTAAAAATCGTCGGGAAGGAGCAGCTCAGCCTTGTTTTGAACCATTAACCTAAGGGCCACCAGCGATGGCATTGTTCTCTGCATTTCTGTGGCCAGTCGATCGCCTAGTGAGCCGTCAATCGTGAGGCCAATTTCGTACATGCGATCCGGGTGGCGTAGTGCGGTCATGATGTTTTCCTCATCTTCAGGGGAAGCGGGTTTGGACCCGGGAAATCCCCCGTAACGCATGACGATAGGCAACGCCGGCCAGAATGCCAGAGTCTCCTTGACAGGAGTTCCATTTGAGCAGAAGAGCCGTAAATCCAGCCTGCGGGGTGATGAGAACACGACACGTCGCCATCTTTGGCACACATGGATGAGCCTATGCCATTGCCAGGGGTACTCCCATGAACGTTCAACAGGGAGGAGTCGATCGAAATCGAAAATTTCGAGGAGGACGTCTTCCGGAAGTACCTTGATTGTAGGGTTGTGGCGAGCATCGCCCGCTATAAATAAGTTAGCGTTATATCACAATATGCGGCCCAGAATGGCGCACTGTTGGGAAGCCACCGCCGCTCCAGTTGACCACTTTCTGCCATCGACGGATGTCCACCGGATGTCCACAGTAAAGAGAATTGATTACATCAGCGACTGAACATGCCGCAACGGCGCGTCAGAGTAACAAACGCGTTGAACGCTTTCTCTGTTGTCCGTTGTCCCATTTATCGGCATGAAGCGCGGCGCAGACAGACAAATATCAAAGGATGACGACCCAGACGACGAAATCGAGGTGCATAAAATCATTTCGAACCCTTCCGCGCTCGTAACTTATGATATCATTTAAACAGGAAGTCCAAGCAGGCCTCCAAATGGCCAAGGAGTCTGACCTTGCAAGGCGAGAGTACGTGCTGGCTTTCCCTTACTCCCTATCCCGGTCTCACCACTCTTTCCACAGGATAAAGGGTCTTCCCAAGCGAAAGAACCTACTCGCCCAACCCGGGCTTCCCCCAGTTACCAGCGCCACAGTATGTCCCAACCGTGCTGCGTTCAATTCCTCGCCACTCACGCCAGCGCGCCATTACCAGCCAACTGCCGCACCGAAATTCGGTTATTTTTCGGGTTTTGGCGCGACTAGCGGTGCGACAACCCCGTTCACGTTCGCACCCTCAACGCCTGCTGGCCAACCACAAGAGCCAGCAGAGGCGTCCCGGTCTTCGGCACCAACCGTCGCAGAATCTGCGTCCAACGCAACCAAGAAATTTGCGTCCTTCCTTGGTCCTTCTTCAACCGCGGGCGCAAAGCCGGTGGTACCATCATCCGATTCGCCAAAGCCCGATGCGTCTGGTGACACAGATGAGGTCGCGCTCAAGTACTACACTTCTCTGCGCGGGCTCAACACGTCCTTTCTCTCCGCGGTTTCAAAAGCCATTGATTCTGATCCATTCGCCGACGTTGTGGACTTGCTGGAACAGTACAAAAAGCATCGGATATCGGTGCAAACTGAGTATGACGGGAAATCTTCTCAGTCGACAACGCGGAGCGCTCCGAGTGCAGCTAGTAAGCCTGTCAGTTCGGCGGCGCCGCTCTCGTTTGGCAAGCCTGCCACCTCCACCTCGGCCGCTATGCCAGTGCCCCCATCAAGCTTCGCAGGCTTCCCTGCTATGTCAACTACAACAAGTTCCACTTCACCTGCACCTGGAACAGGTTTCACCCCTAGCCCTGCAGCGCCTGCGGCTGGTTCCTCTTCTTTCGGTTTTCCATCAGTGCCACCGGCATCCTCAGACACCAAGCCCTCCGCGGCTTCGTCATCGCCGTTCGGTGCGTTTACCGTTGCGCCGTCCTTGTCGTCATCGAAGCCAGGCTTTTCATTCGGTACATCTACAGCCGCTAGCGCCACCTCAAGCGCTTCTCCTTTTGGCAGCAGCCAGCCGAGCTCCGGCATCTCGCTCTTTGGCGGCCCATCAAAGTCGTCTACGCTCTTCGGATCAGATAGTAAGTCGTCGACCGCGGAGGGAAAGGATAAGGATAAGCCCGCCTCGAACGCATTTGGCTCTGCGCCATTCACGTTGAGCATTCCACCGGGCACGAAGCTTTTCGGCGACACCGCCAACAGCAACAGCTCGAGCAGTATATTCGGCGCCAAGTCTACTGAAAAAGACAAGGAGAAAGAGAAAGACACGTCGTCCCCGCCGAGCAGCGTATTCGGGGCCACCACGTTCGGCTCGCCAGCCAAACCGTCCTCTTCGCCCTTTGGTGGTTTCGGCTCAGCGGCGTCCACCGCGACGCCTGCCCAATTCGTGTTTGGCGTCGCGGCGGGCGGCGCAGGCGAGGGGACGCCCTCGCCCAAAGCAGGCAGCGTCGGCTTCTCCTTCGGCTCGCCATCACGCACCTCGTCCCAGACGGCGGCGGCGCCTGCGGCTCCCGGCTCAGGCGGCGGCTTGGGCTTCAGCTTCTCACCAGCACCGCCAGCGTCCTCAGGCACAACTGGCGCATCTACTCCCACATCTACGAATCCCGAGGCGCCTTCATCCACGTCGCGCGCCGATACACCCGCGACCGAGGGCACGCAGGAAGATGGGCTCGCACGGACGCTGTCTCCCAGTATCCCCGGTGGTGAAGGAGACGCCGAAGGCGAAGGTGAAGAGGACGAAGAGACGACGTATACGGTCAAAGCGAAGGTGTATAAGTTCACGACGGATAACGAAGGCGCATCCTCATGGGCCGAGATGGGCATTGGTTCGCATTGCCCTTTTTTTTTCTCGCTACGTTTCTCCAAGAGCTCATTCGTTTCTTTTTTGACGCAGGTATGCTTCGTCTTAAAAAGCATAAGGTGACCAACGCACGGCGGATCATCCTGCGCTCTAGCACCACTGGAAAGATCATCATCGTACGTTCCCGCTCTTTGTTGTGACATTTCTGTGCGATTCTCAAGCAACCTCACCATTTCTCATTTAGAACTTCCGCATATACGCCGGTTTACAACCAAAACGCAATGCCAAAGCTGTCGCCTTCACAGGTCATATTACGTCGCCTGACAAGGAGACGCAGACGGTGCAGTACCGCCTACGCGTGGGTACTGAAGCAACTGCGACGGAGATGGCGGAAGCAATAGAGCGCGAGGTACGGCTTGTGCAGGCCGAAGCGAGCTAAAGTACTTGATCCACAATCGTACAATCTCATGGGTGATTACGAAACCCCCCTCCCCCACTCCGGTACTATTCTCATGATATGGCCGACGCCTTGGTTTGTATCGTGTCAATGGGAATACAGTGTGTCCCTCCGCGCAAAATAGAAGGGGGCATGTAAAGAAAAAAAAAAAGTAAAAGTAATTCACTTTCCGGTAAAGTGACTTTGTGCGTTGTGCCAAATCGAATTGAGCACGAATGCCTGGCTGAGGAGCATTTCTATTTCGTGGTCAGTCCAATCTTGTGTAGGCAAGGACTGCAGGAACATGATGATGCCCTGTGTGGAAATATGCGTGTTAGCAGTCGCATACAAGCGGGAGAGACTGTAATGTGATGCACCTGGAAGTCCATCTCACGGAGCTTGTCGCTCCATCGTACAAGAAATGCCGAGCAGACATACAAGTGAAACTGAGAAAAAGCGTCCGGGCCTTCTGCCTGTCATACATATCACACCCATCGTCAAGATGCGACCATATACCAAGAAAAAAAAACGACGCACCAGATAGGTATCCCACATCCTCACGGTATTTTTCACGCTTATCTCGCGCATCAGCAGACAGTTCATCCACCGGAAGGCAAACTGCATGAATTCGACGCCCTGCGTGGCGAGGTGCTCAGAAAGCGGCGCGTCGATGCGCGCGACGAGTTCCGCCATGCGCTTCACGCTACGCTGGATGCCGGGTTGCGCGCTGATATAGTTGTCTTGGATCCCGTCCAGCAGACGCGAGAGGCACCAGAACGAGTCGGCTTCTATGGCGGCAAGGACTGGCGGCGGGAGGATCGACGGGTCGATATCTTCCGGGTCTGCATCTGGCGGGGCTCGCATGTTAGGGAAGCAGTTGTGATCGATCACGCGCGGGATAGCAACATACCAACGTATGCGGACAGGAATACTTCGAAGAAGGGCGTGGCGAGGTCATTGATGCCTTGTACGTACCCGCTGGCGGGATGTCGTATCGCCCAGACGTACAATATACGTTCTAGAGACTGCGGATGTTAGTCGGATGAGCGCGTGAGAAAGTCGACGTGTATCGATGGTGCGTGGGCCATACCCGTTGCGTAGAGGCGTGCATCCATAACAGAACGCCAGGTCGTGTCCGTGGAACATCTATCTCGATCTGGTGCCATATCTGCTGGTCCAGACCGTCTCTACCTTTGGCAAACGTTAGATCGACGAGCGATTGGTATTCCCCGCGCTTGCGTTCTAGGGTGGACGACCGCAGGCGGGTGGGAAGCGGTAAATAGCCCTTTGGGAAAAGTGAGGCTATAGAGCGGTGCGTGCGCAGGGACGTAGAAATAATATCGTACCAGGAGTAATGGCCAGGCTAGTGGGCGAAGATCATCTGGGATGCCCGACCAGGCCAATTTGCGTAGTTCAGCTTGTTTCGAAAAACAAGGAGTCAGTGGACGGAACCTTGAGTAGTGAATAAAAGAGAACGGACCCATGTCCACGTCCTCGCGCGACAAACACCCAATAAACTTATGGCGGCGGTTCGCCTTGAATGACTCTTCGCGCTTCAGCTTCTCTGTGGGCTCGCCGTATTGCGGCGACGACGATCGCGAGCGCTGCGACAATGACGAAGAAGATCCAGCACGGCCGTGCTGGCGTCCTGCAGGACGTCTGACGAGGCGCAGCGGGTCTGTGCGCCCTGTCTCTCAGGGGGGCGTGCTCTCGCTCACAGAAACTGCGCACCATTCGCGATCTCCGCTGCGTCCTTTCGGATGCACGCAGTATCCGGGCGGGACCGGGGTAGGACAGGCATGTCGACGAACTCGGCCTCGAGGTCTTCGAACACCATGTCGTGGTCGCCATCGGGCCCGACATCGTGCGGTTCGATCTTGTCGTCGATCGCCACGCCCCCGTCCCCAGCCGCCTTTTGCACAATCGTCCAGCCGTTCTTGGTCGTCGTGGGTGCGACGATCGTGTCCGCGTGAGACGGGTATGACGAGCCCGGGCTCGGCACGTTGACATGGGTATACGAGAAAGCGAGGGTCGAGCTGGAGCTGTTCTGCGACGTGCGGGGCACGGGTTTCGGTGCGGATGTGGCACCAGACGGTCGAGAGGGCGTAGGTTGAGGAGAACGACTCCAAGTAGCTTGAGGGTTGGATTGTGATTCGGAATCGGATGCGCTGTCCCAGGCATCGTCGTCACCCCACTCGGTAATCGAATATGAGAAGTGTGAAGGTGGATTTAAGCTGATGTGAGGCCGGGTCGGTGGTGGACGAGCCATCATTTTTTTGAAAAGCAGGAAAGCGTTGGATTAGCAGAACACTAATAAGGACATTGGCGCGCGTAGGCTCATTTGACCCCCACTAAAACAGTCTGATAAACATCCAAAGCCATCACACTGCTTTACAGGAGGTATCAACAATAGTTCGGCAGGCTCAGGTACCCTCTAACATCCAGCGACTCAACGAAACGCGTCTAGATCCGGTCCGCATGCTGTAGCAGAATCTCTTCCGACCATCCATAATAGCTCTTCAGTTTCTTGCCCCACTTTTGCAGGGTGATTGGGTCAATCGTGTTCCCAGGATGAGCTACATCAACAAAACATCGACTCAAGAATTACCATAGTATCAAAGAACTCACGCTTATGGAACGAGATCGAGCGCACAGCTGGATCCGGAGGCTGAAAGCGTACGCTCGACCCCGCAGTGCTCGCATCTACCTCGAACCCCATATCGATCATCATCTGAGTCATCCCAGAAACACGTTCACTTCTCGGTGCAAGCAACAAGAGATGAATCCACTTACCTTGACGAAGTGGTCCCACTTCATCGGCGGCCCACCCTTCTTCGCGCTCTTGTCCGCACCAAGGATTTGTGTCAAGAATCCGGTGCTCCTCCGGTTCAGATTTTTGAACCATGAGCTGAGGTTCCGCCTCTGCTTTGCCTCTTCCTCAGGCGCCCGAGTCTCCACTTCTTTCTCGCGACGGAAGCGAGAAAAGAAGCTCCTCTTAGTGTCCTTCGACTCCTCAATCGGAGGGAGAAGAAGCGACTCTGCGCGCGTCTTAACCTTGACTTTTTGCTCCGTCAAATTCTCCGATTGTAAATATGAATGGGCGGACTGTGCGCGAGTCTGCTCTAGCGACACGGTGGAGACACTCGCAAAGGCCGTCGGCGTGCTCG
The DNA here is from genome assembly GCA_021527775.1 of Lactarius sanguifluus. Lineage (NCBI taxonomy): Eukaryota > Fungi > Basidiomycota > Agaricomycetes > Russulales > Russulaceae > Lactarius > Lactarius sanguifluus. The sequence continues at coordinate 314,006 of JAKEYF010000011.1, read as the reverse complement.
TCGCCAAACTCGAGGTCTGCGTCGCCGATCGCCGTTTCTCCGGGTTCTTTTTCTTGGTCGTGGGCATCAACGGCGGCGGGGTCTCCTCTACCGGCGAAGAGGTAACCTGAACTGGTGAGGTTGGTGGCGGAGAGTCAACCTCAGGTACATCGTGTTCCTCTAAGGTCAACGATGGCTTCTTTTTCTTCTTCGGTTTCTTCTTCTTCTTCTTTTTGGCTACGGCCAGCGGTGCGTCTTCGTCCTCGACATCCTCGATGGTCGGCGCGAGTCCCCTGCGCTCTATACTATCTGAGGCTTGAGTACCCGCGATCACTTTAGAGGCAATGACGGACGCCTGCATCCCAGGCCGGTTCGTCTTAAGTCTTGGATTAGAGGAAAATAGGCGGCCTGTCTTCAGGGTTAGACACGTCCTTTATCCCAAAGGGGGGCACCAATTACTTGCCTCTGAGTGCACCGAGTGCTTTGAGGAGATGGTTGTCATTTGAACGTTCCTCAAATGCTTTCTTCCCCTCAAAGATTTCTGGGTATGCGCTTGCAATGTCCATTGCCTCGCGCTCAAGGTCTTGCAGCTCCGCCTCTTCCTCCGAATCGTACTCGTCCTGCTCCTCACCATCGAGGTCTGACGCCTCGTCTTCGCTCTTCTCGTCATGATCTGCCGCCGAACCGACAGAATCCCTGGAAGTATCGTCCGACGCTACGGACGTCGCTACTACGAGCCCCGGCATTGATCCCTCCGAGTTACCGCTACCTAGGGCCTGTAAAGCAGCTCGACTGCCACCGATTTTCTGTTGGTCCGGGAAAACTGAAGCTGCCTTGAGAGCCCGCTTATCTGGTGACACTGTCGTACTCCAGTGTGGTACGCGCAGGAACTCATCCTCTACCTGCCACAGAGTGTCCAAGTCCAGATTGGCCACGGCCTTGTACGTCTGATGAACTTATCAGTGGGGTCATTTACAGATGTTGGGGAGCGCGCACATCATTTATGCGAATCCACATAGCGTTCACGATATCTTTCTTCATCGTGTTCTCCAGCGGAAAGATGATGCCAAGATTATTGCCCAGGCGCCTCGAAGCTTCTTCAGAGAGAGACTGCGCTTCTATCCACAGAGTGAATTCTTCGGGCACCGAGCGCGGCTGCTTTCGCCACTGTTCCCCCTGTGGACCGAGGAGTGGGGCTTCCAAGATCTCCTGGAGTTGCAACGCAATCTGTACCATTTAATGAACAGACAGCAAAACCCCGTTAACGAGAGTGATGCAGGGACGGTGTGAATACTTACGGAAAGGTCGCCGAGCGCATCGAAAAGTGCTTGGGGAAAGCGCTCCTTTTCACGGGGGGCCTCCTGGGTAGCATCCTCTAGGATGCGGGTCAAGATATACTTGGGATACTGAGAGTTGGGTAGGCAGAGCTCAATGACGATCGAGTCGACGTAGGACTTGTAGGCGGCACGAAGGGCGGCCCAGTCAAACATGTACTCGGGGTTCTCTGGGTCGTTCTCTTCATATTTCTTGAAATAAATCCTGAAGTGCTCTGGGGGAGGTGTGATGACCGGGTTATTTCGGGCGGACTTGGACGATGCACACCAGCTGTTGTCGCGAGTAGAGAGAAACGTGCTTGAAGAGCATCGACGAGAGCGCGCAGGATGTCACATACGGCGAGATACTCTGCTCTCAGACCTGGATTTTTTGCAAGCTGCGACCGCACTTTACTGTTTACTATGCCTTCATGTTCCAGAAGCTCGAGCTGGTCACGGACGATCCTCCAAGCAGAGGCGAGCATGTAAGAATTGTGCACCCTAACGTTAGGCTAAGCTAGACCTTTTACTCAGACGGACGAAATTCCTACCGGGTGCCAATTACGTTAGTCACGATGTCTTTGTCTGTTAGAGGATCCGGAACTGCACTTCCCATGGACCGAGGAACGCTCGCATACACCTCTTTCGAAATCTCTTGGTAACAGAGATCTGGGTCTTTGAGCCATTTGACGTCGTCGAGATGGGCTGGGCGGGGGGAAGCTAGTACGCGCTGTCCCTTGGAGGGGGTTGAGAACTCACCACCATACTCCGCATCTGCCGTGTTCAGGAGTCGTTCTATGTTGAACGGAGGAGCAAGGGCGTTTTTCATGGACTGTGCAACGAGATCCTCTTCTCGACGAAAGGGTTGAGTATTCGACTAATTTATGCCATCACCGTACGGCGTACCTCCCAATAAATCAAGCTTTTCGCGACCGATCGGCTTCCTCAATGACATGAGCTCGCCTGTGCCCATAGCACCCTGCTTTCCATTTCGTAAAACGAGCGCACGCGAGGTTGAGGGCAAAAGGCCATTCTCGTCAAGTCGGCTAGGAATGTTTGGCGACAAGTTGGCGGTTCCCTATAGGGATGATGTCCGTCTGCCTAGGATGGGGGCTGCGGGTGGGCGAGGCAGCTGCTTAGCTGCTTTGGCCCTCTTGGGAGGCATGTCATTAAGAGGAATCGGCACGAAGAATGCGAGACCGAGACACCCGGGCCGGCTCTCCCATCCGTGCATCGCCTTATTCGCCGATTTTTCTCAACATGCACCATGACTTCTACCATTTTTCCTTCTACACCTAGAACTCGAAGACGATCCTGAAGCCATTCTAGACATCGAGGGTTCTCCAAGTCGATAAGAAAACCCCAGCTCTGGTGCTCCTAGTATTTGTGCGTCCAAGGTGCCCGCTCTTCGTGTCTTAACGTCGATCAAGGCAACAACGAACCCTCTGGCCTCAACGTTGGTCCATATCCAGTTTCAAAACGTGCTCTACTTCGTGAGCCGTTCTCTGCACTGTGTAATAGCGTGCGATTGCATGCTGCGGCTGCCATATCTGTGGCCCGGGCGGGTTACAGTAGGACTTTCCACAATGCCTTTTCGGATCGTCTAACGAAAAAAGAAATTACAAACACCCTGCCTAACGGTACTTACTTCTCTGTATGCTCAAAGAGTAATAATGCGGATCGACGTTCCCCATCGATTGTCATGACGGTGAATGACGAGAACGAATAGGAAGCATACGCACACGCCAATACGAAGAGACGTCACAACACCGATCCTCTATAGACAGAGGACTGACTTTGAAATGTAAAACAAAAACGCACTACATTTCTCCCACAAGCAAGGTTTCAGTTGTCGACCCAACGTCGATGCTCGACCGCCGGCCCGTGCACCGCGTCACGTCACCCGCATTTCTGTCTCTGTTTCTGAGCTGCGTTTGTAGGCGGTAACAGGGATGAATTGGAAGTACCTACTTGACCACAGATGAGAGAACGGCGCTAAAGTTCTTTGTCAACAGCCTCGCACACATAGAACATTCATCATGATAAGGACGGCCCCGGATCCCCCGTGTTCCAACCCTGCCAGTATGACCGTGCGGACTCGGACGGCGCCCACTGCGCCGTTCTCACCTGTGAACACTGTACAGCGGCGCGTAATGTCACGAGTCGGAAACGAAGCTCACCAGGCTCAAGGGCATTGGCATATGGAAATGGAACAAGACTTGTAGTAGGTGACACTCAGGCATCTCTAGCATGGCTCTGTAGTCTGTGCTTGCAAAGTGAGGTTTACAGTAAGTAATAGTACCATGACATCACGGCAACAAAAGGCCAGAGAAGTCTTATGTGGGGAGAAAAGTTGGTCGATCCCGCTTTTCCCAGGCCCTTCCAGAGAGTAAGTCCCCTACAGTGTTGGATATCGTGTATTGCCTAAACCATAAGACGTGCGTCACTGTTCATAGGGTCCAAATGACAGTATTATCAACAGGGCTTACACTGCAGCGACGACCCACAGGGTTCTTGCTTTGATCACCGTCGGATGACGTCGGTCGTTTGGTGATTGCATTGCATAATTGGCGACTTGAAATAAGGTTCTAGAACTACTCTATTTTGGGGCCGAGACGTCCGAGACTCAGATTGGTCACTGGCTATGGACCACCAACTCACCGATCAATAAAAATCAATAAAAATGTGCCCCGCTACTCTGTTATGCCGCTTTGTCTTTCTTCTGCTCTCTCTAGGCTCTGCTAGCCAGGTTTTCCTAGCCTCCTTTTTTCTTTTAATTTATTGTGGCCTGGATGGCTGCATTCAATGTTTCTGGTCAGCACTAACTTCCGTAGATCCATCGCTTCAAAACCCTGACTGACTCTTTTCTATGGGACATAGCTGATGACAGCTCTCCCTTGATTTCGTACAGTCCTGCTGGTGCGTGGACGGACTCGCCTGTGAATGATCAAAATGCTCAGGTACGTGTCCGGCGTGTTTTCCTTACATCTCGAAATTCACGTGTTAATCAGTGTCACTGCAAGTTGTACTCCCAGAAAACGTGGCATACGGTGTCCTCCCAAGGTGCATCGGCAACTGTCCAGTTCAATGGTTACTTTTCTTCCTTTCCTCGTTTCGTGCTTATCTGAACCCATGCTCCAGGCACTGGGGTTTGGTTTTTTGGCGCTAAAATGCCAGGTTACGGGACTTACAATATTTCTGTTGACGGCCAATCTGTATCCGGAAACGCACAAGCTCAAACTGCGTCCTTCCAGCAACTGCTCGGCGGCCAATCTAGCCTCGCAAACGGCCCCCATACTGCCGTGTTCATTAACACGGGTTCCACCGTTGACCTCGACTCTATTATCTTTGAGACTACAGATAGGCTCATCTGCTAGGTCCGCCTTTTCGCGACCATTTCGCTGCTGTGATGGAGCCCTGAACCAAACTTTACCGTAGCGCGACAGTGACGAACACGACGACCGATGACACTAGCACTGCTATCAACTACTTACCCTCATCCGGAGGCTGGGATCTTCTCACTAGCTTGGAAGGGAACTTCAACAACACACTACAGTGCGTCCCCCTACCGTACTTGGTCATAGAGCCCTTTGTGTTGATGCATTCGCCTTCAACAGCTACACCAAAGCTATGGGAGCGCAGGCGCAGTTCATGTTTGACGGTGATGCGGTTGCCGTCTACGGGACGGTCTCCCCTGACCAAGCTAACTACACTGTAACGGTGGATGGGGTTAAGCGTGACTTCTTAGGTGGCTCGAATGGTTCGGCGAGCGATCTGCACGAAGATGTACGTACAATCGACTGCCTATATTGCGTGCGCTAACGCCGCCGTATTGCTTGCAGACTTTGTTGGTCAGTAAAACGTGCAACCCCGATCTTACTTCGTGATTGACTTTCCCCTCCAGTACTTTTCCAACAATTTAGCATCTCAGTCACACAATCTCACACTCAATGTAAACTCGGACCAGCCGAACACGGGGAAATTCATGGATATTGACAGACTAGTTGTATTCACCGCTTCCAATGGCACGGACACTGGCAGCACATCCTCGAACAACATTACGTCTCAGTCAGATCCCGGTAGTACGACACAGAACCCCGAGGGAAATTCGGTGTGAGTGCCCACCTTCATCCGCCATAGCGTATGGGTGGCGCATACTCAACACATGTCTATAGCGACAAAGTACCAAATAATCCGAAGGGGTCACACCATTCCAAAGGGCTCAGCCATATTGCCATCGGGGCGTTCGTGGCGGGAATATTAATATTTGTTCTACTCCTATTCGTCGTTTTGGCGGTCGTTCTTATCCGGCGTTGGCGTCGACGCACACAACAAAATAAAATGCACCCGACGTCATCTATTAGAACGCCCTCGACGCCGACCTTGCCTATTCAAACACCAAGTACTCCCGACATTGGACCACTGTCGCCGATGGGGGGGTCCTTCAGTGATCCCAGTAACCTCGAGATGGGCCCCGCGCCTCTGGTGTCGGCTGTGCAGCTCGCGCCGGATGTCAATTCGTTTGCGGACAGCGTGGAGACGAGGTCGCCTCCAGCCGTGATGTGGGACTCGCGTGACGACGGTCGGTTGCAAACCCAAAGCAGCATGGTGGGTCAGAGCTCCGACCGATCTGTCGAGAGCTGCCAACTAACAGCCTGTATTTTTTGATGTGATCAAAGTCGAGTGCACCGGTTCGGCCTGTGCGCCCACAGGTATTTTAGCAGGCACCAGAGTTGGTGGGTTATTAGGCTGTTAGGGACGGGGTCGTGGGCGTGTTTCGTACGGTCGTTTTTGTTTTTATAGTCATGCAGGACCCGAAGGGCCGAGGAGAGGACGAATATAGGTGTTGCTACACAAAGGGGGAATCGTCGCAACGGGACGGCACTTTGCGATGGTTGTCGTCAAGCAACTGAAGTGAGATTGTTTGTTCATCAAGTGAACGCGGTGTGAACGCCTGTGCCAGTGGGCGCCTTGTTCCTGCCTCTCTTTCTTTATCTTCTTTTCGTTCACTTTTGTTCTTTTCCCCACCCCCGTGCTTTTCTTTTCGGTCGAGCAGAGCTCCCTCTCTTCGCCTTTCTTTTCTTACTTCCTTCTCGTCTCTCTCCTTTTGTTGAGCAGGCTCCCTATTGTTCTGTGTCCCGCGGACCAACCACACTCCAATAGTTCTGGGCATTTTAGCTCTCCCTCTCCCGACACACTTCTTCACCTTTCGCGCAACACTCCCTGCTAGCAGGCCTTACACTTTTGAAGCACAAGAAATGGGAAAACTTGTTTGGCACGAGTACTCGCGCTACGTCTCTATCACCGCCTCTGTCTGTGCGTGGGAGCCACGCTTTGTGTTCTGGGTACTACTAGCTCACGACATCAATATAGATACGGTTTGGGCAGGCTACTTTGGGCTCCTCTATCGCAAGTTCTTCTGGGACTTTGTTAGCGGAATCAGGCGTAACCCCGGTGGCATTCAGTGTGTCTTCATCTTTCACCCTCTTTTCGTCTTTATTCAATCGTTTTCTCTCTAGACCGGCGAAACAGGATGCGTTCTTTATTGCCATTATGGTCAAAGCGCCCGTCATTCAGATTATATCTATCCTCCTCGGACTCGTCGTTCTCACGTTCGAGTATCCCGCCCCGTTCATGAGAGGGACCGCCGTGCATCGAAGTTTAGTCACTAGGGTGGTCTTGTTGACTTTCCAAATATTCTTCGCCATAATGTACTACCAGGTTCGTTATCCTCTCGTCGATCTAAGTCGGTGAATAACCACCACCTCGTCCACAGGGGACGAATGGAGCAATATGGTCGCTCGTTGCTCTCATCGGTTACAGTCGCGCTATAATGCTAGGGGAGGTGATGAAGGATCCGAAGAACAAGAGAGGGGGGGAGCGTGGTTGACAACGGGCGCTGGGAGGCTGCATGCAGCCGGACACTAGTTGTTGCCTTGCTCTTCACCCGACCGACCGCGCACGGCGGGTCCTGCGGCGCAGAAGGAAGCTCTCTTTTTGGTTTTCGATGTTGTTATCTTTTTCATTGTAATTTGAATGCATGCACCCTTGTGTCTGAGATTTTACCCGGTCTTTGGAGGGATACGCGCGTGCCCACGTGTGAGAGAATCCCATTCTTGGTTCGTCCCATCATTTCGCGTCGTTGGATCTCGGGAATTGCAGGGTTGCGGAACAAGGCCATGTCCTCCGCTACGGCTGCGACGAGCCCATCAGCAATCGTTTCCGCCATCCGCCCTGCGTTTGAGAAGGGCAAGGCATCGGGAGATCTGCTTTTCTTCCCTTCAGAAGTTCACACGCACAAGGACCTGGGTATCGATGTGGGTAAAAAAAAAGCCACTCTACGTCTATATAACGGCCCCCCCTCTACTCCACGTCTAGTTCGAGATAAGATTGTGTCCGGCGCTTTTGCAAAAGCCCCCCTTGCCGACCCCGCACTTCGAGGAGGCCGTCGGCGACCACGAGAAGGAGAAGCGCGTAGATCCATTTAAACCGCCGTATAACCCGAACCTATATGTCGGCTGAGCTGAAGGACGAAGAGGAGGGCACCGAGTACGTCGTCCTGGTCAGTGGGTGCCGCTGTGGTCCTTCGGATCTTGTATAACAAGACTACCGTTTTGCGGACGGCCTACAGCTCAACAAGTACTCCGTCGTCGAGGAGCACTTCCTGTTGGTCACCAAGGGTGAGCAGGGCTGTATTTCTATGTCCGACCTACCATCATTGAATGGCGGGGGGGGGCATTGCAACAGAATTCCAGAGCCAGACGTCGCCGTTAGAACCTAGCGACCTCGTTCAGGCGTATCTGCTCCTTCGTGCGGCGCACAAAGCAGGAAATCATCTATTCGCCTTCTACAATTGTGCGTACGTTCCCCCCTCTGGCTTGAGTCTGGCCTGAACCAACTCCGTACTCCATATCTCGGTCTCGTGAAGGCGGCGAGCAGAGCGGCGCGAGTCAGGCACACAAGCATCTGCAGTTCCTCCCCACGGCGGACGAGGATGGCCCGCCCATTGAGCGACTAGCAAAAGCCGCCCGCATCGACAAAGCAGGTCGGTACCACACGCCCTCTGCGACCATGCAAACAAGAAAGTTGATTTCCTATAACAGACAAACCGTTCGCCCTGTCCGCTCTCCCCTTTGCCAACCACATCCGGCGCCTCGCGCTGCCCACAACGCGCTCTGAGCTCGAGCCAGCACTAGCACAAGCGTTCGTGGAGCTGCTCGACCTGTGCATCTCGACCGTACGGCACGCCGCCGCCGCGGACGACGACGGCGACAATACCGGCGGGGGGCTGTCGTACTAACGTGGTGCTGACGCTCGGGCACCTGTACGTGTTCCCGCGGCGGCGCGAGTCGCACAGGCTCGCGATGTCCGGCGAGGAGCTGAGCGTGAACGCGCTCGGCTTTGCGGGGTTCCTGCTCGTCAAGAGCGATGCGGAGCTGCGTGCCGTCACGGCGGAAGGCCCGACGAACGTGCTCAAGGCCGTTGCGTGCGCGAGCGTGCACGACTTGCAGGTCGGCGGCGGGCCCGAGTTCGATGGGATTGCGTCGTGAATGGGGGGGCACTCTCTTTAGAAACGTCGGTACCGTGAAAGGTGGCAAAGCGACGTTAGAATTACTACTTGTATAGAAAGACAACGGAGATCATGCAACGCGGAGAAATGTATTCCCTACAACCGGGTGCCCCCCGAGCCGAAATGGTTTGCCCGATATATTAAACGAACACCACGACGGCGACCCAAAGGGGCTGAGAGGAGAGAAGAGGTCGTTCTTGGAAAAGTTCCATGCATGCCTCACGTCACGCGGCATCCTTCCATCCTAAGTTACTGCCAGGATTGGGTGGATGAATGGGGGTCTCTGCGGACAGATGGGATAATAATATCGAAGCGATATCAGCACCAGTAATGGAACGACGTGGTGCGTTAGCTAGACGGCGAGTGATTTACTCCAAGCGCCATATCGGTGTGGCATGCAAGGTACATGAAAGGGACAAAATTGGGCATTCATTAAACCGGTGTTTGCTTCACTGTACAGATGATCGAACAACAATACAGGGCTCGGTATAGTCTATGATAAGTGTAACTCGAGACACGATTGATATATATGGATCTACAAAACAAAGATAATAATCTTGGTAGCTCAGGACGAATAGCAATCCAATGCCAATGTCATGAGCATCTGAAAAGGGACTAGGTAATAACTCACAACTTCCCAAGACAAGAATTAAAGTACAACCCGCAGCCATTCACGAGTCTACAGAGGTGATCTCATCTTTGAGCCAAAGGATGACCGCCTCAGCAGTTGGATCGGATGACAGTCCTGACTCGTTTGACAGCACGTGAAGTACCCTTTGACCAACCGCCACAGTACACTCTTCCGCTCTGCCGAATCCTGTCAGGCACTCTTGACGATAACGCTCCTCTGGAAGGCCTAGTATGGAAGGGATGGTTCGAGGTCCGCCCTTATCTCCTGTAAACACGTAAGTGTTCAGAATGATAGGAAGTGCGATCAGAGTCGGCAGGTCCGCCGTCAGGACTCCTAGTTCACGCGCAAGGTCGGCTGGGTTACGGGTGGTAATCGTCTGCACAGACTCTAAGAGTCGCAGAAGAGCCCTCAGTCCATCGCACGCATCGTTGACGGCTTCCCGTGCTAGACGCGTGGTCTCTTTCTCGGCATCTGGACGAGGTAGAGAAGAAAGCAAGTCACACACGGCACGTGTGTCACCAACGACGGGTGGCATGTAGGGTTGCACGGTCGGTGGTGAGGGAGGACGAGATGGAGGGAGCTTGAGAATGAACCGAGTCGACGGCGGCGTAGCCGGGGGTGTGCTGCCTGCGGTGCGACCCTTCTTCCCCATCATGTTCGGTGAGGAAGGCGGAGATAAGTGAGAAGGAACCCTGTGAGCGAGGGCAACTAGGGCGCGCCAAACCACTGAAATCTCCAAGGAGGCAAGATAGGACTGGGTGGGAGTAGTGGCAAAATAGCGCGCTAGGGCGCGTGCATAGATCGGTACGACAGTCTGAAGATTGGTGATAGAAGGGTGCTGTGTGACCGCAACTGCCTTTGAGGTTGACGTGGTGGTTTTGGCAGCAGTTGCTGCGGTTGGCACCTCGAGCATGGCGACGAGGGATGTGAGCTCAATCTTGATGCCGGCAACTAATGGATGGATGACCCTCGTGGTGACGGATACCAAAGCCTCCCTTGTGGATTTCAGACCATCTCCCCGAGCATCCGAATCTAGTCCCAAACCAAGCTCATCAAAAACCTCGAGCAACTCGCCAGCGAAAGTTGCAAGAGACAATGCATGAAGCTGGGTGGGGTTAGGGTTCGGTGCCTGTGAGGTCGGAACAAGCGGATTGAGAAATTCGGGAGAGGATAATAACTGCAGCAAATTGTTTGACAAATTAGTCAACAAAGCTGACAGTGGGCGCTGCAGGGACCGTAGGACTGCCTTATGGAGGTGAGGATTGTCGCGGGATGCATTTAGCTCGCTACAAACGTGTCAAAAGGTAGTCAGGATACTAGGAACCGATCACTTACACTGCGATAAGAGAACCAAACGTGCGTCCTCGACCAGCTGGAATGGGACGTCTCCCATTGAGGCACTCGTTTGCGGGAGCGGGACCGACGGGTTGCGCGAGCGCCTTCGAAATGCCCTCACTGAGCTTGAGACTAAGAACCTGAAGGTACGAGCCGTCCTGAACGATAGTAGCTGCTTGTGACGGTGGTACGGACGGAGTCGAGGCTGGCTTCTTGAATCCCGTAAGAGATAATTTAGGGATAGACCGGGATGCCTTGTCTGCCGGAATAACCGTATCTGACCGGGGAGGAGTAGGAGTAGGAGTAGGAGCTGGGGTTGGGGGGGGAGAAGGGCGACCGGCGGGACGGAAGAGGGAAGGGCGTAGTGCATTCATCACGACAACCTAACGGAGTATGGTATCAAGAGGAGGGTAACTGACGTGCAAGTGATGGTGAAAATGTTGTGACAGTGTTCCAGAGGCTCTACGAAATTTTTCTGAAGCGAATTTTTCTGAAGCAGTCACGCTGATTCAGTGATTCGTGGAAACAATTTATCCCATGGGATGGAGGAGTCCAAGTAGGAAGACAAGTGCAAAGCTGAGGGAGGGGAGATACTAGGGAGGCCTGTCGGTGTCAACGAGGAAGAAGGCAGGTGGTCCGAAGAGAATATTTCCGATCTTGTGAAATAAGCTAGAAGTGAAGAGGTCTGTGAGCGGAGAGACGGAGAAAGAGGGAGAAAGAAGGACTGTACCAGGTCAGGTATATCATAGATTGGAAGGGAGCAGCACAACTCGTTGCTTGTTGCCCGCCCACTTAGTTTTATATACTACCGATTTCCCACGACTCCGGAGAGGGCCTCGCCCCGGTCGTCGATGCCTCCGAGTCATCCTTGCCTATTTTTGCCCTTTCCCCTCAGACCTGAGGCCAGCCCCTCAAAATCAGTTTGGAAATTGACCGAGTATACTGGCACTGGCACCCTCGGTCAGAACTTTCTGTGCTTCAATGTGGCCCTGACGATTGCAATCGCCGATATCCAATTGCTTGATTTCGATCACTTCCGTCTGTCCTTACAAGTTTAGTAGTTCGCAACGTGTCTTGTATAACCACGTTACCACTGGCATTGTTTGCTAAACGTACGAAACTGTCATTCCATGTTTCACACTTCCGGTGGTGAAACAGGCACAAGCCCAGGGATACAGATTTGGGCACGCACGCCCAAGTTATTCGCGGACCATGTGAGCACGATGTGCCTATTCCACTTCCGGGTGTTTGTGGAAGAATATCCCCCCAGATACAGCACCAAATCCACACATGCACCCCAGTATGAACGGCGTTTCATCCTCTTGACACTTCTCTTAAAGGCGGTGGCGTTTTCGGACCTCTGGCGGCAATAAATCGTGATCTGCTGTGTCCCTAAAAAAAATTCCCGGTATGCGAGAGGAACGAAACACAAACAATACGCGATATTGAAGGGGTCGAGTGAGTGTCGTGTACTATTAAAGCTCATTCAATGAGGCCCTCGCAGTCGATGAGTCCATCACAACACTCTGTACCATCGGTGTCTTCTGCCAGTGTGCTCGGGTGTGTAGTATTGCTCGGATTCGGCTGTTGCGACAGGGGCGCTGGTGGATCTTGCCGAAGGGCATGAGTGAGAATGGCGGCTATATCAAGCTCCGTGGTAGAGGGGATCGTTCTGAAGAGAAATGAGTGTATGGTTCTCGAGCCATGTCACGAGTTATACCTATCTGACTGGGGCGCGGGTACAAGTGCCCGCTGTTGAAAGTGCGACAAGGCCGCCTGGGTTCTCTGAAGACTGTACATCAAATCAGAGCAAGCTCGAGCCTAGTGGGTTCGTCAGAAAAGGAGTGGATTTTAGGTACCGTTTGAATTACCAGTTCGGCATTAATAGATGCATTCGGAGACTGCGGAGACTGGGATCGAGCGAGCGCGAGCTCCTTCTTCAAGCGCACGTTCTCTTCTTCTGCTTCACGACACCGATCTTCCAAGTCTGCGACGTATTTCGCTTTCCTATCGCGATAAGCTCTTTGGATGACAAGGCCGCGGGAAAGGGGAAGAGTGGTGTCTTTCCGTCTGCCTCTTGTCATTGGTTGAACTGTTTAGGCTATCCAATAGCCAATTTCGTTTTTCGATGACAGCACCCGACCATGGCTGAAACGCTGACGAGCATCCAACTGTCCGATGACAAGATTCAAATCGTGAATCAACTAGTATTGCCACACACGACCGAGTGGCTGGTCATAGATACCATCGAACAGGCTCACGATGCGATCCGGTCAATGAAGGTATAATAATAAATTGATCTTCGCCTTGATTTATTCATCCCGTTCCTGTCGCAGATTCGTGGCGCACCTGCGATTGGATCTCTTGCTGCGCTTGCTTTCTCTCAGCATCTCGCCCGCGCTCTCCGATCTTCCCCTCCACCCGACTTTCTCTCGTCCCCGGAAGCTCTCAAGGCAGACGTCTCCCAACAACTTGACTTCCTCTTCACCGCCCGTCCGACAGCTGTCAACCTCGGTGCCGCCACACGTCGCCTTGCACGCACCCTCCAAACATCCTTGGACGCGGGAAAGGGCGCCCGCCAAATAGCAGAGGATTTGATAGAAGATGGTAACCAAGTCGCCGCTGAAGACGTTGGCCGCAACAAGGCCATGGCCAAGTGGGGCGGTGATTGGTTGATCGAGTTGGTGAAGAGCAACGGCGCATCGGGCAATGGCCTCAATGTTTTGACAGTTTGTAACACCGGCTCGTTGGCTACTTCGGTTGGACGCTCCTTCTCTCTCGACCCTGTGACTAATTCGACTCTCAGGGATACGGCACCGCCCTCGGTCCTCATAACATACCTACATGAAACTGGGAAAGCTTGGGAGAGCATATTTCACCCAGACTGCACCGTATCATCAGGGTTCTAGGTGCGCTGCGCGTGACACTCGTGTATGCATCGCACCCATAGTGTGAAAATCTTTAGATTGACTGCGCTGGAACTCAAAACATTACAAATCCCATCCACCATGATCGTCGACACCATGGTGGGTTCGTTGTTCCAGCATCACAGTATACACGCCGTAGGTATGCTCCTGACCTTGCGCCCTCAACCTCCTACCCTTGTTCACGAGTCACCGCGCTGCCAGCCGTTGGAGCCGACCGTATTGCCAGAAACGGCGACACTGCCAACAAGGTACGCTAGCACGCATTTCACGCCCCACTTTTAGGGTCCTCATGACACTCCAGATCGGCACCTACAACGCCGCAGTGCTAGCAGCGCGTCACAACATCCCGTTCATCGTTGTCGCACCTATTACGACAGTTGACCTCGATGTTGCCGATGGTTCAGGGTAGGCTCGAGTTTTTCCCGTCTGGATCTTGCTTCGTGCTGACCCCCGTCTCCTAAGTATTCCCATCGAACATCGTCCGCCCCTAGAAGCATGCATCGTGCGCGGCGCCCTGTATCCTCCTTCCCTTGATCAACAAGGCAACAAGGCTCAAGCGGCAATCATGATTCCTCCCGAGGGGTTGGACGGGATTTATAACCCCAGTTTTGATGTTACGCCCGCCGAGCTTATCACAGCAATTGTAACCGAGAAGGGTGTCGCGGTGAAGGGAAGTGATGGCAGGTTCGATCTTAGCAACGTTGTTTGAAACAATTCGTACGAAGTATGCAAGTACCTACGCGGCCACCGTACTGTATGTGTGTTTTCTTTTGAGTCTGTACAGTAACACCGCACCGCAGTGACGTATTGGTGAACAACGCGCAGTCATTGCCTTGTCTTCTTCAGGTTGTCCACCCCCTTTAAGTGGTAAAAGGCAGAGGGGTTCTCCAGTCGATCATTGGGTTCCTCGGTCGCTCATCAAGGATTTAGGCATTCCAGTTCTTGATTAGTGCTAACCCTCGGCCCTATCCTAATTTGAGAACGAACCAGGCCCACTTTCCCGTCTACGAGGCTTAACAGTCATGGCGGCAACCCTGAACCGCAGCGGCGCGACATGCCTACTTTTCTGGGTCCTGACTTCGTAACGTTTCTGGAACGCAACCACGATTTGTGCATGGCAAGCACACGGGGCTTTCGCAAGCGACAATACCGGCTCTCTTTCGAGTCCCCCCAAGTCAATGAGATGAGTAGCCATGACGAACTCAGAGTTCAAGGCCACCGGATTTTTGCCGCTAAAGAATGATCTTGTTTCCTGGCAGTCATTGCTGGCTGCTGGAAGAGACGGAGACCCTTTTGCTATGCGTTTCTACATGCCGCCGTTCTCGTCGCCGCGTCTGTTCTTCGGGCGCGTGTTCTTTGTGACCATGACATTAACGTCTCTCCCATCACATTGTTGCATCGTTGATTCTGTCCACGTTGATGAAGCGCTGCAGGTGCGGCCAACAGCCAAGTACCCAACCTTCCCAGACTGCGCTGTTCAAGAGCGGTGTTGTATGCAGCACTTAAAAAGAAAGAGCCTTCCCAGACTCGGAGAAGCGAAGTGCTCTCAAGAGGCCACCAGCGTCAACCTGTTTCGCCAACCGAGAAGGAACTCATCTTCGGAAACACCCTGGTGGCACCCACCGCGCCTGCACCTGTATTGGTCCGTTCTGACCGTTAACCTTCGGTTCTTCATGTCCGCGAACGCTACATTTCCGCGCGTCTCCTCGTATCGACGAAACGCCAGGCTTTCCTGACGAGTCTATTTTCCGTGTACTGTAACAGTACAGTGCCGGCGGTTTGGGGGCCTCGGGAGGTCCTCGCTCCACCCCATCCTCCGCACTCGCACTTCCATATACCTAGAAGATGTGGACAATCCGCCGGTCAGTGTTCCCGCCGGCTCTCGAAATAGACCTGAGGCAGGCGCCGTGCCCCTTGCCACTTTGCACGCCGATCCTTTAATACTCCCCGTTTTTTTAATTATTATTGAACCAGATCTGCACGGTCGAATCGAAAACCCTTGATCCGCGTTCTCTGCTGCAAGAGGTGAAAAAGTGTGAGAACGACGCTCGATCGACGGAGGAGGCCCGGGTGGGTGCCAAACGCGTCAGGTTACAACATGGTATCCTGGCCCCCGCCCAACTTAGCACTTGTTCAACACTTAAGCGCTCAAGCTCAAGTTTCATATCAGCCGAATGATACGAATCGGAATCGAGGACCGGATCGCGGCGCTATCATACGGTAGTTTGCTTGCCGAAGGTGAGGGAGGCGTTGAATTCCTTACGTTTTCTCGGTTGAATGCACACATAATCGGGCTAGTTCAAGTTGGGAATCGTTTTGCACGTATCGGTGCATGACTGCAAATAAAGACGAAAAGACGAGGGGGGTCCCCTGCCCGGCGGAATCGCCCTCTTGTATGGGGTTAGTCCCGGCTCATGTCCTTCTCGCGCACCTTTTCCATCCACCCATCCCCGGCGTTTCGTTTTTTGTTTTGGCGGCGAACCCTTCACTGCGCCAAAAATCCGCGGATCACCCACATCGAGTCGAGCGCTTCGAGCTGACAGACACGCGGACATAGTTAACCACATTCAGTCACGCCATCGCAAGAGATCGAACGACACACCAAGTCTCGGAAACCCCGGCTCGCGCACGACGACGCTCACTAGGTTCTCGAGCTCTCGGCGCGTCAGGCTATACAGCTCCGGCGCCTCCCGGAGCGACTCCAGAAACGCCTCGCGCGCCCTCTTCTCCTCCGGTTCGTCTTCGCGCTGAGTTGCAGGTGGAGGTCGGCGGCGTGGGCTGCGGCGCGAGCGTAGTAGCTGCGGTCGACGTGGGCTGGGACGACGCGGGGAGCGAAGGTGCGGCACTTGCGCTCTGTGCCGTGAACTGGCTGGAACGCAGTGCGGAGGATAGGTTGGGAAGACCTGTCGTAGCCCAGGCTGGGGGTCGGGTGCGGTAGTGCTACCGCCGGCGCGGGGTCCGACGAGGACAGCGCCAGCGAAAGATCTGAACTCGGGTGCGGCGGGAAGTGTGGCGCCCTCGGGGGAAACTCTTGGCTGCTACCCTGCGTTTCGCTTTTCAATGTGCTGCTGACGACGGTGCTCATAGAGGGAGGGAGCATCGACGGCCGTTGCACGGCACTGGTGTGGTATCGGGCGAGCGTCGAACGCGCAGCAGCCGGTGGCACAAGGGGTCTATTAGTGGGGATCGGCGGTGCTGGAGGACCCGCGGTCTCTTTGCAGGGGCACACCGGGCGGATGGCGTCGATGAATTGCGTGGCGTCCGAGGCGGAAGCGAAGTTGACCTGAAAACGGCGATATGACTAGGGGTGTCGATCAGCGCATGCGTCGTTTAGTAGTAAGTCCATCTCTCAAATGCGTACGGCAGGCGAAGTGGCTGGTGTGGAAAACGGATACTGGTAACGAATTCCCGCGACCGCGCCACGATAGACGGCCTTGAGAGGTGGCCCCTGCCCGGAGTGTACTTGGGAGGGGTTCCCGAGAACGACAGGAGATCAAGGTCTTCCTGATAATATATGGGTTCAACAAAAAAGGTAAGTGTATGCGCCCGTGTCTGTTCATACCATTGTGACTTCCCGTTCCACTCCATCGTGACCCATGTCCATATTCCACAATACACGCAAACGTACAGATTCGAAGTTGTTGTCCATTGATTTCTTCACGTCAAGGGTGAGAGTTATGACAGGATTGGAGAAGTGTTGCCATTCCGGCTGCGCCGCGCCTAAATCTTGTGATTGTGTGCGCACGAGAGGAGATGGATAAGACCTAGAATACTTATCAATGGACGTATGAGCCAGTGGTGACGACGGAGCGAAGCATTGTGGTGTCTGCTGCTGGCAAACCAGAAATATTGGCCGTCATGAAGCGACGCGATCACGTGAGAAAGATGCTGCAGGGACTGTCACTTCTCAAGTTACTGTATCCGATACCCAGCTAGACTCAGACTCATCGCGCAAGCGATCCAAAGAGCGTGTAGAAATGGAATGGTGCAATAACTCTTCTTTGCACACACCGCCAGTGCTGTGGCGCAATAAGATGATCGTTTTCTTTTGCTGTCAGAACGTACCCTCAAAGTAGTCAAGTCAAGGCGAAACGGAATGCGTGTGGGTTCACGAAGGACGTACAATGACACATGTCGCATTCATACCCAGGGAAGCGATGCACCTTTGATCGGATCGACCAGAACTTGCTACGAAGACGGGAATACCGAGTGGGGCTCCGGCGGATCAGTTCAAGTTTCAAGGCAGGAACGGTGCGACCCGCAACGACCGTTTAGACGGGTGGATCGACCTCAAAGATCTCGCGTGCCTGCGGCAACTTCGTGTCTGTTTAAAAAGCTGCGATTGGAAATGTTTGGTTTATAAATAAAACTATTGCTTGAGCTTTTCTACGATCTGCGGGACTGCTTCGAAGAGATCCGCTACTAGTCCGATGTCTGCTACCTGGAATATGGGGGCGTCTGGGTCCTTCAAGGATATGATCACATCAGAATATGGGAAAGATATTGTTCGAAAAGAGTCCACCTTGTTTATTGCTACAATGAGCTTCGAATCCTTCATACCTGCCAGATGTTGGATAGCACCTGAAATGCCGATGGCGATGTAGAGCTCAGGGGCGACCACCTTGCCTGTCTGGCCAACCTGTAGCGAGTTGTCTACATAGCCCGCGTCAACCGCTGCCCGCGATGCACCAACAGCTGCACCCAGAGCATCTGCAAGGGGATCGAGCGTGGCCTTGAATGTCTCTGCATTTTTGAGCGCCCGCCCGCCGGATACTATACGAGTGGCGACGCCAAGCTCTGGACGGTCAGACTGGGCGAGTTCTGTCTTGATGAGCTGCGTTGGGGAGTCTGTGACTTCAATGGGAGCCAGTTCCTCGAGTGCGACGCCCGTATCATCGCTCGAAGGGGCAGCCGTGAACGCCGTCGAGCGCACGGTGAAGAATTTCAAAGGGACGGTAGACGGTGCGCGGACGGTCGCGATCGCATTTCCGGCGTAGATTGGCCGAGAAAAGGTGGTGCTGTCCGAGGACTCGTCGTGGGAGACCGAGATTACGTCAGAGACAGCGGGAAGGTCGAGCTTGGCGGCGATGCGCGGGAGGAGGGACTTGGCGGCAGAGGAGTGGGAAGAGACGACATGGGTGTACGGAGAATTACTGCCTAGCAGCTTCTCGAGGAGCGGGGATACAACCTCCGGTACTAGCGAGGAATATTGTGGAGCGGAGGAATGTAGGATAGATGACAGTCCTTTCAACCTAATGTAAAAGAGTGAAGTAAGGTCGACATAAACCTAGATCACACATACTTTTTGGCACTCTCGAGGACGGTTGGTAGGTGGTCAGGGGCGCCTAGGATGAGACCAGTGACCGTACCACCGAGCTGCTGAGCTGCTGTCAAAGCAGAGAGAGAACCGGATTCGATGGCGCCGTTCTTGTGCTCGAGTAAAACCAGTGCGCGTGGAGACGCAGCTGTAGCGTAAGCACGACTGACGAATCTACGAGAACTTGCCAGTGAATAGGAGTCGCAGCATTGATAATTCGTGGTGAGAGTGTACTCACTCCCAGGCCAGTGCTAGTGCCTCCGATTCGGAGTTTCGGCTGTTTTGGGGCCGTACAATCACGTGGCGGGCATCCGTCGTTCTTAAAGCCGGTGTGCACTGATTACTCTTCACTTCACTCCTACAATGTCTCTCGCAGGTCTTATGTCCGGTTCGGAATGCGCCATAGAGGTCAATCCTCTTTCCCAGGTGCTTAAGCACACCGATGGAGACCGCAGCTTGCAACAGGTCCGTAACATACTGTCTTGCTCTCCGTACATCCTCACCCAATTTCCTCAGGATAGGATCTCCGGTCCATCCTCGTCAAGAGTCAGTGAACATCCCCTTTGGTTCTTCTATCTACCTTACGCGATCCCCTTCTAGCTCCATCATTTACCATCCGCATCTAACAATGCCATCGCTGAGCACGATATCGCAATGGCTCGCCAATTCTTCGACGCACAGCAGGCTACGGGTCCCGGGCCTTCCTTCTCCCCGTCGCAGGTTCCGCCCATGCAAGACTTGATGTCTCGTCAGCTCGCACTCACCGCAGCCAACCGTGGCGCGGTGCCAAATCTGAATGACGCCTGGGCAGACATTCAGCGTACCCAGGCTGCTCATAGTTTACCTCATAATGCTTTCACATCAACGGCTTGGGCAAGCGAGTTTAAGCCAACAGCTTTCACTCCTGGTCCGGCCATTCAGCAGAGCGTTCCTCCAGTGAATTGTGCGTCAGCAAATTAGTTCAGTAGTGCCATACGCTCTAATTCCATGGTGTAGCGGCTCAAAACTCCCATTTGATCGGAAATGGCTTCGGAACAATGGGAAGCCGCTTCGGCCTTAATGCCGCTCCACAGTCTTACCTTCAAGGCTTTGACGCGCATGCTGACGTTAAAGGCAAGGGCAAATTTAAGGAAACCGATTTTGACGCGGCATTTGCCCAAGCTGCGTCATCAATTACTGCCGCCCAGATCGAGATCCAGGCTTCCGGAGATGCAGTGGATGAACTTGAAAAAGACCTCAACAACGCGAGGCTAGACGATGTTCCCGCAGCCACCCCAGAAGAACTTCTCGGCGACGCCGAGTTTAAAAGGTCAGTGCGCTCGAGCGTGCTGGCTCTAGCGGTGAAGCTGAACCTCGCTTCCGTAGCGTCTGGGAGCAGATGCAGAATTCCGATATGCCCCCCAAACCGGAAGAAATGGCCAAGTGGGAAGCAGAGTTCAATCAACTCATGAATGCGCAGCGCGAGGAAGGCGAATGGGACTACTCGTCCTCCATGCAACGCGCTTGGGATGAAGGCGTCGCAGCAGACTTGGACGATTCCTTCACGCACAACATGAAGTTCGACCATGAAGGATTACCTATCCTTGATCCTTACGTCTTTGGTTTGTTGTCGTTAGTATTCTGTGTCCGCACTTCTGCTCACTAAGTACAGAACAAAACAACAAATACCTCGACCCGTCATCTTCTACGCAGTCACCTCTGGCCTTGGCTAAACAGATGCTCGAGCATAACGCATCACTTTCAGAAGTCGCGCTACTTCTCGAGGCTGCCATTCAGAAAGGCGAGCTTGGTGAGGGCGGTTACGAGGCGTGGATCCTCCTCGGCGAAACCCGGAACATGGACGAACGCGAGGAAGCAGGCATGAAGGCGCTCACGGAGGGTGTGCGTATTGCCGAAGAAGCGGGTGCCGCCGGCATGGGGATGCTCGTGCGTTGCCCACCCACTTTACCTTCCGAATTGCATTTTACTGATGGGGTGGGGTTAACAGTCACTAGCAATTTCATATACGAACGAGTCGTTGGATCGTGCCTCTCACTCCATGTTGATGCGCTGGTTGTGCGCACGCTTCCCAGACGTGCCTGTCCCCCCAGAGGCACAAAATTCCCTCACCCGATCCTCATGGCATTCGCACAATGTCGTCACCGAGGCGTTCCTGACCGTTGCGCGCACACAGCACGCACAGGGCGTGATCGATCCTGACGTGCAACTGGCTCTGGGCGTACTCTTTTACACCAATGGAGCATACGACCGCGCCAAGGATTGTTTTGAATCGGCACTGAGTGTCCGGCCGACGGTACGCGCTCGGAGTTTGCGATCATACTCTTTATTGACCCTTCGTGTCAGGACTATCTTCTTTGGAACCGCCTGGGCTCGTCGCTTTCAAACGGAAACAAGCCTGAGGAGTCCCTAGGCGCGTACCGCGAAGCACTGATGCTGCGCCCCACGTATACCCGTGCGATCTACAACGTTGGCGTTGCTTGTATGTAGCATATGCTTACCGGCAACTCCCTGTCGTTTGGCACTCATGGACTTGTTTCTTCTTCTCGCCTAGGTTTGAACATTGGCGCACACAAGGAGGCAGCGGAACATATTTTGAGCGCTCTCTCCATGCAGGAGACAACGGGTGATAAGAGCAAGCAGTTGTGGCAGACGCTGCGTCGAGCTTTCCTTGCCATGGTATGTTTACTTCCTCACTCGATCATCAGACTCGGTATTTATTTGTGTGGCCATACACAGGATCGCAAGGATCTTGCAGATCTCACGAACGACGACCCCTCTCTGGACGTTTTCCGTTCGGAGGGGTTCGAGTTCTAAATCAATCATAAGGGGCGGGTCGGACTACTGCAGCATAGTCACCTTTGACGTTAGCACCCTACTTTGTGTACTACTACAACAGATACCCGTATCCGCAAGGGATTGCGTGTAGTCTTCTTATAATAGCTGTCCGAGCGATCTTGCTATTAGTGGTCACCTCCTGCCTTTCCTTCAGGACGACGGGTCTTGAACTGTCCCCGTTTACGCACGCCTTCGATGAGTTCCTCGACGTTGTCGTCTGCTTCCTCCGAGGAGCCTACGCGTTTCCGACCTAAACCAGTTCAAGAAAGGACGAGACGAAAAGACGTGGTGGCACTCACCAACGATCGCCCAATTCCTCGTGCTTGGGATCCGCAGCATCTCGACCTCGACCGCCCACCCACAATGCATGCTCAGCCATGCCAGCCACGCTCTGTACAGCGCATACGAGCTCCAGACGCCCTCCCCGCCGGCACCGAGGTTCAGCGTCTCGGCATCGACATCGCAGCGGGGAACGTCGCGCGCCCGATCAAAACGCGCGTCGAGCCCCCACGCGCAGCACGGGATCGAGAGGTACCCGGACGCGCGGACGCGCGTCGCGAGCAGGGGCACCCACGGCGTGAGCTCGTCGGCGTGATTCCCTATCAGAAAGCAATCTGCGGGGAGGAGCGTGCGCGCCGTCGTCGTCGTCGTCTGCCCGTCTTCACTCCGTTCCGCTGCGGTGGGGTCGAGCGCGCGCACGAGGAGGCGCGACTGGGTCGCGGGCGGGTAGTGTGCCCAGGACGTGCGCGAGCGCAGATCGAAGCCGTGCCCGGCGTAGCCCTCCGAGACGAGGATGTGCGTCAGCAGACCGTTGCCGCATCCTAGGTCGACGAAGCCGCCCGGGGGACGGGGCCAGCGACGCCAGGGCTCGTTGGCGGGCCCCGTGCTGTCGACTGGGATGGTCTCGGGGCCATACGTGTCTTTCCAGAGGAGCATGAGGAACGTCGCTATGCCAATGTCCTGTTCGCTCGACGTTAGATATCTCTGAGGCAGAATGCGCGAGGGGGAGGGAGGCGTGGCGGACCTCGAAGACGTGTTTCAGTGGGTCTGTCACTTCGTGCCAGTCGTCAATGAGGTGCTTGTATCGTTCGCGCATGATGAGATATAGGTCCTGATAGGTCTCGCGGGGCAAGAGGACGTCGTGCAGGACTCGCTTCTTGTAGTGTGTGAGTGTCCCCCATCCATAGCGGTGCAGTGTCTCGAGCAGCGAGAGGCACGTCCGGTAGAGGCGCCCCCCCTGATCGAGTGACGTTCCGGGGAGTGGGAGAGCCTCCATGCGCAGCACCGCTGACTCGGAGGAAGTGGGCGGGACAATACGGAAGGCAAGGTGCGTGACAGTTGGGTAGTAGTACGGGAGCGACCCGTCGGATGGAAGGATCGGCGTTAACACGAGCACGGTCGGATGGAAAGCATCCGGACCAGACGGGTGGGACGGTGCGTATAGTGTGCAATGCTGCTCGAGCCCAGAGTCGCGCGTAGGGCGTCGTGGGAGAAGTCTACGGTGTGTATTGCGGACCGGTCGTAGACCCCGGAGAAGAGGGACAGAGACAGGGAACACCTCAGCCGATTCCTCGATAACCTCGGACCGCAAAATTAGTGTCGAGTTGTACTCTGGGTGATGAGTGAGCTGGGAGACAGCAAGTTCGAACTGGAAAGGATGAGCTCCTGGTACAGGCCGTTGTAAAACGCATCGGTCGAACCTACGAGTTCGGGTGGGAAGTCTGCGGGACAGGTAACGATGGGTGTCCACGAAAGTCTCGTCTGATCAAATTGAAGTGTCGTAGCATCCGAGCCCTTACACGGAGACGGATTGAATTGTGGCCGGGTCATCGTAGACCAGCAACTACCAGCGTTCCCTCTGTGGTCAGCCTTCGCGATCTTTGCCAGTGATGACGAGAGGCGGATGGTCGTTCTAATGTGAAGTGGTAGTTTACTTGGGAAGTGGAAGGAAAGGGATACAGGGAGACGCATTGTTACTACTAGCGCGCCCCTTGGCTGGTCTAAGCGGTCAAGCGTCACGCGGCCGTGTGTGACTCGTGACGCGTGACGGCGACGTGACACATGTCGAGCTGAGTACGAGCTAGGCAGTAAATAATATCCTCCATCACCTCGCACGCCTTTCACTTTCACTTGCCCTTAGTACCTTTGGTGCTCTTTGAGTGGGTCGTAGGCAATAAGGATAAGGTGGTGCCCAGATGTATTCTCTCTGCGCATAGCTTTGATTTGTGCTTGAGCACCCGCACCACGCTCCAACAGTGAATAAGTGTTTGCAAAGAATGCGTAGAGAACGTTGATCGTTCTCTGCGCATTTTCTGTGAAGACTGGTGTCTACTGGCGATGAGGCATATTTTCCCTGGCCCCCACAAATTTTCACTCTGGTCCCTATCGATACCACCCCGGAGCCCTCACCGTCTCATCAGACGCCGTCCGAGCTCAACTCTTCCACCACGACCGAACTCGCCCTCGACGCCCTCGAATACAAATACATCGAGCCGACGCCGGAGGTGCGCATCCGTGCTCTGCAGGCGGAGGGCATCAAAATGCGCGACTTTGCACGCGAGCCGCTGCCGAGCGCGAGAAAGGCCCCGGGGGTATTCGACCCTCTTCCCTCGCTCATCGCGACCGACTGGCACATGCGCAACCCAAAGAAGAGCCGCGGCGTGCTGAGCGGCAAGGCGCTCTTCCGGCTTATCAATCTCGGCTGGTTCTCCATGGGCGAGGTCGCCAAGCGCGTGCACATCCGCGAGTTTTCTGCCCTCGCACAGTACAGCGACCGCCCCGACGAGGAGCGCTACCCATTCGTCATCGCGCCCTCAGAGCCCATGCTTACTCCCTCCCAGCGCGTGTGCATGCGCCGTAACGCCGGCTTTCGCTCACACTCCGACGACATGCCCGACCGTGAGTTTTTCGGCTACAACCCCACGGGCCATTCGGACGAAGAGCAGCCTCCCGCCCAGACCGAGACGGAGCCACCTGGAGAATGCAAGGTGAAGCGTCGGAAACTGAGACGCGGACCCGCCGGCTGCTATACGTCCTTTTTAGTTGACGTCCAGAGCAAACCCTCGCGTTGCACCAAGCCCTTACGAAAGGAGTGTTCGCGTCCCATTCGCGTCCCAAGGTATAGCCGCAGTAGACCTCCTTTTTCGGTTTATCTTCATAATTCTATCGTATTTATTCACTTCGCCTGTTTTTCGAGCCCTTGTTGTACAATTACCAGGAGGAACACTGTATTCTCGCGGATGTAGCGCTACGAATGTACACCTCTGGTCAGCCTTGCTGCGAAATCCGATGGTCAAACAGCCGGTCCGAAAGTGCAAGTTCGAACCGCTTTCTCCCTTCCTCGGTATCCCAAATCTTGACGTTTGATAAATTGAAGGAGCCGTCCCCAAAAGCTTCGTCATAATCCTCGTATGACCATCCCACTTCGCCTGTACCTTTCATGTGCTTGAAAATGCCCTGCATAAAGTGATCTGTGAACAATTCGTCGAGCGGACGAAGCGTCGGATCTTGTATATGGTCGAGTTGGAGATAGAGGCCGTTTAAGTCCGCATTGCCATTGGTAAACGCGGTGAATGCGATAGTTATTCTGCTCAGAGCGTCGAGCAGTCGAGAGTTCAAGGTATATAATAACTCACGTTTGGATCTACACCAAATTCATAATTGTCCCATGCATCGTGCAAATCGCTTCGTAAAGTAATTACATTTTGCACCGAGTCGATCTTTGTCCGGCCACCCGATATCGGCTTCGTCTGCAGTGTCGGTAATTTTGCTGGGGAACCCTTCGAGTATCCACTGTGATAGCAGAAGTCAGTCGGATTTACTTCTAGAGACAAAGCCACCCACTTCGACATCATGTGTTCGGGGAAATATATGAGCAACTTTAAGACGACTGTACGTTTGCGTCTGCAAGTTTGTGATAACGCACTTTCCATCTCTGGCAAGTCCGCGAGTACGGTAATAAGACCCCTGTAAGGGCGGAGATCAGACGACCCCAGATTTAAAGGGAATTGAGGGTTCACCCACATGGGCTGGGGTATTGGAGTGGGTGGGATTACGAGGACGTGGAAGAGTGGGCACTAGGCCGATACGAATAGGTTCGCCAGCTGATGCAAGATAAGAGCGACGCCAGTAAGAGATATTGGTTCTGACCGCTGGAGAGCAAGATATAATGTCCTGGATGGACAATCCCAGCACTTGGCCGACATGGCGCACCGCGACGCTGTTGAACAGTATCAAATTGGAAAATCGTCCAGGCTGTCGTAGTAACGACGAATGTGATCATGTATCTGTAGAACTCGTCCCATTGGAGGGTACCATACTGCCAGAACCCTGCAGATGGTTCAAGGAAACAAACCGGTGTCATGAACTAAGGGACGTGCCGGCGATGACAGCACCGTCGGAATCAACAACTTCAACATTTCGCTTCTGTAGACGAGGCAGTTCGCTTTCAGTGGCCATCTTTTCGAGAACTACTGTAAAGCGTGTTTGGTGGTCACGGTAGCGCTCACCGCGCTCACTTTTTCATTGACGCAATTTGTTTGTGTTTATGTCATGGGTCTACACGTCGCGTGGTTCATAAAGTCATCTAAACTCTCGCGAATCGCGCGCGTCACTCCTCTTCTGTCTGAGAAGAGCTGCACTGTTGGTCAAGTCATACATTGCCAACCTCGCCGGGCCATGGAAACCCATACCCGTCGAGCAGTAGATACGATCCAGTTGAACATCACTACGGCATCCTCCCAGCAGCGCCGGAACTCAGCAAGGAGCACGCGTCGGGCGTCTGCGTCGGGACTAGCGGTGAGCGTGCGCAGCGCCGACACGCGCGGGAGGATGCGCGCCTACGACCTCCTGGGCCAGAAGCGCCGCCGAGCGGCGGTCTCTGCACGCGAGCATACAGCGACGCGTAAAGGCAGCCCAGTCGCGCGCGCGACGTCAACCAGGTCGCGGCGGTCGATGACGAGGTGGCGGAAGCTGTGGAGGAGTTTCCTCATGTCGAGGAAGGTGATGCGCGGTTGAAATATCGGCTGGCGTTTTTGGCCATGCCATACATGCAGTACAGTACATGTTTTCATAACATATGCCGATAACATTTTTTTTGCAGACAGCCGGACATCCAAACTCAAGCTCAAGAGCGGGGTTCATAATTGGAAATTCTTGAGAAATTAGGCTATCATACATAATTGGGGCTATCGAATAGGTATCTTGGAAAAATAGGCCTACACCGAATGTAAGTTTTTTTCATAAATGATTTCCAAAACCGATAAGTAGGATATATAATTTTATTTATTAATTACTGTGATTATGTTTTGCGGAAAAGAAATTCGGCATGATCACCGAGATGCCCATTCAACCCCGTATCCCCTTGCAAAATCGGCATATGTTATGAAAACAGCAATAAGTCGAGTCGGAGAAGGCGTCAGCGGTCTGACTAAGCTACGACGAAAAGCTGTTCGGTCATGATGCATTGAAGTTGATGCATTGATGAACAGACTGGGCCGCTCCCCCCGACGGATGTCGTCCCCAACGGACTCGTTTCTTACGTCTAAACGACCGAGGATATCCAAAGATCAATCCGGTGTCGACAAGGAGACTTACGAAAGCCCCGATTTATGGTTTGACGATGGAAATATCATCCTCCGCACCGTTTTTAGCGAGAACGTGTATACCGTGTACAAAGTGCACAAGTCGATTCTCGCCTCTTACTCGAACGTCTTTTGCGACTTATTCGATGGGCCACAGACAGCCTTTGATACTGCCTCGGACCATTACGAGGGCCTACCCGTGATAGAACTCCCTGACCCCCCATCACAATTCAATGACTTTCTGAAAGCGCTATATTTCCCAGAGTCAGTTATTTCCGATCTCCAGTCTACTTACCGTGCGTTAACAGATTAGACTCGCAGGGAGACACAGCGCCACCGTCCAATCTCTTCTCCTTTCCTTGAGGGCATCTGGAAAGGCTTTCCGTACAAATATGTTGGGATCCTTCATTTAGCAATGAAGTACGACGTTGCGCACCTTCGAGACCACATGCTCAGTACTCTGAGACACGCGTGGCCACAATACCTTTTTGATTGGGACTACCTGCAGAAGCGGACGGAAGATCTAGAAAGGGTCTACCTGCGCCGAGAGTGTTTCGACCTGTCCTTTGCGCACCCGGAACCAGGCATGCTGACGTTTCACCGACTTCCCGCGCGCGCAGTTGACACGAACTAGCCAGAACCATCCGCCTTGCCATGGAGCACAACATCCTTGACATCCTCCCCGTCGTCTTTTATGACTTGGCTCGAGTGCACGAAGTGATCGCGCCAAATCCACATGAGGGCTTCCGCCGCGCAGACCTCTCCGTCCTGACGGCCGACGATCTCCGTCGGCTGGCGCAGGGGCGTGGCGCCTTGCGAGGCAAATTCCTTGACGGAATCACCAACTTACTTGTCGTACACCCGCACGAGGACTGCAAGTGGATCCCAGTACCGGGAAAGCCATCGCCCTGTCGTGCGGGCCTGAAGAAATGGTGGGACACACAACTTGGGGCCGTCTCAGGGCCGAGCGTTGCAGACCCGATCGGGTGGTTACGGGAGAAAGTTTTTCTCTGCGATGACATTCCGCATGACGAGGTCTGCGGCGGTTGCACCCGTGTCGTCAAAAGGTATCTCGAAGCGGTCAGGGAAGAGCTGTGGACCAGTCTTCCCGAGTTTTTCGGTCTTGTAAGCGTGTCGCTTCCGCGTTGCTCAGTGCTGACCCCCATGACCCAGAAGGGACTGCTTCACCCGAACTGGGGAAAAGAACCAGAACCAAAACTATGGTTCTGAGAGTTGGGATGTTTGCAATTGGACATCTCCTTTAGTTGTCGTAGGCACCTGGGTTCATGTACGTTATCCGCGAGGTGTCCACTTATCGAAAATCAAGTAACGATCGAAGATCCAAAACTCGGAGAGAATGTCTTTCTTGTCATCCAGACAACCCTGGAGCGAATCATTCCTGAGAGCCATGTAACGATGGCTCACCTGGCGTAGAAAACGAAATAGGCGCAAGACCTAGTTCAAGTTGTTCCTGCACGCCCTTTATTACACCACCTGAACGATGATGTGCGTGTATCCTCGCCAACCCCAAGGTTGAGAATGTTGAATGACGCATGGTGTAACCTTGACATTGCGGAAGGTTGCCCCTCACACCTTCAATCTCACTGCATTCGCTGTCTTCACTCGATAAATGCTCCGAGTTTCGAAATCGTCTCGCGTAGAAATCGCTTGGACTCCGGGACTCCAATCTGCGACGTATTCGTGACGGAGGTGAGTCAGCCAAGCCGCTCCTCGACGCCCAAGTATCATGTCGACATCGGGCACTCGGTACTATCCAAGCACTCAGTACCATCCCATTCGACGGGGCCCACAGTTTTTATCTCAAATTTTCTGGGTTTGGTTTTTCTAGTGCTTTTAGGTGGGGAGTCTGGGCTAACATATATAGTGGTTAATGGTGCAATTTTCTTTGTGAGGGCCACTTAAATGAGGGTAGAGGTTAGGCTAGTAGTAGTAGTACTGCCATTGCAGCGTGTTCCGACCTCCTCTCCCCATCAGTAGAGCCGTGGGAAATCCGTAACATGGCGGTGGTTGCGGATCAATTCAAGGACTTAGAGCCCCGATCCGTTCGACTTGCACTCAGGCCTTGACTCAGGCTCTAACCCGGTCATCTGCGAGCAATCTAAAGAAATAGCAGCTCGTGTTCGGGTTTGACATTCCTACTTTGGAGGTGGGTTCACACTACAATAAATTATTACGTGCCCAGCATTTGGTGCGATTAGGTCGCGATCAAAGCGTTCGATAGCACAGATGCTGTGATCCCCCAACGAGCAAAAGTAGCCAGTATAAACGGCAAATGGTATGGATGACATCTTCGTTGTCGTGCTCCATATCTGCGCCTGTTTGTGGTGTATTCGGCGGCGCCTCTACGCTATCTGTCCGAGTCCTATACCAATTAGTCTCACGTGCCGTAACCTGTCGCTCTGAGTAGAAATGATTGAACTCGAACGTCAAAGTCCTTTCATTGGGGGTATACTGTATTCTAGCACGAAGTCGAGCGACGCAGGCCGTGACTACCAGAGGCACGACGATAAAAGAAGGAAAAATGGTCGGCTGAAGGAAAGATACATTCGCTACCCGGGGGAGAGGGGGCGCGATGGCCCACAGGAGCAGCCTGTTTTGCGAATACCCTCGTTCAACAACTCGTCCTCGGCGCAAAGGGGAACTTCAGTTTCCCAGAAGAGTCATAGATTCCATAGCCGGGTTCCTGTACATCTGAATAGATGTGAGCGAACCAACCAATCCCACCGGCAACCACAATTTTGAGATCGGTGCAATGTTCGTCGAGAAGCCCAAAATACTTTTGTTCGTTGCTGACACTGGCGACGGCGGTATTACTTTGAGGCTTCCCATCATTAGAATTGTCAGACGGCCAACCAGTCTGTGTGTGCAAAAGGTGAAATGTCAACTTTGAGAAGGGGGCGGAAAGTTGTCTTACCTCGTCAAAGTACATCTTCTTTCCGTTCCCGTTCTTGAGGAAAAAGTTCAAGTCATCCTGAACGGCTCCCCATGCCTGGTCGCCTAGAGGGAGAATTAAAATGTAAGAGAGCGACACGGAGAAAGTAACATACCGGTTGTGGCAGAAGCTGCAATGAAAGGAAGCATATTGATATTGATCGAGTCGATAGCGTCAAGGACGTCCTGAGCACCACCATTACGTTGATAACCATACGCAAGATCGCTGACTGTGACGGGAATCCCAATGTCTGAAAGGTTCTGCTTGGCGGCAATTACTTGGGCGGTCAGTTGTGCAGGGGAGAGAACCTGGTCATAGAGAGGCTCTGAACCGAATTGGACGACACGAGTCACAAATTTCGCCTTTGGATTCGAATGAAGAGTGGAGAAGAGTGTGTCGCGACGGGATTTCCATTGGCTGGAACCACTATAGCCGAACTGTGTGCGCAAGGAATAAATAAGCGCTTCGAGAGGGTACAATATTCGTAGATACCCAGATGAGGGCGTGAACACCGAGCGTGTTATCCCAGGCAGCTGTCACTACATCGTCACTGGAAGAGCGAGTATCGATGATACTGATGGGAGTGAAGTTGAGCGAAGCTTACTAGAAGCCTTCGCGGTCACACGCGCCATAGAGGCGGACATATCGACCATTAAAGTTATTTCGGATGTCCGCAAATTCCTTCTGCAGTTGGGACAAGCTCTGACCTAAATATAGATGGAATGAGGAATGAGCGGAAGAAAAATGCTACAGGGAGACTGACAAGCGGTGACCTCGTAGCTGAAACCTAGGAAGGCATACTCGTCAACAGGATCACACCACCATCCGTCGGTGCTGGCGGGTACATCAGATGGGGTGGTGAAGCCGAGCGCGGGGAAGCAGGCAGAAATGTTCGTGTTCGCTGGGGCCTGGCAAGACCTTCGGGACACTCCCTTTGAGCGACGATGACCGGACCGAACGTCATTTGGGTGGTAAGCTCCAGAATGAGAGACGAGACCCAGGAGGAGAAACACGAAGAATAAAAGGCGGACGAGCATCAGGGAAAACCTCCCGAGCTAATCTAGCTAATTGAGCTACGGTAGCGCTACGGTAGCGATCAATTAGCTAGATTAGCCATCAGGTAATTTGCCACCAGATACTGTAGCGCTACGGTAGCACTACGGTATCAGCTCAGGAGCTAGATTAGCACGGTCGTATCTGACCAGGATCAGCTCAGGAGCACAGTCATATCACGCCGGATTCAGCTAGCATGGTCTTAGTTGATGTGGGGTCGCCGCCCAAGTGAGGCGCGCATGGAGCACAATCTTATCACACGAATAACAACGAGAATCGAATTTTATTAAATAACTATCACAAATGAGGGTACCTCATCACTGGCATCACTACCTCATCTCTACTCAACTCGTTATACTGTAAATCTACTTGACCCACTTGTGATCCACATGACAGGCCTTCCCACAATGACCGGAGCGTCAGTCGGGACAGCAGCAACTTTTCGACAAGTAGCGCGACATCTTCCTCAAGCTCGGCACACAACTCGAGGGACTTCTCGTTTTCAGGACGCACACAATAAATATGGGTGCAAGGAAGATGCAAAGCTGGATGTCATTCCATTTGTGAGCAGGGAAATGAAAGATGACTCACTGGCATGGAGAAAAAGAGCATACATTGAGCAGGACGGGATCAGCGATGTCTGCACATAATTGACTGAGGGTTAGATAAACGGCTTGCAACGGTGATGCATGACGCAAAAGGAACACGCAACTTGGGGAGGACGAGCCGAGTTCGGGGAGACAGCACAAATAACAACCGCTGACAAGTAGTCGGACGCAAGGGACCAATTGAAGGGTATATGTATGTACCGACAATCCAGTCACACTTGTACTGGACTCTCACGACTACCACAGTTCCCTTGACAGTCGCAGGATTGAGCCACGGCAACGAATGGCAGAAGAGTAAGACATAGCAGTGCAAGTAGCAGTGACTACTGGCAGTGCTCACGCTGGACAGACGACTCAGAGAGGAGGGTAAGAGAAAAAAACTCACTGAAGACTGCATATAAGTAGGTTTCCCTAGGCTCATTGGTGTCATCGCGCTGAGCCAGCGAAAGCGGACACCGGCGCAAGCACGAGCGGTGATGCCAAGTGATGCCATTACAGCCACACCTGTCACATGGCGGCCTGTGCGTTTACGCCGCTACATTGGGCAGGTAGTCATGCGAGTGCAAGCAACCTACCCTGGGCAGCGAACCGTTTTCGGTGATGAGCTGGGTTGCCTCTGCACGTTGGGACACTGCCCAAACAACCCGAGCTGCCTTGGGTTCAGGAAGGTTTTTAAGCCGCACTGCCGATCGTGCAGGCCTTCGCAGGGCTCGTAACTTTGTAGAGGGCTTCGCTATGATCAGGGACGTGTCGCTCTAAAGTTGCTAAGGGTGCGCGAAGGTGCAGCACTCAGAAGAACGACGGGAGCGACAGGAACTGGTTCCAACAGAGCTCTAAGCCCTGAGAGAAAAGGGAACTAGATTTGGGAAGTAGATACAGGGAGTATTTATACAGAAATACCAAGATATAGATCTAAGAGTGGAGTCAAGTCCAGGGTGCAACCAAGCGAATCAGAGGTCGCAGGGTGAGAGGAGGGAAGGGCAAGGCCAATACCCGAAATCAGCCGAAGTGCGGGAAAGTCTGATCCACCAAAGCGGTGCGGGAAAGTTAGGCTCAAGCTCGTCACTGACTAGCCTGTATACGATAATCAATGTATATTGTAGGTTTACCCTTCTATTATTCTATACGGACGGTCACCGGTCTATGGGAGAGTAACTAAAAAATGCGCAAAAGGCCGTTTTACCTCGCCAGCCATGCGCTGGGTGTCAAGCTGGGTGTATTACCAGAAACCAGAGTCAGAGCTTGCCACTCGCCAAACCTGTCCTGACCCGAGAGCTGACCCGACCCGTCCTCTCCACCACCTACTCTGGCTCAAACTAGCTCAGACATATATATTTACTCGATTTACACTTCGCCCTAGCCATCGCCCATAGCACATCACTGCCAACGTGCCACACCTACTGTAGCTGCCGACCTCGAGCGTCGATTATTTACCATCCTTCCTCCTGTGTCGACCCCCTTGCACTCTCTGTTGATTCCCATGCCCAACTATCTTTATGTACTGTAAGGAGCTCGTTTCCGTCCCAAGGAAGCGACTATCTTTGTGTACTGTGAGGAGCTCGTTCCCATCTGGGAAAGCGACAATCTTCATATGGTCCTAGTTTGCCACACACCCAAATAGGTAGTGACTTGAGTAGTGATGTTATCCACATCAGGCAAGCACCTGTGATTAGCAGAACTGTATCTCTCGTATCAAAATTAGCGATCAATTATCGCTCCAGTATCAAAATTAGCGATCAAGTATCAAAATTAGCACGGGAGGTTTTCCCTGATGAGGGAGGCCATCGAAGGAGAGGGTAAAAGTTGACTGGCTGGCTGGAAACCAAGGGTCGCCTCCGCGAGATTATTTATTGACCAACACCCCGTCTGGCTACACACATGTGCCAGTGCAGTGTGCACAGTACCGCGACTGTACAGGCTAACATCCACGCACTAAAAAAGGTAGGCTGACTTGTCATAACAAGACAGCCCGATCACACTTAGTATATTTAGTCAGCAAAATTTATCCGGGTCCGGGTCTATCGGAAACCCGGGAACCTGGGACGAAAAGTTGTTCATATTGCTTGTCCAAAAAATATAAAAATAAAACAAGAGAAAATACATCCCATTACAGTTAACCGCACGACTCAAGGAGTGAGAAAATTATACTATGCCTTCTCAATCAATATCCCTCTGATTAAAAGTCCACAAAACATTCTAGGTTTGAGGCGACGAAGTCGACCCGGGCCCCAGTGCAGACAGCTCGTATTGTTGCTTGGCTTGACAGTAATCTAGACGCAGGTGGGATCAAATGTCGTTCGGATTAGGTAGCCTCTGAAAACACGTACAGGTCCCGACCAGGCTTCCTCACCCTCAGCATCCTCGACAGAGATCATCACATTCCAGCCGCTGGGGATGGTGACGTTCCATGATAGGGAAGTGGAATTATGGTCGCCTAAGTCGGCGCTAACGGGGTTGCGATTAAGAAAGTGCGGTTGATCAGCGGGACTATCGGGAAGAACTCACACTTCTTCGCCGCACGGATCAGTCTGGTTGGCGATGATGACATTGTAAGGGCCTTTGGTCTGATCCCAGGAAAACTGAGCGAGGGCACACTGAGGCGGTAGTTTCGTCGATTAGAGTCAAGAGAGTTAGATCAGAACGGGCGCTCGGGGAGTAGAGCTCGATGTAGGTTACCTGAGTAAACTCGGGAGTCTGAACTGAAAACTCGGCGTGGACTGCGCTGGCTGCGAGGAAAAAGAGAAGGATAGAAATGGATGTGGGCGTGGTAGGCATTCTGTGCTTCTGTTTCTTTACAAAAGAAACGCGGCTTGTGGGAAAGGGGGAGAAGCGGTCGAGATGAAGGAAGGAAGATAATTAAAAGGTTATTAGGAGTTGCAAAACATTGCTGTAAATCGTCTCGCCAGACGCGTGACGCCCGATGAGTGCGGGTTGTTTCTGAAGCGAAAGACCGCGAGGACGTAATTACACTACGAGCACAGTACCCTCGACACTAAGTTCACGCTTGACCCACTTGCGGCATTGACAGCAGCGCGATCGACCACCATGACCTGCTTCCTGGACCATGCTTTGCGATATTGGCTTGGCCTTCTTGGAATTGGCAAATGGGACGCGAACGGAAGCTGGGCAACGTCATTAGCCAGCGATATGACATATTAAAGACAGTAATTGACCCTCACATTTCATGTCATTCACCGGACATGGCTTGGATGTATGTGTGGGTGTGGGCGTGACGCGTTCGCGCGTCATCTGGCAAACGCACGCTACCGCTGAACGCAGACGTCATCGCTGATATCCTAGCCGCGTCGTGTGCCATGTCGTCGTGGAAGGCCTGTGTGGAAGAGGGTATGAAGTGAAGAGTGCGACTCGGAGTGAGGTTAGGTAGGCAATCACAGACAAAAGAGGTCCTATTTTCGAATAGGACACGATACTCTCTCATAGATACCTTTTGGAGGGGCATCGAATAAGAGGGAGTCGACTGTATCATTATTCGCACGTCTTTAGCGAGAACGTGTATACGTGTAAACTTACAAGTCGATTCCGCGTTGTTCAGTGCTAACCCAGAAGATTATAGCGAAATCCAAATCGGGAGGAAGGAATGTACTTCCGGCCAAGGAAAAGAACTGACGACAGCGGTCTTCCAAATTTCAAGAGTAGTATCTGGTGAAATCCTCGGGAAATTATAGTACTGTAGTAATTAATTCAAATAATTTCTATTGGGAAGAGTTTTTGGCATGCCAGTGGTTGCTGGAACACCCTTTCAACCAGTCTATTCTCTTATTTGGATTTCGCTATACTGTACAGTACTTCACCCGAACTGGGGAAAAGAACCAGAACCAACAGTTGGAATACTGCCAATTGGCCATCCTTGTGGTCATCTATCTCGAAAACTTAAAAAATCGGTCGTCCTGAAAATTCTGGAGCGAATCGTTCCCGAGAGCCACGCAACGATGGCCCACCTGTTATTGGCGCAAGAAACGAAGTAGGCGCAATGCCCAAAGAGATGTCCTGGTGTTGGCCTTGGTGTTGGCGACGCGACCTTGCCGCTCACGGCACATTCGTGCAATTGGGCCTCCCAACGGGGAAAGCAACCGGGCCGCTCTTTTGACGCGACTCAGTTCTCAGTATAGCTCCAAGGCCGAGATCACCATCTTGTACAAGGTAGCTATGGCCGATGTCCAGATGTAGGTGGCTAAAGTACTTAAGTCGTGTCTGTACACTCATGGAATGGCCCACAGACATACTCTGCCTCGCCCCATTTCCCCGACACGGAAAGATGTCAAGCTAAACAAGTACTCGAGCCAACTCACGCAGGACAAGGTCTGTGGTGTCACCAGGGCCTGCGATTTTGCCATCTCATCCTCGATAGTCCAGGGGCGGTGCAAAGGCTATGCGTAAGGCCGCGTTTAGCCGATAGCGATCGTTATCTCATTCGCGCCATCTGGTCAGTATATGCTGTAATCGATGCAGACGACATCGAGAAACCTCAGGCATGAGTGATTTCATCATGAACCCCTTTTCCTGCCTCACGGGTCGTGCGCGCTTTGCCCCTGGCACGCTAGATCGGTATATCTCCAATCTGGTGGGAAGGTACGGTAGCGATGCGATGTGCGCCCACCAGAATGGCTTATTTCTTTACATATAGGAAATCCGTGCAACACCCATCTCGTGAGCATACTGCATGATTGCTAGTGTCAACAGGAGAACCTGGTGGCTGATGGGTGGTGGTGAAGTTGGACCTCGCAAAAGCAGTCAAGGAAGGTTGCAAAGAAGAGGATCTAGTCGGGCTTACCTTTAACACGATCGGCGTCAGGTACGAGTTTAACGCGGAAAAGTTCGTCGATACATGCTGAGACGCAACTCGCAAAGCGATGCTATAACCATGGGCACTGATGGTGGGTTGTCACGTTGTCATAACCCTCTTTTCGTTGCTGACACAAGTGGCAGGGATGCGCTACTCGTCAGTGTGTTCTGGCTGTGAGGCCGAGCGTTTGTAATTGACGTTTTGTGATAGACTCCCAAGCCGTGATATAATTGCCGATTCGATCGAGGCGGTGCGTACTACTCTATTTTGGATTGCCGATCGGAGCAACTGATTCGTTCCGCGTACTATCTGGGATGGCAGGTCACCCTGGTACGACGAGTCTAACGTTAAGCTTTTGACGAGCACTTGAAAATACCTCCTGAGCAGGCCCAGCATTACGACGGCAATATATCTATCCCCGGGTGTGACAAGAATATGCCTGGCTGTGCGATGGCCGCAGTGCGACACAATCGCCCAACAATCATCGTATATGGTGGGACAATCCAGGTCGGTGTGCGACATGTAGATTGCCCTGAGATGGGATACTCGAAGGGCGATTCCGTCAACATCTCGGATGCGTTCGAATCGTATGGTAAATGGCGTAGCCTTTTCCAGAAGGCTGTCGCTCAATTATACCTTCACTCAAAGGCGCGTTTGCCGTCGGAAAAATCACGGAGGAGCAACGAATTGACATTGTCCGTCATGCGTGTCCTGGCGCTGGAGCCTGTGGTGGGATGTACACGTACGTCCGCACGGTATCTGCCTGCCATTCCGGAGCTGAAGGAACAGACGTGGCCGACAGTGCAAATACCATGAGTTCGGCTTTGGAGGTGCTTGGCCTGACCCTACCGTATTCCTCAAGTATCCCTGCTACGTATGCTGGTGCGCCATGTATACTGAATCCCGAACTTCGGTTCACTTGACCACCTGGATCTCAGAGAAGCTCAAGGAGTGTAGACGGGCTGCAGGATACCTTAAGAAATTGCTCGAGCGTGATATCAAACCACGGTATGTTGTATGGCTTCTTACGACGGGCGAATTTAACTGCCATGACCTAGCGACATCCTGACCCGTAACTCTTTTCTGAACGCTATCGCAATCGTGAACGTGCTCGGTGGCTCGACAAATGCAGTGATTTGACAACGTTTTCCCTACTTTGTGAATACTGCTGATTCGCCCCGCCCTTTGCTAGGTCCTCCATCTCCTAGCCATGGCCCGCGCGGCTGACGTCGAGCTCACGATCGACGACTTCCAAGCCGTAGCGGACCGCACACCGTACCTAGCGAATCTGAAGCCGTCCGGGCGCTACTACATGGAGGACCTGCACCGCGTGGGGGGGATCCCCTCGCTGCTCAAGTACCTCCTCGCGCACACAGACCTGATCGACGGCACGCAGCTGACGGTCACGGGCCGCACGTTGGCGGAGAACGTCGCAGGACGCAGCGGAGCTGGAGTTTGGGCAACCACCGCAGGATGTCGTGCGCCCGCTCGCGGATCCGATCAAGCGCACGGGCCATATCGCCATCCTGAGGGGTAACCTAGCCCCCGGGAGCGCGGTCGCCAAGATCACAGGCGCGGAGGGCGTCAGGTTCCAGGGCGTGGCCAAGTGCTTCGACAGCCTGGATGGCTTTTATCCTGCGCTCGCCGCGGGCGAGATCAAACCCGGGATGGTGCTTGTCTTTCGGTATCAGGGCCCTAAAGGAGCCCCCGGCATGCCAGAGGTTTTTCTTACTACTTGTCTTTGCCCTTCGCGCACTGAGCGACTCGACCGTGATATGTTGTGTCATTAGATGTTAGGTACGCCCTCAGACAAAGTGCCACGCCTTGACGCTGACCTATTGCTCTCAAGGACCTACCGGCGCGTTGATAGGGGCAGGTCTGGCAGGGTCAACGGCCCTCATAACTGATGGACGCTTCTCTGGAGCTTCCCGTGGCTTCATCATTGGTACGGGCGCGATGCCTGTCCTATTTCTCCCTGCATAACAGGTGCTGATGGAGATTTGCGACGCCAAAGGCCACATCGTTCCAGAGGCACGCCTTGGCGGGCCGATCGCGTTGGTCCAGGACGGTGACAGGATCGTCATCGACTCTGAAAAAAGGACGATCGATTGGGACGTCAGTGACGAAGAGGAGGCGCGCCGTCGAAAAGAGTGGGAAGGTTCTGGGAAGGGCGCGCTGACGGTTAGGCGGGGCATACTGTTGAGGTACGCGAGGGACGTTGCGGTGAGTACGTCAGTCTCTCGGTTGAGGATGAGAGGTTGATCTCTAATAGCCCGCAAATGTGGGAGCATACTGTGATTAGACCGATAT
Organism: Lactarius sanguifluus; assembly: GCA_021527775.1. Taxonomy (NCBI): domain Eukaryota; kingdom Fungi; phylum Basidiomycota; class Agaricomycetes; order Russulales; family Russulaceae; genus Lactarius; species Lactarius sanguifluus. The sequence continues at coordinate 274,789 of JAKEYF010000011.1, read as the reverse complement.
AAATATATAAGGGTCGTAGAGAAGGGTCGTAGAGAAACAGAACGGGCAGGTGTACGTGATATAAGGGTACGAGACATCGGTGGAGATTCTTTTCCAATGTACACACAAACGTTTAAATCAAGAGCTATGTCACGGTATTCAATGGCCGTTGCCAGTGTTTGCTGACAAACAAAAGAGTATTAAGTACGTGACATGTGACAGTACGTGACAAGAGCACTTACATCGGCGCTTCTCGTGCTTGGGTGGGTCCAAGCTGCTATGCTTCGAGAACACTTGTCGCGCAATCATCTCATCATGCTGCTGGCACTCAGATAAGGCACTATTGGGCTCCATCCCGGTTGGGCTTCTTGGGGTATTATCGCCGGAAGAGCGGTGCTTAGGCACTATGGCGCGCTCGCCGGGCTCACGCTGACCGGTGATAACGGCGGGATCCGGGGGAACGATGAAGGTAGGCAAGGGTTTCTTCGGTTGCTTGACCTTGGGAGGTAAACCTCTGGCGGCACGACGCTTGGCACGGATGCGCTTCTTGTATTGCTTCCAGAGAAAGCCTAGGAGGGCTATGGCCCAGATGGTTATTACACCAGCGCTGGAGACGATGGCAGAGACGATCGGAGTTTTGGCACGGTGGCTTGAGTACGAGCGAGGTGAGCCATTGTTGAGCTTGGTGCAATACGGTAGTTGAATGGGACATACCCGTTAAGGATTTCGCTTTCTTGGGCCTTTTGACTACGCACATAGTTGGGGAGATCGCTTAGGGAAGGAGAATAGGACATGGCTGAGGATGAGAGAGATTGCATGGATGTCCGCGAGGTATATTTTGGGATGGGGCGAGACCGGAACGAGTCCATCCGAAGCTCACATGACGTTAACTTCACGTCACGGGACGTGCTTCGCGTTGATCCACCGAGGCGTTTGTCGGCCCATCGGTCACTAAACCCCGCGTGGGCGGTTTCTTGGTCGGTTCCGGGCCAGGCAGTCTCTTGTCCTCTCCTTCGATGGCCTCCCTCGTCCGCCTTTTACTCTTCGCGTTTCTCCTCCTGGGTCTCGTCTCTCATTCTGGAGCTTACCACCCAAATCCCGTTCGTTCCGGTCACCGTCGTTCTCCCCGCTCAAAGAGGGTGTCCCGAAGGTCTTGCCAGGCCCCAGCGAACACGAACATTTCTGCCTGCTTCCCCTGCGCTCGGCTTCACCACCCCATCTGATGTACCCGCCAGCATCGACGGATGGTGGTGTGATCCTGTTAACGAGTATGCCTTCCTAGGTTTCAGCTACGAGGTCACCGCTTGTCAGTCTCCCTGTAGCCTTTTTCTTCCGCTCATTCCTCATCCTATCTATATTTAGGTCAGAGCTTGTCCCAACTGCAGAAGGAATTTGCGGACATCCGAACTAACTTTAATGGTCGATATGTCCGCCTCTACGGCGCGTGTGATCGCGAAGGCTTCTAGTGAGCTTCCCTCGGCTCCACCCCATCAGAACCACCAATACTCGGTCTTCCAGTGATGATGTTGTTACGGCTGCGTGGGATAACACACTTGGCGTTCACGCCCTCATCTGGGTACCTATTCATACTGTACCCTCTCGAAGCGCTCATTTATTCCTTGCGCACACAGTTCGGCTATACTCGTTCCAGCCAATGGAAATCCCGTCGCGACACACTCTTCTCCACTCTTCATTCGAATCCAAAGGCGAAATTTGTGACTCGTGTTGTCCAATTCGGTTCAGAGCCTCTCTTTGACCAGGTTCTCTCCCCTGCACAACTGACCGCCCAAGTAATCTCGGCCAAGCAGAGCCTTTCAGACATTGGGATTCCCGTCACAGTCAGCGATCTTGCATATGGTTATCAACGTAATGGTGGCGCTCAGGACGTCCTCGACGCTATCGACTCGATCAATGCCCACATACTTCCTTTTTTTGCAGCGTCTGCCACAACCGGTATGTTACTTTCTCCGTGTCACTCCCTTACGTCTTAATTCTCCCTCTAGGCGACCAGGCATGGGGAAACGTTCAGAAGGACTTGAACTTTTTCATCCAGAACGGGAATGGAAAGAAGATGTACTTTGCCGAGGTAAGACATCTGTCCGTCCCCCTTCTCAAAGTTGACATTTCACCTTTTGCACACACAGAATGGTTGGCCGTCCATCACTTACAATGGTGTGAGGCCTCAAAGTAAAATCGCCGTCGCCAGTGTCAGCAATGAAGAAGGGTATTTTGGGCTCCTCGACGAACATTGCACGGATCTCAAAACTGTGGTTGCCGGTGGGATTGGTTGGTTCGCTCACATCTATTCGGATGCACAGGAACCCGGCTATGGAATTTATAGCTCTTCTGGGAAACTGAAGTTTCCCTTCGCTCCGAGGACGAGCTGTTGAACGAGGCGATTCAAGACATCCTGAGGCTGTCCCTCTGGGCCATCGCATCTCGCTCCGGTAGCGAATACCCCTCTCCTTCAATCGAACTTTTCCCCTTCCTTTTATTGTTGTGCTTCCCCGTGTTATTAGTTGTACTATGTTTACGGTCTGCATCGCACCCCCATTGGGGCTGGGGCTAACCTTGTAGCCCGAGCCCGCCTTTGTACCAGAGTACGGTATACCCCCAATGAAAGGACATTGACGTTTGAGTCGAATCGCTTCTACTCGGCGCAGCGGGTCGGAGCAGATAATATTAACCGGTATAGGATAGTTTGTGGCATAGAATACAGCAGAATTAGGTAGTGTAGAGGGTATCCGGTGCGTATAATACACAACAGCCATGGAGCACGACAACGGAGATGTCACCCGTACCACTTCCCGTTTATACTGGCTACTTTTGCTCGTTGAGGGATGATGGCTTCTGTGATATCGAACGCTTTGATCGCGGCCTGATCGCACCCAACGCTGAGTACGGAATGATTGTACGTGGAAAGGGAATGCACTCACCTCCCAAGTAGCAATGTCAAATTCGAACACAAGCTGCTGTTTCCTTAAGCCCTCTTGATAATCGCTGAGCTGAGGCTGCTCGCAGATGACTGGATTTGAGAGCAACGGATCAGACGTGCGGAGGAGACCTTCATATGGAAACGACGGGACGTACAGATAACCGGCTCGCCGTCCTCCTCGATTTCAAGTGCGCATTCGCCATCTCTGATCAAGAAAGAAAGATAGAACAAGTTTTCGACGGATTGCGCGAAATCGTTCGGGTTGGTGATGAACCTGAAAAGGTTCACGGGACCATTTTGCTCCACGAGTAAGCTTCGTATCTATTGGTTATTTTGTGATGAGGGGAGTGTGATATAAAGGGAAGAGGCACGACTGACATCGATCACATGTTTCGTCGTCTCGTTCTCCGATCGCGCGATGTCTTCCTCGCGCAGCTCCTGCGGCCGCCGCTCGTCCTCCTTGTTCTTCTCGAATTTAGCGCGCTTGCCGACGACGCGCTTCTTTTGTTCAACCGCAAGTGGCCCGAGCCTGTGTATCTCCCTCGCGCATCAGCCTCGCCCATCCACGCACGCGAACAAAAGAAGGGCCAGCGCACATAAAGTCCATCACAGGCACGCGCCGGCTCTTCGCAAGCGCCTTGCGGCCGATCTTCTCCCAGTCGAGCGGCTCGTCGTCGCCGTCGTACTCTTCCTCCTCTTCCTCGTCCTCGTCAGTCCCACCGCTCGCGCGGTCCTTCGGCCCGGCCTCGCCGCGGCGTCCGCCCATGAAGGTGATCAGCTTGGACACGAAATCGTCGACGTCGAACGCGCCTGCGCCCGCTTTCATCGCGCGCGCTTTGGCCGCGTGCATGTTGGACGCGGTCACGAGGAAGGCAGAGTCGAGCGTCGCTTCCTGTGGCGCGGATACTTGGAGATGGATTTGAGAAAAAAAAACAGACAGGGAGTGGGGTTCTGTTTGTGGGAAAATACACATACCTTGGTCGAAGAGCGAATCGGCCAGCTGTACTTTTTCGAGCAACTCTTGTGTCGTGTATTCGTTGGCATTGATTTGGTGGCCTAGACAAAAGAAAGGAGAGGAGGCAAGTTAGCCCCCTCTCCCGTGACAGCGGCGATCTAACGTGCGCGTCTTACCTTCCTCGTCTTTAAGTAGGACACGATATTTTTGCCTAAGCACGCGTTTCTCCTCCGGGTCTTGATCGGGATCGTAGGCGACTCTTTTGCGTGGAGAGTCCATGTTAAAGTCGCCCTCTGCCATGCCTTTGAAGATAGGGTCGGGTCCGAGTCGATTGACGCGACGAGACGCGCCATTCATTAATTTTAGGCGGCGATTGAGGAGCTCAGGGTTAGGGTTCATAAAATACATTTCGAGAACGGCGCGGTATGCTACTATACTACTACGCGTTGAACTTTTCGACACAGACAGATGAGCACCACAACAGAAATGACGACTTGAGTGGCCCAGGCTTACCGCTGTAAGGTACGACTCGGCGACTATACGAGCTCGGGCATTGAGACTGAGCTTCATCTCACTAATCTCCCGGTCTACGTCTTCCATGAACCTGAAAGGTAATGTCAGTGCTATTTCGAAGCGATCTACCGCCTGACGCACTGGATGATGAAATCGACGATCTTGTGTTTCAGCATCGACTCGGTGTGAGTGTTGGTGATGAGGAAAGAAATATCATAGCCCTGCGGAGGATCGACTTTTACACAAATTAGACACGGGCGTCGAATGTACCTTGATGGGTTTTCTACGCAGCACGATGAAGCTCTCGGCTCGCTGCATCAAGAATCGTGTGAATTTATGGCAGAGAATGCGCTCGATCTCGTCTGCTTGCTTGATCTTAATGCTAACACGGATCGAGTTGACCGAGGGCTCGATAAGCACTCGCTCGTTTTCATTTCGTGATATCGTCAACGGGTTCAGGAGGACTTCCTTCGATCCCCTGCACGCGATCAGACAGCATGGGGCGACACAGGAGGTGATGCACTCACGCGACCTCCACTTCAGGCTTGTTGTGACGCTCGACGACCTAAGGAGAAAAACTATGATCGCATCCCGAGTGCAAGGGACCAGGGTGATCCACACCTGAGATGAGAAGTTTTCCAGTGTCAGTGCGGCGGTCAGAGTCGACCGCACCGCAGCGAGATACGGTCTTAGGACATTAGACTGTTGTTAGCTGAATCAACATCTAAACCACAAAACTTGTATCGTATGCCGAAAGCCCACCATCGCGACGTTGTATCTGATGTGATGATGAAGGGGATGCCGTGAGAAAAGTTAATATTCGGAGGTCGAAAGCCAGCTCCAATTTTTTTGTTTGTTTATTTATTGCGCGACTCTTCCCACACCGCGTTCAACACTCAAAAAAAAGAAACATGCCCGTTGCAGTCGCACTCTGGTTAGTGTATGCGTGTAATATGCGCGTTTTGCGCCCTTAACAATAAGAACAGGAGTATCGTAGTAAAGCCCGGCGAAGCCGTGTCCGTCATTCCCCAAGGCGACTTGGTCGTTACCAATGCTGCTCTGGGCGCAGAGCTTGTGGACTCCCATGGGCGTACCTCGGTTAAGCTAACATACACGCGTCCAGTCAAAGTCGATGACGATTCAGACGAGGAAGGGGAGGAGGAGGGGGCTGCTCAAGTCGAGACCGTGCTTTGCTCGTTGACACCGGGAAAGGTATGCCACAAGTTGATCTCACGCGTTTTCTCACGAGATTGAGCTCTCCCGAAGATTGAGCAATCTATCCTCAACTTGACGTTTGAGGAAGACGATGAATTCTTGTTGGAAGTCGTCGGAAAAAAGTGCGCACCCCTCGCTTATCTGATTGTTGTTCATTATTCATCGAGCATTTGTCTAGTGAGGTCTACCTCACTGGAAACTACATTGGTGAGACAAATGTTCCCTTCTTCGTGAACGTCGTGGACTTAATTTGGGTAGACCAGGCGCCGGATCAAGTACCATACAATGCCGAATCGGACCAGGAGGACGAATATGCTCTTGATGAAGTCAGCTCTGATGTCGAGATGGATCCTGCCGACATGGTTGGCCTTCCTAGCGACGAGGACGAGGATGAGGACGTTGGGTTAGTCCCTAGACTGTTCACTGCGCCTATTCGTGTTGACTACATCACCATGCAGACGTTTCGAGGAAGTCGTCTCCGAGGAAGAATCAAGACTAGAAAAATCAGCAAAGCGCCCTAGAGAGTCTAACACGACAGAACAGGACGCACCTACCAACGACAAACCTTCAAAGAAGACCAAGAAACTGAAGGCCGAGAATGGTGCCGCTGTTCCCGTGCCAACAGGCACTGACGGCGAGGCTTCCAAAAAAGGCAAGAAGAACAAAAAGAAGAAAGGAGGAGATGCCGAAGAGAGTCACCCTCAAACGGAGGAGGACAAGGAGAGTGAATCCAAGCCGAAGCAAGGCGATCTGGGGGGCATGCGGGAGCTCCCCGGCGGCCTAAAGATCCAGGATGCCAAGCTTGGAGATGGTCCGCAGGCGAAGAAAGGTGTGAAGGTGTCTATGCGTTATCTTGGAAAGCTACCGAATGGCAAGATCTTTGATTCAAACACAAAGGGAAAGCCAGTAAGACTTCGGGCCGCTATCTGTATTCACTCGCGCAACTCTCATGTGATCGTCTCTTTTGATAGTTCACGTTCAGGTTGGGGGCTGGTGAAGTGATCAAAGGTGCGTTCTAGGTGCTTAAATCGGCGGTCATTCCATCTCATAGTTATGATCATAGGCTGGGATGAGGGTATTGCTGGTATGAAAGTTGGAGGCGAACGTCTCTTGATCATCCCCCCATCGTTGGCCTACGGCAATCGCAAAACGGATGGTATCCCTACGAATTCAACGCTCAGATTCGGTGAGCCAATCAGCTGTTCCCTCGCGCCTTTCTAGAGCTAATTACGTCGTAACAGAGGTCAAAGTTGTCGACATCAAGTGAATGCACAACAATCGCGCGTTTTGCAAATTTGGACCACGTCTTGTACAGATCTACATTGTGGTTAATTCACGTACAAAACGACCATTGACGCCTTGCCGAGTGGTCGACAACTGGTTTTATTACCAAGAAATACCATCATTTTGTCGCCAATAAGCGAGCGAACTTGTGTTGTGTGCGACTGTTTATTACAGCCAGGTTATGCTCCGAGATGATAACACTCACGACAACATTAACCGATTGCGCCGGCGGGTAAGCCCCGGGTTCGTTCGTCTAAATTGTCGGGTCCATGTGTACGTAAATTTCCATTGAATGGACGAAGCTATGGTGCTGTTGGTCTCTACCAAAGGTTTTGCTACAGTACCAGTAGCGAATGTATTGACATAAGGGGTTGTACGAACGTACGGCCAAACTTTGAATTGTACAGCCCCACAACTCGTGCTTGATTGATGATCGCATGCGCTAGGTACGTGTCCGATATATCAAACGATCCAATCGGCGAAGGGTGCTCGAACCTCCTGCACTTTCTCTGTCTGTAGGACTGCCGAGTACCGCCAGGAGGCTATCAGCAAGACGGTGTCCCGCACATATACGGTCACGGAGATTCATGCATTCATGACCGGTGTTGCAGCTGAATCGGGTCTCAGTCTTTCTACAGAGGGTCATATGACGCCATTCCACTTTCACCTCTCGCTCTCTCCTATCTCACTCTGTTCCCGTGCTCTGCCTTGTGGCCGATACATTGGCTCATCTTAGTAGTTGTCTGGGTCCGAGCCACCATATCTTGATCTGGCGAAGACGCGTGACCCTTTATGCGGGTGACATCTGAGAGGACCCAGATGGGCCCGATCCATCGAGGGTGCAAACCATAATAATGCAGCGACGAAGATGCCTATAACTTGGGCGTAAGCGTAGAGTTGGTGCACTTGCAATGCCTGCCTGTTCGTCTCCAATAGGCACTTAAAGAGTAAAACTCTAAGGCAGGAACTTGACTCAGCCAATTTTTTGCACGGACAACGGATCGAGTCACTGACATTCGCCAAAGAAGGTCGATCAAGCCGGGCCCCGAACGTGATCCGAAGGGTAAATGGAACGGCGCCACAAAGAACTCATCAGTAGAATGGAGACCATCCAAACGATTTATTCAGAGAGTACGAGGACGCAATTAACGTCTTACAGGGATCGTAGAAGATGCACTTCCATACCATAAAATAGGGCTGAGGGTAGGAGAGAACTGCAGCGACGTAGAGGGAGGTGGAGTAGGGGGGACTTCGCGGATTGCAAGGTCACGGTCCGTCGACCCTCGAGCTTCGTACACATTGATGCCACCGTTTTGACAGGTTCTTGTTTCGGTTTTCTGCATGTCTGGGGCAAGATATTCATTAGGGAGGTGGACCAGGGTGTGTGCTAGTGGGGTACCGACCGCGCGGAAGTCTGCAGGCTCATTGCGAATCATCATTCCAAGCTCCGAGAAAAAAAAATTCATCAAGTCAAATCGGCAAGGGGCGAACGTTTCAGCATTTTTCAGCGGCAGTAGGCACGGAAGGTAGATTGGCTGGATAAGACACTCTCCCAGGCGCGGCATCGGACATGAGGAATTCGGTACTACGATCGCGAGTCCGAAGGAGGGGCGTCCCTGTCACTTGGCTAATCGTTTTTGGTGTTGAGGCAACACCTCGCGCGCGCGATCGTACATGAAGCTCGGAGGAGCAAGATGAGGAAAAAAATCGGGAAGTGGGAAAAATTACTATGCCACAAACTTGATATAACTGATTGCCAATCTTTGCGGACAGAAGGCAGATCAAATAACTGACCGTGTACGCTGCTGGCTCTGGGAAATACAGTTCCCCTAAAGGAGAGAGATAGGCCAATTCTGAGGCGGAAATGAAAAATGCAGACGACAATGCCTGATGGCGTTTCAACGAGGCCTTGAGGTTTGGGCTCGCAACTGGCACGGGATGCAATAGCGACGGTCTTCGTAGACGACGCAACGGCTCACGTATCCGCCGCGAATGAAATCATCGCCGAGGTTCACGGGGGTCTTGTTTGGACAGAAATGGATCGGTGCTGAGAGAGGGGTCAGGAGTTTCAACAGTGAAAAGGCCGTTGGTGCGTTGTGTCCCGGGCTTCGCAGGACCCTGAAGTCCTGCGAGAGCTAGTACCCTTGAGAAGCGTGTAGAGTCTCCGCTTGTCGAAGCGGCTCGTTTCGAATTTTTGAGATGTGACTGCCCAAGTCCGTCTCGATGGGGGCAGTGTCTTGATCTGTCGCTTTGTCTGGCAGGGGGGGGCTGTCCCAACGAATCGATAATAACCTTTTGACTTTGGGGGTCTGATGACAAGCCGGCGTACGTTGACACTCACCGAGATTTGGGTCACTCTGAGGGAAGATATCCCTGACACAATGACCGATTGTGACTACTCGTACCTTACGTGTACGTCCATCGGGTCCATCGGTCTCCCGTCGTTCCTCGGTACCGCTGTGGGTGTACAACAACACGAGGGTGCGGCGACGTGTGACAAGCGAAGCGGTAAGGTCGAAGTAAAAGTGACTCGGACGCAGGGAACGGGTAGGGGGTGCCGGAGAGATACGAACGGAACTTGAAGACACGGAACTGCGATCTCGGCCATCCTGCGATGGGGATAATATTGCTCCTTTAGCAAATGGCAGCGGCACGAGGGGCTCGCCACCGTTCTAGAACGATGCGTCCTGCGAACGATGCGCCGAGAGATGTAGATGTGCAGCACTCTGTGAGGCGTCACGGGCCGTGCAGAAGCTTGCCTCATTGCACACTGAAAACACTAGCGTTTGCCAGTGGCTGGCCGAAGGCCGAAAGTCAGCACGAGCCAGGCCAGGCCATCGAAATTCTCTGGCGTAGTCTCTCCGCCCCCCTGAGGCGTTCGCCCTGACACTCAGGAGATATTACTCCCAGTCCTCATAGCAAGCCTATGTGCGCAAGAAGCAAATGAACGGAGCTCTCTCATAGACCAGTGCGCCCTGGCTGCATGACCTCCAGCCGATCATTGGCCTTCACAATAGTCCCGGTACAAGGGCCTATCGAGGTACCCACCCCCTTGCAGCATGCGACGAAACCGCACGGCACCCTCAATCCATCGATGAGCCGCCTCATGACGCACCAAAAAAAAAAAAAACAGAAAATTCAATCTCCTCCCGGTCTATAAAGCCAGAAACTCAGCAGCTCCCAGGATAGTCCAACTCCTTACCTTATCCATCCGACTTGCCCACCTAGTGACCATCCCCCCCTGCGTTTCTTCTCCCGCCATGGGCACATTCGTAAATCTGTTGCCCTTTTCTCTTGATTTTCCAAAGGCAGAAGTATACGTCTCCTCCGCATCTGGCCTTACCACAAGTACTTGGCCAGCTTGGCGGGCTTTTGCCGCAAGTGCGATAAGGGGAGGTCCGTAGATGCTTCGTGCGGACAAAGCCCTGCTCAGCCATTGCATACCTAGGTATATACTTGACAGCTAGCGCTGGCATTGCAAGCGATACACCTAGATCTGCTAGACAAATGACTTGTGCTCTGTTGACTATCGATTGTCGCGTCATGCTCTGGTCCTCTTCCTACCCATGGTAATGCGTCTCCAACGTCTACCCCCGTATGCGGGTCGTGGCCGTTCGAGTACCATACCATGGGAATGGAAGAGGCGCCAGACGCGAGCGGACTAACCGAGGAGTCACGCGCAAGGAGGGCTATGATGCTAGAGGCACCTAAAAATACCGGCACGCAGTGCGTGGCTGGACTAGACAGTCGGAGACTCTGGATGAGCTGATGACGGCCATTCTTAAGGAACGGGAATAGAACAAGACGACTCCACGGGGCGTGTTGGGGACCAACATGGTGCTTTACGTTTTGACTGAGCCAACGGAGCTGAATCACCGTGCACCAGAACAGTGGTCACTTCCTAGCTACAACTGCCGTTGGTTTGTAAATGGCACCCGGAATGTGCGCTTATACACGCGCATTATGAAAGGACGGAGACCCGAGACTTTGACGGCGAATCGAGGTCGTGGGAGGCCTAGACAAGTGGGAGACCCGATGCAGCGCTTTGGCCATGGCTGCGTCTGGAGTTGTTGCTTTCGTACGTGTAATTGAATGAAGTCGCCAAGCTCTGAATGTAGTGTGCGGTACGGCGACTTCCGCGTTTTCACCATTTATGCACCGCGCCTGGACCAATATGTATGGAATTCTATTTGTAAATGTGCCAGACAAGTTCCGGTGCGCGTGAAGACCGTCTAGATCGGGACCTGTGTATTTTCTTTTCAACACGGATCATAGAGTCCTCCGATGACCATCACCTCCCCCACCAGGTCTGCAAACCAGCGTGCCCTTGAAACTAAAGTTGTTCACAATTTCGGAGCACCATGTAACGAAGGCAGGTACCAAGGCCCTCGGATTAAACTCAACCCCCTCATTTTCCACGCGACTTAAAAACTGTCCGTCGGTAACCCGAAGGACAAGTGGACTAGGAAACCTCTTTACTGGTCAGAAATCTGAATTACAAAAGTATTTCAAGTGACAAGTGATGCTAGAGAGCAACTAGGTGGATGTGAGGGTGGGAGAGGGGTCAGAAGAGACTGCGGTACGTATTCCCCACGTTGTGGCAGTTCCTTACTCGCATTCTCCGTTGGAGGTCGCAACGGTCTTGGTACGCACAGCTCCCAGATCTACCCATCCGGACACTGCTCGCTCACCACTGACGGGGGACAAGAAACCTAGGCGTGGCGACCTCGCAACACTATCTTTCCGAAATCCAAGCGACTTCGGGTGCTTCCAACGAGCAAACGGGCTCGCAGGTTCAGCACTTGATTAGATCTCTTAAGCCGATGTCGGCACGCAAGTTGTATATAGGACTGCGGGGTTGACATGCTTCCGTTCCGAATCCCAGCAGTGTCGCGGAGTTGATATTTCTCAAGAGAATGCGAGTCTCCAGGCACGTGGAGTTCTTCGTCTTCGTTGCTCTAATTTGTCAACTCACCAGCCAGGCCAGGTTTCGCACCGGACGGTGTTGCGACAATCCTGTCATGCACGCCCGGGGATTGCGGGATAACCAAGCCGAGGACGTTCAGCGCTCAACGTTCAACACTCGCAAGATCTCTGCGTGGGCTGCGTTCCAGTGATTGCGTTTTAGGTGGGACCACTTAAACTTTCTAGGAAACACCGTAATTTCGTCACCTTATTCCCTTCTCTTTCGAGTGAGCCCAGCGGATGTGGATGGTGACACTTAGTCATCCCATGTGGTGACAACGTGAAACAGGCCCTGCATACAATCTCGAGGTGACAGGTCCCACTGATATTATACAAACTTTCCCGGAATTACAGGAAGGGAAGCCGTAAGCCCTCCATCGACGGCAAAGGCTTGGCCGTTCACGTAGCTCGAGTCGTCTGCCGGAAGTCGTAAGCATGACATTAAAAGTGGAAAAGGAAAAGGTACCCGAGGACAGAAACAGAACAGCGTTCGCAACCTCTGAACTCGGAGGGTAAACCCATCTTCTTACAGATACAGTAGACGGGAGCGTACCTTCTGCGACGCCGTAACGACCCATTGGGTTTAATTGCCCGATTTTATCTCCGGTGCCCCGCTTACGGGCGTGGTCAAAGAGAGGAGATGTCATGCCCGTCTCAATGAGCCCTGGACAGAGGGCATTGACTCGGATATCGGTGCGTTGGAGTTGGCACGCAGCTGATTGAGCGATCGAGATTACCCTGGAACATGATTGAGGGGGATTAGGACAGGGACATAAACGTATACGAACGCTGCCTTGCTAGCGCTATCTGTGGTGGTGTTTTATCAAGGGGAAATATGGTGCGAGTTTCATGTCTAACTTACAGTCGGTGGAGCCAGCACCTGACCGGATACCGGCAACTGTAACACGCAAATTTAGTAAATGTTTATAAAAAGAATAAAAGTAGAAACGGACCAGAGGCGGTGAGGATGATACTGCCCCCGCTGAGAGGCTTTCCTCGAGCCTCATTTGTTTGTTTCATGGCTACGGATGCATGCTTGACGGCGAGGTAGCAACTGGCAAGGTAATTCGTGCCAATCCTCGATAGTACAGAAACCAGGTACATACGACAGTGCGTTGACTCGCATGGTGTTGGTGAATACTTCCCCAGGAGTCTCTTCTAGTGTACGGCCGGTCGCGATGCCAGCCTGAGTAAAAGGAGGCACCAGATTACATGCAATGAGGAGATAGAGCGTTGACCACTCACGTTTGCAAAGAAAACATCAAGCCTGCCTTCTTCGCTAAGTGCTTGTTGGCAGACGCCGGAGATTGCTTTATCGTCCGCAGCATCGGCTTGGATTACCGTAACCTGAAGGAGAGTCGTTTCGCGTTCTTAGTTGGTATAAGTGGTGCACGCACTTTCACATCTGGATACCGCTCCTCGATAGTCGACTTCAGATTGGGGAGGTTGTCCCCGGCAAAGTCCAGAAGGTAGAGATGTCGAGCGCCTATGAATTAAACCTTGGCATCGAATCCCCAATTGCCATGTTGCTAGACCGACCTTCGTGTGCAAATAATAACGCGGCGGCTCGCCTGTGAAGTCGTTTGCAAGCATTGAAAAGTTAAGATATGAAGAGAGCGCACCCAATACCTTTGAGCGAGCCAACGCCGGTGATGACAGCGACTTTACCGCTGAGCTTGCCTGTACGCGGAGCTGTGACGAGACGAGATTGAATCTCAACTAGGCGCGTCACTGCGCGACTGTAAGATGGTGGCTTGACAGATGGCATTACGGCGTAGTTCAACAAAACGCAGTTTCAGCGGGCAGAGGTTGGACTCGCAATTATCCGGAGTTCGGTCCTCGGGCCTCGGGCCTTCGCTTACCCGCACGGGTAATGTGCTCTATGCTCTGATACAATCTATGTACGTTAAGCCCGATCGCTACTGAAGGACACGCTCTCTCGTGCAGATGCGTTCGCTAGCAGTATGTGCCTTAACTCCTCGTGGCGCCTTGCCGAGTCCTCTTGGAGCTCTGTTTACTCGCAGGTGAGGCTATATGCGTCGAGGATAACAGAGGTCAATGATCCTTACCATCGGCGACTGAGAGGAGTTGCTCTCTCGTTTCAGCCACGTCCCTCGACACCTCCTTGACAGCTCGTTCAATTTCTTTGATTGAACAAAGACGGCATTCACCTTTGTTATCGTCATTTTCAAAAAAAAAGTACAGGTACCTACCGGAATTTGCACGGACACGTTCCTCGGCACATTGTTCGTCGTCCGCTCGCCGTTCATCACGGAGCGACGCGAGTGCGGCCTGCACGTCTGACATCTGCCTGAGCGTGTGCCCGCGCCATCGCATTTCCTCCGTATGACGCTGCTCTGTTTGATCACGGCGCTGTGCCTGTGACTCGCGTTGTTCGCTAAGCAGCTCTCGCATCGTCTTGAGTTGACTCATTATATCCTCATGACGTTCCAGGGTTGCTTCGTCACGACCCTGTCTCGCGCCAGCGAGTTCAGACGTGCGGAGCGTACTTTGTGCCTCGCGTTCGGCGCGTGCGCGCTGTATATCTTCCCTGAGCAGCTTCAACCTTTCATCATTCGTGCTCATATTTGATTTGAGTTGTACCTTAAATGCCAAATTATCAGGCGTGTTAAGAGCGATTATCGGCTACGACATACCTTAGACGTCAGTGTGTGGTGAATCGGATTAAGTTGACCGCCGGGAGCCAAATCCCAAGTGTAAGGCCAAACTACCGCGTGAAGGATATAAATTGAGTTACACGTCGTCTCTAAGTTCCAGCTCACCTTTTCTCACTCGATCATGACCACTCTCACAACTCCCACTGAGGTCCGAGCGCGCTCCCCCCGCACAAGGGGTATCTCCAACATGGTACGCGTCGCGCTAGGTCTTTTCCGCCTCCTCATTGACGTCTAGTCGCCACACCCTCCTCGTATTAAATATTAAACAGCACTTTAAAAGTGCTACTACTGGCGTGGCCACGAAGACTATGCGCAATGAGTTGAACAGGCTCGTGCAGACCGTGTCTGACCCTAATGCGAAGCGGGTATGTCTCGCTGCCTTTTTTCTTTTTTCCGCTCGCTTCTCATAGGTCATGGTTCCAAAGGTCTTTGACGTGGAAATGCAATCCTTCTTCTACCTCTTCACGCGCTATCTCACCGAAAGGGCCAAGAGTCACGAACTGTACGTTCTCCACTCATCTCGATGATCGATATTGTCGTGATACGTTTCACAGTGACTGGGACCGCATCAAATCGCCAGCAGCGGACCAGATCGTCCCTTATGACAAACTTCCGACAGGTGACCAGCCCCGATGCGCTGAACAAGCTCGCCGTCCTCAAGGTTAACGGTGGCCTTGGAACTTCCATGGGTGTGCACTCTTCTGATTTTATAATGCTCAGTAGCTGACTGTATATGTCAATAGGTATGACTGGAGCGAAGTCTGCACTGGAAGTCAAAGACGACATGACCTTCCTCGACCTCACCGTGCGCCAGATCGAGCATCTCAACACGACACACCGTGTCGATGTCCCACTCATCTTGATGACTTCGTTCAACACGCACGAAGACACGCTTCGTATTATCAAGAAGTACGCCAACCAGCAGCTCCGCATCACCACCTTCAACCAGTCACGGTACCCGCGCATCCTCAAAGAGACGCTTCTCCCCGCGCCCACGACCGCAAACGAGGACAAGAAGAGCTGGTACCCTCCTGGTCACGGTGACTTGTATAACGCGTTGCTCCATTCGGGCGTCCTTGATCAATTGATCGCCGAGGGAAAAGAGTACCTTTTCGTGTCCAATTCTGACAATCTCGGCGCCGTGTATGTGCTTTCGTGATCATTTGACTGGTTCAAGTTGCTAAGATCTCGACTTGTAGCGTCGATCAGCAAATTCTTCAGCACATGATCGACTCCCAGGCTGAAGTTCATCATGGAGGTTACCGACAAGACTAAGGCCGATGTTAAGGTAGGCCATAGTTGAAATCCCTCGCGTTTGCATTTGCTGAAAAGCTATGTCTAGGGTGGTACTCTCATCGACTATGATGGTCAAGTGCGTCCTCCTTGAGATCGCACAGGTACCTTCGGAACACGTCGAGGACTTCAAGTCAGGTGCGTACTATGCGCCAAGTGCAAATGTAACCCACAGCCGACACTGCTTTATAGTTCGCAAGTTCAAGATATTCAACACAAACAACATTTGGATCAACCTGAAGGGTAATATCTCAGAGCCTTTTACTTCATTATACTCGTTGATTCTGAGAATGCTTGTTTTTAGCCCTGAAGCGGATCATGGAAAACGAGGGCATGGATCTGGAAATCATCATCAACCCCAAGACAACAGATGACGGCCAAGCAGTCATCCAACTCGAGACGGCGGCTGGAGCGGCCGTAAAGCACTTCAAGGGCGCTCACGGAGTCAACGTTCCTCGCAGCCGGTTCCTTCCCGTGAAGTCGTGCTCGGACTTGCTGTTGATCAAGAGCGACATCTATTCTCTTAAACACGGACAGCTGGTGATCAACCCGAGTCGGATGTTCGAGAACACGCCTGTGATCAAGCTCGGTGACCACTTCAAGAAGGTGCGTGCACCTAGTCAGAGACATTTTCAGTTCTGAGACGACGACGACGACCTTTTGCAGATCCAGCAGTTCCAGACGCGGTTCAAGAAGATCCCCCAGATCATCGAGCTGGACCACCTGACGGTGACAGGAGACGTTTACTTTGGGACGAAACGTGACGTTGCGTGGGACGGTGATCGTGGTGGCGAACGAGGGCCAGCGCATCGACATCCCTGATGGATGTGTCCTCGAGAACCGGCTCCTTTCTGGCAATTTGACCATGACGGTGCGTGCCTTTGCGTGTGTTGTCGCTATTGGACTTGGCTTTAACGGACACCTCTTTTTTCCAGGATCTGTGATCGTCCGCTTTGGTCGTTCATCCTCTTACCGTATTTCAATTACATTACAGCCACATTACTTTTCTGCCTTCACATTTCCGAGTCCCCCTTTTTTAGACAACATGCGGACCCGCCGGCTGCCATACGTCCTTTTTAGTTGACATTCGGGCGCGCCTGCACCCACACTAAAGACATTCTTGTTTTTTCTTATCTCCCCTAGTACACATGGACTATATTTCTCGCTTAGTTAGGTCTGACGAAGTTACAATGGAATACCCTACTTTCAAACTCACCCTGAGAAATCACATCGGTTGCTTCAAGTTATTGGTATGTTTTCTATTAAAAAAATTCTTCTTTTCCTCTTATCATACAAGCGCTCGTTTACACGTTACGAAAGGGGCATGCACCACAAGGTCGGAAAAAAAGAATTGAGAGGGAAGTGCATGAAATTTCATCAAGGCACCAAAGAAGACGTCGCAAGTAATATCTAGATGTATATATGGGCGTGATGAACTTTTTTGTGTTATCGCCTGTCGCCTGTCCCCCTCGTTCCTGGCTGAACGTCTGGGGACGATACTAAGGGGGAGTTTATAGGTCCTGCGGGGGGGATGTAGAAAACAGGTCAAGTCAAGGAAAGCGGGTGCGGGACACGTACGATCATGTTCAGGTTACCAGACAAGAGCCGGTTCTCGAGGATACACCCATCGGGGATGTCGATGCGCTGGCCCTCGTTCGCCACCACGATCACCGTTCCACGCAACGTTACGTTTCGCCCAAAGTTGACGTCCCCAGTCACCGTCAGATGATCCAGTTCGATAATGTGGGGGATCTTCTTGAACCGCTTTTGGAATTGCTGGATCTGAATTCATTTGAACGGTTAGGAGGGGATGTCTCCAACCGAGGCGGGCAACGAACGCACCTTCTTGAAGTGGTCACCGAGTTTGATCACGGGTGTGTTCTCGAACATCCGACTCGGGTTGATCACCAGCTGTCCGTGCTCCAGAGAATAGATGTCACTCTTGATCAGCAGCAAGTCCGAGCACGATTTCACAGGAAGGAACCGGCTGCGAGGAACGTTGACTCCGTGAGCGCCCTTGAAGTGCTTGATCGCCGCTCCGGCCGCTGTCTCGAGCTGGATGACTGCTTGGCCGTCGTCCTGTTTGCTTGGGATTGATGATGATCTCCAGATCCATGCTCTCTGTCTCCATCACACGTTTAAGAGCGCGCAAGTTGATCCAGATGTTATTGGTGTTGAAAATCTTGAATTTGCGGACGGATTTGAAATCCTCAACATGCTCTGAGGGCACCTGAGCCACTTCGAGGAGGCGGATTGAGCCCTCGTATTCGACAAGGGTACCACCCTAAGGGGCAACATCTTAATCGTGTGAAGATAGAGATTAAAAGAGGACCACGTCGTCACCTTGATGTCGGCCTTGGTTTTGTCGGTGACTTCCATGATGAACTCGGCTTCACTGTCGATCATGTGCTGCAAGATTCTCTGATCGACGCTGAGGGGGTTGTTTAGGACGATAATGCAGGTATACGAGAAGTACGTACACGGCACCCAAGTTGTCGGAATTGGACACGAAAAGATACTCCTTGCCTTCGGCGATCAATTGATCAAGGACACCCGAATGGAGCAACGCGTTGTACAGGTCACCGTGACCGGGAGGGTACCAGTTCTTCTTGTCGTCACTGGCATTTTTGGGGCAGGGAAGTAAGGTCTCCTTGAAGATGCGCGGGTAGCGGGACTGATTGAAGGTGGTGATTCGGAGCTGTTGGTTGGCGTACTTCTTGATGATGCGAAGAGTGTCCTCATGCGTATTGAATGAAGTCATCAAAATGAGCGGCACATCGACGCGCTCGGTTGTGTTGAGATGCTCGATCTGGCGGACGGTAAGATCGAGGAAGGTCATATCGTCTTTAACCTCGAGCGCGCTCTTCGCGCCTGTCATACCTGCAGAGGCACGGCGAGATCAGAATTGAAGGTTCCGGCGAGAAGGGATGAACGCGTACCCATAGAAGTACCAAGACCTCCATTGACCTTGAGGACGGCCAGCTTGCCAAGGGCGGACGAGTCCTTTGGTTGTGTGAGGGAGCTATAAGGCACGACCTTATCATTGCCGGGAGATTTGATGCGATCCCAGACCCTGGAAGGAAGTTAGCTTGCAGAGTCGATGAAGAGAGCGGTGGACTAACAGATCTTGAGCCTGAGCACGTTCTGAAAGATAACGGGTGAAGAGATAGAAAAAGGACTGCATCTCAGTATCAAAGGCCTGATCGTCGAGGCAGGGAGATATCAATAACGGTACGTTGGCGATCTGGAGACTTCAGACTCGCCTTCCGTGTCTGGAGGTCCTGGACAGTGTTGACGAGTTGGGAGAGTTCATTACGCATAGATTTGCCAATGACGCCAGTAGTGGCAGTCCTGAAGTCTATGTGAGATGCGCCACGAGTGCGAGCAGTGAACGAGTCTGGGCGTAGGTGAGCCATTTGTCGTTGGGGTGGTAGCCTGGGTGAAGGCGGATGTTTTGGAAGTGTTGGAGAAGGGAGGGGATGGTGATTGAGAGAGATTGGGTGATCTGAGAGGAGGATGTCGAGAAGGTTGGGGAGTGGAAGAAGAGGGTGAAAGGATTGGACGTGGACGGATGATGACGTTTATATATCGAGAGGTGATCAAAGTCGGCGAGACGAGTGGTTGGTGAAACGCTGAGGGGGTCGTCGTGGTCGGGTTGACTGCTTTCTGATTCTTCGTTTATACAGCCGCATATCGATCGACGCTTGTTCCAAATCTGAGCCTGGGCTCCACCGTCCCCTCCTTTCCCTCCGCTCAACCCTCGTCCACTGCTACCACCACCTCCGCCACCCAATGAGGACATCTCCCCCCTCAAACGTGCGTGCATCTATCCACACGTTCTTTCAGAAATGGTGCACTAGAGGACGATTGTCTGATCCAAGTCAGGTCTCGTTTGTATGTACCGTACCAACTGATTCGAGAGAGAGGGTAGTTACACGTCAATCGCCACTGTAACGGCGCTAATCGAACACGCGGTACCGCGTTCTCGTTCGCTTTAGTGACTGTAGATTACCGTATCGTCAGCTACACGCGATTCTATTCGCGCAAACTTTGTCCGCGTGTGGGCCAATCAGGCGGTGACTAGTAATCACCATTCGACAAGACGTTGGCATGAGGTATCCACTGATCCTGGTCCCTAGTGGCGATAGTGGGGCCACATCAAGTCCACATCAAGTCCGCAGAAGGTCTCCTTTTGCGTACCCGACCACATTTGATGCCAGCAGAGGTGGGGGAATGAGTAAAGGCAGTAATCAAGCATTGGGCAGACTCATTGCGATACCCAACACCGATTCCGAGTCGCATCACGGCCCACGATTACCTGTCCGGTTATCACCGAAGCGGCGATTTAAAATATGACAAACCTTGTGTGGCTTGGGATCATCCAAACCTTGATTGCTCAAGGCGACAACAAACAACACATTCCCTCAAGCCATGGGTGAGTGTCGTCCCCCGGCCTTTTTTTAGTGACTGAGTGTTGCGGTTCGTGCAACTGTAATGGCTCAACTCAGGTAAGACCTTTTGTCGCCGTAGCTGTATCATACTCACCTTCTTAATGTGCAGGTATCTCCCGCTCTTCGCGGCACAAGCGTTCCCCTACTGGTGCCCAGCGTGCTCACTACCGCAAAAAACGAAAATTCGAGCTCGGTCGTCAATCTGCCTAATACTAAGCTTGGTGTGAAGCGCATACACAGTGTCCGTGTACGAGGTGGTAACCTCAAATACCGTGCACTGCGCCTTGATACGGGAAACTTTGCTTGGGGATCAGAGCACGTCACACGCAAGACGCGCATCATCGGTGTTGTGTGTACTCGTATCTCTGCTTAGTATATATGTAGCAAACAAGGCTGATGGGGCTCATATTCGACAGGTGTACAACGCATCTAACAACGAACTTGTCCGGACCAACACGCTCGTCAAGGGGGCCATTATCCAGATTGACGCGACGCCTTTCAGGCAGTGGTACGAAGCCCATGTATGTAGAATTTATCAGTCGTTCTCACGGGGGTGGAGCTTATCGATCTTAATTCACCCACAGTATGCCCAGCCAGTGTCCAAGAAAGGCACCAAGGCGGCGGCAGCGGCGGAGGAAAAAAAAGAAGGCGAGGATAAAAAGTTGTCAAACCACGCCCAGAGGGCTCTGGCCGAGCGGAAGAAAGGTGCATTTCGGTCTTTTTGACTTGATTGGTCGCCGGAGATTCCTAACGGATTGGCCGGTGTTTAGACGCCAAGATTGATACATTGCTCGAAGCACAGTTTGGAGCTGGACGCCTTTACGCTTCTATTTCGAGCCGGCCGGGTCAGGTCGGGCGGGCGGATGGGTATGTCCTTGAGGGCAAGGAACTTGAGGTGCGTTTGTGGCGTTTGTTTTCTCTTTTCTTGATCACAACTGAGGCTGCTTGATGAATTAGTTCTACTTGAGGAAGCTGCGTACGGGGAAACAGAAACATGCATGATCATTCTGTATATGTGTACTGAGAAGTGAATTATGCCATGTCGAGGATAGCTGTGAGCTGTGTGATTGATGATGTAACCGGGACGTTTGATTAGAGGGAGCACGTGTTGTCTATTTCATTCGCCCCAACTAGCGAGACGAGACCTCCTTTCGTCTCCTTCGCTTCCTCTCCTTTGCTCTTCGGCACTGCGTTCCGTCCACAGCAGAGAAAAAAAAGATTTAATAAGGTTGGGTCGCGCTTGTCCCCCTTCCATCCCCTCTTGTCCCCTTGATGGCGATCTCCTCCACTTCGTCTCGTCACAAGAAACCGGTCAGGACCAAATGGCGCTCCACGAAAGTGATGAACATGCATGACCTCGCACGCGACGACGACTTTCTCTCTCACCTTCTCGTCGAGAAACTCGGTACAGGACAACGTCCCCCTCCTTGTCCACAAAATGGACCCTTCTCGTCGACTCCCAAAGACCAACCCGGACGACCTCATGGCCATCATTCGGCGCGTATGTTCTCTCCAAACCCTCTCAAGGCGCCCTTGTCTTTCATCGCGCCAATTTACGCGTCGTTTTTCTCTTTGACAGCTTGTTTCCGTCAAGGGCTCCTCCGCTGCTATCCACTACGCTGTCGACCGCCTTCTCGAGTGCGTCTTCTCATCCTCCTCTTCCCAGCCACCGCTCATCTTGCCTCAGTCTCCCCTCTGTTCGTTATTTCACCAAGGGCTTCACCGAACGGGAAGTCAACTCGTTTGCCACGTTTGTCCTTCCCTTGTCATCCCATTCCCACTTCGCTGCTCACCACCGGGTACCCCTTTTCTCAAATACAGTCATGCTTCTCGCTACATGGAGCTATATCTCCCAACGGGTTCCATCGAGATCGCTCACACGCAGAGGTACTCTCATCGTACTGGCAAATCTGAACTCTGCATTCTTGCCACCCGCCCTCTTGCCCCAGGCAACGTCCTCTCCGAGCTCAAAGGTTCCATGGCCGATCTCTCCGAGGCTGATGAACTTGAACTTAAGCGCACCGATCGCCGCAACTCACATGGAGGCATCCGCCGAGACTTCAGCGTTATTCACTCGAAGCAACTCAAGAAAAATCACCTTTTCTTGGGGCCGGCCCGATTCGTCAATGTGAGTGCTAAGGTCTCATGTCCTCGCTTCCCTGCCCGTACTTCCCCAATTCGTATCTTTACTCACGCGGTCCTTTCCCCCTCACCCACACCCCTCACCCCATCCTCTTACCCCTCCATTCAAATTATTAATAGCACGACTGCGACAACAACTGCGAGCTCTTTCGTGAGGGCCGCTACATCACTTTCCGAGTGGTCAAACCCGTTGCGGTTGGCGAGGAAGTGACAGCACACTATGGTGACGGCTACTGTACGTACTCACTCGCCCCTTTCCTCTCACGTCAAACGTGACCCGCCCTTTCTCATGCCTGTCAGTTGGTCGCGGAAACCGTGATTGTCTTTGCGAGACGTGTGAGCGACGCGGCGTCGGCGGGTACGGCCCGCCCCTCCAACTCTCTGATGATGGCCGTTCCGACGAGTCCTCCGATGTCGAGCTCCCCGATAGAGACGGCGACGAAGAGCCTGTGGTGAATGTCAACGAACGGCGTACCCGTCGAGGGGTCTACGCTGTGATCAGAGAGTCGGATGCAGAACCCACCGAAGATCTCGATCCAGGCGATACGGAGAGTGCCACTCCGGAAGGCGAGACGCCTCGCGCAATCGATCTTGTGCTTGAGGTTGAAGCACCAGAAACGGAGCCGGATGCTGTTTCCTCCGGCTTGACTTCACTGCCCCCCTCACGAGCATCACTCGTCCCTCCGGTTGCTATCGGGGGCCTCGCCACTCCTGACCCGGACACTGCATCAGCTGCATCAACCAGTACACTGCACCGGCTACCATCAGTCAATCCAGGCGAACCAAGTACATCCGCCTCCCCAGCCCCCTCCGCCGCACGCTCGGTCACGCCTGCATTCGAGCCGATTATCACCACGCGCCTACAGAAGAAGGTACGCGCGCTTCAGCAGCAACTGGTTACGCCCCCACTATCAGAAGATACGGTATCGATTGCTGAGAGTGCAAGTGCCCCTGCGCATTCCACCCGCTCCGCATCACGCGGGAAGGGGAAAGGCGTGGCTACCGTCCAGCCTGAGCGTGTTCTCCGCGGGCGTTCCGCGTTACGCGGAGGTTCCATAGGCGCTCCTCCGTCGTCCAAGTCCACATCCAAAACTAAAACCAAGGTCACGGAGGATGTCGCCCGGGATAAAGGTAAAGGCAAAGCTCCCGCTCAGGAGGAGATGGAGACCAACAAGACTAATGCGCCTGACCCTTCCGTTCCCACATGCGTGACGTGTCTGAGCGTGTTGCCTATCATCGCGCTTGACCGAACGATCGTCTATGGCGATTTCGATAACACCACGGGGAAGGGGAAGAAGGAAAAACGCGAGTGTCCGAGGTGTGTGCCTCGTTCTCGCTAGTCGGCTTTGGAGCGCTGGAGGTTGATGGTTCGCTCCTTCCCAAGGTGCTTAAGACATTACGCAATTTATGAGTTACCTTGGCCACACCGTACAGCAACTCAGGTGGCCAGTGTACCCACACCGCGCGAAAGTACCCCTGCGGAACCGGCCCCACGACCCAACACACACAAGCTCCTCCACGCCGTTGGCAAGAAGCTGGCCACTACATCCCAAACTACCTCTGCACCCCCGCCAACCACAAAGCGAAAACGCGCAGTGAGTCCGCCGTCTGTCACGCCTACACACAAGCGGCGCAAGACCTTTGGCTCGGCCTCACATCCTGCGGGTCATACCCGTGAGCTGATACGCAAAGGGTGGAGCCGTTCTGGGCGTAAGCACCTCCCCAGCGCTAAAGCGCGCGAGATTGGACCAGCGCACTCGCAGAAACGCCCGCGTGGCAGGCCGCGTCTACATCCCGTCCCTACGTCCCTCGCCCGACCCGATTCATTCGCATCCCCGCCCCCTTCCACCGCCACAGCATCCGCACCACCTGTATTGGACTTCACCCACTCTGATTCATCGTTATCGCCCGACTCACGCACGGCCAAGAGCCGTGCGGTCGACGACCAGCCACGCGAAATCAATGGGCGGTTTGGGAAGAAGGCAACCACAAACGGCAAGTTTCGTCGGCGCTTCGTGCCTCCACCCGTGCTGCGTCGGACACGTGCCCAACGCGCCGAAGGTCGTGCCGAGGCACAACGGGAGGCGGCTGCTAGTGCCAGCGCCCCTCCGATTGCAGAGAACGACGCAGCGACGGCGGTTAAGCGCGAACGTGATCACGAATATGACACCTTCGGGATGGATGAGGCGGAAGCGAGCACTAAGCGCCCGCGTATTATCAGCAGCGGTGCGCCGACGCAGTACTTCACACCTAATCCGATGTCATTCGCACGCAAGAAGTGGGCACCAGCCTTACCCCCGCCCCCACCTACGCACCACCTGCGCTCGCTTGGCACGCTGCCACGTCCGGACTCGGACACCCACCCGGCCTCGACAACACACCTATCGCCCCCGCCGTTGCTGGTGGAAGGCGACGATCCTGGCGACGAGAGTTATGGTAGCGGATCGGATGACGGCTATCTACCCGTGACGCCAGAAAATTTACCTGGACCTGAGCCCGAAGCGGAACAGGGCGGGGACGCCGGGGCAGAATCAGAAGATAACGAACCACTCTTGTCAGACGCTGTGACGGTGCACCCTCTACCGACGTTGTGGAAGCCGTCACCGTTTGCGTTTGCCGCACGGCGATGGGCTTCGCAGGAGAGCGGTGCCGGGCAGCAGGAAAGAGACCGGGATCGCATGCGGTTTTTTCGGGCCTACAAGAGCGAACAACCATTTCCAGGGTCAAGGACAGCAATTGGTCGGGACACAGGGACAGGGAGTAGGGCAAGTGCTGGGGTCGGCAATGCGAGTACTGGTACTGGTACTGGTGCTCGCAGTGGCGGTGCTGGCGGTAGCATTGCACGAACGGAGTGGATGCAGATGAACGGGACTGCGGCGCAATTCCGCCAGTGGGACACATACGAAGTCGACTCGGCTTCTGTATCTGAAGAAGAGGTGTGTTGACCTTGTCCCGCCTTTTCTTGACATCTCGCCTCGACGTTCCAGGGATGCCTTCCTCGTTCCTTTCCCCTCTTGCTTCTTCTATCCCCCCCTCCCTTCTGTCCCTCTGTCTCTACATTTTCGCGTTCTGTGACACCCGGTCTCATCATACCTCTTCCCCCTCGGCTCTCTCTGTTGTGTAGGATGTGGTGGTAATCAAGTCGCCGAACCCAACAAAGTTCACGCTTGCCAATGCGCTCTTCCCCGGGATACCGGCCCGATCAGCCAGCGTACCTGGCGGCGGGGTGACCAAAGGCAACGTTATCGTTCAAGCCGAGCTAGCTGCCGTAGAGCCTGCCTCTTCAACACCGTCTCCTTCGCCGTCGGAGAGGGCGGTCACCGTCGCTCCGTTGGTGGTCTTGAAGGGTGCACAGTTTGGCGTGCCGGGGTCAACATCCAAGTTTTCCTCGCGCAAGCACACCACACCTCCTGGGCTCGTGGAGGCTGGCTGGGACTCTGAGATCTCCGCCGAGGCGTGATACAAACAAAACAAAAAAAAAAGGCAAAATCGTGGGCGCACTCACTATTGTTACTTTATTTCTCTTTCCAACGCAAGATATTGCCTGCTGCCTTTCCATTCTCTTCTTGTTTTGCTTTTGCGGATTGTGGTGTTTGGTCCGATTCATTGATCTCTCTTTCCCTGTCAATCGGGACTGTTGTGTGGTCATCTGTTTTATAGTATTCAGCTGCCCAAGAATAACACCAAAAGACACCGTCCGACCCTTACCGACATTTACTTACGTTTGCTCGTGTCGTCGCTTGTACCTTACGTCGCAGACACCCATTACGGTAAACTTGTATGTAGTACAGTAGCTAATAACTAGTTCCGATGAACTTTTCCTAACGAATACCCTTTTTTTTTTTACGTTCTCAAACAATAAACCGTTCTACTCTTCATGCCAAGGTGTGCGTATCGGGCAATCTCACACCCACTCCACCCTTTTTTAAAAAAATCTTCTCTTCCTGACATTTTTATTACATGCTGTAATCTGGCGTTGGGCCGTATAAGTCGACAACCAGCGCAGGAGGACAAATAACTCCAATAGGCACCCCGATCGTCGGCTAGTGAATGTAGAAATGTTGAATTGATCAGCCGCGGGACGCGGAGAGTACCCAGCTACGGCGGGGATGAGGAGACTGAGACGAGTTGCTGCTGTCTGTTGGCAGCAACTCGGACGGACTCGGACCTCTCACTCGACCCCGACGTGGCCTGACACCCGGCCTCGGACTCGGAGTTGGCTTGAATCGCCGCTTTACAACCATCGATGAATAACCCCCTCCCCCACTCAAAGAGCGGAGGCCCAACACAGACAGATGAGCGGCGTCGGACAGAATGTTACATACAGTACATTCTCTTTTTTTGTTTTTATTGAACCGATTTCCCCCCCCCCCAAAAAAAATTTTTTTTGAGCAATCAGAATAAAATTTTTTACTACTCAAGAAAAAACAGCGAGTTGGAGTTCTGGTGCAGTACAGCGAGCGGCGGTCAGAAAGAAGCGGATCATATCCAAAAAAAAAAAAAAAAAACTCCGGTCCATATCATATTATTATATCTCGCACTTCTGTCCAGCAGTCCAGCTTCTTTTCTTCGGGCCCACTACAGTAACAAGAACTCGACACGGTACGGTAGACTTCCTTGGGGGCCAAGTTCCGTCCCGCGTCCCGCGCCGCTTTACACAGTAGCGCTACGAATCATCCATCATCGATCCAACGCGTAAATGCTCCCCGCACGCAC
Organism: Lactarius sanguifluus; assembly: GCA_021527775.1. Lineage (NCBI taxonomy): Eukaryota > Fungi > Basidiomycota > Agaricomycetes > Russulales > Russulaceae > Lactarius > Lactarius sanguifluus. Next base: position 247,663 of record JAKEYF010000011.1, on the reverse strand, counting down.
GGCGGGATGCCAGATACTGGTAAACGCGTCGGTCGGCGGTGTAGGTTCTGCTCCAATTCGGTCCGCTGTGCAATTATTGGTGGGTGGTGCACCTCCTCCGCAACGATGTTAGCGCCAGGCCCGGAGACAAACGAGGGATGCCGTTTTCTTCGGGAGAGCATTTCTGTATATTGCGTGACGCTCTGGCAATGAGGCGACCAACCAACCGGACTGACCGCGGTGGCCCGACTCGTGTCGTGGCACAAGTGGTGGCACGTACTTTGTTTTTGTTCCGGACTTAAACCGCGTTAACAGCAAATACATTCAATGACCTTACTTTGTTGACATCCGAACCAGGAATCTCCCAAACGGTGGAACAAAGAAGAGGAACGCAAAAATGGATTGAAAGACCACGATCACCTGGTTACATGTCATCGGGGATATAAACTGATTCAAAAAAAAGACTACGATCACATAAACGACGATGACGGTATTTGACATGGGCACGTCAAAATATTAGGCGCCTGCCATTTTGAAACCCGTGGTTCTCAATAATACCTTGTATGCCACGTACGGTTCGGATACAGTAAAGAGAAAAAAAAAAGGAAGGGTACATTATACAGTAACGTCTGCGGATGCAAAGAACTGAAACCATACATATTTGAGACAAGGCAGATATGCTTCCACAGTAACAAATTTCTCCGGCGATGATGCCCGCTTGCGTACAAAGAAGTCTAGTAGTATTCCATCCAAGTCCGTGGGCCGAATAAATGTAACAAGTCATGAGCGTGAAATGCTATAGATACGAAGCACGTGGGTGCGTCAATAATTTACAACGAACGAGTCAAGACACAAGCAGCCGCGCATGCCCGACATACATGGTATGCGGGCAAGCGAATAAGTTAGCCGAATAAATAACAGTGCAAAGGTAATAAGTGGGATGCCAATAAATAAGGGTCTACGATGCTGTGCGATGCGAAAAGAAGAGAAGAACGGGAAGAAGAGAGTGAGAACATTATGCCATCATGCCGTAGTCCAATCCAGTCCACCTTAGCTCCGGAAGGAACGTAGTGCGAGCTTACGGCGGGTCAGTACTGGGAGGTGCGTCGTCCGCGGGCTCTGCGGGGCCCATCCCAGGATTCAACGAGGAGGAGCCGCCGAGTCCGCTTGGGTCACCGGGGGTTGAGGAGAGCCTTCTTCGCCCTCGTCTTCGCCCTCCTCGCTCTCTCGCGCCTCGTTTCCCGACTGCAAATGAGTGCGCGCATGGCGGCGCATGTTACTCTGCACGCTGAACGTACGGTTACAGCCGTCGAAGGTGCATTTGAATGCTATACGGCATGCGTAAGTGAGGCGATGACGGCAAAATGGTAAAACTCAATTGAGACTTACGACGTTCGCCGGTGTGGCTGTGAACATGGATCTAGAACATCGAAGAGTTATTTTTTTTTTCTTTCAATAGATGAGCTAAGGGTCGGGAAGCGCGTACGCACCCTGAGGCTGCTGGGGCGAGTGAAACCCCTCCCACAGTAAGAACAGGCATATCTGGCAGATGACGGCTCGAGAGTCACCATCCCCGATGGTATGACAGAGCTGGAACTTGAGTTCAGGCGTAGCCATCGGCCGCGCAAATTGATACCCGCCAGATGTCGCCCTGGATGAAGAGCTCGGTGGATAGCTCTGCTGTGGCTGCACTGGTGATGGTGGGGGGTACGAGTACTGTGCCATTCCGTGGGTGTGTTCACGAGGGTGTATTCCCCAACGAGCGTCTTCGCCTCGAGTGGGTTCAGGGTTATAGGTGTCCCCATACCCCGAGCGAGAACGGCTGGACGAGGAGAGGGGAGCAGGAGCAGGTCGTGAGGTGTTGTCATGTGATTCGTGTTGGGGAGGTGCAAATGAGTGTGGGGCTGGCGCAGGAGTGGTGTATACGGCGTGATGAGTGCGCTGGGATGACTGATGTGGTGTCGTCAACGGCCATAGTTGAGTATGGCCGCTAACCCGGGCGTGTACATGGTTGGGAGTGTAGTTGCCTCGGCTTTGTTCTCCACGATATGGCGGTTCATCAGGTAGTACAAGCTGATTGGAATGAGAAGACGGTGAGTAGTGTACGGGAATGCCAGGCGCGTTGGGGTGTAGAGGCTGAGATAGCTCTCCTGAATTTGGCGGTTAGGGATGGGAAATAAACGTGCGGACGATGAGGTAGGAACTCACGGCCAAATAGATCGCGTATAGGTGGGAGCGTAGGGCGATCGTCGCCGCGGCGTGTCTCGTCGTGGGAGGTTGAGCGAGAAGGCATACTATGAATGTTGGTCTGTAGTTCGGTATTGCTGTTGAGAAGAGGAGAAAGGTATGGACACTGGGTCATGCAGTCGGTCATCCGATATATAAGTGACTTACACGGAGGGAGACCCAGATGTGGCAGCCATACGTACTACGCAGGAGTGCTGAGGAATGCACTGAGAGGCAGGGTCCTGAGGGATAGGCGTATTGTTTCTAGGGTAGCACGTAGGTGCTCCTTGGACACGGTCACCAAGATGGCCTGAGAAAATACAACGACGAGTAGTGATCAAGGGGACCGGAACAGAGTATCGGAAGCCACTCACAGCCGAGTTATGAGGAGATGCGACGGGGCGCCTCGGTCACCTTCTACTGTACACATCGAGGCAAACAACTGTGTTTACGATTCAGGGTTATGTGAAAAAAAACTAAGCGACGCTTTTGCGGACAAGAAGTTTCCCCAGGGGAGATGGACGCGACGCCAATCATGAAGCACGCGACTTGCCCGAATGACCTAAATCTAGGATCCCACATTCTCCGCGACCAGAAAGAAGTAAATGATCGGCCGTGGATCAGCAGACGTGAGGCCCCAAGGCAGGCCGGGATAGAGAACCACCTGAAATTGCGACAAAGTTGTAACATCAGATATCGTTGACGACAAGCCCGACCGTGTGATCGAAAGAAAAAAGGAGGCAGTGTGGGTTGAACCAAGCTACGCGATACGAGATCACCCACGGCTATTGATCAAGATCTGACCCAGTTATGGTAATTGGCAAGCCGGAGCCGCAAGCCATCCGGTCGGCATGCATTAATCCCGCCACCGACAACGAGTTCAATTTCGCATTTGTCATTGTCCGTCTGTACGTCCGCGGGAAGGGAATGGGAAGGAAGGGAGGAAGGGAAGGGAAGGGGAAAGGGGAAGGCTCGTTTGGGGATGGGCGCACGGTTAGAGTCACCGAGATGGCGTGGCGTGAAGATTACTCTGGGAAACGGCTTCATACGTAGTTCTTGTCAAAACAAATCAAGTACTGCCCCGAGCAATGCAGTCAACTCCAACAACCACCCGTCAATTCAAACTAGTGCCTTGAGGTGTATGCGCCTCCGCCTTGAGGAGCTCAGCCTCCGTCTTTGTGTTCAAAGTTAGGGCGTGCAAGCCATTTTTGAGTTCTTCCGATAGTGCTGCGTAGATCATGCGGTGACGCTGCATCATAGTCTTCCGAGAATGACGGATATTGGCTATGCACGCAATGATTCACAAAATCTCACCTTGCCCACGAACTCCTCCGAGACCACTTGTACAGAAAAATCTGCGTCGTCACATGAGGTCGGACAGGGGCAAAAGGTGGAGCACGGGAACTTACGAGTTTCCCCATTGCCCCCTTGATCGCGCATAGCAGCATGATGTCTATGCTGCCACGAATTGTTTGTGATCGTTAGAACTGACGGTTGAAGCAGGGTAATGAGCTGAGACGTTCAACGAACGGATCAGGGGCTGGACACAAGGGAGAAACTCGGAGTGTACATTACCTTGTCATGAATAACTCGTTGGACGGGAGTATCAGTGGAACCGCGAGGGGTAGTCATGGTGAATTGACGGATGCGAAACCGGAGAGGCTGGTACGTTCGACGAGCGATGCGATGCATGCGGTATTACTGGGCTCAGCGGCTTTGTGGCTTTGAGACGCGTCGACGAGTCTTTACATCATCGGCACAGCGTAGCGCATTTGTGCTCCTACATGTAACAATGGAGTCACCGATGATGACCCCACCTTCTGACATGGAAAAAGAGAAGGAGCTGACGACGAGACAAGCTGCGCTCGTCGACAGCGCTTTCGAAGAGGGTCAGTACGAGTCAGGCATTGCTATGCTCGAACAGCTCTGCTCACCGACCGACTACCCATCCAAGTGCGTTACACCCATCCCATGTTCGCTACCAACTCACCTCTCCATGCCTCACACAGGTCACACGTCCGACAATTGCTCTACATCGCCCTCTATCCACCTCCGTCCAGTCGGACGCTTGCGCCCAACCACAAGGCCTCGCAAGAATCTCCCTCGAAAATTTCGTCGCGCCATGCGTATTCCACCCTCTTACCCTCACCAGCTGCCTCAGAGCTCGCAAAGCGCACACTTCGTGTGCTCGCGGACGTGAATTCGCCCGCATCGTTGCTTCGTGCCCTGCCCGCGTATCCTGAGCCAACTGATGGTAACACCGCACCTTCTCTCGCCGACCCCGAATTGCTATCGGATGCGGATTCCTTCGTTTCCCTGGAGGCAGTCCGCTTCAGAGACTGCAAAAACTGCTGGAACATCCTCAAGTCCGGGTTCATCAAATCGCTCTCTGAAAGCACTAGCTCTTTTCCCGGAAGTCCTCGAAAGCGGCGGCGTGGCGAAGCCCCGGTTAAGTATGCCCACATGGATGAAGAGGAATCTTCTTTGGTGGTCGGCGAAAATGCTTGGCCGGTGCTCGATTGGCTCTTGTTTCTTTTCGAGAAGGACGAATTGTCGACAGAGACCTCCCGGAAAGGTAGTACAACTAGGTACTCCTGGCCGCAGAGTGATTACTGAGTTCTCCACATCAAGTTCGATACTCACCGCTTCTGTTGGCACAAATACCACCCACCAGGAGTGATACGGGGTCTAAATGGGACGCGAACGACCCACTGGAGATTGTTTTCCATTGTTTCAGGCAACAGGACGAATCACGCCGTGCCATGGGAAGCCGTTTACTCAGTCTCGTCTGTGCCACTGGAACCTTTCCCGTAGACGCAAACTAATTTCTCGTATTCAGCTCGTCAATCTTACTTCGACCAACTTCTTCGACCTTCCATTATTCATGAACCTACTTATTCCACGCCTGCCCTCTGGCGTGGAGGAAATGCACGATCTACTGTCGGCGATGTCATCTACATCGACGCTCTGCAAGTTCAAGGTGACCATGTGTCAAAGGTATCTTACTCGCTCGCGCGCTGGAAACTCAAGAGGCAGGGGTAGACCTCGGGCGCAACCTCGTCCCCTCAACGGCATAGCAAAGCAGGGCTCAGTTGCGTCCGTGAGGTCCGATTCGAAGTCAAATCTAAGCCGACACACCCTCCCTCCTGCATCAGAGCTTTTGCACCTCCTCACTATGAAGGCCGACACGGACGCGCTCTCAAAGACGATCAAATACGATCTCCTCGTCACCTACGGTATTATGCAACATCAGGCTCCTGTCGAGGACAAGAGTCAGGACTGGTTGGAGATGTTGCAAAACGGGCGGGTGACGGAGGCTGTTGAAGAGGCATTTGGGGGGTCAAAAGATACAGACACCTTGCAAAGGATCTTACTCGGGATGATCACCACCTGGCAGTAGGACCTCATCGCGGACGGCGCTCAGTCGATGTCGCTTGTTCCTTGCGGAGGTGCGTATCGTGGTGTCTATAGACGTTATTCTGATGCGTGCCGAAGTGTTGTCTAATGGTAGTTGACATATCCCCACTCGTCCATGAGATCAACCGACGGTATTCCCCCTTACCTGCACCCAATTTCGGATGGGATATCTGTCGGCATCAGGTTAGATTCCGGGGCGGCTGCGCGTACCGCAGCCCGATCGCGAGTACACCGTGTTGTGCGGCTTCGAAGTGATGCTTCGGGTCGGGGTCATATTAAGGCCTCGCTTACACACATCCTCATGATCAGCAGCACGCAATGGTGGTTGCGCGTTGTTACCGTGCTGTTAGTGTGTGTGACGAAATCACCAGTCATCGGACGATCCCCTCGTTGGTTTGACTGTCTGACCCCAAGCGATGCGGGAGTTCTTCCGTAAGGGACCATCAATCCTGGTGGCCATGAGAGACTATCGCCCCAGTGAGATCATCCCGTCACACGACCCTCACGCCATGCATTTCCCAATATGGGCGTCAACGTCATCGAGATGCCAGTGCGGAAGTGGTGAGGCTGACACTCTCGGGAATGGTTTTTTGAGGAAGACACCGAGCGAGCGATCGTGGAGCTGTTCTCACTCGCAGGCTCGTTCAAGGGCCCGTCTTTTGGCGGATGCACGGCCATCGACGGATGGACGAGTTGAGAGTGCCATCCCATCATTGCCGATGGCAATTTGCCAAACCAGGACCACTGTGTGCCTCTGACTTACTGTATGTCAGTTGTCAATTGCACAGTGATCGATCAGGGACAAGCGGCCATTAAGCGAGGGCTCAGTACGAACACCGTGACCGCCGAGCCACATTAGCTCATTTCCGCTGTACATTGTTGTCCTCTTCTTGGCATTTGAAACAAAGCCGGATCTCATGGCAGTATGTTGAAGTTGAGGTAACCTCGTTGTAGAATTGGCTCCAGTGCAGGGACACCGGTGCGTGTCCTTAGCTTGCCTCAGGGGCCACTATCGCTTCTTGATTGACCTTGGGAGCGCAGCTGGGCTTGCGTGTGGCGCGTGTCTGCACTTGCAAACCGAGCGCGAGCGAGCCTAGTCTCATAAACGTGTCACCGGGGTTTCTACAAGCAGGAATATAATCTCAGAGAGGATGTATGGCACCTCTGGACCGAATGGCAGGCAGAGTGCTGCGAGTCCACGACCACCCCAAAGCTTGGCGCTATGCTATGGTTGCGCTTTCTCTGCAGGACTCCCCCCTCCCCGGCGCCCTCTACTTCTCTCTTTCTGCATTCTTTTTTCGTTCTCGTCTTACACCACATGTACGCTCTCGGTCGTTCGGGAAGGCTAGGATGCACAACGTGCACGTGTTCACCTGGCAAGTCCAAGTCCAATCTCGGCGCACTCGCGACGCATCCACCGTGACCTCCCCGCAAATCAGGGTGCATTTATTGAGAGCTGGCCCAACACCATCGTCATTCAAGTAGCCTCTCTGGGCACAAAAGTTTTGTATGACGGGCACTAATACCGAGCACCATATCTCCGAGTCGGGCATCAGCACCTCCGCGCTCAGGCCAGACCCGTGGATGTCCGATTGTCCATGCAGAAGTGCGCCCTCTTATCCCCTACTCCTGTCGTATTCGTCGAGACTTATTGGCCATTGCGGCGCAGCAGTTACTGACGAACGCCGACACTTGACACTGGTGGGCCACATACATAGTGGGAGCTCGAGACCTTACTGACGACTGCATGTACCTCCAGTCACTAGCACCTCTTTTCCCTGGCTTCCTGCATCATTCATATCTTCCATTACACTCATACACTTGAGATCTCACATATTGTCCCAATAAACCTTGGTTCCTGCTCTGTCACACCGATCCCGCAATGCCCCAGTTTTTCACGACGCCTTACAGGGAAGTTCGCAGCTCTGCCCGTGTTACACAGACCATGGGGGATGCAGTAAGGGAGAGAGGGGGGCGGACAGGTGCAAGCTGATGGGGCTCAAAGAAAGTCCGTCGTTATCGAGCCATCTGTACCCCACAAACATGTCACGTCACTGGCGGACAGCCATACAACACCCGTTCCTCACTAGGCCTCACTACGCACCCACACAAGTATTCAAAGGATACATAAGTCAAATACGTTCTTTCCCGTTCGCAAGCGGTGTATTTTAAACGAGAGAATAACGCTGCTGGCGACTGAGAGTCTGAGACAAAGGTCTGTAAAGGTTCAGAACTATACTCTGGCAGATTTAGAAAGTTTGATGCTAGTTACCATCCGATCGATAACGGGGAGCTTTCCGGAAGCCAGTCAAATAGGTGCTGGGTCAGGTACTGTTCTTCAGTACTTCAATCAAGCTCTACTTCCTCGCAGTCATCGTCCAGCTCGGCATCAGTGAGCGCTGGGTCAGCAAGTTGTCCACCGTCGGTGCTTCCCTGGACCATGCCCCTTCCCTGCTGCTCCCGATACATGCCAGCCAAGAACTCCGTAGCGCTTGCATCTTCCACGGACTTGTCCTCACGTATTCTGACGAAACGCGGAAATCGGAGACTGAGTCCCCTGTTCTCTGAAACAAGCCCCTTGGCGGCAACTGAGACAGGGCTGAGGGTGACACTGTTCGAGACGGTCCAGCCAATCTAATCAGAGAGAAGCGGAGCATGACTCACTCAGCACCCCGTATCTCCCAGACTTCGTGGGGCCTGAAGTAAACGCTGGGTGAGTAACCTAACAACCAAAGCGTTATCCTCGAGCCACATGACAGAAGTCCTTTCCGACGTGCCTCCAGCTTCTACGTCTCCCCATAGGGGAAGCTTCGAGCAGTTCTCGGAGTCTTCCGAGTACCGATCCTTCATCGACTGCAAGGTACACAGATACGCTCATTCGTGAACCACGTTAGCGAGAGAAGGTCACTCATACCCTGTAGAAGCTATCCGAGAAACCTAACTCTGCCGTCAACTTCTTGTTCGAGTACGGGAAGCTGCGGGCTCACCCGACATGCATTTACACACCGCAACGAACCTGTCTGAGCTAGTATCACGGATAGCGAGAAGGACAGGGCTCCACCACTGCGCCTTTCGTCCATTGCCGTGCCAGGCCCCGATAGGTACGACATCAAGGGTGTCCCCCAGGCCGGCGACGTAGTCCTTTTTTAGCTTCAACCAAGCTGATGTTCTCCTGTCTGGTGAGGGAATAGGTAGTGAAATAAAAAAGATTACACGACGTTTCAGGAAAAGTACCGGTGTAATCTTACCCGGTTCGTATGTTGCAGGTAATGATTGTTTCCGAGATGTGTCCGTACTTAGGTCTAGTGGCTTCGAGAACCTCACCATGGTCTAGAAGCTGTAAAATATTTGCTAACAAGTCAGACAAGAGAAGGGGGATTGAAACAAGTTCTCTTACTTTGATCATCAGACCTTCGCAGCGACTGTCCACCGCTCGGGACCAAAATTCCTCAATTGCCCCCCTTCCTTCTTCACTCTCGCAACTTTCCACATGATCGAATCTGGCAGCGCCGGTTTGGTCCGGCCGTACAGCCGAAAAATAAGTGCGGAGTAGCTCTCTCCTGCTACGAAAGGACTCTTTGAGAAGTGACTGCCATGTATAACCAAATTGTTTTTGATGTGAATACCGTACTAATGGATTGCGTAGCGCTTACCTGTCCATTTAGATACATCAAATCAAAGGCGTAAACACAGACAGAAACCTTGATCTCATGGAGCCTTACGTCCTTCCGGTGCCTATTAGAGAGTTCTTGAAAGGATTTGAGGGAGTCGCCGCTAATGTCAATCGCAACAATTTCGGCATCGACAATGAATGAAGACATTTCCTGGGACGTGGCGAAGAAATGATGAACCAAGTACACCACATCAGGATACTGCCATGATGTATCAGCTGGGGGGAGAAAGCTAGGGGCATACAATCAACCTTTTCGGTCATATCCTCCAAATGCCTGGAAAATAGGTTGACGGAAAGTTTTCCGTCCCCTACCTTCACGGCATGTATTTGGACCCGCTGACCATCGTATTTGAATTCTGCCGTAAACGGTTGGCCACCGATACGTCCGTATACATCGTCCAAGGACCGCATGGGGGAACCCAGAGCGGGTTGCAGAGGGATTCCTGGAAATATCGCCATCACATGGGACCTTGTCCGAGTATCATTTGGTGCCACACATACCGACCGTAAGAGGGACCCTCTCTGCAAGGCCATCGAGACCCCTTTCGAGGAATTGCGGCGATTATGTCGTTGTAGTTAGGATGCTGTACGAAAACCTTCTTCAACAAAGCTTCTGCAGCAGTAAACTTTTCCAGTAGGTGTGCTTTGAATTTATCCTCGCCTTTCTTCGAAGACGTCTCGATAGCCGGACGGACCTGCGCAACGAGCGCGGTATACGAAGAGTCCGGTTCAGAATCGGCTGCTGTTGCAGGCGGTGTTAAAACGAGGGCTCGGGCAAGAGCGGTCAAAACAGATGTCCTTGTAGCACCAACGCGGATGTGCTGTGAAAGAGTACGGACGAGGTACCTGATTTCTTCTCCTTTCGCCGCAACGAGAAGCTTTTCCACCATGCCCTGCTTCCGACTTACTGCCCCCTTTCCCTTCACGTGGGCGATATCTAGGAGAGCGTCGTAAATGCCTTGAATCGTGAGTGGCGCGTGAGGGGCTAAGATGCGGACACTGCACTTGGCCAGAAAGGCGACATCCCCGGGGTCACCGGTTTGGTTATAGAGCCGCTTCAGGGCCACGGGGGTAATGCCAGAGACATGTTGAATAGCCTTGGAAATGACAGATGGACCTAGACCGAGCTCGAGTTGCACATATTGCGGAACAAAGGAATTGGACAGAAGGTAAAGGGACGGTAGCAATGACGGCGGGTCATATCTTGCAATGGTACGAAGTGCGTTGGTGAGGGTATTCAAGATCACTATTCGCGAGCGTGTTCCAGACAAGTACATAGTGCGTGGGCCAAAAACGAATAAGGGGCTCGAGTGGTGGTCGGCCAAATACAAGTATCAAAGACGAAACTAGTAGGTTCTACGGAAAGGGTGGGGTGCTGAGGAGGCGAGTTGTCCACAGCGACAGGTTTGGCTGGACCTGAGGTCGAACACTCGATGACGGCGGGAATCTCTTGGACATATTCTTCTGGGTCAGAACTTAGATCGACATCAATGATCGCTGGAGCCGTCGCATTGCTATTCAAGGTTGGCGCCTGTGAAGAAGGTCGGGGCTGACTGGGGGATGCCGGGAAATTAGAATGAAGTGGTTCCGCGGATGCAGTATTCACAGGTGATTTGAAGAAAGAATCGATACTGGTTTGGTTGGATGGCCGACGCCGCCGGGGTTGAGAACGAGCCCTCTTGGTTGGGCTATCACGAGCGGGGGGTAGTAAACGTTTGGACATAGCTGAGATAATTATGATGTTATGTCACCCCCATTAAGTTGATTCGAAGCAGCTGCTTGCTTCGCTTGTTGCTTGGTTGCTCGTCGGAGGGGTCCGCGTTCAGTTACAGTACGGCACTTCGTTCTCCGCGGCGCAATTGCCTTATTCAGTTCGGCGCAGTGTTATTCAGCCAACAGGTTGTTGAGCGTGCTCAATCCCATCACGCTCTCGTGCTCATTTACTGATCTATTGATCCAACATTTCCGAACATTTCCGGGGCGTACGGACGCCCATCTCCGAAAGGCCTTGAGGCCTCCCTCAAAATTTGCCGTTCCTTCAGGAGGAAAACAGTTCCTGCCTGTTCCTTAATCAACAGCGTCAACAGCGGATCCGTTTGTTGGCGCGTTTGACAGGACCATCTGTCATAGCAAACCTGTCGTGACCAGTTATAGAATCAAGAAAGGCCGCTCATCGGTCTGGCTGCCATTAACCTATTCTCGCGGCCAGGACACACGACTTCGCCACAATGCTCCGATGCTGATTCTGCTTATCTCTCGAAGCATTTCTCACCTGGGAAATTAAGTTGGAACTACGAAGTGATGAGCGGTTAGAATCCTCAAGCTTAGTGGTGCAATAACGGCGCTAAATCAGTTTATTTGATGCGACACCCAGCGTGACCAGCCTCGAACTGTGTTCGCGAGGCAACCTACCATTTTAACCCAACACAAATATAGGGGGTTCTCCTCGCGTGACTGGCCAACCCTTGGGCCGACCTGACTTACTATGATGCCGGAATCAAATGAAGTTATTTTCTTTCCCGTTTATTGGCCTTATTATTGACGGGCACAGATTCAGCGCCCTGTAACTATGATACCTGGAAGATTGCTCTAGATCAAACGGGGCGCAGACGACTTAGCAAAAGCTCCCTTCGAGGCGCTCGGAAACTTTGCAAAGCGAGCCGATAGATGCGATCAGGATACTTCCGAAAGCCCTGTCCCAGTGGATCGGCTCACGCCGTGTGCTTACACCTGGTGATGTTCAGTACCTAAGGCCTGATGGTTTGGCACCATGTGCGAAGAACATGCCGAGATGGAGCGGCGCAACGAACCGTCGTTTTCAGGAAACTTGGAACCATGCAGTGGGGGACATGTATACAGCAGCTTGACGACATCATCGCCTGTAGTGGGGGTCTGATGCGCTCTGATAAGTAATATTCGCCAGGATCTCGCCTCCCTCAAGCACGCACTATAATTAATAGAAAATAGAGTGAGGAAACGAGAATACCAACCCACTGCCGTCACCACTGCACGACGAGTGACGGAGGGCTGGACCCATTCGGCTGTAAATGTCCACGCGTCCCTGATGTCCCTGGGCCCTAATTTGTCTGGGGGGGAAACCAAGAGCCGACATCACAAGAGATGAGCAGGGGTCGGCGCAGCCCGAGTGCACATAATGATTGTGACCAAAGAAGCTAAACGCATCTCGCAGAGGCAGGCCTTTTCAATAGGCGTCAAATTCAATCATTATCCCAGGCCCCCCTGAGTAGTGCCCATTTACGAGGTTTGAGGACCAAGGACCAAGGAATTGAGGACCAGTGATGTGTCTGGTCTGCCTAGGAACAGCCGACTGCTCGGGACCAAACGCCACGCCACCATAACCGATAGAGATTATGAATTACAACAACGGCACGAACACCTGTCTCTGGCAGAACAGTCCGGGGACGGAAGGTCGGCCGTGTCACCGGCAAATGTCCCTGCGTGCAGGGGCTAACTCAATTCGTCTTGCTCATCGTGACATCTTTTGGACATCAGACTGGGATATGGCGAGTCCGCAGCTCGACAAGGCCGCTCCCCGGCGATTCATCCCGTCAGGTTTGGCATCGTTCCTGAACTTGTTTGGCGCCTCGCCGAAAGCCTTATGAAGGGGAGCGGAAAGATGGACTTAACTTAGCACATCTCACCTCACTATCATTCAAGTCCCACGTCATGAACCTCAACAACGCACGCCACACTGCTTCGGAGCAGCCTAGTACGACCTATCCTCTCACACAGTGGAGTAGGTCAAGCCAGCGCATGGCTTACCCCTCATCCAATGGGAACTACTACGCCACGGCACAAGGATCACCGCCGGTGTCTCCTACAATGGCGGCGTCGCCCTATCCTTCCTCATATCCGTATAGTGCCACGAGTGCCCAAGCATCTGGGATGACCTCTCAGCACAATTACCACTCAACGGCTAGGCACGCACCTTACCATTCCCAGGTGACAAACGGCCAATCCCCTCACAATGTATCCCCATCATCTCTGCCCTACCCATCGCAGAACGGTGTGACATCGTCAGATCCGCGACCAGGATATTCCCACAACCGGTCGTTATCTCTTCCGCAACCAGTTTACACATCTGCCTCGGTGTCGAATCCATATGGCGCGCATGACTCGTCGACACATCCCCAGCTGATGGTCCAAGACGTGCAGTATCCTGCTTCTCCCCAGCGCCCATTTGCCTGTGACATGTGTGCACTCTCATTCAACCGTCAGCATGACCTCAAACGGCATCGGGAGACACATTCCGGCGAAAAGCCGTTCCTGTGCAATGGGGGATGCGGCAAGACCTTCACGAGGAAGGATGCATTGAAGAGACACCAGGTCTGTTCATCTTCGGTTTTACTGTCACGGTGTACCCACCTGCATTCACAGCTCGTGAAAAGATGTGGCTTTGAGGAACAGTCCTGAGGACGCGACGCCGCCGGTTTCTATCATAAATGTGAGCGATTCCATGTCCATGTGCACCGCACTTCGACTAACGAATTGCGACAGATTCGTTATTCTCTTTATTCTGTCTATCTCGTCCAATCGTATCATCAGGGGGATGGGTATTGGTGTTTGATTATAATGTGCTCCTCGATCGCGGGTATTCAACACCCAGGTGTATATTTTGTAGCTATATAGCTGTAAATGGCCGCTCTGCTTAGTGACGCGGGACATACAGTAATAGATTTAGTGATTGACTTACTCTTACTACATGACTGTCTATCTGCTGTCGACGTCGTCAACGCATGATCCTATCCATCGTTCGATCCCTCAATCTGGCGTTCTAATATCCAGGCACCGCTTGGCTTGATTTTCTTGTAATAGGCTTCTTCAATGCCCTTCTCCTTGAACCCATGCCGCTCGTAGAAGTGCTTTGCGCCATCGTTTGACACTTGAACATGGAGATATATGCAGTCAATTTTGGGTTTAGAACGGGTGGCAGCCGCTTGTAAGATGACATCTATGCTATACGACCCTATGCCAAGAGATCGATAGGGCTGGAGAGAGGAGTGAAGGTTTCACTATTGGAGCTATGGGACGGGATTGGTTCAGGGCACACGTACGGCGAGAATTCCCATGGTCAGTAGGTACAGGTTGTTAGCACTGTCCTTTGATTCGAGTCTGCAGCATATAGTTCCGACGGGGATATCATTGTAATAGACTACGAATGCAGTTAGTACGCCGACGGAGCGAATGAGGTGATAGCGGACGCACTGAGCTTGCAGAAGTCTTCGACTTCGGGCAATAGTATCTCACTATAGAACTGCTCACTATATTTGATTGGAAAAAGAACAGAGTTCAACTTTCGGACAGGTTCCCAGGTTATTTGGAGTCAGAGACGCAAAGGTAACCTTGGAAGACAATGACTTTTTCGTAGGAGGTCATGGGATGGTGGTGACACAATGCAGTTGACCACCAACGCCACCAGCTCCCGGCCACATTGGGCCACGAGCCGGCGCCGGACGACCTCCCACGCGCGCACGTTGCACGCACGTTCACTAAACAGAATGGGAAGTGGATGGGTACTTTTAAGGGCCGCACTAGTTCACGTTCTGATGGACAGAATACAGTGTTGGTGAGCATGGAGTCCCCTAACCTAATCGGGGAGGCATCCTGCACTATTCCCCTCCAAGCATGCTTAGCCAGTCCCTCCGCGCCTATATTGACAATTTGATTCGCCCTTCAGAGTTCCTATATCCAGCTCAATGCGTGTTGGATCATCATTTGCTTACTGTAGGTTTTGGGTAAACCCCCATTCAGTCTAGTGATTGTGATCACTTTTATAGGGTTTTCTGGAATATTTTCGTATCGTATGGGAAAATAACTTGGGTAGGCTGTGCTGTTCTGTTCCGCGCTGTCGGCCTGCCTGGAAGCTCCGCATGGACCCAAACGGCTCTAAGTCACATATTCTCAATCCGTTGCCTTTGCGCCGTCCATTGGAGTACGTATTGTGGTTATAAGCCGAAGCGCCACGACTTCGAAGCTTAGCATCCTTATTGGGAGTACGCAGTGAATGCCGTGGACCCGCCACTTGGTCGTTCGGGTGAGTTCGTGTAAATTGATTCTCAAGTCGGAGTGAAGGCGGGGACCCAGTTCGGGTCTCTCGTTCTTCGTTGCATCTTGTCAACTGGTTGGCGCAGACTTTGTTGATGGGCCGGTGAGCTCCGAGCATTTAGCCGTTCACGAACTGTATATCCGTACACAGCCCCATTCCTCGGGGCACCCTTGGAGGCACATTCGGGACCAAATTGTTTGGGCCGTTCGGGTGCAGTTGAATTTGTATACCCTAGACAGTTTACTTCCTTCCCCCCGTTATCCAGGGCGAGTTAAGCAGGTGTGTTGGACATCAGCGATGTTCCTCATCATATTATCGGCCTTGGCCCCCGATGGACATTTATTTCCAGTACCCACGGTGCCGCTCAGGATTCAATATCCGCACCAACGTGACGCTGCGCCCATCAGCTAGCCTTCATACTTCATGATCTCTTTGTCAACCAATTTTGGTAGGCCAGCATCACAAGGTTCATGGGCGTCAGCTCTGTTCGTGGCCTGAGGCCGCCAGAACAGATCGATCTGTCGTTTGCGCGTTCTCATGTTACTCAGCGCTTCTGGTCTGAATATCTCCATTAAAGACAAAAGGCCATGATGACCGAGGGCCGTGGAGTAAGGTCACAACCCTCTGCCAGCCCCAGCCTGCAGACCACACCCCCCCAGTCGCGGGGAAGCACAGGGATTGCTCTCTCCATGCATATCGAACTGAAGGCCTCGCTTTCCTGTCGGTTTGCTATCTTGATGATCCAACTCGGCCCTGCAAGGAACAATCTTGCTTGCTGGGACCTGGCCTGTTCAATGCCTTCCTCGATACAGCTAGATGCAAGCGCGCTCTGGACATAAAAAAGAAAAAAAGCCTTCTTCGGGATCGTTCTTTTACGACCTGTCCGAATTGGGTTAGAGGAAGCTGAGTTCATCGAGGTGATGCAGTATGTGAGGTCATGGCAGACGCTCCCATACATTACGGCACAATGTCCCTACTTGTCCCTCAGACGGAATCATGGTGCCTACCTGTAGCGCGCTCCGTCGAAGGTGACCTTCAGGTGCGCAACACTAACAAGGTGGAACACTTGTCCAGGAGACAGTATCTGACAGGTACTCGAGGCTTCCGTGCGTTTTTCTTGTCGCCTTCGCAAGTGATTGGATGCCCTACAGTATCTCAGACTCGTGCACTTCTGTCCTGGTCTAACTCTGTTGTCAAGGGGTTCAATCCAGGCCCTCCCGTTATCCGGATGGAGGTAATTTGTAGGGATATCCACATCCACTTTCTCCCTACCTGTTATCGCGATGGGCCGTCCACCGAAATGAATTTGTGGCAACTGGCCTGGCCACAAGGGCAGATGGACTTAGAAAGGAGAGAGGAAACCATCAAAATGGGCAAACTTTCTCAATTGCGCAGTCGCTTCAGAAATAAAGAGCAGTACAAATACAGTGATATTGCGACTTGACGACAACACGATGAATTCTGGATGACCGTGAAACCCATGATGAAGAAGCAAGAAAGGCACGATGGCGCAATATAGCAGACCAATGCGTGTGGAGAAACCCTTTTTTTGAGACATGAAAATTTTACTTGAATGAGTTGGCGGGACACCATTCCGCTAAATTCGGCGTCTCAGACCACTCCCGCGGGGCGTTCGTCCTTGCTTTGGCGGTGGAGATTTGCGCACCCGAGGCGATGAGTCCAGTTCCGCGAGGTAAACGTCCTCAAAGCTTCGAAATGTACATGGACCAAAATCGCCATCATATTCTGCCATGGTTGCCCACACACAATGCCATCCGGGTACTTCCGCAAATTTCAAGGCTAGGGCGAGATGCTCGACGTTCCATCTACTGTCTATCGTCTCGGACCATTCATGGGCGGTGTCCTTCAACTTGACCAGGCGCGCGTGTATGACAGTGAGGTGGACGCTAATCTGACCGCCTGGGGGCTTGAAGAGTGGCACGAGCACCGAGTTCATCTCAAGCTCCTTCGGGATTCCGCGATGGACGGGGTCGTAGCCATCAACGCGGACTTGATAGATGGTATTATCGGCGAAATGGAGAGTGACAGCTGGATGTGTAGGAGACCGGCGGATGCGAATAAGGACTTTGCCAACGATTTGATCTGGATCGACACCGATCGAGTCTAGGCGAAGCGACTCAGGTTGCTTCCGCTGTTTCTCGGGTGTAGTGGGGGAAGTAGAGAGATGGCTACTCGATGGCATGATATGTTGTGGGGTTGTAGCTTCGAAATTTCAGATTGCTATATAGCATTAGTCGGAGAATTTGTGGCTGGAGGGTGTGTCCCCAACCCAAACCACAACAAAAAGAATGGCACTGACGAGATTCGAACTCGCGAGGTTTCCCATCACGGATTGGTTCAATATAGGAAACCTAAACGTGACGCCATAACCACTCGGCCACAGTACCCTAATACAAGGGTGCAAGAAAAGAATAGCAAGCCATCTTTGAGAATCGGTTGTTAAGGGCCTCGTCGAGGTCGTTGCACTTGGCAGTATGGACGTGAATCCTTGTCTCATCTGAGAGCCACTCTTCACATCTGTTTGTTGCGCCCCCCGTTTCTTTCGCGCGGACGCCGGCAGTCTCGTCCCTACCCACCCGCCGTCGTCTCCACACACCACTTCCTCAATGTCTTCCATGTTACTCTCCTCCACTGGTTCTGGCGGTCAACCGCTCCATCCTGCTCCGGCTCGCCCTCACGGTCCTCGCACCTTCCAGAGGTCCGCCTCCCCCGCCCCCTATTCAGCCGCACAACCGACCCAGCCTCTGAACATACGCAAAGTGTCCAATTCCACCTTTCTAACCCCTCCGAGTCCTCCCGTATCTCGTACACCTACACCGAAGCTCGCCCTTCAAATACCATCTCCCTCTCCTACTCCTGGTAAAGGTAAACCCAGCCTTAAGCTTGCCATCAGTGGTTCTAGTTCCCGTCCGGCTGTCGAACCAGCAGCCGTGGGCCTCTTTGGCGGTGATTACTATGGGGGTCCACAGACACCTTCCGTATCGCCTCCAGCCAACGATAGTGACATCGATGATGCTACTATTCGTCCCTCCACGAACACATCTAGACCTCTCTCGATGGAGGATGTCCGTCGTACGATAACGGATATCGAGGCCCAGACCCGCTCCACGCCCCGCTCCGCCCACATATCCCGGAGAGGAGCAAATCGATGATCAGCCACAAACCGAATGGTCAGACGATGTCTTCGATGAGGTCGCACGTCTCGGAGAAGGTGCCGGTGGTGCCGTACACGAGGTCAGGGACAGGCGCACAGGAAAACTCATGGCACGCAAGACGATTACCACTCGTGAGGCCCCGATGAAGCAGCTGGTGCGCGAGCTCGGAATTATCACCACAATCAAACATCCCAACATCATTCGTTTCTATGGCGCCTATATGTCCCCATCATCCAGCGAAGTCAAGGTGGTGATGGAAATATGCCCTGGGAAGAGTTTGGAAGCCGTAGGCAAGCGTATCAAGGAGCGTGGTGCCAGAGTTGGCGAGAAAGTCGCAGGGAGGCTTGCAGAAGGGGTACGTGTTGTCGTTGCTTTAATGACATTCGCCATCCTCATTTTCTCCTTCAGATATTACAGGGTCTAGCTTACCTTCATTTGAAAAAGCTCATTCATCGCGACATCAAACCTTCCAATGTCCTTCTTTCCCGAGAGGGTGTCGTCAAACTTTGCGACTTCGGCGTTTCAGGAGAATTGATCGGGTCTGTAGCGGGCACGTTCACTGGCACCAGTCTCTACATGGCTGTATGCACTGTTCAGTTTGTCACGTAATATCTGCATCTGACATGCGCCTGCCTTGCAGCCAGAACGTCTTTCAGGTCTCGAATATTCCATCCGCGCGGATGTCTGGTCGACAGGCCTGTCGCTCCTTGAGCTTGTGCAGAACCGTTTTCCCTTCTCTAGTGATATGCCTCCCATCGAACTCATGATCTATATTACACAAAGCGAGGTGTGTAATTCATTTCTACATCGTGCTCTATGATTTACCCGTTTTACGTCTAGCCACCGCAGCTAGAAGACGAAGCAGAAGTACGCTGGAGCGATGCCATGAAGGACTTCATCAAAGAGACGTACGTCTATTCGCCAGCCCCCTCCCTCATGCCTTTATCCTGACATCATCTTTCGTAGCTTGCGAGTCGACCCGGCCTTGCGTCCAACGCCAAAGGAAATGCTGTCCCATGAATGGATCGTTAGAATTATGAAGCAGGAGGTGCCCATGGAACGGTGGATCCGTGAAGTCTGGGGTTGGCCCAAGCCCAACCGGAAATCCAAGGACTCGTAAGGCCGAGCTTTGTTACACCCTTCTTCCTGCGTGCTAATTACACCTCGTACTCCCTACCAGCACTTCTCGTCCCGGTTCGAGTCGGAGGGAGGCCGTCATACCCGATGTTCCTCCTACTGAACGCCGTTCGAGCGGTTACACCGCTGCCCAATAATTGCCTCGATTGCCCCAAATCTTTATGAACACGCGCAATCACGGACATTGTTTTTCATCCATGATCTCCCTTGCTATCTCCCGCTTGCGTCGCTTTCAGGAGCCCGTTTAAACGCACTCGACACCTTTTTGTCCTCGCACTCACCACGTCTCTTCAATGTTACATGTCTTGTTTGATAGGAACCCTTGTTCAAGCGTATGTAGAAAGATCAAAACCTCGTTTGCATTGTATTTTCGCCACGCGTGAACGTGATTTCCTCCTTCCCTCGATGAATCAGGGCTTCCCTGCTTTGAGGGTTTGGTCCGGATGTGATCGCACCAGCAGCTGAAATGTGAACCGATCGAGTTCTCACAATGTCTGGTAGGGACGAGGCCACCAAGCAGCGTTAAACAAGCCCCATTTGAAATATGCTCACTTTTTCACACAGACGGGCATAAAAATATGTACACGCTCTTCACGTAAGAAAACGACCTTATTCGGAGACCGGAGGGTGTTCGTCAACGTGTACACTGTGCGTGTCTTTCTACAAGAGAGGCCCGCCTACCAAAAGGGAAAACGTCCGCTGGGTCTGTGCCACTGGCAGTACTGCCGACGTTGCCTGTTCTGGAACTCTTGATCGCATTTCGTAGCATTCTCGTGAGTGGGCTTCGATACAATACGGCGGAGCTGATAGAGAGGTTGTTTGATGTGTCCATTTGATTTTCAAACTTTGGAGTACGGGGGGCCTTCTAGACAAGTCAGTCAAACGCGCAAGCCAAGAGTCCGGAACGCGTGGCAAGGCCGAGCCTCCGCGCGATAACGGGGAAATTCGAACGCAGTAAAACTCGTGAAGACAAGAATTTTCAAACCGATTTGCGCCACACGACTGGCCGTGCTACTGCGTCGGTCTCGCAGGCGCGATTCATGTGAGAGTGAGTCACTAACGCTGAGCGCTCGACCCACCTTACGAACTTCTACACTTGCCTTTTTCGGTCGATTATGATAAGCACCCCAGTGGGCGTGCCTCTGACGTATTTCTCAAGGAAGACAACGAGAGAATTTATGTACTGTTTATGTACAAGCAGTACCCGCACGTTCTACAGACAGTGGTCATACTGTGAGCGGTTCTAAAATTCTGAAAATTCTGAAACCCCGAGCGGCCAGGAAGAGAAACGGTCAAACAAAGAAGACGATGAAATGATTTCTGGTTCGTTCAGCGCGAGTGAAGGCCTCGGCAGCGGCTTTTCAGCCTTCTCTGGCCAAGTCTTCGGGTCTCGGTCTCCGCCGCGCTCCTTGATGATGTCGCTGTGATGATTGTGACGCAAGGATCCTGGCCCGGAATACTGCACCTCAAGTATATTCCTTATCAAGTGAGAGGGAACAATGGTCTTGGTGACGCGGAACGCGGACTGCCGACTTTTGAAAAAAGAAAACGAGGGCCAACAGGTATGAGCATGTGGAAGGTCATTGTCTGAGCCCATCCTCGAGGTCTCTGGGAAAATGGACAGTCTCGTGCTCCTCAACATCTCGGCATACTACCAAGCATACTACCGAAGTGTGTAAATTTTGATCATCAAGACGCGTCCTCAAACGCGCCCTCAAAGCCTTTCCCGCCTAGTTCGTCAAACAGTTGACGACCCATGACCCAAGAGCGTATAACCCGCTCCACTGGCCTCTCTTCCGATTACTCATTAGTGACACCTACAACTTGACTCAACCATTACGCAACGCTCTCCTTCACTGAAACAGTCTTTACATGTCGCAGCCACAGTCTCGCTCTCGTTCGTCCCAGTGATTCACTCATACCAGCACTGACCGTCTCAAAGTTACGCTGTTCTTCGCACCCAACCTCGGGCAGCATGTCCCCGACAGGCCGACCGGTCATGAGCAATACAACACAGCACTAGTCCCTTGCACTAGTCCCTTGCCTCAATTATGCATTACCTTGTGCATTGCTCTATGATATGATCGTCAAAACCCGGAGAGCGACACCACTAGTGTGATCCCTCGCGGCGGTGTCTTCAGTTGCGACTGAGCGGCACTTCCCCCTTACGGTGTTCGGGCTATGTCCTGAACGGCGTGGGCCATTGAACCTGTCTAACGGCCTTACATCTGGGTCCCAACCTTGGTTCCAACAAAGTTTCAAGTAGTTTCCATGTCCGACTCTTCCCTGACATGGTGAGCTGGTGAGATTATTCACCGAGTTCCATCAGATCTACCGGATCTATGCCTGACGCTGACGATGGCACCGTAGTACAAAAAAAATGACCTTAAGAACACACTACGTGCCGCTCTATCGAATCATGGCTAGGCCGGTCTCCCTCAACCTTTGCGGAATCCGAAAATGAGCCACGGGTATCATCTCAGTTCGCTCGATCTTCACGCTTTCCACCTGGCTCACACTGATGTTCGGGGCCTTGTCTCCATTCCCCGTTGGGAGGCTTTTGGTCTTTGCGGCTCCGCTACCAACGGAGACTGTCGAGGTGAGGTTATTCGATTTTTATTTTGTATTTTTGACCTTTTAGTTGCGAGCACCTCTCCACTGGTGATTCTTCAACGCAAAGCCCTTCAGATAATACCTCCCCTACGAAGCCGAAAGCCTGGCGTTTCAAGAAATGTACATACAAATTCCAATTATTCTACGGACCACGGGGATGGGAACGTACACTATTACACAATGCAACACGCGATCTAGATTGACCAAACAAAAAAAGCATTTTTCTCGTGCGATCACGGACGCAATTCATCTGATCTATCTTTCCCTCGGGCGCGACCCCGACGGTGCTTGACACCATGTTGTATACTGGCCCATAAAACGAATCCGCGGAACATGCATGGTCATCTGCGATGGAGACGCATTGAAAATCTATTTTAGAAACACCCTGGACTTGGTAGGCAGGTCGAGGAGTGGCTGCGCAGCGCTTGCGGGGAAAGTCGTGCGTTCGACGTACAACCCTCAGAATTGAGCTGAGCGGCGTCGGCAAGGTAACATTGTTAGCCCTTGTGCTATGGGTCGTCATTAAAGGATCGATATCGCGGGCGGACGAAGACATTCATGGAAACAAGGACTATAGTACCTACGAAAAAAACAAGTGTCAATGGATCAGACCTCGATCAGGTGTCGTGATCTGTGGCGGAGTTACCGAGCTAGCGGCAGACGTAGAACAGAGCTGAAAAGTAGGGTAGCTCGAATCAAATATTCTCAACAGCGTGCTTCCAACCCATCAAAGAAGTGAGGCAGAGGGTAGCAAAGGTTGTAAACCTTGTCACTGGTCCGCTTTCGAACGAGAAGCCCGGGTTCCCTTGACTGAATAAGGCAGGAGATACCCAAGGGAAAAGATGCCGCCTTATTTCACATCAGCGCGACTTTCATTCTTTGACCCCAAGGGCCCTGAGCCCGGCATAAGCCCAGTGACGAACAAATGAAAGGCTAACATGGGCAGAAATAAATTCCCCTCAAGTTGCGTCCCATCCACCTTCTTTTACACGTTGTAAGACACACAGCCCACGCGTGGCACGGCCACTGTTTGGGAGCGCGGGCAGGCGCACACCTTTATTTGCGTAGTTGATTCCGTGGAAGAAAGTTCACGAAATAGCAACAACCCTGAGATCTTACGCTCGGCGATCCCTTCCCGATACGCGGTGATCCGGCAGTCGTTTGGTTCGACTGCTCGAACAGGGCTCCCATCCCTGGGGCTTATAAGTCTCAAAGAATAACTTCCACGTCTCCCTCGCCCGTCGATCCCAACTTCCAGAACCATCCGAAATAGTATGGCCGACAACCTATCTTAGCGAGTCCCTCCATTCGGTTCCAAGTTTGAGCCTGGCTGACACTTTTCATCCCCCAGCTCCTCCTCAGGTCACTATCTTCCCCCCTACTACTCCTCCCCACAGTCGTCGACAAACACCAATGCTCTTGATCTCGCGGCGCCCCTTCCAAGGCCGACGGATACAACGCAGCGTAGACGACCGAAATACACTCGCAGCAAGACGGGCTGCATGACGTGCCGTCAAAAGAAAATCAAGGTTCGTTCTCAGGTGGTGTCCCTCCTTCGTCAACCGTTTGTGCTGAAAGCACTTTTCAGTGCGACGAGAATAAACCCAAGTGTCACCGCTGCGCTCATGGGCAACGAGACGTAGGTTTCAATGCCCCTGACGCCCCCACTTTCCTCTGAGAACTCGTCGTACAGTGCACTTGGCCCGTCGGGGTCGAGCCACGAAAGAGGGCTCCCCCGAAAAGAGTGGACGCGATTCACATGGACCCTGGCGACGTCCGGCCGTCGACGGCCAGTTCTTCTGGCATTTCTGAGGGCTCTACCCCACCGACGAGAAACCACACACCTCCGAAACGCGAGTTGCCAGAACTTGATTTGCCTCCCTTGACACTGCGGAGACACAGGTAGGCCATACTACGACTTTCAGGCCTTGTGACTGACGTACGCCAGTGACATTCACGGACAGCCTCACCACTCCCATTCAATGGCTTCTTTGATGGACCCTGGGCACCGATCCAGGTGCGTGGCGTGTAGTTCGTTCACTCACAACGTTACTCACGTCGGACAGTCTCCTTCCCGTCACCTCAGGCTCCCAGTTCCATGCCCCTTCTTCTCATTCTTCCTCGCTCTCCGTGATGCCTGAACTGTCAAATCCATACCTCACGCTACCTCCCGTGAACCAGCTCTATACCCCCGCACCGCAGCAGTATTCGTCGCCTGCGTCTCTTGGAATTCCTCGTGGATCTCAGACGAACGGTTCCGGCTACAGATATTATGAAAATATGCAACAGCCCTTGTCTCATCATTGGATGTCTCAAACCCCGTCGCAATTAGAGCCAATGGACTCCTACGTAAAGTCTCTTTTTTCATAGCGACCCTGCATCCCACTAAACTTACGGTCCGTCACTCAGTTCTCCCACACGCAAGACAGGTTTCCCACAGGAGCTTCATCCTCTGATACCCAACCCAATCGATACCACTAATTTCAGTAATTCATCAGTGTTTTCGTCGTTGTGCACATCTTGACTGTTAATCTCATAATTTGCTGTGATATCAGACTTTTTACAAGTATCATACCATATTGCATTCGTATTTTTGTACTTTCAGCACTATTGTATAAATTTTTTTAAATATAGGGCTGCCGTTCATCACTATCCTATCATTTTAAGTTGCTTACCAGGTGTGCTCCTCGAGGTGGTCTCGATTCCAGGACAGGCGGGTCGATTCCCGGTGAGCGCGCATCAAAAAACTTGGGTCATCCCTAACGTGACTTTATTGCCAAATGCGGTTTTCGGAAGATCACCCTGCTCTGTATAACTTAACTCTGAATACGTATACATTCAGATGTATGCAGCGTGGTTCACGACCTTCAAGGTTTCAGTATATGAGCACCGGGCGCCTTCTAGCTGATACCCAAAATACGCATAAGGAAAGGATGAATTGTCGGCGGACCAGCAGGAGGCGGTCACTTGACACATGCGATACAAAGCATGAGACTGCCACATTGTGGGTCAGTTATTCGCGCCGCTCGTGGTAAAACACAACTGATTCCGGGTGGTCTATCGAGTTGCCGTACATCGGATTGGAAGGAGGGGGTGACCGCGCCCTACGATCGCGCCGGCCGGCCAGCGCTCCAGGAGGGTACGTGACCTGGTTTGAATTGAATGGAACTAAAACGTGTCCGTGGGTTTTACATTCTTGTGTGCTTCCCCCGTGTCGTTCTAAGGAGACCACATCGGTGGATTGGCTAAGAAATGGAACCTCAAGGCACTGCGTGCTCTCAAGAAAGGATACAAAGTTCCTAAGCCGTGGCATCCGAGGTTTACTTCCACTCTGGTTCGTGTTCCGTTGATTGGCATAGCGTCGTGTCCTCAGTTGTCGGGGCATCTAAAAGAGCGTGTGCCCAGACGATCACAGCACGTGCCCCAGAGAAATTGCGTTCTGATTTCGGCATGGTTGTCACATGCCGGGGAAGGGACTACACTAGTGTAGTAGTGGTTGGGAATCCGGGGGCATTCAGTTTCCACGCAAGTGTTTACCTGCCATGGAAGCACATGTTGAAACCTCACGCCATCAGCCCATGCAATTCCACCTCCGATTGCATTCAAACCCTAGACGCATTGCAAAACGTAATGCTTCGTGTGCTTGAAGACTGTTCTTGCGCCATATCGCCGTCGCTGCCCAGACTCGCGGGACAATTACAACGTGCCGCGATGATGACGCATGGCCTGTGAGTAATTTTTTTTTTTTTTACTTCCTTCTTCCGGGAACGCGGAGGGAAGAAACAACCTATCCTTGGTGTCATCTCAAAAGCAAAGGCGCAGACACGTGGAGGGGGAGAGCATTGACAGGGACACCGTATCCTCGGCAATAAGCGTTAGGCACTTTCAAATAACAAACGGTCGGTTCCGCGATCAGACCATGGTCGGTTCGAATCATTTGTTGGGGTGCAAAGAAGCCCTGATCAAAAATGTTACGCCCAGTCTCGCCCGTTTCTAGAAAGAGTGTAAAGCGGGGACCTTTCATCTGAACAGTTGAGATCTTCCGTAGCAGAGTCGTCAGTGTTTGGTGAGGCCGCATATTAGGAACCATACGCTTCTCCGGCGGTGTAATCGGAGGATGATGCAATCCAAATATTTTGTCAGCGTGTACCACCTACGCCGGTCACGGTTTCACCCTCTACAATAACAGCACCGAGGAGAACTCGAAGAACTTCGAGACGCATGCTAGGACGGCCCGAGATAGATCATTAAGCGAAAGCCATAAGCCGGCGGCAGGCGACTCGTCATAAGAACAATGAAATCAAACTAGGTTTACCGAAGTTGAACGGCTCACAAGGCTGCTGTGCGCGGCTACACCGCGCAGGAACACGGCGCTTGGCAAGCCGTGGAAACCAATGCTCAATCGAACACGACGGTGTTCAGGTACACGCGCCGCGGGTTCGTACAGTTTCAGAAAAGGGCGAACTTGAAAGAAGCACGGACCTACAACACGCGTGATGGATCCAGCAACAAGATAGGGCTGTGTATTCTAAAGAAATCGTTTCAAGGATGATGACCATCGAGCGGCAGAGGCGGGTAAGGGGAGACGGAGATGATAGGAGTCGTGTCGAGAATGTCGTGATTCGACGATCATGGGACCGTACGGACTGTACGGAACTGGGTTGTGGTTGTTGTTGTGTCTGGGAACTGTCACGTGGAAGTGGGATCATGCAGGGGAGAGACGAAGGGGGAATCAACAAAGGGCTCTCACTTGACTCGCGCTCTGCTCGGGCCATCGTTCCAATCATCCTCCACGTTCTCTCAATATTCAAAACGTGAGTACAATTCGAACCAGTCTCGTCTTCAAGTCGCGGTAATACAAGTCCAGTTACACCAAGCCGATGTCTTCGAAACCTACTGAAGACAATACTGTTTCTCCCCATGGGGAAGACTCAGCTGGTGTCAAGTTGCCTTACGTCGCTACTGTAAGCTTCCTATTGCTGCATTCTCTTTACGCGGCCTTACGCGCTAGGGAGACGCCAAATTTTTGGTCATCGAGCCAACCGACTTTTCGGTTCGGCGTGTTGGATGAGAAAGGTCCCAGGCGGACGATGGAAGACGCGCACTCTTACGTGTTTGATTATGCTGGGGTGCACGGACAAGGTTTCTTCGCCGTTTTTGACGGACATGCTGGAAGGGAGGCTGCTGACTGGTGCGGCCAGAATTTTCACTGAGGCGAGTCCCACACCTATCGCACTCTGCTACATCGTTCATGTCTCGTTTTAGTACATGCTCCTGACTCTCCAAGCAAATCCTGAAACTACTATACCCGATGTATACAACCAGACGTTCCACAAAGTAGACAAAAGCTTGTCAAAAATTTCCGAGGACTCTCAGGGCAAGATACATTCCGGTTGCACTGCTGTCACCGCCTTTCTTCGTATCGAAGGTGCTGACGGGCGCCAATCCTTCCTCAAGACTCCGCCTGATTCCCTGTCAACCCCCACTCTTGTAAAGGACGTCCATGATGCCGAATCCGATGACTCGCGAAGTGCGAGCGGAGATGCTGCCGAGGATCAAAGCAAAAAGTCATCGCCAAGCCGACTGAAGAAAGCTCTTGGGCGGCTTAGCCACGCCGGTCGGTCACCGCTATCTACACCGCGCTCATTATCTCCTAGTACCAGTTCGCTCGAAAAGGTTCCTCCCAGTAGTGTTTCCACGTCTTCACAGCAACCCCCTGCTGAAACTCCCTTACGTCGAGTGCTTTATGTCGCAAACGCCGGGGACGCTCGTGGCGTTTTGTGCCGGAGTGGACGCGCTTTGAGACTGACTTATGATCACAAGGGCACGGACAAGCAAGAGGCCAAGCGGATTATGGATTCCGGGGGCTTCGTAATGAGCGGACGCGTCAACGGCGTGTTGGCCGTTACGCGGAGCTTAGGCGACTCCTCAATGAAAGAATTTGTCGTTGGTGCACCGTACACTACCGAGACGGAGTTGACTGAGGACGATGAGATGTTAATATTGGCCTGTGATGGGGTAAGAAATTACGACTAATCTCAAGGAACGGTGTTGTATCTGATTGTCATTCGTGTCCCTTGTGCACAGATATGGGACGTTTTGGATGACCAAGCCGCTTGCGAACTCGTACGGGCTATCTCGGATCCCCAGGAAGCGGTAGCGGCCCTGGTCCAAGAAGCCACGCACCGATACACAAACGACAACATTACGGTCATGGTGATACGACTGAAGGACGTTCCTTCCGAATTATTGAAGCCTGTCACAGCAGTATGATAGATTCATCACGATGTGACATAGCTTTCGGTGTAGCGGCCGGCATGCATGTCTGTGGAATTCTTGCCTATCGCCTATTCGATATGGTGCTGGACTAGGAGTTGTGCTGTCTGTACGATTCATGGATTGTATAATAGTCACTGGTGTCGTGCGTGTTGGCGCTCAAATGGGAGCGGATCTCGGTGCGATCTTAGCGTGGCTCGCTTTTGGCTTCAAGTTAAGTTCGGATTACTCGAGGAATTACTACGAAACTTGAACACGTCGCTTACTCTCCTTCGAATTGACTCTACACGGGCCATATGATGGAGACCTAGGGACTAGCACGAAAATCCCTATTTTCCTTATTGTCTTCTTTGTGGAGCCCGAAGTGCTGGCATCTTCCTCGAGGACCACCATGACGGAACGACCGATTTTCTCGTACCTGGCCTTCACCGTGTTGGGTTTTTCAGGATTCTGTGTTGTTCCAGTGCTACTCCTTACGACTTGGGTATCCCAAGGCGGTTCGAGGGATAGTGCCGGAGACAATTCTAGTGCTGGGCCCTGGGGTGTCCCCTCACGCCAGATAGATTTTCCAGAGATTCTAGCTCTCGAGCTATATGGACGACGCCGGTGAGGTCCCAATGCACTGTATCAGATGGCCACAAAGACAATCGCGCACATGAATTTTATCGTCACTACGTTGCTCAAGGTGTGCACGTCATCTTTCTAACCTCTTTCGTCATCGCATCTCATGAACCCAAAAGAGGTGCTCTAACTTTTGCTTATGCCAGACCTCCCTCCCTCCGCAGCTGGAGCAACCTCCACTCTTGCGAGCTGCCAAGGTCATCTCAGAGCATCATAGGTCCATTTATGCCGTCGTTCTGACAACGTCGCTAGTCTAAGCGCGTCCGGGTGGGCAACTCACGAACGGACCTTGTGAACATGCATTTCAATCAGGTTCCCAGGTGCCGCGCGTTCACCAGTATTGACACAGAATATATATATATATATATGATTCCCCCGTATCGCTTTCGGGGATGAGGCGTTAAGTGTACGCAAAGCGGACGCCAGGGAGACTAGGGGTCGGTCGTAGAGGGAATCGAGGACACGTCGTGATCTTCTGGTAACTGCGGGCTTGGCGTTCTCCGAGACCCTCGCCTACGTTTGGACATCGGTGATATTTGACAGCTTTCCTATGCGTGGGCTGTTCGGGGGTGCCCGTTCTGTCCGTTCTGTCCCTTCCAGATGCTTCCAGATGGTGATTTCGAGCTGAATTGGATCTCAGACGGGAGACACCCCGGTCTTCCGAGTCGGAAGGCCTGCGGCGTCGCTCGGATCTATGTCTGTTAGGTCTCTTGTCTATCTAACTTGAGACTATCCGCCTCAGCGCTGTCAGGAAGGACGCCGATGTCGTAAGTCAAAAGTGCATGGTGGCTCACCCAGTGATTGTTGAGTACGATTGCAGCCATGGAAGCCCGTCTCACTGGCACCCGCTGGGCTGAGTGTGTTGAAGGCGTGGTGCAATACTTCAACAGGTGAGTGAGTAACGGAAGATTTGCAGCGTGTTTGATCCACTGAGAAAGTCGTCAGTATACGAAATAGGTGAATGAATCTGTCCCAAGACAGGGGTAGGTTTGCCCGCCGCAGACTGTCCTTCGCACCGATTACTGTATTCATCTCTCACATGCAGGTATCGATGTATTTGTTCACGATTCACTCATCAGTGCGAGTCGAACCCGTTGTCCCTTCTCCGCTCCAGGGTTGACGCCCGCGAAGCCTTGACATAGGGTGCTGATGCCGTAGGCATGTTGTGCTCGTTGTTCGGGTTCTCGTACGCGCGCTGTGAGTTTTCTCCCAAACATGGTACCATTCGTCCTTATATGAATGTCCTGCTAGTCTGACATACCCCCATCGTACAACGATCGCGGGTCGATGCACCGGCCCCTGTCGTGATGTTTTTTTTTATTACCATTTGTGCCTAATTGGATATGTGTGTTGGTTTCTACACTAGTTTTGTCACAACGCACTAGCAATGCATTCAATTCGCCGCAGAGCTGAGATTGGTTGCCGCCATCGATGCTGGCATTTTCTACGATGTATGTTTTACCTTGGCACCCCGATCGTGGGCCTTCCTTCCATTCACCCGTTGACGACCTCCTTTTAATCATGATAGTCTCAGTGTGACGACAGTTCGTGCCCAGGAACTATATTGGGTACGGTCTTGACTGCCCCTCCCTATCTTGGTATTAGCCCGTTCTTATCGATTCGCCGCGAGTGAAGATGATACCAACATGTAGTTCGAGATGTTCCTGGAGTTGGGGGGGGTACCTCAATGTCGGGCGTGGCACGGCCTGGTCTCATGCGCAAGGCAGGAGGATGTTGTGAAGTTGCTTTCGAACGCCACATCGAAATGACTGAATTCTTCGGGTCGGGACATATATATTGTTGCCGATATGAAACAATGAGGAGGTTGTCATATGTCATATATTCTTATTTTACCACACCACGATGGTTGGTCTCTACATTGCTGCCACTCTACACACGGCCTTTGCTGGCGGGTGGCTCTAAAATTCGGAGGTTACACAGGCAAAGTCTAACGAAAACAATAACCTGAATTCGTGGTCGACTCGATCAAGCAGTGCCCACTGCCGGTAGATCAGTTACGATCGAAATGCCCGTGTAACGTGTTAGCAAAGAACCCCATAATAAGGTTATGGTTTGCTGACGTCATCGATCTGTTGCACATCAAACAATGGATTCAGTGCGACCCATCGAACGTCGACCCCGTTGGCCACGATGAGGAAAACCTCCTATGTCGTCACCTTTTTTCTCGTCGTGATCAGCTTGACTCTTGTAAGTCCATATACACCCTGAGTTCCATGCTCGATGACACGACTACTTTCTCGCAGAACTTCCTCGCCATCACTCGCAGCGATTGGTAAAATTTCCCTTAATTTGTGCTCCACCTACTAAAAGGGTCGCACTAGGCTCATAGATAATGGGCGAGAATTGATCTACAACAGGACCGTAGTTCGTTATGGCCTCTTGCAGCGTTGCCAGCGCCAAGTTATGAGGATCCCCGACACATCTGGTGATTGGCATAATGTTTACACAGACTTCGAATGTCGCGACTTCCCCAAGAGCGTGAGCGACCACTGTGACGAGGAGAACCGCCTGTTCTGTGCAGAGTGGACTAGCGCGGGTTACTCGGCCCAACTAGGGGTTGGCTATGGTGTCCTTGCCCTGCTAGCCCTTCTCTTTGGTGTGAGCACCCACTCGAGGAGAAGAAGGGTTTGGAAGGCTGTCGCAGGGCTCGTAACTCTCAATGGTGTGTCATTGCGTCCGTTGAGATTTTTTATCACGATCGCTCGCTTAGCTGTGAGCCCCATCTTTCCCCCCAGCACTTTTTTCTATGATCGCATTCATTATCGTGACCGATCTGTTCCGAACTTCTGGCCTCCCTGATTTCACTTACACGCAACTCGGTATGGTTTGGCATGTCTGTCCTCTTGTCTTGCCCCATCTCAAATCTGTCCAGGTCCAGCGTGGTTTGTCAGCCTGTTATCGTGGCTCTTTAGCTTCCTTATCGTGTTTGGGGTTATCTGGACTGGCAAGGCGGCCGATAAGGGTCACAAGTGGGCTGCTGGCAACCGCGCTTATTCGCGTATCGCTGACCGACCGTGAGTAAATGTATGCGTGACGAGGTGTTGGGACCTCTGCGGTCTGGACAGGTCGTGTAATGTTATTCCCAAGGGTAGTATTCGTATATACGTTTGTTACCGTTATGAGTCCTCTGGTGGATAGTCAAATTGTGCATACAATCGCAGCGTCTCGTTCCAGTCTCTCTTTCGGCGCCGCCGCACGGAAAAGTATTCGGCCCTGCTTGCCCACCGACCAATCACTCGGCCCTTGTCCTTACCCCCGTACACAAAGTACTCCTCAGGGTTGGCTGGGAGGCCAAGTCCACGCACTGCAAGGTGCATCAAACGACGGTGCAGGTCCGCACGCGTGGAACGAAGGCGTACTAGGGTCGCAGGGTTGACGCGCAGGAGTCGCCAGAGAGCAACAAACGCGCGGGCCGCAGATACCGCGTCTTCAAACCATCGAAGCGTCATCCACATCAGCCCGGGTACCGCCACCACCGTCACGGGAAAGATGGGGAAAGTGAGGAATACTGCAATGGCATAAACACACATGCCCGAAACGAGTCCATAGATTAGCTTGTATTGTGCGATCTCGTCCCATGTGTCCCAAACGGGGCCGCTCTTCTTGAAGTTGTGCACAGCGTAAAAGGTTGTCACGGCCACAGGAAGCCAGAGAGCGAGCCCGCCCAACGAGATGGATAGTAGAAAAGAGACCCAGATGAAGCGCAGCACCATGCGATACATAATCACTGGGCGCGATAGCGGTCGGCGAACGCGGTCGTCTCTGATTCGCACTTTATGTAGTTCTGATTGGTACACCTGACAGGGGTGGTCATCTAAAATATCTGATTGATGGTGACATACGAACTCACTTCGAGGTCCTCCTTGAGTTTAACAACATCTTCGTCCTTCCACTCAACACCGACTTCAGGGCTAGCTGAACCAGCACTGGAGGTATGGGGGGATGGAAGGCGGCCTGCTTTGAACACCTCTAGGAACGTTCTCGTAACTCGAACATAGTCGCCAAGGCTCATAGCAGTGCCCAAGGGTGCATATATGGGAGTCGCCATCTTCGCAGCCCGTATATGGCCCCAAGAAGGAGCGTCGAATGTCCCAGTGGCGATTTGCTGGTGCATCTGAGCCGTAACGAACCGGATGCTGTCGTGATTCATGGGTTCTAATAGCTCTGGGTTGTCCTAAATGATGTCACAATAATGAATGAGCGCCCGAGGTGATCAGCGCACCTTAGGTCGGAAAGTAAGTGGAGGGTGGAATGAGACCAATACGTCCGAACGGAAATGTTGTCGGTGCCTCAAAGTTCGTAATTGTAAGTTGATTGTGCCTGTTTTCGTTGTCCCCACTTACATGTAAGTGATAGAACATGTGAGGATAGAAATCTCAAAGTCGACGTTGTTGCGGTTGCGAGACAGTATGGTGGATACAATGCGTGCCACTATACTGTTGTAAGATACACCGACCGGGGACTAACCAATTCACATACCTCCCGTCTTGAGAGGAGCGATAGTGGGATGATACCTACTCCCTCCCTCTGGGAATAGACATACAGCGTCGCCGATCTCTAGGGTCTACGGGGACTATCCGTGAGAAGGCCTCATATCAGAGTACGAAAGTTCTTACTTCTGTCATCTTTTCCATGGCTGCGTCATTATTGGTCGTGCCCTCGACAAAGTCTTTGCGCCTTTGGATGGGTACAGTCCCAGCTGCTTCGATGAGCCAGCTCGTCAACGTTTTCTTGCCAAACTGGGTTGATTTAGCTGTGAGATGTAGCATATTACGTCTCTTCTCGGACTTTGTTTTAATAGGAGAGGATCAGACAGGCCACAATGTACATACCCATGACGGGATTGCAGTGACAAGAATTCTAAAGAAGGGCGTCTGAGTTTAGCGAGTGGGGATAGAGAAGGTTAATGGGCCATACAAGGCATCGGTTAACGAGTTGGTGTGGTTGGCACAGACGATGCTGGTTAGGTTGTGTTAGAAGGGGGATGCACCTGAGGGCAGGGGGGTGTTCACCAAGGGTGACCAGTTGGGGGAATGTTTTCCACACCCTCCACGACGATGGTGCCATAAAAGATCTTGAGCACGATCCTGAATAGTATTCTAGAAGCAGAGACATAAGAAACCAATTTACTGAGACAGAAACAAAGCACCTTATAAGAAAGTATGACCACGGAACAGGGGCCCCGGGAGGCATGTAACAGAGCGTATAGTCAGTGGAGTGAGTTATAGTAATGTGTTGGCGGAGAAGATAGAGGGGCCTAGCACCCGGAAGTGACCCTGATTATTACGAACATTCGCTGGCAGCACGAAGTTGCTGTGTCGCTTATTTTGTCGTGGCCATCATTGCATGAACGTTCGTGCGTTCATACGACGAAAGGCTGCCTGCCTAAGTAGGCGAGGTTGATGTTATGTAATCACAAATCTCTGACCCAAAACCACAATGTCTGACGACTTAGATGCAGCCCTATCAAGGATTCGGCCGCATACAACCTCTTCCCTTGAGCATCAGAAGACACCCGCGACCTTGTTACAAGCACTCGAGGCTACTTTCGATGAGCAGAAAACCGAAAGATCTCCAACTGCGTACTTCGCGGTTCTTCTCACCACCTTAGATGGTACTTTACAAAACGAGGGTTCCTCTCGATTGTCCTTTGGTGAAGGCGATATTCTCCCTGCAGAACTCTACCTTCTTGCTTTGGTCGCACCGTTTGTTCCGCAACCAGTCATCCGCGGCAACCTCAATACTATTTTATCGCTTACATCACCTCTTTTCCCATCTCTGATGAACCATGCACCTCCTTTGCGGTCCCAAATAGGACTTTACGGCTCACTGCTTAAGGCCCTTGACCGGTCCCAGCTAGATGCTCAGGGTGTCCGGCAGTCATTTGCTTCCATCCTCCAGCTCTGCCTTGATGTTCGACCCAAAGTACGCAAGCGTGCAGCGGAGACCATTAAAGATGTATTGTCTTCCCCCCCTCCCCCGTTGTTGCGACATCCTTATAGTGACAGAGTCGCGGAGTGGGTCAAGTCTACATTGACTGACGTCTCAGCAAATGCCTTCTCGAGATCGAAGCGCATTGCTCCCGACATGGAGGCTGCAGAGGTAGCGCTGCATCTCCTAATGTTCTTGCGTCCGATAATCCTGAGATTACCGCCGTCCGTAAGTGGCTGTCTATGCCTCTTCTATCTAGTAACCTTTCTTTCTAGTCTCTCTCGGCGATCGTTACCCTTCTCTTGTCACTACCTCGCCTAGGAAATCCTTTTCTTTCTCAATCCGCATACTCGACCTTGTCCGACCTTCTTTCTGCACATAATAAGGTCGATGGATTTGATATTGAATCCGAGATACCGCCGATCCTGAATGCCATCCTTTCCTCTCCCCCGCCTAAAGCGGATGCTGCCATTGCTCCCGCTTGGCTGGGGCTCCTTGGAAACACACAACTTGCTTATAAAGACGCTAACCCACATGCGTCGACTAGTGAGCTGGGGAAAGTGTGGAAGGCTGTCTGGGTATTCTTGGAATCATCCGATGCGACTATTAGAAAGGCTTCTTGTCAATCACTCGCACTTCTAGTGCAATGTTTCACACCTGAATTCATAGCGCCTTCCATACGAGAACACGGCCAATCTGAGCCTAAGACTGCTCTTGGGAAGATCGTTTCGCAGGCAGAGAAGGCGTTCGAGTCGCTCGGATTCGCGCGTTTTATGTCGGAACTCCTTGACGCGATATTGGTGCTCGTCTCGGGTCTTCGTTACCGCGATGAGCCAGCGGGGCCGACCGCCGCCGAAACCCTATTGCTTCCATTGGTGCAGAAGATTGGAAGTATCAGAACAGAGAAAAACTTTGAGCACAAGGAAGCAGCTGATAGGGTGCTCAGCCAGGCCATTACTACGATGGGGCCCGCAGTCTTGCTGAATGCGTTGCCCCTCAATCTGGAACCCGTGGATCGGTTAGTCCACCTGCAACGTTGGTATAGATCTGTTGACTACTAACACACCTGTTGTGTGACACTAGGCAAGCAGGTCGCGAGCCCCGTGCGTTCCTCTTACCGCTGTTGGTGCAACCACATCCTTCCCCGCTTGGGCATTTCGTGTCTTTCTTTGTCCCACTTTCGGAGCGCATGTTTGACCTTGAGCAGAAAGCCAGATCTGAGGATCGCCCGTCCGAGGCGAAGGTGTGGGCTGTTCTCATCGCCCAGGTCTGGGCGGGACTCCCCGGTTACTGTTGGTCAAAAGCGGATACGCCGGAAGTAGGCAAAAACCCCACCTCTGGCTTGTCTTTTGCTCATGATCTGAACAATCCCGCAGGCTTTGACTGCTGCGTTCGCACAGATGCTGTCACAAATATTGTATACGCAAGTGGAACTGCGGCCCTTCGTTTTGAGAGCATTGAAAATCCTGGTGAACTCTAACGTGGCTTTTGCGTCGCAAGACCTGATCCTCTTGGATAAACTTCCTCCCGGCGTCCGCGCAGACGGTATATCTCAAAAACAGGCGCTGAAGAACGTTGATTTTCTGCGAAACCAGGCAGAAAGCTGGCTTGCCGTGCTATTTAATGTTTTTGGGAGCGTCAACCGAGAGGATCGGGGAATGGTCGGGGAAGTGATTGCTGCCTGGTTGAGCATTGCAGGGGATCCTGTACTGTCACCCCTCTTATTGCCATCCATGTTGACTCATCGCGTCGACAGGCCATCGCTCAAGCGTACCACAAAGTCTTTGGCCTCTTTAAGCAGAACTTGACAAAACCTAACCATGACCCAACTAACTCTGGTAGTGTCGTCGCGATGACACAGGATATCCTCGTTCTCGTCTTGCCCTATCTCTCGGACGAAGACGCGTCCGGGCTGTTTGACGTGATCCTTTCCAAGGAGGTACTTACTAATCAAGACAACGGCGTACAAAAACGTGGTTACAAAATTCTTGCGAAGTTGATCGAGGTTGGCAAAGTGTCACCAGATGTGGAACCTGTGATTGAACAGTTGGATGAGTTATCGGACGGTCTGGCTCCTGCAGCGAAAAAGGTATGCCTTTGGATTTGTCTGACATATAACAAGCTGGTGCTAATCTATACCGTAGGATCGTTTTCAACTATATGCGAACCTACTACCCTCGGTCCATCCTTCCGCTTTACATGTCATCCCATCGCTGATCCCGGAGGCTGTCCTTGGTACAAAAGAGCCCTCGGAGAAGGCTCGCAGTGCTGCGTTTGAGCTGATCGTTGCTATGGGCAAGAAAATGGCAGAGGGAGGCGTCGTGAAACGTGTCTTAGTTGACGGTATGGACGAGGACAATACGAGTGAAGGTATAAACCTCCTGCAATCACTCACTATCTCGTGCTAAAGGGGCAAGTAAGCCAAGGCAAGCATAGGAGAATACATCACTATGATCGCGGCCGGCCTAGCAGGAGCTACCCCGCACATGATCAGTGCGACCGTTACGGCTATCTCAAGACTGGTTTTTGAATTCAAAGGTAACACGATCAACGCAGGACACCTTCAGTCATTCTAATCGCCTTTACTTATGGCAGACGACATCCCTGCAAGTATGCTCGACGAGATTTTGTCCACACTCCTCGTCTTCCTTTCTTCTGCCAACCGAGAGATAGTCAAGTCGACCCTGGGTTTTATCAAGTTGGCAGTTCATACGCTCTCAGAAGACGTGATACGCCTGCAGCTACCTCAGCTCGTACCCGCTCTCCTCGGATGGGCGCATGACCACAAGAACCATTTCAAAGCGAAGGTCCGGCACATCTTTGAACGCATGATCCGGCGATTTGGGTTTCAAGCTGTACATTCGTGCGCTAACGGAGAAGCAGCAAAGGTGCTTGTGAATATCAAAAAGCGCAAAGATCGCGCAAAAAGGAAAAAGGCAGTTGCAGGCGGCGACGTCAGCGACGAGGTTAGTGTCTTATTTCTTTTTGTCGAGTCGGCGTGCATCATTGAACCACACGCCAACAGGAACAACCAAGGAGGCCCACTACGGGCGATACGTTTGAAGACGTTTTGTACTCCAGCGACAGTGAACTGGGTGACAACGACGAGGACGACGAGGAGGTTACCGCGCCAGCCGGAAAGCACAAGGGTGGAGACTTTGCGGCCCGTTTACGACTCGACAACGACTCGCCCATGGATCTACTTTCCGGAGCGGCTTCTCGCATCACGAGTGTGTAACATCCTTCGCAGTCTGCTATCTATGAGACCATCATATTTTATCCTGTAGATGCTAAAGGTAGCCGGCGATCCAAACACCGACGAGATGCTAGTAACTTCAAGACGGACGAGTCCGGCAAGATGATCTTTGGCGAGTCCGGTTCTGACTCCAATGACGGCGCGGCTGAAGAGGACGTCGCTGGCGCCGCATACCGTGAGGCTCTAACATCCACAGACGGCTTCACGCGCGGGCCAGGTGGACGTATCAAATTTAATAAGGACACGAAGAAGCGGCGGCGAGAGAATGCGGCTCACGATGAGGATGTCGAGATGGGCGAGGTAGAGTCCGGGAAACCGGAAAAGAAACGGAGTAAGGTTAAGATCGGGCATGAGTTCAGGGCAAAGGTACGGATGAAATTGTCCTATTTTCTCGGAAAAAAAACTTCATCATTGTCCCACAGAAAGCCGGTGGAGATCTCAAAAAGAGAGGAGGGCCCGACCCTTATGCATATGTTCCCCTGAGACAGGCAGCAAAGAAGAGAGGCCGGCGGAATGGTCTTGGCTTGGCAGGAAAACAGTGAAGCCTCCGATTCACAAGACGTGAAGCTTGAAGCTGTGAAAGCGGAATGAGGGGACTTGGGTGATTTAGCAGTTCGTCAAAGTATTGTATCTGTATACTCGCAAGGGTGATCGCAGCCGAAAAAGCTATCATGGACCCAAACAAAATGTCACCGTCATTATTTGGAGTGGGTCAAGGCTCGTATGACGATATTACATGAATTCAGACATCAAACCCCCATCCGGCTTCCATCATTCACCTTGCAGGAATTGCCATCAACTAGCCGTACAACGTTTGGTCGTGAGGGGTTCCAAAGAGTCCTTGTTGCCAGCTGGATGGTTCCCTCCACGCTGGAACTTCTAGAGAAAGTACCTTGGCAGTCACGGAGGCCATCAGCGACGCATCGGACCTGTTGTCACCTTCGAGCACAAATTGGAGGAGGGCCGCCGTTGGGATGTTCCAAGTCCCTGGGAGATTAGAGAGGATGCGACGTGTCAGGCCACCACCGGGGATGAAAGGGATCGGTCCTTCGGTCTGCGGCGGAGCGCCGGGGTGCTGGGAAACGGGCGACGTGTATTCTGGGATGGGTAGTTGAGATATGGGGGACAGTGTCGAGTTCTCCCAGGACGACGAATTTGGTGGGCGGATGTAGTAGGTGGGAGTCCTGGGCCGGCGCATGAGGAACGATGAGATCAGGAAACAAAGGCCACCCACATCATCTGCGCATCTGTTCTGTCGGACATGTCTACGCCAGAGAGAATGAGGACCGCGGAGAGTCGTTGCTCCTGGACAAATTGGAAGAGCGAGTCGATAAACGCTTGCTTTCTCGGCTGAGATAAACTCGGTCAGAAGAAGCGAGTTCCAGCAGCTGTACGAACCCACCACCAACACAGGCGACCGCTGTTGAATGAGCACGATTTCGCACCCTTCCCGCCCGAATACTGCGGAGGTGTTCGAGTCAGATGATAAGCATAGGCAAACACACACACACATTCTAGAGGCGTAGTGATACCCTCTTCTCCGTCTTCCCGCCCGCCAATGACGGGTACGAGGTCACGAGAGTCAAATATACCAATTTTCCGGAGAGATAGAGAGGCGATCAGCAAGTCCACGGCGAGCTGTGCGATATTCGCGATAGAGACGATAGGCTACCCTTGTGAGCACGGTGTAAGTATCTGAGCCCATTCTTGAGCGACAAAGGCGGGACACTGACGACGACCAAGGTCTTTCCGTGTAACGCAAATGGAAGTACGGGGTGGTAAAAGGTCATCTTTGAATTGCGGTTGTCTGCCTGGTCGAATTGAGGATTAGGCGAGGCGGGCAATACACGAGAACATCAAAGGGACTGAGATCAATCGAATGTATCATGCTTACGTTATAAGATGAAATAAGGTGGTGTGGGATGCGGTTAATTTTATTTATTGAAAACGGACCGTGAAGGTGCTACTGTACGACCCAATAATCGGTTTCGATCGTTAGGGCAGAAAATTGACAGACGAGCAGAGAAAGCATGTATAAGAAGACGAAACATGCACCCCACCTGGCAACAGGCGTCTTATCTCAAAAAATATTGGGAATCTGTTTATTGAGTGTAATCCCCGAAGTTTAATGAGATGGGACGTCGTAAATGACAGTAACATAAACAAGGCTTTTGCACCGTACTCGCAGTGCATGTAGGTAGGTGTGTGATCAGAGACGAATCACAGGTGGTCGAGGAAAGTCTCCGAGGTCTATGGTCCCTTCGCTCATTCCCGAAACACGGTTCGACGACGGGAACATTTCCGAGGAGCTCCCAGAAATCACCACGCGGGGAAGCGGCTTGTCGTCTCTTTCACCGTCTGTGTCAGTTATCGCCCCGAGTGACACAATGATGCCGCGTTTGAAATCCATACTACGAGTCTCCACTCTATGAAGCTCGTAATCGTCCTCAGACCCGCTGTTTTCTTCCGTAGATGATGATACGCACGTCACCAGGCCCGAGGAGAGCGAAGAGACTTCCGTTTCTTCTGCTCCGCTTGCGTCCGGAGGCCCATGCTCCCTCATACCTGGACGCGCCAGCCCATCCAAAGTTTCTGTACCCGCGTGGAGCGCCAGCACTGCGGCAAGTTCAGACGACGCGAGCATGCCCAATTCTAGCCCATCGCCCATAGCCAAGCCAAGCGTGTTCCTGATGACCAAATTGAACGGGGCACCAAACTTGGTCGCAATATGCGGACTAATATCTCCTGTTTGAGGAGCGAAGTCGTCAAGATCCCGCTCGTTAGTCTTGTTTTCGGGCGGCGCTTCAGGATCAGGCTGGGGGATGCTTGGAACAGGGTGTGCCTCTGCCTTTGGGACCAATGGTGAAGAAGCGAGGGTCCTTGCGTGCGCCTCCCCGCCCTCGCGTTCCTGTGGGCCAGCCTCGAACGCCGGTATCTCCCTCCATGTGCCCTTAGCTGGCGTGCCCCACGTCGAGTCGTCGTACTCGACGAAAACAAAACCCAAGCTGTCTTCTTCGCGTCTCGTCCGCCACGGCCATCGGAGCGTTGGTAGGCGCTTCCGGTGGACGAAGCGACCGATCACTATGCACAATACCAGCCCCACGAGGGTGCAAACCACGATGAGTGCTATAGCGGTGGCGGACATAGGATGGCGCGATATCTGTGTTTGTGGCGATGCTGGCTGATGCAGGTCGGCGACCGTAGTGCTAGTGGCAGTGGGTGGGGTGATGGAGGGGTGCAAATCAATGGTAGGGGTGTACGGCGGTGGCGGGCCATTGACCGCGGACGCAGGTGTGACGACGAGTGGACTGCCTGTATTTTGGCGGGAGCGAAAGCGGCGCTGATGGGCAAAGGACACGCGGCGGAACGAGTAGCGGTGTAAGGGCCTCGTAATTCGGAAAGGTGGCGACGGAATAGGATGAGAACCGCCCAGCGTATGATGAACCTCCTGACAGGAGTTTGTGGGGGCCATAGCCTGGGCCGAGGGATAGATTGTGAGAGAGAGAGGTGAACAGATTGTACCGATGGAATGCATAACAGTCGAACAGGAAAGGGCAGATTTTGGGGTCAGACCAGAGGGTCCAAGGACCCCTATTACAGCAACAGACCCGGTCATTCTTCTTTCCGAGTATTTGCTACAAACATCAGGCCTGCATCAGGGCTAGTAGAAGTACAGCTAGACCCTGTGTCGGCTTTTCGGGGGAGCAGCCTAAGATGTATTCACATCCAGTGTCACGGCACCGAAGTGGAGCGGAGTTTCGGGGCAAAATTCTCGAAAGGAGGGTAGAGGCGGAGTACAGCGGTGACCGAATCATGACGAAATGAGCGTAGGTGTATCGGTGTATCCAGATCCAGGAAAGGAAAGGAATACATCCAGGAGCAGGTACAGGCGGTCCAACTCGGACGCATAAAAAATTCGTTCCGGTACGGTAAGTGGGGAGGGCCCAGCTTACACTTTGTCGCGTATTATGGGGTCTGAGAAGAGTACTGTAATACACTGAGTCAAAGCGAGAACTTGAAAGTCCCGCAAAGAAGTCCCGAACTTCAACCCCCCCGAAGTGAAGGAATGCGGAACTCACCATGTAGCTTCACGGACTGTCCGTAAAGTGAGCACTTCTAGCCTTCTATGGACGAAACGAGAAGGCGTTTTGGAAATTCGAACCTCGGAGACCACCGTCGCACCGCGCTACCACACCATACTCTCGACTACACGGTACTACACGGTACCACTGGCCGGTGTATGCATATGATTGGCCCGTGCCAGCCTCCGGTCTGGAAACTAGGTATTGTAGGCAATGCAACCTGACCAGTATGGTACAATTTCGCCATCGTGTGACCTCACTAACGTGCGCTTGAACGTGTGTGCTATTTGAGCGCCCCTTTTTACTTGCTGCGTGCTCCAGCGCATCCTAGCGCAGCAAGATCTATCTCTCCATCCAAACCTCAACGGCACTCAACATTGGTGGTTTGTCAGCATAATATCCTTGGTCCGGACGCATTCCAGTGGAGCTTTCGGGTCCGATTACTCCGTCCCATCGGTATAGCCAGAGTATCCCTGGGTCATTCAAGCTGCACCCAGTTGCCAGTGCATTACTGTGTTAGGCATGGACGCCTTAAGCAGCACTCGAGTGGGCCATATTTTTGGACTTGTTTTTGGAGCACGAAGTCTTTCGGAATTCTTTCCTAATCCTGAAACGGATCTAGGCTCTTTTGCCGACCCCCTGGAGGCTTGCATTCCGGAGGCTGGCACTGAGGCTGGCATTGTTTGTCGATACTATGCTGGCTTCCGTATAAAAAGGCCTCTTCTACGTCCAGTAATGTCAGAACGTTCTCGTTCTTCACCCGAACAATCCGTCAGCGTCAACCCGTCAGCATTTGGACCTCACAATGCCTCTCGGTAGCCTCGTTGTCATCTCTGCTCTAGTTTGCGCTACTAGTGGTACGCACGTCCAAATACACC
Source organism: Lactarius sanguifluus (assembly GCA_021527775.1). Taxonomy (NCBI): domain Eukaryota; kingdom Fungi; phylum Basidiomycota; class Agaricomycetes; order Russulales; family Russulaceae; genus Lactarius; species Lactarius sanguifluus. Next base: position 204,310 of record JAKEYF010000011.1, on the reverse strand, counting down.
CTCCCCAGAGTTGCGTCTGATTCGACACATCTAGCTGCCCTGACCCGGCGGGCTGTTCCTTGCCCTGACGGTGTCCACTCGGCGACTCACCCCTCCTGTTGTGCGTTATATCCGATCGTGGACCATATCCAACAGAATCTTTTCGACGGCGGCGAGTGTGACGACGAGGTTCACGAGTCTCTTCGCCTCACTTTCCACGATGCTATTGGGTTCTCTCTTTCTCAGGGACCCTCAGGGTATGCTACTCCGCTGATCTCTTTGGATATTTCGACTAAACTCAGAAATAGCGGCGGAGGTGCTGATGGTTCCATTATGGCTTTTTCGGACACCGAACTCCAATTCTCGGCTAACGGCGGTCTCGACGATATAGTAAAGATGCAAGAACAGTGCCTCTCGGAATGTGGCGGTAATGGTGTTGTCTCCCCTGGTGATTTGTGCGTTCTGGAAGCCTCTTTCCATATCTATCGAAACTGACAGGCTCGCAGTATCCAGCTCGCCGGTGCGGTTGGGGTTTCCAACTGTCCTGGCGCTCCCCGGCTTAAGTTTTTACTTGGTCGTCCCAATGCAACCGCGCCAGCACCGGATAAGCTGGTTCCTGCGCCAACCGACTCTACTGACGTCATCTTTGCACGCTTTGCCGACGCTGGCTTTAACACCGACGAAGTTGTCGCACTTTTGGCTTCGTTAGTGTATTCGCTATCCCATAACGGTAATGACTGACTAGGGACAATGCAGGCATTCAATTGCCTCTTCCAAGGTCTTGAACCCAAGTATGGTCGGCGCACCCTTCGACACTACCCCAGAACTTTTCGACACCCAGTTCTATGTGGAGGAACTACTGCGCCCACGGGGTTTCCATGGAACGGAGTTACAACGTGGTCAAACAGATTCGCCAATTGAAGGGGAGATGCGCATTATGTCTGACTCCCTTATTGCGCGGGGTGAGTATTTCTTCAAAATCTGGTAACTTGTGCTTACAGTTACCACCCGTAACAATCAGATTCGCGGACTTCCTGCACCTGGCAATCGTTCATCAACAACCAGGCTCGGATGATGGACGCCTTCGGTCAAGCTATGGCCAAGCTTGCTGTGCTCGGTCAAGACACTAGCACGATGATTGATTGCTCAGAAGTTATACCGCAGCCAAAGAGTCTACCCGCCGAACACTCTCAGAGCGTTTTCCCCGCCGGCTTTTCCAACGCAGATGTGGAGCAGGCGGTACTTCGTTCTTTCCCGTCTGTGTTGATCTCGGTACTGACTACTGGTCTTGTTAGTGCTCCGCTACACCCTTCCCGAAACTTTCGACCCTTCCCGGCCCAGTGACCCCTGTGCCCCCCGTGTGAGTACTATTATAATTCTAGCTGAAGTTGCGCTGAGAATTTGCAGTCCATCGTGAGGATGAAACTGGTTTCGTGGGTTGGTGGTTGGGATGATATTTTTTTGCTTAATGTATACCAATGTGATTGTGTGATCAGAGCACATGACCGAATCAATGACATCAATTTAAATCTTTGTGTGTCTGTTCAATTCGTTACCATGATCTCGCAAGAGGATACGGCCAACCATGCAAAGCGGCTTGATGGTCCAGCGTTCGCAGTACCACTGGCCTCACCATCACCTCCACCTGCATTGCCAGATTCAGACGCAGCTTTGCACGAGCACGGTGCAGATTCGCTAATATCGTCGAAGACCCTGAAAATCGATCCTGATGTGTCCCCCGACCAACTTCTTCATAAAGATGAGAGGACTCGAGAGTCGTCGAAAGCACTACCAGGAAGCGAGGAGCCAACCAACGTAGCGCCTTCACAATCTGGGGCCCCACTCCAACCGCCCGTTGATACCCGTTCCGACTCGGAGGAACACCACGCTTCTCCACTCGACGAACTTCTTTCGCCGACGACCACACCCGCTCCCGGGACACAGTCTTTTGTGCGGGACTCGGTCGCAGAATCAGACTTTGGCGAGGTCCGACTCGACGACGAGCGCTTCTCCACCGTGTCTCTCAATGCCGCAACCGCTCGCGGCAGTACGGTTGCGATCAAGTCTCCCGTCCACGAGAAGGCGCCAAAGCTGTGGGAGGAAGAGGAGCCTCCACTTGCGCCTTCCGAGATCTCCGGTGCCTCCGTGCGCGCTTCACTTCTGCTGCAAAGGCTCGGAAACGACGCCGCGCCATCGCGAAGGAGTCTGGACGGACAACACAAATTGCAGGAGGTGTTTGAACGAGCGCAACGAGATAGCAAAGACTTGGAAGGGGAACTGGCCAGCGTTGATTGGGGTGAGTGCTTTTCCTGTCTTATTCGTGGAATGGCTTTATTTAAGCCGTGTATAGCGTTCTGGGGCTCCGTCGTCTCAGGTGCACGCACTTCGACTCACTGTAGTCCTTCTCCTCATCCTGGCCCGTAGATTACCAGAGCTTCGCTTCGGAGAATGCGGAGAAGCTCGCGCGGGCGATCGAAAAGGGTATACCGAGCAACCTTCGCGGGATGGTGTGGCAACTCATGTAACTGACATTCACCCTTTCTGGTATTGTTTCCTGATCGCCAGGCAGGTCGGCGTCGAAGGATCCAGAAATGGAGGCGACGTACTTGAAGAGGTTGAAGGAGACGAGCTCTCACGAAAAAGCCATCATGCGTGACCTTGGCCGGTGAGCGACCTGGTCATCAGTTGCGTAGGATCTGCACTGATTGAACCAGCACCTTCCCACAGCATGAATTTTTCACGGATGGGCAAGGAATAGGGCAAGAAAATCTATTCAACGTTCTGAAGGCATACTCGATGTGCGTTACTCCATATTGCGTTGTTCAATTACTTCACCTGATTAGGAAGATATGATCCGCAAGTGGGATATTGCCAAGGCCTGCCGTTCGTGGTCGCGGTCTTGTTGCTTAATGTATGTAGATCGGTGTACTCGTGGAGTCGTCATTTGCTCACCTGCCCTAGATGCCAGACGAGGAAGCGTTTTGCCTGCTCGTTAGACTGATGCACTCCTATGACTTACGGGGGCATTTCTTACCCGAGATGCCCAAGCTTCAATTGCGCCTAGTGAGTTGTCGACTTGTCTATCAGAACGCAGGGTACTCATAGGTTTGGGGCGGTGTTTAGTTTCAAGTGAGAGGTTTATCATGTCTGCGCCATTTGGTCTTACTGACGGAGACGGAACGCTTGCCTACCAGTTCGACCGACTAGTGGAGGAAATACTCCCAGTCTTGCATGTCCACTTCCTCCGGCAAGGCGTGAAGTCAAGCATGTATTGTTCACAATGGTTCCTTACGCTGTTTTCCTACCGGTCAAAAACCAAAACTGTTTGATTGCAAACTGTCCTATTCTAACATCCACAATAGGTTTCCTTTGGACATTGTCTTTCGAATATTCGACAATTGTCTTGCGAGCGGAATCGAGGCGATATTTGGGTTTGCTATCTCCCTCCTTCAGAAGAACGAGGCGAGGCTGCTATCATTGAAGTTCGACGAGCTAGTGTCATTCCTCAACATAGGCATTATCGACACGTACAAGGTCAGTCACAACTTTTCGTTTTTTAAAGTCAAACTCCACAAACACGGGAGCAGCTTCCAGTGCCAGAGGGTGAGAAAGCTACATACCGCGTCGACGACTTTGTGAACGATGCGATGTCTCTGCGGATCACGCCATTCATGCTCGACTCATATACCCATGAGTACAGCGAGATGATACGTGCACGGGAAGCACACGCCGCAGAGGTGGACGCACTGCGTAGTCATAACCGTCAGTTATCTGCCCAAGTGTACGTCCCCAATATTCTCTTCGGCGCCTCGGTGATTTTGGTCCTGACTTATCGCTGTGACGTAGCAATTCGCTGGAAGCAAACTTGGCAGCGTTGAATCAGGAGCATGTTGGTGCTTTGGTGCGTATCACGACTGCAACCGTTATGATAACGCTCAAGTGTGCGGATAGAATGAGCTCGTGCGAGCGCGATTGCAGAACGAAGAGCTCGAAGGCGAGCTCGTGCGTTATAAACTCTTGTGCGTGTACCTTTTCTGGACGACTCGATCCCTTACTGATACTGGGACTAACATCCAGATACGCAGAAGCGGTACACAAGACAGAAGACGCAATGTCATCGCATCGCGTGTCGAGTACACCCAGTGCAAAGGGGAACAAGCGCCCCAGTCTGTCGAGCCTACTTTCCCGATGATTTTTTTTGGGATTGCTTTGGATCGCGGACAGTTCGGACAGGTTCATGTCTCGAAGGGATTCCTGTGGACTTGCAAGTAACCAATACAATACGGATTGGGAAGGTAACATGTTGACCAGTTATACCCGCAGTAGTCGGAAGCATCCTCCGACACTGCTTCCGTTATCTCTGTAACTAGGGCTATAGTAGAACTGAGATAAATGGAAGAACGGGGCGAGGATAATAGAAGCAGTCCATTGAAAGGAGTGTGGTCTTAGTCCGATAGGAATGAAAAATGCCCAAAAAGAAAGTATAGCAACATGAAGCGCCCGACTCAACGTGGTACTAGGACCGTCGAAATGATCGTAACGCAGGTAGTCTACTGAGTTCGGGCGGTCGGAGCTGCACCCCTTATCTGTGTTCTGCCGTCCTTGAGTCTCTCTGTGATGACTGGGCTAGCCGCAGGGCGAAACTTGTGCTGCTTCGAGTATCTTTGGGGCGATGTAGTCAGCATCCCATGTTACCGGCATGCAAAGAAGCGCTGTGCAATACCTGTGAGCATGCACGACGTCTGAACGGGCTCCCCTATGCATAGAGGTGCGCAACGAGAAGGACAGCCAGAACATCACGATGATGAATAGGATGAGCAGTGCACGCTTCCACCAGGAAGGAATAGGTGGATTGAAGCGCGGATCCTGTGCGAGTTGGATATGTTCTGCGATGTGCCTGCGGGTATTTGTGGGTCGCTCTTCATCGAAGTCGTCGCTAGGGAGAGATTGATATGGTGCGGAGGACATGGCGGTCGAGAATAAGGTGGTTTAAGTAAGCAGGGGGGGAGACGGCTCTATATTATATTGAGCGTTGATTAAATCCCCAGTGATCCTGCGTCTATGGTCTTGTAGGTGGTGGACGCACAGCCCGGGTGCCCAAACGCGTGTACAGTTCGAGGCCGCGCCCCCACTCCACACGTCGACACCACATCTACCTACAGCCGAGCCCACTCGACGAAGTGAACCCCGTCCTAATCGTTTGTCGTTTTGGCGCACCGCCTTAAGCCCGTTCAGGTATCCTATTGCCAGTTCAGGCGTCTTCTCACACCAGATAATTGATTCAACAGCGCTCTTTCTGCTCTGTTGTCCTAGGGTCAACGAATATCCCCCTCATCATGCCAGCGAGCCCAGTCCTATCTTTGCCACAGTCCTCAAGAATCGAGTCCTCACATAACCATCCACTTACAGAAGTAGCAGATACGCCCGAACTTCCCCAACCAGGAACGATCCCGATAACTCCCATACCAGGGGTACAGGAGCGGTCTGCTACCCTCGAATCCTTGCTTGAGGCCTTGAACCGAGCTTCCATGTCAGAGAATACTACCCTCCATCCTACACCGTTGCCCCCCCGCGCAGTGGCCTACCGTCCCCAGGAGCCTCACGGTCACCGGCACGTCCTCCCTGATCCCGTCATTGCGGGGCCGAACCCCCCTATGGCAGTTCTGCCTCCTAGTACCCCCGGAAACCAACGCCAACCGAGACTCTCCATCGCGGGCCGTATTCTCGTGTTTTTCGGCTACGGCCGCAATAACAGAGCGCGTAAGGAGCTCGTGTCCGTTATCTGGGCACTGACGGTCGACTTCTCCCAGGTGAGTTATATCCACTCACTCTTAGGCCCTTCTGTGCAACGTGTTGTCTCATTTCCGACGACAGATCGTCGCGATCATCACGCTCCTGACCATCTCGACGCACAGCAAAAGTCCCACTATACCTAATCTGAACGAGTGGGACGCGTGTGGCAAGCCGCTAGGCATTTGGAACGCCCTCTGGGTCGTCCGTCTCTCTCTCGACGTCTGGCTCAGCATATGGAGGTGGTCCCGCGAGCGCACGAAGCGCCTCCAGGATGAAAGGTAGACACATCCGGCCAGACCCCTTCAGCGCTTCACCCTTACACACCATGTACAGCACTGGCCATGCGAATAGCGATGGGGAGGCCCAGACACGCACCTATCCGAATGTTCCCCCTCCAGGTGGAAGGAGACACGGGCCCGCCGTGCAAAGAAACGCGGATAATCCGTCCGGGGGTCCGTCGCAGCCTACCCCGACGCCATATCCGAGAGTCTATGCCAGGTCCGTGTTGCACATCGCTTGGTTTTATTCCCCCTCTAAGCGTGCACATCGCACATCGCGCCGATCCGACGATGTACCGATAGGTTATCGCTCATGGGCTCTACTTTCACGCTCGTCTGGTTCGTGCTTTCCCAAATATTCGTGTACAGTTCGACAAATACCTGCCGACCGGCATCACCACATCTTTGGTGGTTAACTTTTGGAGTGCTCAGCGTGATGTACCTCATGATCCTCGAGGTCGTCCTCGTCGCGATCCTCGTCTTTGTTGTCGGGCCCATTCTATTCGTGCGCACCAATCCCCTACGCTGCTTCCTCCCGGTTTGGCTGACACAGTGTAGCTGTTCTGGAGCATCCTCCTGCTCTGCCTTGGCCGACATCCGTCGCAAAATCCTCACCACTTTACCCCTGACATTGGCCAAGTCCCACGCTCCGTTGTCGACAAACTCCCTCTGGTGCTCTACATCCCTCCACCACCGGACCAGCCCCCAAAGCCAGTCTCGTTCCCAACGAACCTGCACACCTACCCGCCCAAATCGGCAGATCCGCCTCCTCGCCGCTTCGGTTTCTTCCGACGAAGGGGCACGTCGCCCGGTGGTACAACGAAAAACGGTGCGGGGAAGGGCGGACCCAAGCGACCGCTCACGTGGGAGGACAACTGGGAGAGGGGCGAGTACCCGTTCGTGCAGCTGGACGGTCACCGAGCGTCGTGCGCGATTTGCCTGCTCGACTTTCAAGAACCGAAGCGCATCGGGGGCGTGGGTTCCTTGAAGACAGTGGAGGACAAGACAGATCTGGAAGTGCAGGCGCAGGCGGAAGACGAGGCAGAAGCGGCGGCAGCGGAGAACGAGGCGATCGATGGACAGGATGATGATGATGATGATGAAGTGGAGGAAGTGGGCGGCGACGTCACTGAGCAGACGACCGCGAATGGCGACAACTTGCGGCTGCAGGATGCAGGTCAAGGCGCACAGCCATTGCGGTTGTTAAAATGTGGACACGTCTTTCACGTCAGTCACACCACCTTCGTTTTTACTTGGGAGCGCTTACTTACCGTCGCCGCTGGAGACAGAAAACATGCGTAGACCCGTGGCTCCTGGATGTATCAGGCCGCTGTCCAGTGTGTCAGCGACCTGTACGCGGAACCGAGCCCGAAGAGACGTCGGCAGGTACGAACCAAGACGCGCGTCCGTCGCGTAGGCGGTGGTTCCGAAGAAGCAGGCGGAGAGGACCCGCGTAATCGTGCATGACCTACTTACAGTACCGCGTTGCTTGTTCTACTACAACTTCAGCTTGATTTCATGAACAAATATACTTGTCTCGTCGTGACGTGGTGGTCTTCCGAGCGACGACCCTGCAGCTGCTCAAAGTAGTGCCGGCGGTAAGATATTTCGTGTCAGGTTCGGTTGTCCATTACGCGTGAAGGTACAGCTCTGGCTGAGGAATTCTACCGTGACATCGTTTGATCAAAGATGTGCGACGGGAATATACAGTACTTCCTTGAAAGTACTAGTAGGCGTGAATCTCGTCCGAGTCGCCGAGCACAATACCGTTCACAGATTTTGGTTCTCGGGCCCTCGGTGATCGACGGGTTCCCCGAGAAATCCTAGTAAGTTACGCAATCAATTAATGCCGCGATCATGATTCATGACTAACACCACCATCCGTGCATGACATCACTCGCGCCTTGGGGATCTCCTTTTCGAGGTTCTTATGAACTCAGGGAGGCTCCAGGGGTCTTCATATAAAGCCCGGATATGCCAAGGAAGGGATTGATCGAACGCGCTCTCGATCTACCTCTTCGCATCTGCACACACTACGCCGACTTTAGCTTCGTTTATCGTCGTGAATGGAGACCAGTCGCTATCGGCCTCCGTCTCCGTCCAAAATGTCTCTGCATGATAGAGGAGACCAGTCACCGTCGCAGGAGACAGCAGCCAAGCCGCCTTTGCCATGGTTCACAGAGAGCTACTTCTCACACGAGCCCGCGACCGCTGCCGCGCGAAAAGTCTACATCATCATCCTCACCTCGGGAGGCGTCATGCTCATCCTGTTCGCCCTTGCTGTGTTGTCCATATACTGGGGGTCGCTTTGGCACTCTCCCACGCATGTCCATAATCTCAACGGTTGGGTCGTGGTAAGTCTTGGCGTCCTGTCCTCTTCTGATCTCGCCTAATCTGCGGGTTGACAGGACTTCGATGGAAGTGACGTGGGTCAGTTCGTGTCACGTGCGGTGCTCGCAAGTAGTGGAAGCCCGACCACGATTACGTGGAGCGCGATTCCTGCGAACTCATTTCCGAATGGAGCGCCGGACCTCGAGAACGCAGTTGTGCAGAATAGGGCCTGGGCTATCATTGCTAGCACGTCGTTTCTTCGATATAGTACTTCGTTTATCTAACGGCACTGCCTGCTACCCCAGTCAATTCCAACGCGACGGAAACGTTGAACGCCGCGGTCGTTGCTGCAGACGGTACCTATACCCCAAACCGCGCAGTCACGGCATATGTCATAGAAGCTCGCAACGAAAATGCATAGTACGTTGTTATGTCTATCTTGTTCGACTTGCTCTTACGTTCGTTCTAGCCGCGCCATCATCCACCCAAATGTGAGCCTTTTTGTTGGGTGTGCCTTATTACCTAGAGTGACCCTCGCCCCGCAGATTGAGACGTTACTCAGTGGTGCAACGGAATCCTTCAATAAACAGTACATTCCGAGCATCCCTGGGAGGACGTCTAATCTGACAGCCCTCCTTGTCAATGCGCCAGGGCTTATTTCACAACCCATCGCGTACACCACAATTAACACACGACCGTTTGATGTACCTGTGGCCGCCGCGGTCGAATTTGTGGGACTGATCTACATGCTCATCCTTTCGGTGCGTTTCTGTGTAACCGTCTGAGACTTGGTAAGCTCACTCGGAGCGTACAGTTTGTTGTGACCGCGATGCATTACGGTGCACGTACCGATGTGACACATCTCGAAGATCGTCTCACATTCAAGTGGCTTATCACCATCCGCATTGTTAACCCCATCATCATGTACTTCTTCATCTCGGTATGTCTGTCTTATATACCCCTCAACATCCTACCCACTGATTTCACGGGCAGTGCTTCTTCTGCCTACTGAGCCTCGCCTTCCAAGTACCCTTTCACCGATAGTACGCTCCTCGATGTACTTCTTGCTCTCCCAGCACTAACTGCAATTTCTTCAGTCATGGCAGTCCGGGCTTTGTAGTTTACTGGATGATGACCTGGCTGGCAATGTGCGCAGTAGGAGGCGCGTTAGAATCAATGATAACAATATTGACGCCACGCTTCATCTCCTTCTTCCTCCTCCTCTGGATTATCGGTGCGTCTTCCTGCGACGTCTCCCATCAGATCTGCGTTGGCTAACACCTATGTCGATTTGTCACAGTGAACGTCTCGGTGTGCACGTTCCCGCCACAGTTACTTCCCGGCATCTACCACTACGGATACGCCATGCCGTTCTACAACGTTCAGCAAACCGTCCGGACCCTCTTATTCGGCACACGTGACCAGAGTGCGTCTTGTCGTAGTACTCGACAGTTCGGCAGTCTTCTGACAGTATCGACTTTGTATAGTGGGGCTTAACTTTGGAGTCCAGGTCGCGTGGATAATCGTCTCGTGGTGCACGCTGACGCTGTTCCAATATATTAAACGGCGCGAGTCGATACGCGTGCATAGAGCAGTGATTGGTGCCGGTAATGGTGGGCCTACGTCAGACAGGGCATGAAGATAGGATTTGGGGCTATTAGTCTTACTGGTCCGTACTATACGATTTACTAATTTTTTGGGCATGGGCAGCGGAAAGTAGTTCATCTTGTAGTAGAGTACTTACGCCAGTGGTGAATTGGATCTCTCAGTCGAACTTGTGACCCGCGTGTTTCGAGCTCCGCAAATCACCTACTGTAAGAGAACACTGTACTGTAAGAGAACTCCAGACTGAATCACACTACTGTATTCGCTCATCATGACCACGGGTCCTCCCGCGGTAATTTCCCGAAGTCACATATCTACCCATCGAGTTAGTAGCGCCACGCCCACTGGTTCTGGCTCCCTAGTCACCAAGCAGCATGCAATGAAGTTTTGAGGGTGCTACATCCACCGTCGATTTAACCGCTCAGGGTGGTCCCTTGCAGGCAAACCCGAACGATGTTCAGATTGCATTCGAGACGAGGCAGGATTTGGTCTGGATTCGACACGCGTCAAAGAAATCTCAACGGTCGTCACTATGATATTGTGCGTACGATCCAGAATCGCGACAACATTTGCGGCCGTGCTACAGCTGTGTAGTTTGAAGTCGCCACCCTATCTGCATTACGGTGCACCCCTCACTCATCGACTGACTCTTATCCGAATAGTGCGTCTCTGCGCAACTTGGGGGGCTGCACGTTGCCAGAGTATGTTCGAACCCTGCCTTAACGTGATCCATGCGTGCACAAAGGTGATAGGGTCTTTGTCGATTCAAGCCTCAATGTCTGCCTTTCCTACTCACGAACCTTGCTCAGTGATCCCAAACTCGACTTCCTACTCCTGTGCGATGATACCAAGTGGAAACTACGGCTATGGTCCACCAAGGCGTATTCATGTTGGGGCGCTGTCCACGGTGTTCGGGAGAAGAAGAAGAACTGACGGGACACCTCGCAGGACCCAGTGACCTCAAATTAAATGTCAACATCGACGACGAAAATGATTCACATGGGCCCAGGCAACGAGGCGAATGACTCGGAGGACATCATGGGTAAAGTGCATAACAAGGACGTGTCTCTGGAGACAACGCACAACGACAACCCTGTCACCGTGCCCGACAACAAAGTATGTCCGCCATCTTACATACACCCACAGACGATTCTACCCTTTGATTGCTTGCTTCAGGCCCCATGATTCTCTGCTCCACGAGTCTCAGCCATAGTGGACCCACTGTAATGTCCCTATTGTAAACCTGCGCCATTTCCCTCATTTTTTTCAGTGCGCCGGCATCCGAGCACCCTTGTACTACATCGGCGAGCTCATACGGTAATCCTTGAGGTAATCCATTTCTTCCTGCGTAGGCATCCACTCACCCGACTTCATCTGGTGTCTCGGAAACAGGAACCGATGCCTGTACAACCAACTAAACCGAAACATGACCGCGGACAAGACGACGCTATGAATACACCCTCTGCTAGTCAACCAATTGCGGCGATGACAGAAGTGTGTACGAAAGTGATGACCCACCCGGAGCTTGTATTAACGACATGATTTCGGACACCACTAACATCACACCAACGGCGCCGAGCGACACAACCGAACCAACATCGACACGACCCAGGCCGAAGATCACCCTACAGCCCACATTTGACTTTAATGGCTCCAGCACATACTGCAGGTGTCAACGCTGTAGTCTAATAGATCTGGTAGAGGAATGGAGATAGATATGACAAAAGAAAATTCTACTTTTTGGAGACAACTCCCAAGTTGCACCGGTGTGAACTCGAGTCAGAGACACCTTTGTAGTTCTCACGCGGTCTCAACCTCCAACCAATGACATTTGCATGATTCGCTTCGTCTATTTGACTTAAACTCACCCGTTCGCTACTCCTCACGCCTCCGTGCTCCGCCCACGCCCATCATGGCCACTATGGCTAGACAGTCCACGTCGCTTGCACGCGCACTCACTCGCTCTTATGCAACCCTTCACAGGTCATCCACGGGAAAGAGGTTGACACCCCATACGCTTTGCGAGTAGCCGTGCTTACATTCTTCAGTCCAACAGGTCTGCTAGGTTTCTTCCCCTTCTCAGTTTGCGTCGACTTTCTCACACGGGCTGGGCGTGAACCTAGCCATTGTGATGCTCAATATGGGCGGACCAGCTACCGTACGTCTGTTCTCGGACACGCACGCTTCCCCGCCGTCGCATCACAACCCTACAGGTCTCCGAAACCCACGACTTCCTCAGAAACCTCTTCTTGGACGGGGACCTCATCCCTCTTCCGTTTCAGTCTCTCATAGCACCATGGATTGCCAAAAGACGGACTCCACAAATCGAGCAGCAGTATAAAGACATCGGGGGCGGTTCACCTATTCTGCGCTGGTCCGAACTTCAGGGGGAGGGCATGGCAGCATTGCTCGACGAGCTCCATCCAGCCACGGCGCCTCACAAGAGCTACGTCGCGTTCCGTTACGCACGGCCTCTCTCCGAGGAGACCGCAAGGCGCATGAAGGAGGACGGCGTGAAGCGCGCGATAGCCTTTTCACAATACCCGCAGTATAGCTGCAGCACGACGGGCAGCAGTCTCAACGACATCTACCGAAAAAGCCGCACCGGGCTATTCTCCGGCATCGACTGGAGCGTCATCGACCGATGGGGCACACACCCCGGTTTCGTCGAGGTGAGTGACCGCCCCCGCCTACGTCTGGTCCTCTTCCCCCCACCTCCACCGACCGCCCCCCACTAGGCTGTCGCACAGAACATCGAGTCTGCGCTCGGAAAGTTCCCAGAAGAGCAGCGCGGCGACGCAGTGCTGCTCTTCTCTGCACATTCGCTCCCCATGTCCGTCGTCAACCGCGGGGACCCTTACGTGCTCGAGGTCTCCGCAACGGTTTCGGCCGTGATGGACCGCCTGGGACACACGAATCCCTACCGCCTCGTGTGGCAATCGCAGGTCGGGCCGAGTGCGTGGATGGGCCCGCAGACAAGAGACGCGCTCAAGGGCCTCGCGCGACTTGGCAAGAAGCGTGTGGTGTTCGTCCCTATCGCGTTCACCAGCGATCATATAGAAACACTGTACGAACTCGACCTCGAGTATGGGAAGGAGGCGCACGAGGTGCGCTTTTTTTTTCTTCTGGCTCTGCTCCGCGAAGGCGCGCTGACGGAAGGGATCAATCAGCTCGGCATGGAGGTGCATCGCGCAGAGTCGCTGAATGGCTCGCCGGTCTTCATCCGTGCGCTCGCGGACATCGTCGCGCAGCATTTGAAGGGGAAAGACGCTGGCGCGCCGCCAACGTCGGTGCAAATGGGCCTGCGGTGCCCTGGCTGCTCGAATGTGACGTGTGCACAACAAAAGTCCTTTTTTGCGCGGTCGGGCACCCTATAGACTGTTTGCTATTCAAAAATGGTGTATATCCAGTAGCACTCGATGGATGTAGCACGTATTGATTTTAAAAAATTGCAACACTTTCAAATACATTCACATTGAGACACACGATGTCTAGTCCCTACAAAGTATGGTAACAGTGAAGCATTCCAATTTAATCCCAACTCGTATATAGCAACGTGCTCATCCAAAAAAAAAGAGCCCACTTCACACTCAATCTAGCTCTTCGAGCATACGGCGTGAAAGAATACTCAACAACTGAAGATCGTCGTCGCTTAGGTCACGCGTTTGTTTATCATCGAAAAGACTGGTAAGACCGTTGATCGTCGCGGTAGCGGCGCCACCAACGAGACCACCAACTGCGGATGTTTTGAGCAGGTCTTTAATTTCTGGAGTGAGGTTGGGGATGGCGCGCGCGTCGAGATCCAGGTCACGCGCTTGTTTATCATCGAAAAGACTGGTGAGACCGTTGATCGTCGCGGTAGCGGCGCCACCGACGAGACCACCAACTGCGGATGTCTTGAGCAGATCTTTAATTTCTGGAGTGAGATTGGGGATGGCGCGCGCGTCGAGATCCAGGTCACGCGCTTGTTTATCATCGAAAAGACTGGTGAGGCCGTTGACCGTCGCGGTAGCAGCGCCACCGACGAGACCACCAACTGCGGATGTCTTGAGCAGATCTTTAATTTCTGGAGTGAGGTTGGGGAGCGCGCGCGCGCTGACATCCTCCGCATCGACCGCCACAGTACTATGCAGAGAGGGTCATTTGTTAAGGGTGACGCCTGGAAAGTAAGGAAACGTACGTGTTGTCGCTGAAATGGTTCTTGATCTTGGTTACGGCCTTCTCGATAGTTTCTTTGATGAGTTCCTTGCCTCCGGTGGTCTTGACGAAACCCGCGGCGTTCTTACTCAGAGCTGTGGACGCGGCGCGTGCTTCGTGTCTCGCATAACGGTCTGGAACAACGGCCGCGAGCGAGGAGGTGGCGATGGAAGCGACGAGGAGGGCTTGAGTGAATGTCTTGAGTGAGAACATTTCTTCGTTCGCAAAACGTAGCGTAAATTAGGGAAAGTATTGGTCGTGGAAAGGGAGTGAGCTTGCAAATGAAAAGAAGGAATAAACGAAGGAGGCTGGGACCATAGGTTAGTGAATTAGCCTTTGGCATGCAAAGCACACGTACTATCCAGTACCAGAGAGCGTCAAGATGAGCAAAGGAGCTAGAGAAACTGTTGGAGCGAACGCGTTTTTATAAGATACAGCACCTGCGCGCCTATTGTGTCGAATTTGATGGAGAAATATTTGCACCGTGGCGAGTTGCTACCGATACATGATCACAAGGGACCACGAGCATGACACACCATCACAGGTATCCATTTGTTTGTTTTTTTCCGAGATGTCGACGCAGTGGGCCCAAGAATCAAGAGTAGTATCATGATGGCGTGCTAGAGGAACCTTAAGTTTGCTGGCTTTTGAAGTTTGTGCCGCCAGGCATTAGTTAGTTCTTAACAATTGCCCACTATTCTGTGAGCTGCGTTCCCACCTCGCCTCCTCGCCTGACAAAATCTTATTCAGCACGACCCGTCGTATCCATCCACCGCCTGGCTGAGCTCGATCACGGCTGAACCTCTGCCAAGAGAGTCCACGTCAAAAGAGCCCGTGAGACGACAGTGGGGTATGACAATGCCGTGCGAGGTCCTCCGTCGCAATTGAGTTTGGACTCGGTTACGATATCAAGGGTTCTATAAAGTGATATTCGCATTTGCTGATGCCCACGAGACAACGACAGGAGTACAAGTGAGATCAGTGATGTGGTGCTCCTTCTTCGTGATGCCCATGCCCATGCCCTTCCCATGGATGCCTCAGGCCCTGATTTGCTGTCAATACCTGTACCAGCAGAGAAACAGTGACGTACCAAAAGCTTTGGACCATCCTCTCTGTAAGGAGTGTCAATTTAGGGGTATACAAAAATGCAAAGGCTAAACGGACCTGGCACGATAGAATATGAAAAACCACATGGAAGCTCCGAGAGCTTTGGCAAGGAATTTGTGCTTGAAGCCAGGCAAGTGGGGATGAAACCCAGAACCTTGTCAAAATGACTAGCCTCAGGACGTGAAGTACTGGTATAGTATTGAAAGTCGTACCAGTAGGACCTGCCATTGTTGAGGGAGGAAGTGATAATACTCACTCAACACAAACGAGCGTGGCGTGACGACGTTCGGTGAATGCCGTGGGTACCGGCCCTACACCGACCGACCGTCGCCTCCAGACGCTCATTCGATGTCTTCCTCCGCCCGAGTACCCAAGGATTACTTACCAGACCGAGGGAAGAACTTTCGACCGCCTCTTCAAAGGTACCCCCAGCATACTCTAAGCTACCTTGCTTTGTGTTGACCGTGACCAAAGAACGTTCTCTCCACGCAGCCAAAGTTGTCGTACGCAAAAAGCTTGGACTCGGTCATGACGCCCCCATAGAACTAGCCCAATTACGCGACGGCAAGAAAATAGACTTGGAAGATGGTGTGTCCGTCCACCTCACCTAACACAAGTCCCAATCTCAATCACCGCAAGACGACGACTTTGAAGCATTCAGGGCTCTCACAAACTCTTCGTTACATGCAACCGTTGCAGTGACTATCCCACCACCGGGGAGCTCCGCTGTATGTGCCCGCATTTATCGCCCTTTCTCCTGATTCCCCTAAAGGTCGTGCATGTATAGAGCGTGAATGCCCTGGGAGAAAAGAGGCGGCGACCAAATGAGCTCCCCCAGGAGACTTATCTGCAAGGAGGAGCAGAGTCCAGTGCGTCTGCATCTATCACCGGAAGTCCCACAGTGCAGTCACCCAGCATAGATGTTACGGGTACTCGTCGCCCACGAAAGAGGCGAAAAGTTGCGTTCAACGGTGATCTCGTGACTTCCGAGACCACTCTCCCTGCCCAACCACCGCCATTGTCGGGGAATGACGTCGGACCCTCGTCTTCCAACCCCGCGCTAGCTTCTCCTCCCATGGCGCCGCAGTCTTCCAAGACAACTGAGCGTACAAAATCTTCCCCACGAGTTCCAACAACAAATTCAGGGAAGCTCAAGTCAAACGTCGTCAGGGCCACACATCAAGATGAAGGCGAAGCGGTTGTACCCCCTGAAACGTCGCGTAAAAGAGGGAAGAAGAAAGACGATCCCCCCAAGGGAAGAGAATCCCTTACCTGACCAGGGAAAGTCGGGCCGTGGGGATATCAGCCCTGCACCTGAAACACAGGTGAAACGTGTGCGAAAGAAAGCAAAGAACGTTGCACTAGAACCCGCAGCTGGTAGGTGACTATCGTTGGCCAGGTTGTGAGAGTTCGTATCTTATGACCCTTCTCAAGAGACAGATGCAGTCCCCACTGGTATGATTATGGCGGCCATTTCCGTCACATTTCTCATCGTCTACTGTAGATGGTACAACACGAACAGCCCCAGGAAGCAGTGCCGGTGATCGCAGACGCATCACTACACGAAGTCGATATGCCCAAACAAGCTCAGACGGAACCTCGGCCTCCAAAAGCCAGTAAGCGGCCATGAACATCACGCCACTCTGATTTCTTACTATCCGTCGAGTAGAAGGCGGCGCGAAGAAGTCCAAGTCGGGACTGGTGGACCAAGCTGAAAATGGGATGATCGGTCAGTCTCAGGCAATGTTCGCGCCATCTGAAGGGTAGCTGATCAAGGTATAGATTCTACTGAATCTCTGAAGAGAAAGGTGCCGAAGAAGAAAGTCCGGCTCGAAGTGTCGACGGCTAGTTCTAAGGATGATATTGATAGGACTATTGCTGCCCTTCTTAACAGAAGAATGCAGGCCGACCCAAGGACCTCCTCGGATCCTGTTACTGAGATTGAACTCGCAGTCCCATCAGGGTCGGACGTTTTATCGGTTGATCCCCCTCTTACGGGAGTACGGAAACGCAGCAGGTTGAAGACAAGCCTTAACCCGGAGGAGAATCAACGACCCGTCAAAACTAAGGCGGCCTATCAGCGTCGCAGGAGATAGTCGGACAAGATACTACCCTAGCTACTGCCGGTCTACACCCCACTTCCGACCATCACATCATCTCTGATTCCGTCCCTGTACGTCGCAAACCCCCCGTACGTACCCTGGAAGACCGCTCGGCCGTTGAAGGAGCCAGCTCAATCCCGGCACATATTGCCCAAACGGAAGTAAATGTGGACTCTGGACCATGTAGCTTCTGAGGAGACCACCGTCACGTTGCGTGCCATTGACCGGGAATGCTCAGTCAGTTCCTTCGCGCTTTTTTTCTACTGCAAGTACTTCTCAGGGTTCCATTTCCTGGACGTTCCACCTCCGGGGAGGGATTACGTACCGGTGCGAATCCAACTATCCCCGATGGCCTTGCAATTTCAGGGGTGCCTATTGAAGCTCGTGGTGAAGGTAGCAGCGACGAAAGTTCTAGTGAGGATGAAGACGAAGAAGCAGCTGTTCCATCAGCTAAACCAGGGACTTCCATCGCTGATCCGTCTATACCGACGAATCTTCTCCAGGATCAATTGATTGCGCTGATCCGTGGCCCCGAGAAGGGTGGCCCACGCCGCAGTGTTTTGGACGAGATCCCATCGAGCAGCGAGACGGGAAGCGAATCAAGTCCCGAGGATCTTATGCTCGACGAAGAAGAGGATTTATCACGACAACCGTCTAGAAAACAGAAACCGCTCTCGAAGAGCCGTCTGTCTTCGATGGAACCAGAACCAGAGCACACCTCGGAAGATGATGGAAGTGCTTCGTCGCACGTTTTCATGGATACATCCAATGAGGTGCCACACTACTTACCCGTGAGTATTCTATACTCTCTGGAAGGTTCTTGTAAGGAAATTGACGAACTGTCGTCGAAGCATTCCGCCACCGGCGAAGTGGACGTTGCTTCCGCCGATGTCAACGCCGAACGAGGAGCATCAGAACATCCGGGCATTGACACGTCTACAGGAGCGGCCTCTCAAAGGTCAGGATATCTCGGGCTCAGTTAAGACTCCCTCAGGCAAGAGTCATGCCTCGGATACTCAACCCGGGACGGAACACTCCTAGAACTACTTCACCGGAGTCAGATGCTACCGTTATCAATACAGATCCCGCGAAACCTCCTACACCGGCGTCCACCGAGCAGCTATCAGGTAGAGTTCTCGTTCCCGCTTCCTCCCCCTTCGTGACCAAAGCCCTGGTCAATGCTGGCGAGAAGGTTCAAACCCAAGACGAAATTGACGACGTAGAGCCCGCGGACGAATCAATTGATGGCGACAAGGAAAGCGATCCCATAGAACCCGAGCCTAATGAACCTTCTGTTGACCTACCAGCACCTCGCCTGAGCACCGACCCGGTTCCACGCCATTTCCGCAGACCTGCGTCCCGCGCGACCTTGAACCCTTCGTCCGAATTGGAACAGCCATCACGCCGGTCCGGCAGACTGGCAAATCGTCGCACCTCTCTAGCCACCTCAGAAGCCATTCCTGCCTTAGCGAGACGACCAGACCGTAAGACATCCTGGTCTCTCAAAAAATCTGCCGCGAAGGAGAACCTTGAACGGACACATAACTGCCGGAATGGTAGAAGAAACCAATCAAGAGATATCCACGCGGAAGCAGGACAGTAAAGGGCGCAAATTCGCGCGTCAGGCCACTCAACGTTCCACGAATCCCGATGAAACACTTGTCCAAGAACATGGGTCCGCACAAGCGTCCAATTCTCAGGTGGAGTGGACAACCCTAGCCCCCCGTCCGAGACACAGGCGGATGGTTCATCCCCCATCGATGAGCTCCGGACAAGCAGCCCCGGTTCTGTGGGGCAGTTATTGCCTGTTGGGGATGATGCATCACGGTCAGCAGACCTCGGAGAGGATACACCCATGCCCATTCGGCGAGGCGTAGTGCTCACAGGGGAAAGGGGGCAGGGGCCAGCCCCTTTTTTTCCCGGGGAGTAGCCAAGCTCCCAGAATTCAGACCGCGCCGTCACCTTCTGCATCAGAAAGCGAAGCCGAAAACGTCGCGTCCGCGCTGCCAAGAAAGACGCCGAGTAGGACCCGGTAGCGGCATACTCAGAAGCTTGTCAGAGCTCGCAAGCCAGGATATCCTCTTTCCTAAAATGCGAGCGGCAAAGAGAGCTTTCAACAATACACCGAGCCGTAAGGTGAAAGGGCCGTTCCCCGAGGGTGATAACGACGAGGACGACGAAGAGAGTTCCAGTTCGGGTGATGACGTACCTAAATCTCATATTCCTAAGGAGAGGAGGGTGGGTGCCACGCCGAGAAGGAAAGGTCGTCGTTTGTCGTCGTTAGCCAAGTTAGTAGGTACTAGGGCGCAATTGAATGACGCGTGAGTCACGCGTCACGCGTCTTGTGACTACGCCATCTGTGTGACACTTATCGCAAGATTTGGACTGCTGAAGGCTGAGTCGGTCTCGTCGTACTTTCCTTTGTATCCATCATGTCGAGCATCGAACTCATCAACCCAAAAGCCGAGAGTGTGCGGAGAGCCGCTGCGCTTCAGGTATGAACCACATATCACCAATGGATGGTTATCTGAGCACGATGTCGGGCCTTAAGGTCAATACGACTGGCGCATTGGGTTTAGCAAATGTCGTGAGGGGAAATTTGGGTGTGTGGAATGCCTCTTCGATCACAGTCAGACGGTCACAGTTGACGCCGTGTCAGGTCCACGAGGTACACTGAAGATGCTCGTGGACGGAGCTGGACAAATCAAAATGACGAAGGACGGCAAGGTCCTCCTCTCAGAGATGCAAATCCAAAACCCCTACTGCGGCCATGATCGCGCGAACGGCGGTCGCGCAGGACGACCAAGTTGGAGATGGACCACATCTGTGGTCTTGCTCGTTGGAGAAATGCTAAAGCAGGCAGATCGGTTCATCTCTGAGGGCGTGCACCCATCAGTCATCGCGGCAGGGTTCGACATTGCCAAAAAAGAGGCCCTCGCGGTGTGTTCTACGTAGATTTTTCCACCGATCTCAGCCGACCAACACTGTACCCCAGTTCTTGGACACGTTCAAACAGCCTTCGAGTCTAGACCGCCATACTCTGATCAGTTTGGCCAAGACGTCCCTTGCAACGAAGCTCAGCGCCGCCCTGGCGCAACAGCTCGCCGAATCCGTCGTCGATGCAGTGATGACTATCAGACCGCCTGCTCCCCCGAAAGGTACATGACGCCGCCTTGCGGCTTTCGGGGTGGAAACGACTGACTGGGCCTTTCATAGATGCCGTGGACCAGTGGAGGGAGCCGATCGATCTTCACATGGTCGAAATTATGAAGATGCAGCACCGTACCGCATCCGAGACACAACTGGTACGCGGACTTGTGCTCGACCATGGTGCACGGCACCCGGACATGCCTAAACGCGTCGAAAATGCATTCATCTTGACCCTCAACGTCAGCCTGGAATATGAGAAGACGTGAGTAGCACGCCCATGTTTGTGCCCTCTGTATCCGCTCACAAGATGGCTCGGCCAGTGAGGTGAATTCTGGCTTCTTCTATTCATCATCAGAACAACGGGAAAAACTCGTCGAGTCTGAGCGCAAGTTCACCGACGAGAAGGTAAAGAAGATTGTTGAGCTCAAGAATCTCGTATGCGATCAGGCGATAGACTCAAAGGAGAAGCGGAAGAACTTTGTCGTGATCAACCAAAAAGGTATCGACCCTCTTTCCCTCGACATTCTCGCAAAGAACGGCATTCTCGCCCTGCGCCGAGCCAAGCGGCGAAACATGGAGCGGTGCGTCACCTGCCTTCCGGAGTTTCAGTCACTCCAACACGTCACCATTATTACCCTTCTGTACATGCACACGCGCGTGACCCCATCGTCAGACTCCAGCTGATCTGTGGTGGTCTCGCACAAAACTCGGTCGAAGAACTCACGCCGGACGTCCTCGGATGGGCCGGACTGGTGTACGAACACACGCTCGGCGAGGAGAAATACACGTTCGTGGACGAAGTGAGGGACCCCAAGAGCGTGACGCTGCTCATCAAGGGCCCAAACGCACACACGACGCAGCAGATCCAGGACGCGCTGCGCGACGGTCTGCGCGCCGTCAAGAACGGGCTCGAAGACGCTGCACTCGTCCCCGGCGCCGGCGCGTTCGAGGTCGCGTGCGCAGCGCACCTCGTCGAGCGCACGAAGAAGGCCGCCAAGGGCCGAGCCAAGATGGGCGTACAGGCGTTCGCGGACGCGCTGCTGGTGATCCCAAAGACGCTCGCCGCGAACGGCGGATTCGACGTGCAGGACGCGCTCGTCGCGCTGCAGGACGAGCATGCGGAGGGGAACGTCGTCGGACTCGATCTCCAGTCCGGGGAGCCGTTCGATCCGACCGTGGAGGGCGTCTGGGATAACTACCGCGTCAAGCGACAAATGCTGCACTCGAGGT
Organism: Lactarius sanguifluus; assembly: GCA_021527775.1. Taxonomy (NCBI): domain Eukaryota; kingdom Fungi; phylum Basidiomycota; class Agaricomycetes; order Russulales; family Russulaceae; genus Lactarius; species Lactarius sanguifluus. The sequence goes on along the minus strand of JAKEYF010000011.1, from coordinate 182,538 downwards.
GCGTTGCGCGCTCATATTTTTTTCACAAAGTTCGGGCTAAACACCAACTGTAACTCCACTCTTACTCCACCCAACTTGCGTGTAGTTCTGTGATTGCCATCAACCTGCTCTCCACAGACGAGATCCTGCGGGCCGGGAGAAGCTCGCTTAAGCCGGAAGGAGAGCAATAGAAGTTTCTCGGCTGCACTCGCGATTGAATGATAGGTATCTTGCGTGTGCTGTATAGGGGTGAGGAGGGGGGGGTTAGTGTGGTCACGCGCTACTTTTTGGCATGAGGAGTGTAGTGAGAAGCCACGTATGTAGCGACCATTCGGCAAGCTCGGAGCCAGCCTTGCATTGCAAAGCAGGAATCAATTCAAAAATCCAAACGGCGGGTTCGGAAGAATCTCGAAAGACCAGCAGCCAGCAGCACACATGACACCAGCTGAGAATGAGACAAGTCCCCTCAATCTCCCGATCACGCCATTCTTCCGCATCGCCAGCCCCAGGAGGGGATGGCGTGGCGTGAGGATGGGGATGGGGATGGATGAGTGCGCGGCGGAGCACCCCCCCAGGTCTTCTTCTCTCGCATCATTGCCTCACTGGTACAGAAGTACGTACGGTTGACATCCTGCTATGAAACACGCGGCCCGCCGGCGCGCGGGTGCAAGCAGGCAGGCAATCATGCCATCAGTCACCGACATGAACGATCCGGGCCTACTTTTCTCAAATTAAAACACGATGGGTAACAATAATAATAAAAAAGACTAGACTATAATCAGGCCCCTCAAACGGGGCTACGGTCGTCCATCAGTGGCCACGGGGTGAGCGGCACCGGTACTCTCGCTGGTTTTCTCCTTCGGCTATACATCGTGACTCGACAGACGCCTACTGTACACGTGTCCGTTGCCCTTCTGGAAAACGAGGATATACTGTACCTCCGCCCCGCCCGTGTCAAAACCAGGGGGGCCACAAGGCGAGTCCGCCCGGATCGCACGGCCGTAAGCCACCGCCATGGGGCATGAGGAAATACAACAGAAAATTTCGGTATTCCAATAAAGCAATGTTTTCTTTTATGTTTTGTTTTTTTCCAGCGAACATGTTCTGATTCTAAAGGACAAAGGAAGGCCACGAGGGGCCCATCATGGGGCGTGACGTGCGGCATAATACGGCCAGGAGCATCCTGCACCCTGGCCCCACGGGGGATTACACGTAACACAAAAGGGCGGGTAACATATCTGAGCGTAGGAGCTACGCGGGGTCAGCACACCGCGCGTTCATTGAACGGTGCCTGAAGTGACTGGCCCTGTGAGCACTATCGCTATCACCATCACAATGCGGCTGATAACTATATTGGTCAAGGTTGCGCAGAGGAAGGACCCTGTGGAGCCTGAGTGGTTATAGGCGTGATCGGGGTGACCGCCGGGGAATGGCGCCGAGGTTTGAAGATGAGGACGACGATGAGGCCAAAGATGATTAGCAAAAGAAGGAATATGCACTTCCGCCTGCCAGTGTTCTTCTGGTACCTGTCTCGCGTGGGAACGAGGGGAGAAAAACATTTAGATTTAGAATTGGCAAAACGATCAGACTTTAATCGCCATTGAAGGGAACACGTGAAGGGACCAACCGGGTAGCGATTTCAAGCTCTTTGACTGCCCCGCTCATGTGGACAGCTGTCTGTTCAATGTTATATTCAACGCTGTCAAGAAGGGTGCCCTGGTCTATCACAAGTGACGACAGATCCTTGAAAAGTTCGGCTAGAGTGGCGATTGACTTTGCGATTTCAGTGAGCTCTCTGTCACGCGCACGAAGATTAGGCTCGAGCAGCTGCTGGTCAACCAGCTGACTGTGCGACTGGACGTGGCAAGAGCGAAGAGTGAGCACATGAGATCGAATACCAGAAAAAATGGGGTGAGACCCGTACCACGGCTTCGATATCTTCGTCAACGGCGGTCAAGGCGTCTGAGCCCTTCAGAGAAGTCACCCCCGAGGCGACGAGGAGATCTTGATTCTTTATCGCATGACCTTGCAGCTCTGAAGAAGGGAAGCAGTTAGACGCCGTGATTTCCAGAGAGGGGAGCCATGACCCGCGGGATACGGGGTATGGGGTATAGAGATAGAGATAGAGAAGAGTGGAAAAAATAGTTAGGATAGTAGAGTAGAAAGAAGCTTACTTTCCATATAGACACGTTGCTTTTTGCGGAAGGTAGCGCTGAGTTCTTGCACTTTAGCAGCAAGGCCGCGTTGGGTATTCTTAGCAGCAAGGACATTATGTTGAGCGATGTCAGAGCGGCCGGGGGGGAAGGAGTGATCCGGAGCGGCAGCGACGACGCCGATGCGTTGGATCAGAACCTGACATTGGCGAAAGTCCTTGGAGCGGTATGGGTGAGCGGAGATGATGATGAAGATAAGGAAGGAGACTACTTTGGTGATGTCGCTAGTCGCGACCTCAATTTCGCGTTCCTCTAACGATCGGTCCGCAAAACCCGGAAGAACATGTTTTGCGTGGAGTTTGTCCAAAGCAGCAACTGTGACCAAGAATGAACAAGGTTTTAGCCATGGAGCGAACGCAGGGATCAACTGACGCAGACATCTTGGGACGTCGAAACAAACGCGCACCTTTGGCCTGGGTGGCGGCAAGTATTTCCTCTACCTGTTCAACATAGTCGACCCTAGACAAGCGAGAAGAAAAATGGGAATTCTTCGGAGACACGAGTTCCGGATCTAACGAACCATTTTGGGGGAAGTTCCACTTCTAGAGATATGTGGGAGGTGCCGCCCTGGTGGTTGATGAGACCTTCGTTCTCGTCGAAGGGATGATCTGAGTCTTCGTACTGACGACTAGTGCGAGAGGCGCGTGGTGTACGGGCACTAGAGTCGCGATAGGATATGAAGAGAAGGGTTCTCGAACGGGTGGTGGGGGTGAAAGTGGAGGTGGAGGTCATCATTGTTGGGTTGAGTTGGCCAAAGCTGGCGGGGTGTGACGAATAATCTGTGACAAGGAGTGTATGTCACATAAATTAAAATGAAATAAAATAAAATGATCGAGGCTTGGCTGGTCGCCACTCGGTCAACTCATAGACTTGTCCACATTCATTCTTTACACCTCTCCCTACTCCATATATATTTCCTTTATAATCCCCCCGTTTACCATCCAGCTAATCCCCCAGATCCATACAACTAACCTCCCTCTAACCAATCCTTCCTCTCCCGACTTGTTCAACGCTTCCCCCTCACCATCGCTATGTGTAACCTCGAAACGTAGGTTCCCCCCTTTCCACACCCCCTACCGCCTTCGTTCGCTCATGTTACGCGTTCCGAATCCCACAGCGAAGGTACAAAGTACGGATGTGGTGTGAGTAGCCGTTCCGACGTTCTGCGTCTAATTTCTGTACCTAACACGCACGTCACAGCACTACGTTATCGTAAGTTCCCTTTCCGTCCCAATCTCAAACAGGCTCGGGTCGCGCGTGTTTTCCTTTCTCTCTTCCTTCTTCGGACCGTCCCGTCATCAGACGCTCATGATGTGTGATCTCCATTTCCTCTCTCCATCCCAGACCAAGAAGTTACGCAAGATCGATTGCAGTAACCGTTATTGTGTGTGGTCAATCGCCCACCCGCAGCCTGCAAGCGCTTGCCAGCCGTGTTATTGCGAGAAAGTACGGTCGATTCCATTTTCCGCTCCGTCAACCCCGCACTGATCCCATCTCTCCATTCTTTTGTTGCCCCACCTCCCCACAGTTCTTCGGCCCGGACGCAAAAGAGACCGTCACCGCGAGCACGCCCGAGTATTGTTCAGATTGTCATTATTGGTACCGTGGAGCTGGCCAGCAGCAGCGCAGGCGCTAGCACTCGTCCGGTCCCTTCTCCATCCCCATCACCATCCCATCGCCTCAACCCAACCCGCATGTTCGATTGCCACCGTCACGACCCGTTTGCAAATACGCACGCATCCGCCGACGCCCTGTGTGGGGCTCCAACCAATCATCATATTAGTGTATCTCACCACTACGTCATTGAAAGCAAATATCCAATGTAGCACCGCCCACGTACTTAGATCCTCTTAGTAGCAGGTCACAAATACACGGGCCTTTGAAGTCGCTTAGTATGAACGACCCTGAGCAGGTTTCTGAAACCATACAGCATACGAGCCATTCCGTCGTTCCGTTACTCCAACCGGTGATTGCTCCATCCGGACACGAACACTCCACAGCGCGGATCAGTATCGAAGGCCCATCGATACAGCAATCCAATCAATTTCACATCAATTTCCATTTCTGGCCATTGCATCACCACTTGACTCCAAGTCCGACCACCTCGCTCTCCACAGCGCGGTACTTTGTCCGAAACAATCCACGTCGCCGTGCCTCATCCAGTGTCCTGCTCTCTGGTCCCGGTCCCGATCCTGCTCCCGTGCTAACCTCCTGCTCTTGCTGCGGACGCGTAGGTGCGCTAAGATCTAGAAAGACGCGCGCGACGAGCGCCTCAACGCGATCGTGCTCCGATTCCGCTCCCGAGCTCAGCTCCAACGTCGGAGAACAAGAGGAGGCTTTGTTGTCGCTCAGGTCACCGGACCCTGGCCCTGGCTGCGCCGGACCGCCCCAATAGGCACGGTCGACTTCACGTGTCCAAGCGCGCGTATTCCACACCGGCGCTTCGGCAGCTGTTCCCGAGTCCACAGCGGGGAGGTCCGCGTCCGCGCTCGTCTTCTCGGGCGCGCGTAGCTGCCCTCCGCCGCCGACGCATCCCCCCGGACACGCCATCACCTCTACATAGTCGTACGCGGCTGCGGCTGCGGCTGCACCTCTGGTAGCGCTGCTGCGCAGACCGCCCGCCAGGCGACCGGCAGCGCCGCGCCCGACCTGGACGCCTGCCGCGCGCCCCACGCGGCGGACGACGTTCTGCAGATTGCGGAAGCCGTAGCAGGTCGCTCCGCGGAAGACGGTGTCGCCGGAGGACCCGTCGCGGAGCGTGTGTTCGACGTAGTCGGCGTTGCCGCGGACGGGCTTTGACTCTAGCGTGAGGGGCTGTTGCGAGGCGCGTGCGATGGCGAGGACGAGCGAGTGGAGGTAGGAGCCGGAGGAGGAACCTAGGGGCGTGAGGAGTTCTGGGAGGGTGGGCGTGGTTGAGGGTATTGGTATGGGAGTATCGTCCTCGCCTGGGACCGGGAGAGAAAGGTCGACGCCGTGCTCCTGGGCGAGCAGTAAGAGCTCGCCTGTCGTGATCACGCAGTCGACATCGCGCGTCGCGTAGTGATCATTGTAAAAATCAGAACGCGACGCCTCGAGCTTCTTGTCGTAGCACGGCATCACCGCCACATGATATATCTCATCCGGGCTAATAAGAAAAAAAACATCAAACAGGGGACACACGAACTGGTCGTTACGAGAAACGTACCGCCTGTCCCAGTAGTGCGCAGCCAGCCATTCCTTGACGAGCGTGCCCATCACCTGCTGCGGGCTCTTCGTCGCCGCGATGAACGGCAGCATCTCGCCGTGCGTCTTCTCGGCATAGCACACCCACCCAGGACACGCACTTGCCAGCATGGGCAGCGGCGCCCCCAGCGTCCCCTCCTTCCGCTCAAAAAACTCACGCGCATGCTCGCGCAGCGCGATCTCCCGCGCAAACGTCGTATCGAACACATGCGCAAAGCCGAGCGTGCGCATCGCGAACGCCCGCACGCGTCGTAGCATGCGCGCGACCGGGATCGGCGCGGGGAGCGCGGCGGCGAGAGAGGCGAGAGACTGCGGCGCGATCGAGAGCACGGGGACGCGGTGCCCCGGCGATCCTGAACTCGGGTTCTGCGCGAGGACGGAGAGGACTTCGGTGTGTGATTGGAGGGTGATTAGGACGGACTCGGCAGAGGTGATGCAGCCGCTGCGTGCGTTCGGTGAGTTGCAGGGAAGGAAAGAAAGAGACGGCACCTGACATCACTCACCTGCATGCGAGACAGTCGTTCAGGCTGACTTCGGCAGTTTGGAGTTTCTGTGAGCCTCCATTCGAATCTGCACTGCGGCCGACTTCGTAATATGTACCACTTGCGTCTATCTGAATTACTGTCTGCGATTCTGAGCTGCTGGAGAACCGCGTGGAGCAGGGTGAAAACTTACCGCGGCATCGCCCGGAGCACGGTCGTTTTGTGGTGCGTTGGATTGTTGTACGGGCTTGATGCAAGCCTGGGAAGGTGTAATATAATCATTTAGATCAGTGAGAGTCTACGCGAGCAGATCAATGTACTTCAGATACGAAAAGTGCAAAAGAGAAAGCACACCAGTGCACCTGAGAAGGTCATCGTCACTACTCAAGATGTTCGGGCCGAGAATGACTCAGATCTCTCAGTACAGTACAGTCCATTTGCGATACATAAGTAAGTTATTACTGTATTGGTATGTCTACTGTCCTCAGTTAAATAACCCAAACAATACGGAGCACAAGACGACAACGAGTCCTGCCAGCGGCATTGGTGCGCGGCGAGCCGCGCCATTCTTAACTTGCGAACCCTGGAGATCAGATGGCGAGGTGCCCGCAAAAAGTTGGAAGTTGCGGAAGTACGTGTGTGTGAGGTTTGACGGTGCCCATGACGAGTCATCTCCTACAAAGAGAAAAAAAGGTGAGAGACGTCTCCAGAGGGCGCCGCGCAGACTACGTGGACATACCTCCAAAGAAAGTGCTGAGCGCATGCGCACGGATCAATACCCCTGGCCGTACACAGTCAGGAATCGAAGGACTCACGAGAAATACATGCCTCCCGCTGTAATCACATCGCTACTGCGGAAGTAGAGATCGTTGTGTTCAAGAGCCTTCGCGTCATTGAAACTGCGGGTAGGCGCACACATTAATAGGTGCCGGGGAGAAGAGTAAGTCGAACTGACTAAAGGATCGTCTGCCCATTGGCGATGTTGGTCGGACTGTTCAACCGGATTAACAAGGTGACGCGGTTCCACCTTGTCACATGAGTCAGCATCTTCGTCGAGATGAAGGGAGGACGTAGTTCACGTACCGTCCGCTGGAGAAGCTGAAAGACCCGCGGCTCAGGCTAACGCCGAATTGGTCGTTGCACTGTACGCCCGAGTCGCTGCAGATGTTGTTCGGCCGTGGAATATAGGCATATACTTTTGCGTACAAAAAGAAGAGTGAGAACCCGGCCGCGACCAACTGAAAAAAAGGTAATCGACGCACCCTCCCCAGCACCGGCCTTCCTCCACATGAGGCGCGAGCTGAAGCAATTTGTGCCATTCGCCTGATTGCCACCGGAGCAGTTGTTCGGATCGGGTCCGCCGCGCAGACCAGGTAGCTTCCCACCTTTGACCCAGTCGAACCCCGAATCAAATGCGACCTCGTACGAAATCAGCATGCTCTGGAAGGCACTTCCGCTCGAGTTCCACAGCGCGTACATCTGCGCGCCGCCCGAGTTGTCGCTGTCGAAGCTGCCGGCCGGGTACTGCACCCGTAGGACGGGACCAGACGCAGAACTGCCGCCGGGCGGGGGCGATGTCGGGAAAGGATCGGCGACAAAGTCCAGGTTGGATGCGCCATTCTGGATGCGGCCCTTGGAGAGACCCCAGTTGGATGTGAGGAAAGATTGGGTATCGGAGTTACCGAGAGTCGCCGTTGGGAAAGGGATGGTGGTGCTCGTGGAGAGCGAATACTGTGATGCGGCGGATGCAGGTGGGGTGGTCTGTGCAAGTGCCTGTGCTGCGAAGAGAAGGAAAGAGAAAGCGAGCGTGTACATGGCGTCGTGATGGGGCACTGCCCTAGATATTATAAGGGTTTCTATAAATAAGTGCAATGTTCCTCGTCGTATGGAACTTCGTAGATAGCGTAGAATTGTACAAAGACGGGCTAGCCGTCGCGGTCGAGGTTGGGATTGAGGATTGAGAGTGTTTGGATTTCCACGCCACACCAAGGCAAGGATACAACGTGTCTATGGCAGCGGGTGAGGGTGAGAGCGCGCAGTTCAACATTCAACCGCGGACTAATCCAAATGAGCACCCATAGGGAAGAGCTGTGCAAGGAATGGAAACGGCACTAAATATAACGACCATCATCATCACCGCAGCTCTCGCACCTGTGCACCCTCGTCACCTCATTACTTTTCGTTAAGACATGCTTGGCTGGGGTGGCCGTCAAAATGGTCAAACCAATGGCGATGATCAACCCCTTCTCCGAAGTTCTCACGAACACGAGCACGAGGACAGCGAACACACACTATTTGCCATCGAAAACGATGATGACACATCGGTCCTGGAAGACCCACATCCACGAGGCAAAGCCGACCACTCTGTGCGCTTTCAGGATGAAGTGCAGCTCATAGCACCGCCCCTGCGGTCCACTTTAGAGAGTCGGGAAGCAGGTGTGTCCGCCGTGTCTGTATTCGTATCATCGCTGAGGTGCCTCCCTTCTAATTAGAATATGACCTCGACCCTGATGACATCGACGACGAAACTGCCGCACATTCAAGTCTAGAACGTGGTATTCACCGCCCGGGAGAGCAGTCTATGCCTCTCCTCGTCGGGCTGCTAGATGCGTCCACCATAAGGAGGAGTTTGGACATTCCAATGGGAACGGACGGTGTTTCCGGATATGCGGACGTTGACCTCGATGAGCTGGCCGCCAAGCAGAGTTCCGGAGGTGGAATACTGAATTCGATCGCCAACATGTCTAATTCCATCCTCGGTGCTGGTGCGTCCGTCCCTTTGCTCGCTTCGGTTTCCCTAACTTACTGGTACCACCTCTCCTCAAGGAATCATCGGTACGCCAGTCCCGTGGTAATTCATCATCCCTTCCCGGTATTGAGCACCTCCTCAGGTTTGCCCTATGCCATGAGTCGCGCGGGATTCGTTACAGGACTATTCCTCCTGGTCGTTCTTTGCTATGTCACAGATTGGACTATCTGTCTCATAGTCACAAATGCAAAGCTCAGCGGCACGAACTCATACATTGGGATAATGAACCGGTCCTTTGGCGCTAGTGGGCGCGCTGCTGTCTCCTTTTTCCAGTTTTCCTTTGCATTTGGTGGTACGTACATTGTGTCACTGGCACGAGCTTCTCTCATCACCCGTGACAGGAATGTGCGCATTCGGGATTATCATCGGTCAGTATGTCATGTTTCAAAATCCCCTTGCCAAGCTCATTCCCTCACAGGAGATACGATCCCGCATGTCATCCTTTCCATCTTTCCTAATCTCCCTTCCGTACCTGTCCTTTCACTCTTTGCGGATCGTCGATTCATAATCGTGCTCTGCACCGTCGGTGTTTCCTATCCGTTGTCATTATACCGCGACATCCACAAACTCTCCATCGCCTCCAGTTTCGCCCTCTGCGGTATGATTATCATCGTCGGCTCCGTCATATTCGAGGGCCCTCTCGTCTCGCCGCTCCTCAAAGGTGACCCATCTAAACGCTTCTCGCTCATCGAGCCGGGGATTTTCCAAGCTATTGGGGTCATCAGCTTTGCCTTCGTGTGCCACCACAATTCGTTATTGATCTATGGGAGCTTGAAGACACCGACGCTGGATCGGTTTGCGACGGTCACACACGTGTCGACCGCATTGTCGTTCGTAGCCTGTGCTACGATGGCCATCGCGGGATACCTCGTATTTACTGACCGAACTCAGGGCAACATCCTCAACAATTTCTCGCCAGTGAGTTTTTCTCTCTCGTCTATGTGCAATGGAATGCCAAGTCGAAAAAAAAATTGCCAAACTTTTAGAGCGACACCTTGATCAATATCGCCCGGTTTTGCTTTGGCTTAAACATGTTCTCGACACTCCCGCTGGAGCTCTTCGTGTGTCGCGAAGTGGTCGAGCAATATTTCTTCGCTCACGAAGCTTTCAGCATGCAGCGTCACGTCTTCTTCACGACCGTCATCATCTTTTCGTCCATGTTGAGTGCGCGCACCTTTCGTCCATCCTCCTCGTACAGTTGAACTCACTGACGCCACACGGCGACCAGTATCTCTCATGACGTGTGACCTTGGCGTTACGCTCGAGATCACTGGCGGTATCTCTGCCACCGCGCTCGCGTATATCTTCCCCGCCGCATGCTTCCTAAAGCTCAGCAGTGCGCGAGATCTCCGCACGAGACTCCCCTCATATGTGTGCGTCGCATTTGGGGTAGTCGTCATGGTGCTCTCGCTCGCGCTTGCACTCCAGAACGCATGGACATCCGCCGGAGAAGCCAGGATATGCATGTGATCTATCCGCTGATTTTTATCTTACCCTTCCACGTTTCACCCTAAAAAAACGTAGAACACATGGATGTATCCGGAGGTATCACTTTTACATGGGACCTATGATAGGATTGCATTTGTAATTATCACACCCCCTTTACCCCGCTAGTCACGTCTCCCAGCGGCAACAGCAGCTGCCAGCCCAGGCACGGCGTCAATATTCTCGAGCGCGACACCTTGCGCCTTGCTTTCTTGCGCGAGCAGCGGCGCCACGCCGGGGAAGTGGGTTTCTGGCCCCGTCCAGAGCCGTTCTATGCGCGCGAGTGGCGTGATTCCAGGCGTATCCTCCGGCGGCTTCACACACAAGCAGCCATACAGCATCGAATCCGCCCGCTGTTGTTCGTGTGTGAGAAGTAAAGTCAGTTGAATAAGGGGGAAGTATATGCGTACCACCGGGGACGCCACCTCCGATGACGCCTGCCATCGATACGCTCGCGTCGAGAAGCTGTGTCTGTTGCTTGGGCTCGATGTCGACGCCGGAGAGCTTTCCCATCTCGCGCATTTTGCCGCGGATTTGCTATGAGTAGGAGTTCAGTGAGGAGGATATTATTGTTATAAGACGACGCGCGGAATTACCTCGGTGAGTAGGTGAGCCTCGTAGAACGCCTCCAGGCACGTCGCCTGCCCCTGCTGCATATTAGGGTTTGCGAGCCACTGAAGCAGGTGTGTGAGCAAACGGCGGAAAAAGAAAGGAAGCCGTTATAGCCGGAATGGAAGTAGATGGTGATAGAAGTGCAAACGAATGATGGTCGCACCTGCACGGGCTGTAGGCCCGAGACCCATCGCACAGTCTCGACGTACGAATGTTGATCTTTCTCATAGAGCTGGGAGAGCCGCGTGAGCGTCTGGCCGAGAGGAGGTATTGCACTGGTCAAGCGCTGTCCAGAGGGAGTGTGCTGTGGGGATGCAGTAAGTATCCGGAGGGTAACAAATCGATTAGTAGCACACACCAGCTGCGCTGTTCTCGGAGCGCCATTTGAGCACCTTGCTCACGAGCAGTGGCGTGTTGCTACCCGCGTGGATATCGGCGAGTAGGAGGCGCGTTCGCGGAGGGAGTGTGAACGGCTTGACGGTGAGATCCCACGCCCGGTTCTCCGGCGCCAGCACTGATAGGAGCGGACGTGAGCCTGTCTGCTAACGCGATAAGCAAACGGACCGGATTAGGGTGGAGGAGGGGGAGAAGCACAGCACACACCGGATCGTCCATGAGCGGCTGGAGCACAGACGGGCTGAAGCGCGTGTACAGCTGGCTTCCGAACACCGCGGCGGATACGTCGAAGCCGGAGCCCACCTTGCCCTGGGCGAGGCAGTGCACGAATTGCGCGACGTTGTGCGCGAGGCGCCGTGACGAGGCGCTCGCGAGCTGGTCAGATGCGATCAAACCGGTGCGGACGAGCACGGCGGTGACCAAGGACGTGATAAGCGCCGCGGAAGAACCAAGACCCGTCTTGGCCACGTCTGCGAGCGCGACGCCCGGTCGGACTGAAAGGTGGGATTTGGGCGAGCGAGGCGAGCCCAACAGGCAGGCTGCGGCTCTTGAGCTGTAGAATCGGGAATCGAGGTAGATGGTCAGTTCGGAATGCAAGCGGTTATCCGAGATGAGATACGATACGATACCTGGTCCTGTTGCGAGTAAAAGTCGTTGTCTCCAACGATTGTGATGTCTAGGCCGGCACCCAAGGCCAGTCCGAGCTCTACGGGACCTCTCGTTTCTAGCGCGAGCGACAATGTCTTTTGCAAAGCGAGGTGCACGAATTTGTTTGTCGACGCATCGGCGCTGTGGCGAGAGCATGGTCAGGACGACGGGAGGACTAGCTAAGCAAGGTGAGATTTACCTGTCGAGTTGGGATACAAGGACAGACGGCAGTGGTGTGGGCTGAGAGATGGACCAGGTATACGACCAGGTGGCACTGATGAACTGTGGCGATCTGACGATGATCTGGCCAGAGTTTCCAGGGCTGATGACGGTGTAAAAGCGAGAGGAGGTTGAGACGACGACGCCAGAATAGGCAGGGTCAAGGACCAGGTAACCTCCAGCCAGGAGAACCTTCCCGGGGGCGGAGACGACTAAGGAGGACATAGTGGAGGGTGAGGATGGCGCTGAGATGCATATTCGGGTCCCCAGGCCAAGTACTTTAGCAAGACCTACAGTTGCTGAGGTAATCCCGCACTTGAACCGGGTCATCTTCGGGGTGGATATGTGGTTGCCCAGTTATTCGCTTAAAACTCTCAGAACGGTCTGGGTAGCCATCATACTATGCTGTGAAGTCTGCGTCTTCATCGCTGCAGCTGCCAGGTGTCGCTGGCCCGATTTAGTGCGCCCACCGTACTATTTTACATCTTTTGCACTTGGCTCATCCTTCTTCAACAGGGAAAAGGTGAACAGACTCGCGTCCTCCTCATTGCCGATCCACAAATCCTCAATGAGGAATCCTACCCGGAGCGATCCCCGTTTCTCGTAACCCTCTCGCGCATCTTCGTTGACATGAATCTGCGCAAGGCGTGGCGCGTCGCGAAGAGCATGCGTCCCCACGCCGTTATCTTCCTCGGAGATATGATGGACAACGGGTTTGCCGACATGCACATCACAAGGTACGCGCCCCTCCTCTTTCCTCCTGCTCTCTCATCCAGGCATCGCCTCTAGGTATCCAGGAGTACGTCGATCCGCTTCCACTCGATCTTCGCTGCAGTCGTCATCTCTGCCGGTCTACTACTTACCGGGCAACCACGACGTCGGCCTTGGGAACGGTCGTGGCACATCAACACTCGCGCGGTCACGCTATAGGGCTGCGTTCGGCCCACTTTCCCAACACGTGGTGCTCGGTGGGCATTCTATACTTATGGTCGACGCACCAGCGCTCGTCGACCAGGACTGGCTCCGGGAGCAGGCGGGCGAGAGTCGCATCGACGGTTTGCCTCAAGACCTCAATTATCTCAAGCACTTGCGCATGCAGCACACACCTGGTACGTGTTCTTCCCGTCCGGACACGGTTCTTCCATGATTTTCCCGCGTCCAGATGCGCCCCTGATCCTATTGTCCCACATCCCGCTGTACCGTTCCAACTCGAGCTGCGGTCCACTTCGCGAAAGAGGCTCCATTCCTGTTGTCCGTGGGAACGGCTATCAGACGCAGCTCAGCCCGGAGACGTCCAGACTCCTCCTCGAAGAGTTTCGCCCATCGCTTATTTTCAGGTATTTTGTTTTATCCCCTCCCCTCTTTTTTAACAACCTCTTAATAGCCCCGAACAGTGGGGATGACCACGACTACTGCGAATATACCCACGACTTTGCCGGGGAACACGTCCCCGAGGTGACCGTCAAGTCGCTCTCGATCGCCATGGGTATCCGCCAGCCCGGCTTCCAGCTCCTGTCGCTTTCCGGCGAGGCACGCACCCGTGCGCATCGACCTTGCACATTACCCGATCAGCTTCGCATATACTGCTGGGTGTACGTCCCGCTCATATTTGCGACCATTGTACTCGCGGCAGTGCGCGCGGCCACGGCGCCAGCGCCGTCACACCATTGGAAGCGCGATTCGAACTACTCCCTTGAACTGCCTGCATACCGCGCGCCAGTGTCGCGACCGCTCCCGGCGCCACCGCGCAAGCAGAGATACCTGCGGCGGTTAGTAGAAGATGTATGGGCTATTGCATGGCCGCCGCTCGCTGTCTACGTGGTTATCGCTGTGACAGTGTCCTGGTAGGGACCACCACTCTTCTGACATAGGTCATCACATTGCAGTCGCTTTCCCTCTTTTTGGAACAATCGCCGCCCCGCATTACTTTCTCTACGTCTTGTGACCGCATTCACGTCATTGTATATAGAAACATCGGCTAATAAATTGGTTGCACGTCAGTGGGCGGTCTGCCGAGGACGACAGATAAGTCTTGTGACTCGAGTGGGGATGGGCTATCGAGGACAAGCAAGATTACCGTCGACGAAGTCGACACCTAGTAATAACTAGATCCGCTTAAGCTGTAGGCATACCATGAGATTTTTCCGAGCGGGTGTCGGTGCATGGAGTGATGTACCTTCTCCGTGTTCTTGAACACTCTATTATCGAGGTTAACCGTCTTTGCCACGTCCGAAAATTTCGTCGAGACTCTTGGTCGAATTCATCTTCCAGCTCGTCGTCGGATGCGGTCGCCTCAAACCGGTAGTACTTCCTCTGCTCCTTCTGGAGCGACGCCTCCCATTTGGCCCCGCCCCGATTTCCTCCTCCCGGGAATCGTAAGTCGATGCCTGACCCAAGCGATTTTGAGTCTCGCGTATTGTCGGCTATGACCCTCTCGCGCTCTTCCCCGTAGCGCTGTAGTACCTTTGCTTCCTGTGCAGCGCGTTTCGCGTCTTTATTGAAGGTGATCACGGGGCGGAAAATCGAGGGGTTGAGTCGCTTGAGTTCGTCGGTCCTATCAACCGCACGCCTTTGGCTACGTCGAGATGACACTCGGTGTTGGCAAGTTTCTCTACAATTGTTAAGTATCGAGGGATTACTACACCTAAAGCGATTGACGAACCTGATTGACCGCCCAGCCTGCCTCGAGCGGTCTCTTCCGTCTCACGCATGAGCCATGCGGAGGGCATTGCATGTGGAATTGAAACTGTCTTGCTTGATCATGTACCTTGTGTGTTGCTTGATCTTTCAACGTCCTCTCCATTTTCCTCCCCAAGTGCAGGCTTGCGCAACGTTGGTCCGTCATGAGCAAAATCAGAGATTTTGACTAGTGTATTTTTATCATCCATCCGAAAGAAGAGCCTCGAAAAAAGATGAAGGTTTGCTTGCTTGAAATAAATGCTCGATCTTAATATTCATACAACAATCATCGATCGCGATATACCGATCGCTTGATGAAAGCGGACACAGCCCGGAAATATAAATTAACCACTCTCCGTCCCACCAGCGTAATTTCGCACACATGGCATACCCGACCCGCCAAAAAAAAGTCTTGCTAGACTGGGAGCGAGGGCGTGAACGTACATGACTGAGGGAGATCGAAGCACGCATGATAGAACCATCGTACGTGCTGCCCTTGCTGGGCCTACTCAGTCGATCATCGTCAGCCTAAGGGATGACGACATGAGTGCCGGCGGGTCGGCGACCGGATCTAGCATTGGCGCTGGCGGGTGCACAAGGGACAAAACCGCCATGCGGGCGATCCACCCGCGTGCAGGGTGGCTCCTCCGACAAACGCGTTGCACTGGGGGGCCTCTCGTAGAGCGTCGAGTCCGGCTCCACGGACGCGAATGCCGAGGTAGTGCAGGCCTGGTCGTTCCATTTACCCATGGTCGGGATCGGCGGGGGCACGGTCAGTCCTTTGAACATCGGCTCGGTATGGTGCTGGTGGCGAGGAGTCAAATGTGGGTAGGGATGCACGACGAGCTCTCTGTCAGCTCCGGTGGAACACGAAACCGATGAGCAGAAGGATGGGGACAGCTACCAAGTCAGGTGCGATTATGGCCGCGACGGGGATGGATGTTCAAGGGGAAAAATTAAATTAAATTAGGGTGGGTACGTTTGGGGTGGTGGGGATGAAAGCAGAGTCGCAATATTTGTCAGTTACCCACATCGCAATTGGTGGTCTGCAACAGCAGTCTAAAAACTGGATTTTCAATGCTAAAGACGGTCAAGTCTCCGAACTATGAATAAGAGCGGACTACTTTCCACACTAATTGGCCACCCCCTCAGGTAGTTTCGCGGTGATTGAGAATCGATCAAACTCACGAAAGACCGCCATCTCCATCCCGAATTAGGGCCCACTCTGCTGTGTGTCGTGTTGCATTGTAGGGGGAACTGGCGGAGGGGGAAGGGGGAGTGGAGAACCCACAAAATGCGCAGGGGACTTCTCTAAAACTGGAGGTGAATATAGGGGTCCACTAAGAGTGGCTTGGCACAAGGCGACGACGGTCCATTTGTGTGTCTTCAGCTGGTCCAACCGCTTGGGGACAAAGAGGAGGCTGGGAGAAGTACGATAGCTGGGGGAATGTCGGAAGACAAAAGGAGTAGTAGATTAGGGATTGGTGAAGCGGAGTGGGATGAAAAATAGGGCAAGTAGGTAAATGGAATTCGTGAGGGTGGAGATAGGGAAAGAGGACTGTGTGCGGAAACCCCTTGATTGTGTCTTTTCAAAGGTCCCCATAATTCTGGCGGATAAATTACGGCGTTGATAACACAACGACAAGGGGGGGAGCTGGGACACCAACGCGGTGGGTAAAGCAAGGCGAAGGCAATTGAGGGTTGGGAAAATAATCTCAGTAGTGCGGTCGGAGTGGGGATCTTTGGTTCCACATCAGACATTTCTCCGCCTTGACGACACTCTTGCTCTTGCCACCTTCCACTGTCTTCCTCTTCTATATTTGTCGTTCTGCGCACTTCCTGCACGATCTCTGCAAGTTCTTCACAGCCTCGAGGAGCCTTTTCAGTGCGATATGGATGTCGTCGAGTTTCTTGCCTGAATAGCGGTGCGTTTTATTCCAGATTGCTTCCCCGTGTTGGGGAAAGACCATAGGTGTCCCCGAACCTTTGACATGGTCCACGGTAGGTCTTTTAACAACTCAAGATTTTTTTGACGTTGAGGAGGATAGCCGATATCTTGACGGCAAAACAAGCACACAAAGCCAAGCCTAGCAGCACCTCTTGATATTCTTGCGGCAGACTTCACAGCAAATCACACAGGCTGTTTCGTATGTTTCTTGATCACTCTGTCTTGTCTTCTTGTCTTGTCTATAGCTCTGGACAACGATTTAGCGTCCTCTTGTGAGCAGCGTGCCTTGGTCAGTCCACAAAGGGGGCTCTTGCATTCAGTCCAGTCACAAGGAACTAGTTGTTCTCAGTCTTGGGTAAAAGTTTCGTGCACAAGTACTTGATCACCAGATCACTTGAAGGTGTTCTTGCTCGTCGTTCAATGCAGACATGCGCCCTTGTCACGTTGTCACGTAACTACGTGACATCAACCCATGGGCACGTGTTTGCGTAATTGCGTAACACCCTCTTTCGCCCTTGCGCGACGCGACGCTCGCAACCCAATTGCAAGAGGGAGGGATGCAGAAATAAATGAGCGACAGGCAGCGGAATTAAGAACAAGAAGATGTGCAGAGGGAGGATCTGAGTGTCTAGAGCCCCCATTGGTGCAGATCAGGGCCCCAGTTCCCGTTTTGCTTGGTGGGCGACGCAGTAAACCTTCCAAGCATTTCTAGTGGTCACCAGGAACGAGAAAACGCGGAGACTAGCAAATGTCACATGTTGAATATTTCTGATCGGATCTGCGCTGCCTTCTTAGACATCTGACTCGGCGGAGCGAAAATCCCGAGAGCCCAACACCAACTCAAGGACTTCCTTGAAAACCTCCAGGTTTTCGCGACCTACCGAGAGGAGGCAACAAAGTACGCGGACATGAGTTGGGGTTGCTAGACGAAAACTGGTGCAAAGGCTGAAGGGGAGAAACGAGAAATCCCCATCCAGCGCCCGTCGATGCCGCCTAAAGCATGTTTGTAGCGCTTTAGCGCGGCGGCCTATTTGCTTTGGAAAAGACCCCGCGCCGCTATTTAAATGTCGCAAACTACGCGTAGTTCGCCGTCGTCCTTCGTTCTTTCCCCCCGCCAACCACCCTATCCTCAGTTTTCAAGTTCTCTGGATGTCTGATCACCAAAAAGGCCACGAAGGCGGGGCTTTCCCTGCAAGGCACCCACAAAATCAAGAGGACGATTACGACATCTATTTGTTCTGGCCCTCTCTCAGCAATAGGGACGTTTCGTCCGAAGAGCCCCCGTCGTCACCTCTATACGGTGTAGGTTCCCTATTCCACTTTTTTTACGTAGCTAGAGCCGGAAGCTTACCATGTTGACTCATTAGCCTTTGTCACTCTATTCCGAGTCGTCGACGGATTACTCTTACCCTGGACCGAATTCTGGACCACCAGTACGCCGATCTGCGTTATATTATGATTCTGTGCAGACATTAATGTTTCCCAGTCTCCGCTGACATTCGGTCCAGCGCCTGATTTCCGATTTCCGTCTCCCGTGGAGCCACTTGACCTCGGCGATGTGTCTTCTAGTGAGCCTCAACCAGAAGCTCCGAAAGAAAGCTCGCCACCAAAGTATAGTTCCATGTTTAAAATGGGTCTCTTCTTTTCCGTGAGCCACGCGTCTCGTCAATGTTTGTCGTTCTTATTCGTCTAATATGGCGTCATGCGACAGCAAATTACCGACCGTTTCGACCGTGCCGTTGACGGTGTCAAAATCAAGCTTCGCAAGCCAAAGCCGCGGGCTGTTGAGCCATCAGGTAATGAGACCCAGATCTAGAGTTAGTCCGATGTCGTTTGCCGTGGTACAATATCTTCCTTGCTTTGACTAGTTATGCTTTCTCCATCAGCTATCTTCTGCTATCCACCATCTGTCGATATTAATCCGCTTTGATACATGAACGTCTTCCCCACAGTACTTAACAAAAAGGTCATAGGATACGAAAGACAGCCAATTTAGTTTGCTTTACTGCCCTCGTGCCTCGCGCCAGAGTGGCGTCAATGCCTGTGCGACCGTATTTGCTGCCACTTCGATCATCCCGCGCGCATTTTCGTCCTTCACCGCGGTGAGCAAGCCGCGTGCGCTCCACCTATCCGGATGAAATCGCCTGTGCGACTTTTGGACGAAAACGCGGTAGTCTTGCGCGCGCATGTGTCCGCGTACGGTGTGAAAGAACGTCTCGACGGCCGCCCAGTCGATGTCCTCTGGCCCAAACGTGAACGGCCTGCGCAGGGTGGGCCAGGGCACGTCCTCGAAAGCAAGCGAGCCGGGTTTCGCGGCCTCGTCAAAGGACTCGCAGAGCGCGCGGTAGCGCTCCAGCGCACGCTGGGACGTCCAGGGCCCCTGTGCCCAACGAGCGCGCTGCGCCTCGGCGCGCCGTTTCGCCGCCTCCGCCTCGGCCGCAGCGGCTTGGCGCGCGCGTTCTTGCTCCCGTTCTGCCTCGCGGCGTGCCCGTTCCGCCCGGGCGCGTCGTGCGGCCTCTTCTTGCTCACGCCGCGCGCGGCGCTCCTCTTCTTGTTCGCGCTCGCGACGCTCTCTAGAACGCGCGGCTGCCTCCCAGAGCGGTCGGTCGCGCTCGAGCTCCGCGATCTTGCGGCGGGATTCGGCGATGAGTTCTTCGTGCACGCGCAATTCTTCCAGCGCTTCGGTAAGTCTGTGCTGCTCGTCGTCGTCGTCTTCGTCGTCTTGTTCCTGTTCCTGTCCCTGATCCCCTATCCGAGTGGGAATCTGTCAGAGCAACCTTGAATGCGTCAAATCCTGTTGTTACCTACCGTTTGGCTGAGCGTACTCTTCCGGCATCTCGGCGATGATGTCTTCCATCAGAGCTTGATTACGGGCATCGCGACGTGCGTCCCGTTCGGCGTTCATGCGACGCATGAACTCCTCCGTGCGCGTGCGTGCACGCTCTTTTAATCTAGTAGCTGCTTTGCGGCAAATTGAATCGGGTGAGTGTGTGCGCGCCCTTTTTGACGATTTAACTGGCGAGGCGCCTTGCTCATCTACACAAGCGGGGCCTAGGTTAGCGGGGTAGACAGACGAGTAGGACGAAGCGTACCTTTCCTCCGCTTAGAGGTCGGAGTGGTGGTAGTAGTTCGGGGAGGTTCTGTTGGTGGCGGGGTAGTACTTCGCATAATTTCGTCGTGGAGCGCGTTCGATCGAGCGTTCTCAAAGTTGGGCCGTGCAGTTCTGACTCCGGGTGCGGGTGCGCGGTGCATACCCCCTCTTCTCCCACGAACGCGTCTGCCAGGCACATGCGTCCGTGGAGTCGTGCGAGATCCTGCAGTCGCCTCCGCTTCGGATTCGTCGTCGCTGGAGTCGACGACATGAACGGCATGTCTCCGCTTCTTTGGTGAATGTCCGGTCTCCTCCTCAAGACTGGAGGGAGGGCTTGATAGTCGCCTTCTCTTCTGAGATCCCTCAGGGAAAACAGACGATCGGGAAGATGCGGAAGAGGAGGGAAATGACGACGCTGACGCGACCTTGGCGCGAATCGTGGGGGGTTGTGGTAGTTCTGGGACGAAACAATCGTAAAAAGGATCGAGTTTGTGTATATCCCACTGGTCCTGGTCGCATATAGTAAGGAGTCTATGGGGAGATAGATGTCAGCAACCTAAGGCGTGGACCGATGAGTCCAAAGTACCCTAGAACATCAACCAGGCGTGGCCAAGAACCCTCGTCGCTGACGCCCTCTGCAAGTCGCGCACGAGGAACAAATCTCCAATGGGAGAAACCGCCCGGGTGTGTCTCAATGACAATGCGCTTTGGATTAGATGAGCCTTCGAGGGGGTTGTACGGTGGCACATTTGACGCGGTTTGAGGGTGGAAGGATGCGAACGACAATCTGGCATCTGGATGGCGTAGAACGCGCAGTGGTTGAGTTTTGTCGAGTTGTCCCGGATGTGGACCACACAACGAGGGTGGATGAAGCTGTGCGGTCATTCAGAGTTTACAAGCTCTTGAACCAGTTCGAGAAAAAGGCTGGATCGCGGTCACCAGCACAAAGGTCACGTGTGTCATGTGATTCGTGCAGTGCCCGTCCCTTTCCTTTCGCCCTCTCGTTTCAATTGACAATAGAGACGGATCTGGGGAGGGTACGACGTGCGCATCATCACTAGTTATACTTGTATTCGAGTGTGCAACAAGTCCAAGGATCACGACCGTATTTCATCGATCTCAGAGGTGTTGATTCCGGAAGCTAAAATTCAACCGTCTCACAGAAAAGGATCTACAGTAAGTAAGAAAGCTTGAAGTTATACAATACTTCTTCGTCATCGGCCACGATGATCAGGGTCTTGCTGACTCGACCGTGGTGAACGTCCCCTGTCTTGCCTTGTCCCCGCCGTCCCTGCGAAAGGCAGCCTTCGTGCTATCTTCGCCCTCAGCAGCAGCACCCCAATCTAGTTCATAGACCGATTTCGGAGGAGCAGCCGTAGCTGGTGGTTTGAACTGTAGGGGCTACAGGATTTGAAGGGCTAGTGTGTCGAATGACGGCGGAATTGATATCATATTCCTTCTGGCCACCGGTCACCACTTAATGATATCATGCACACCCTTGAGCGCTTTATCAACATCTCGCGATATCTTGTAATGCGCAACACATACTGTGCCTACAAGCACAGAGGTAGCAAATTACTTTGGAATGGCCAACTTGTTAACAAGAGCACTCCCCGCTTGTACCTTCTCCTTCCAGTCCCTCTCAATTTCTGAAATATCCCAGGTGGCCGCCAGATATCTGGCGTATCAAAGCCGTCAGAACGTGAACAGCAGCACCACCAGGCACATATAGCACTGACTTTCCGTTCAACCAGTCGACCTGACCAGAAGTAAGGTAGAGCATCGTTGCGGCTGGAAGTTGCGGCGTGTCATAGGGAAAATCATCAGGGAATACAAAGCCCGATTCTTCGACCAACTGCGTCTTGATGGCTCCCGGGTGCAACGCAAAGACAGTCAACTTGGGATATTCTTCCAAAGAGTAGAGCATGAGACATTTAAAACTGGTTAGGAAAGCCTACGCACCAAGGGCGATGAATTCAACCAGGCGATTAATAGCATGTTTCGAAATCGCGTAGTCGCTTCCATGTGGGACGCGGAGCTGCGCAGCATTAGAGGAGACGACCACGATACGTCCGCTAGTCTTCTCGAGAGCCGATAGCGAGGCTCTTTACCTCTATTAGGACCCGATCTCTGGAAAGAGAAGATGGCGAAAACAAACCGGACAGTATTGTAAACGCCTCGGACATTGACCTCAAATGTGTTCCACCACTGATCAGGGCCCTTGTCACCCAACTCTGCAGTCGCAAAGTTAGAACTGAGACGGGAGTTCTTCTTCACATTAACCTACGTACTTTGGTCGAAGGCACAAATAGCACCTGCATTGGCAATGAGGACATCGAGCCGACCGAAACGCTCGAGTGTGGCTTGTACTGCTGCCTCTGTGGCCGTGGGGTCTCTCACATCAGTGGGAACTGCAAGTACCTGAGCACCCGAAACTGCCGCATGGATGATAGCAGCTGTCTTATCCAGAGTCTCTTGCGAACGCCCCGCGATAGCCACGTTTGCACCGGCCTTTGCGTAGGTGATGGCAGTTTCCTGTCCGATTCCACGAGACGCGCCCGTGATGAACACGACCTTGCCACGGTATGTTTGGTTTGCGAGAGCCTCTTTGGGGTCAATCGTTGAGTATATACTACAGAGAGGGTAAGTGGAATAGGAGATGAGGCGGATGTATGAAGTGAACTGGAATTTACTCGTGGTGATTCGTAACAGGGAGCTCTTCTTCGTAACCGCCAATGGACTGAATCGAATCCATGATGAAGGAATGAGATAGTGGGGACGAGGTCTGAGCCGGGACCTTCTTATATGTCTGTAAAAATTAAGGAACGCTTGAGCATTCCCGATCGAACGAGTCATCACAATCGCAACACACCCGGCACTAATTCGGTGTTAAGATTTCCGAGCGGCGTTACGCCCGCAGGTAACCCCGATCGCTTGTGCTGACACGGACCATGCCTTTAATTTGAGCAAAATGAGATGAGGAATTCAAGTCTTGAAGAAATAGTGGGAACACACTCATGGACCTGAGCTGGAGGAATCATACATACTATTGGCCTCGCAAAAGGAGACCGTCGAGAATATTGGTTGAGAGTCACGGAAGCGGTTGAATGGGCAGCGGTCTGTGGCTATCAGCCGCTATCCAGACAAAGGTCCAGACAATATAGTAAGCCCTACACGCTCTCTGCACTGCAACGGACCCACGCACGGGCAGCCGTTTCTTGGTTCAACGACGTGTACCAGGCGTGGCTGCCACCAGTGTTGTGCCAGTCAACGGTGGTAGTCGATAGTCGGGTCGCGATCTTAACTCGACTGAGACGACGTCTAAGACGGCGACTGTTGCTATATTGGGAATGTTAGTCGACGACTACAGTAATGTCACGTGTACAATGCTCAAGGATGCACACGTAAGCGTTTAACAAGACATAACGCTATATTTGGATGTCGAAACAGTACCATTTATAGATATCCTTATGAAATAATTGTACTGTGTCTGTTCAGTCGCAGACCCGACTAAATCCGACTTGGTAACCCCGACTTAGTCCCCGACTGGCACGACACTGGCGCCGCCGCCGTGGCTATTATGACGCCACGGCGGTAGGCGTGAACGGCAAGGGTAAGGTCAGGGGTAAGGCCGGTAAGGTACTAACTTACCAGGCGTCGACTTCGTCGACTGTAACCTTGCTTGTCTCGGCTATTGGTTTGGCTGACGGTGTTGAATCGTTTTTTTTGTGTTACATATATATATTACTGTATGGCCATGTTTCCGGATGAACCCGTTCGCATGCCCACATGCTATAGTTCGGTGTATCGACACTGTTTTTTTGAAAGCGAACCATGAGCACAATTCGCTTTACATGGGAACAAGTGGACTTACTATGCAAAGTACTAAGGTAGGGGTCATCAGGAACCCACACCCCCCTCTACGACTTGTTTGCGCTTTTTCTCGTTCAAATAAAAATATTTTTCAAGAGTAAAACAGGAGACAGGAATATGAGCTTGTTTCCTTTAGGTCTCATGTACTACATTTTTTCCTTTGTGTGAGTGAGGGAGGAGAAAGCGGAAACAAGTCGTAGAGGGGGGTGCGGGTTCCTGGTGACCCCTACCTTAGTTACATGGTCGTTACAAGGTTGCCAAACTCTCCGCTTCGATAACGCTCAATTGTGTTCGCTTCCAACGCAGCAAGCCTTTCGTTATCCAATCAAAGCGGCTGTTCGTTCGGGTGGAGGGTAAAGATTCGTTGACCGGGGTTTCTCAGCAGTCTGATTGTGTCTCTACCTCGGCTCCGGGACAAGGCAACGTAGGCGTTAAATCCAGTTAGTGTACTAGAAGGTGGCTTTCCGATGTCGACTATCACACGCTCATTGTCACTCAAGCGTTTGGCCCTGTGACTTAATGTCTGTTAGATGCCGGTGTGAGTGCGAATTGCCAGGCTGTGCAGTGAGTTGGTGAGGGATTGGCAAGACGATGACATTCACAGGTCCGTGTTGTGTCGTTATTTGCGTTTATTTGCGATTTGCGACCTGCCGTATGACCTTGGCAAGCAAGGTGATTAATTGACTCGGGATGACTCGTTCGCTGTCTCCATTTAAGAACTCGGTCATCTAGAATATTATTTGTACCCGGACCCGAGTTATCCATGACCACTTTACAGTCATTTCAAGCCGAGATCGAGGACATCCGGACGCGGGAACTCGCAAAGACCCGCATACACCCGCAACCGGAAGCCCTTAGGAGAGGACATGTAGACCACAAGCCGACGCCAAAGGTCAGAAAGAAGGCGGTAGGCGAGACGGGGGGCCCGCCGTCCCCTGTAACCCCCAAGTTCACCAGAGATGAGTCAGTCCAAGATATCTCTGATCTCGAACACTCTTTCCAGGTGCGTCACTTTCTCCCACCGCCTATTCGTCATTTCCACTTATGCAATGTCATACAGAACGTGTTGTTATCTCCGACCGAAGGAAATACTCAAGCGAGAGACTTAATATCGGTTCTCCTAACCCAACAATGGGGGGAGTACCTGCTTCGAATAGGCGCACGTCCACCAAGAGCGCCATTATTTACCAACGAGGACCTTGACAGCGCCGATGGCTGGACAGGAGAGGGGCGAACAGAAGCCGAGGTTGACAAAATGATTGACCGTATTGACCAACTGGTTGAAGAGGTTGGCGGCAAGGTACACTTCTAGTCTACGAGATACTCTTTTGTTTAGGCGTTGATCCTATTTTCAGGCTTGCGTCCTATTCCGCGCTGGCGAACCACACCCCCGAGCCTCCGTTCTGCTACGACTACCTCCGCCCGACGTCTCTCTGATACCAGAGGTACGATGTGCGGTAGTCGGGAATGTTGATAGTGGAAAGTCAACCATATTGGGCGTGCTAACAAGAGGTGCGTTCTTCTTACATACTACGCACGTATTCGTATTCACCTAGAATTGATATGTAGGCGGTCTCGATGACGGGAGGGGACTGGCCCGGGTCGCTCTCTTCAGACATAAACATGAGATAGAGAGCGGACGGACGTCTTCCGTCGGTATGGAGGTGAGAGCGACGTGATCTCCTCATGGACGTGTTCTTAACCAGATCAGATCTTAGGGTTCAACGTCGCTGGCGCTCCCATACTTCCTCTGTCTTCTGGCTCTGCCGACTCCGACGTTCTTCATAGAGAGAAGCTTGGTTGGGAAGAGATTTCGCACCGCTCTGCGAAAATTGTGACCTTTATTGGTGGGTCTCTTTATGAAATGAAGTTACACTTCTCACAGCCAAGAGCCAGACTTGGCTGGCCATGAGCGATATCTTAAGACCACGTTATACGGCTTGACATCTGGCGCACCGTCCTGTGTGATACTAGTCATTGGAGCTAATGCCGGCGTCATCGGCATGTCTAAGGAGCACCTGGCGGTGGCTCTTGCGCTCAGCGTTCCAATCGTTGTCTGCGTAACCAAGGTTTTACATTTTCTGTAACCCCCGGCTCGTCATGAACGTTGTTCCACAGATAGATATGACGCCGCCAAACAAACTCGAGGAAACGTTATCGCAGGTGGTCAAAATCCTGCGCAGTCGTGGTTGCCGGCGGGTACACCATTAGACTCGTTTGCGCCGTTTTCATCTAATATTTTGGAAAGAATCCGGTGTTCGTTAGATCATTTGAAGCTGCTATTGAGGTTTCGCAGGTCTATGCAAAGGATAAGTAGGTCATATATGCCTTTTCCCCGTAACCCTAACTCATTCTCTCTGCCCAGAATTTGCCCTATTTTCCAAGTCTCCAATGTCACCGGCACCGGTCTTGACTTCGTGCGCACGGTTTCCCGTAGTCACCTGTCCATTTAATGTCATGGTACCTCAGGTCCGCACATTCCTCAACCTACTCCCGCCTAGCGAGGGCGACGCCGAGCGCTTCGACGCGACGCAATCACTCGAGGTAGGCTCGTTGTTCCCTAGCGTTTACCCTCTTCGTTTGACGGCATTCACGTGATTAGTTCTCAGTGACGGATGTCTGGTCTGTGCCCTATGTCGGCACAGTTGTGAATGGCTTGCTCAATTGCGGCACCGTCAAGAAGGGCGACCCAGTACTTTTTGGACCAGACTCCAACGGCGGATATTCCCCGACCGTCGTCAAGACTATGCAACGCAAGCGTGCAGATGTCACGACTGCGGTGGCTGGGCAAACGGTCTCCCTTGCATTGAAGCATGTACCCCGCGTGGCGGTGCGCAAAGGCATGGTAATCGTGCCTCGGACGGAGTCCCCGCCGCGAGGTATGCAGCTCCCTTGTCACGAGTACGCGATTTGAGAATTGGGGTTTCAGCGGTTCGAGGTTCGAAGGACAAGTTCTGATCCTATATCACAACACTACCATGCAGCCCAATTATCAGGCGATGCTGCACTGCGGAGTCCGTCCTTTGTTCTTGTCCATGTCAGCGCCAGCTGCTGACGCGTCTACATAGGCGATCCGGCAGACTGTCCGCATCGTTTCTATCGACCACCCGCAAAACTTGCTACGCACCGGAGACCGTGCTACAGTTATCTTTGAATTCATCGCTCACCCCGAATTCGTCAAGGTTGGGATGAAGTTACTCTTTCGCGAGGGCAAGACCAAGGTGGGCATTGCTTGATCCATTCGAGACCAACCAGGGTATTGACGGCTTATTCAGGGTCTGGGTGTCATCACGAAGGTCTTGTGAGCGCGCGTCGCAAAGTACACAAACCCGGGTATTTTGTTCCACTCTGTAGACTGCAGAGAAACCGAACCACGCTTCGATCTTGGTTTTCTTTTTTGCTTTTGACTGTTCTTTTGTCGTGTTTGTTGTCGGTCACTAACTGGACTAACCCCTCACTACCTTTCGATAGATTGTTGCCAGTCATGCGTAACGCTCCGTTGATAACGTGTTCTCAATATATCTATTTACTTTGTATTATTCTCGTTGGATAGGTCGTCGTCTTTGCATGTCTCCGGTATTGAAATATAGGTTCTCATCTATTAATCCGTCCTATCTGGTATTCAGACCTTGCAAGATTATTGGGTCCAGGTCCGGAGGTAGCCTGGGCATTAGAAAATGAATGTCTTGTTCAAATTTAACTGGTATTCAAGTGATAATGAACGTGTCGGGTAGTGAACGTATTATACAAATGATTACATTACACAACGACATCACAGGCGACTCAAAAAACGTATCCAAGGCCCTTATTGTCCATTCATTCGAACAACAAGCACCCCGGCATTCTTCGGATCCAGCGAATGAGTCAGCCCTCGTCTATGGAGCGACCCAGGTCAGTCTACAGAATCAGGGACGATGCGTCGCACGTACTTTGTGAAGAGATCTTCCAAAGCCGGTCGAATCTTGGCCCCACCGGCATCTGAGTGCAACCCTTTCCCTAAGTCGATCCAGCTGCTATGCATACATCTCACAGAATTTGTCGAACGGACTCACCAACAATGTACCGCACTGCTTCATCGCCCCTCGATCTAGCGGTCTCAACCTGATCCTTCGCGAACTGAACGGCCTCGGCAACATACAAACCATGAAGGTCGATCTTCCCCCCCTCCTTACGATTCTAGGGGGACAGAGAGAGAGAGGGTTGTGAACAACCTTTAGTACATATCGGCGGACTTCTAACTCCGTACCTTGTTGTTCTCCCTAAAGATGATCTTGGCCGCTCGCTTGTCGAGCTCCTTCATCGCACTCTCGTGGGCAATAGCCTCCTGTCTGTGCACCTGTGCGGCTCCGCGGTATCCCTTCTTCTGCGCGCTCTTGGCCCGACTACGTGCCTCCGACATCTCCCG
This sequence comes from Lactarius sanguifluus, assembly GCA_021527775.1. Taxonomy (NCBI): domain Eukaryota; kingdom Fungi; phylum Basidiomycota; class Agaricomycetes; order Russulales; family Russulaceae; genus Lactarius; species Lactarius sanguifluus. The sequence continues at coordinate 154,477 of JAKEYF010000011.1, read as the reverse complement.
GCCTTTGCGTCGCGCTTGTTCACGTAGTTTCTTGGCGAAATCAAGGCCCTCGACATCAGCTGGTTCATCAGAGCGAAGGTCAGACTCGACGACCTGAATTATCGTCGGCAACAGAGGGTCTCTTTCGGTACTAAGCACGCGCGAGGGAACGTGAGAACTAGGCGGGAAGTATTCGTATTCCGGTGGCGGTTCGTCGACGTGTACGGTATTGAAGAGCGAAGAATGTTGACAAGAAGCCTGTGCGCGAGTGGAGGACGCCTGAGTGAGAGTAGAAGACAGCCGGGTAAGATTTGAGGATGGCTGTGTGAGAGTGGAGGACGCCTGGGTGAGAGCGGAGGACGGCTGCGCCCGACTAGACGTTTGGTTGTAAGGTGAGACTACATTCGGGCGATAGACGCCACTTGATATGGTTGGAAGAAGTCCTCTTTCAGTGGGCACGCACGAGGGGACACGGGAACTAGTCGAAGCGGATTGGGCGATGGAAGGCTGTGTACGAGCAGTGGACGGCTGTGTCTGACTAGGCGTTCGAGTGTAAGGTGAGACCACACTTGAGTGATAGACGCTACTTGATACGGCCGGAAGAAGACGATCTCTTTCGGTGGGCACAGACGCGAGGGTACGGGAGCCAGTTGAAGTGGATTGAGGAATGGAAGGCTGTGTGAGAGTGGCGAACGGCTGTATGCGAGTGGAGGATGGCTGCGTCTGACTAGGCGTTCGGGTGTGAGATGAGACTGTACTTGGGTGATAGATGCCACGACCGTAGTCAGGAGGTGCGGAAGTCCTGGGTGTGGTCTGAGCATTGGTTGCTGGGGGTCGATGAGTATAGGACGGAGGCAACGGGGGTGGCCTGTAAGACGGTTGTGTCCGGATTCGAGTAGTGCCGCCGTTCAACGAAGAACGCGAGTAATACGAATCATGAGGGGTGTGGTCATCGTCATTTCCACCACAGAGGCAGCTACCGACGGCGATGACATGGGCGACCGCCGCAGTAACGGCGAGGGTCAACGTCAAGCCAGGCATGTTGACCGAGGAAAGGAGGCGTTAGTCGGGGTCGTGCGCTAATGGCTACGAAGGGGGGGTGTACTGTACTGGAAAGTGTTCGGCTATAAGTAGGGGCCCTCAGCAAGCGCCGTGCGGTGCATCAGAAAAAGGCTAAGGAAGCACTCATTGCCACCGCGGGAAACGTGTTCGGGTTGCGCGTCAAATAATACAAAAGTGCGAGTCAGAAAGAGAAGGACGCGCACGGCGATTGTCTTGGGAATCACTGCCGTTGTGAGGTGAAGGGTTTCGCGCTAGGGGACGAAAGTCTGCCCCGGATCATGATCGATTTCTCCGCCGCCAGAAGTCCAAATAAGCGTCGCTTGAGAGTCAGCAGGGTGCGTGTGCCAGGCGTGTCAGTGTGCGTGTTTCCAATTGGATCAGATGCCACATAATACAGTAACCGAATTAACTCACTGGCAAGCGCCACAACCTATTGTCAGTCGCGGTTTTGACAATATACTAATGACACAGCATTGCCGTGGCATGAGAGTACGTCGATCGAAGGGGAGGGGAGAGGTAGACCAAGTCATAGGCTCATGACACTAAGGTGGCATGAAGCCCTACGGGGGCCCGAGCTCCAAGGCCGCCACTAGCTGCTGCCCGAGGGAACCATTCCACTCTTTCCGACAGTGCCAGGGTAATTGAATTAAAGACCAAGCGGTACTTATCGCGTGATGCTCGAGTCGAGATCGGTCAAAGGCCCGGGCCCGGGGCGGATCATGGTAAACATCCATGCGAGCGAACGCACCGCTGCTCACTACAAGTAGAGTGGAGTGCGTATCTCGCTGTTCCCGGTAACCGCACTCATGTTCCACCTGCGTTAGTAGGTGAATACTCCATCGTTCGAGTTATCGGAATCATGATCAGGCTCAGATTCCGGTCCGCGCCTGGATACGAACTGTCGTTAGTTTCGGACCCAGAATACGTTTTAAACGCTAATTTCAAATGAGATCCTTCCGAGCCTGGCACTTTCAATAATTTGAACATTACTGTACCCCGCCACAGCAAGCTCGATATTTGATGAACCGCATAGTCATACCACCCGCGGGGAGAGGCAGAGGCAGTACACTTTATTACAGGAAGGCAAACGGATCTAGTAGCCATGGTGAGTGAAGTGCTGCTACATATATATGGTTCCGTGAGTTGAAAAAACATGTTGCGTGAACTGCCATTTGAGGCTGCGCTGCATCGAGACACCCAAGGGAAGGATATTCAAATTGAACTGGTATTCAAGCGGTACTATGCGAGACATGAATGTGTTACGTATGTAGTGAACAGAGTGTACAGCGTGTTTACATCACAAACTCAACTGACAAACCTATCGTACACCAAGGATAAACGCGACCCAAAATGGTATCAAAGACCCTCATTGTCAATCCAACAGAACGACGAGCACCCCAGTATTATACGGATCCAGTAAATGCACCAGTCCTCGTCTATGGGACCGGCTCGGGTAAGTCTATAAAATCAGGGACGACGCATTGCACGTACTCTGTGAAGAAATCTTCCAAAGCTGGCCGAATCTTGGCCTCACCAGTGCCCGAGTGCAACCCTTTGCCTAGGTCGTCCGATTGTTATGCGCACATCCCACAGAGTTTGTTAAAAAACTCACCAACTATGAAGCGCACAACTTCGTCACCCCTCCATCTAGCGGTCTGAACCTGATCCTCGGCGACTTGAATGGCTTCGGCGACGTACAGACCATGAAGGTCGATCTCCCCATCCTCCCTACGATTCTAGGTCAAAGAAAGGTAAACCCTTAGCAAATCTCGGCGGATATCCATTTAGCTACTACACTAACCTTGTTGTTCACTCTAAAGAAGATCTTGGCTGCTCGCTCATCGAGTTCTTTCATTTCACTCTCGTGGGCAATAGCATCCTGCGTGTGTGCATGTGCATGTGCAACCCCGAAACGTCCCTTCTTTCTTGCACTCTCGGCCCGACGATACGCCTCCGACATCTCACGACCTTTGCGTCGCGCCTGTTTACGTAGCTTCTTGGCGAGTGCGAGGTTCTCGATACCGGCTGGGTCGTCAGAGCGAGGGGGGGACGAGACGCCGCCGACAGGTGCGATCAGCAAATGAGGCTTGCCTCCAGTATGCACCCGTAAGGGGACATGAGAGGTGGTCTGGAAGTATTCGTATTCATCACCGATTTGGCTTTCGTCTTCTTCGTATCCGTATCCATCTCCGTCTTCGTATCTGTATTCGTCTTCTTCTTCGTCCTGGTATCCGTAGTCGTCTTCGTTTTGGTACCCATATCCGTAATCGTATTCATATCCGTAATCGTATTCGTAATCGTCTTTGTGTTCATATTCATCTTCGCCTTCGTATTCCGGTGATCCGTGGACGTGGGCGGTATGAAAGAACGAAGAATACAGACGGGAAGCCTGTGTGCGGGTGGAGGACGGTTGTGACTGACTAGGCGTTCCAGTGTAAGGTACGCCTGGGTGATGGACGCCACGACCGTGGTCAGAAAGTACGGGAGTCCTGGCTGTAGTCTGGCTGTAAGCATTAGCTGCTGGGGGTCGATGGGTATAAGATAGGGACGGCGGAGGCGGTCTGTGAGACTGCCGGGTCTGAGTCCAAGTGGTGCCGCCGCTGTACGAAGAACTCGGGGAATAAGAATTACGAGAAGGAGAAAGGGGAGGAAAGTCGTCGTCTTCAAGGTCGTCTTCTCCGCTAAAAATGTATTTACCACTGGCATAGGCGCCCTCGGCAAGAGTGAAGGCCAAATTGAGACCTGGCATGTTGACTGAGGAAAGAGGGCGTTGCTCGAGAGCAGGCACAAACGGTTACGAAGGGGAAGGGCTCAGTTATAAGTATAAGTATGGAATAAAGTTTACGGACCCCCGCAAGCGCCGTGCAATGCATCCATGGAAACTTCTATCGCCACTGCAGGAACGTGTTCAGGTTGCGCGTCAAACAATATAGAAGTGCGATTCGGAAAGAGAAGGACCCGTGCGGCGTTTGTCTTGGGAATCCCTGCCTTGTGGAGTGAAAGAGCGGGTCAAGTCAGGAATGAGACGTCTAGGGTTCGCGCTAGGGGAAGTCTGCCTCGGATTATGACCGATTTCTCCGCCACCAGAAATCCAAAGAAGCGTCGCTTGAGGGTCAGCAGGAGAGGGTGGGCGTATCTGCGTGCGTGTTTACAATTATATCAAACACCACTACAGTAACTGAATTGACTCACTGGCGCAGCTGCCACATCCTATTGTCAGTCACGGCTTTGACAATATAATGTTACAGGATTTGGACGTGGCATGAGAGTATGTCGATTGAAGGGGAGAGGTAAACCCATGATGCTGAGGTGGCATAGAGTCCTACAGGGCGTCGAGCCTAAGTTCCATGGCCACTGACTGTTGCCCGAGGAAACTGTCCCACTCTTCCCGGCAATGCCACTCAAGATGCCACTATAAATTAATTACAGCCCCAGCGGCTCTATCGCGTGGTGCTCGAGATCGCAATTGGCAGTCAAAGGACCAAGCAAAGGGCGAATCATGACGAGCAAACGTACAGAGAAATTACGGTGCTCGCCTTGGTGCTCGCTAGCAGTTGAGTGCGTGTCTCGCTATTCCTGGTAACCGCATTCATGTTCTTATCTGGATCCAAAAAAAAGAGAATGATTCTTGCGTTGGTAGGTGAACACTGTCGGGATGAGGCCCAGATTCTGTTCCGCGTCCGGATCGAGCCGTCGCTAATTTCAAATGCAGTCATTATGTAATGGCAGCACGGGACGGGGACGTCTCAAGAGGATGGGCAGTACACTTTATTCTAGAAGGGAGTTAGCGACATATGATTCTGTACCCCAAAGCGCGCAGAAATTGTGTGTTAAAAAGAACAAAAAACAAATAGGACATGTTTGAGGATATGTATAAAACACGCCAACTACTATGAACTGCGTTTTTTAAAGGCCACATGATCGTTCCGTCCTATCTGGTATCCGGTCCTTGCCCAGGTCCGTTGTACAAAATCTCGGGAAGTAGCCTGGGCTCTGGAGAATCGAGCTAAAAGTAAGGTATCACTCGAATCGAACCAATATTCAAGCGTATGAGACAAAGGATTGTTAGGTAGTGAACATATTATACAGCATGATTACAACACAACACAGACGACTTATCATGCACCATGCACACCAACAAGGATAAATGCGATTTAAGATGGTATCAAACACCCTTATTGTCAATCCAATCGAACAACGAGCACCCCAGCATTGTTCGGATCCAGTGAATGATCCAGTCCCTGTCTATGAGGTTGACCCAGGTCAGTCGCCGCGAGTCTGAAGAATCAGGGACGAAGCACCGCACGTACTCGGTACAGAGAACTTCCAAAGCCGGTCGAATCCTGGCCCCACCAGCGTCGGAGTGCAACCCCTTGCCTAAGTTGGTCCAACGGTTATGCACAATCCGAGAGCATTTGTCGAATGACTCACCAACTATGAAGTACACAACGTTGTCGCGCTTCAATCTAGCAGAACGAAGCTGTTCTTTCGCAAATCGAACGGCCTCGGCGACGTACAAACGATGAAGGTCGACCATCCCATCGTCACGATCCTAGGACAAAGAGAGGTTGAGAACGACCTTAAGCGCAAACGACGGAATCCTAACTGCAAACCTTGTTGTTTTCCCTAAAGATAATCTTGGCCGCCCGCTTATCGAGTTCCTCCATCACACTCTTATTGGCATCACCTCGCCGTCTGTGTTCCTGAGCGGCCAAACGATCACCTATTCTCTGTGCGCTCTTGGCCCGACCATACGCCTCCGTCATCTCCCGACCACTGCGTCGTGCTTTCTCACGTAATTTCTCGGCAACTTCGAGGTCCTCGACGCCGACTAGCGTGTCAGAACGGGTGGAAGACAGCTGTGTCTGACCAGGCGTTGGGGTATAAGGTGAGTGATAGACGCCACGGTCATGATCAGGAGGTGCGGATGCCCTGGATGCGGTCTGGCTGCGAGCATAGGTTGCTGGGGGTCGATAAGTGGGTGGAGACGACGGGGGTGGTCTGCGAGACTGCTGACTCGAGCGATACGGATCACTGGGAGGAGTAGGACCATCGTCATTTCCACCAAAAAAGTAGCTGCCAATGACAAAGACGGCCGCCGTAGCAGCAAGAGCCAAGGCGAGGGCTGGCATGTTGATCGAAGAAAGAGGGCGTTGCTCGGGTTCGAACACTAATCATTACGAAGGGGAAGGGCTCAGCTATAAGTACGAAACCGGGTTTACGGACCCCCTGCAAGCGCCGATGCATCAGAAAATGGAAACATTCATCGCAGAAACGTGCGCAGGTTCCGCGTCGAATACACAAGAAGCACTAAGTTAGTCGGAAAGAGAAGGACCAGTCCGGCGATCGTCCTGGGATCTGCTGTCTTTGTGAAATGAAGGGAGCGACTCAGGTCAGGAATGAGATCTAATGAGATGTCAAAGTGTTTACAATGGGGCAACGTCCAAACCTCGGACCATGGTCGAAGTTCTTCGTTGCCACATGCCCAGATAAGCATCGCTTGAGGGCCAGCAGGAGAGGGCGTGTCGGTGCTGAGCGCTGAGCGTGAGAGCGGGAAAAATGCAAACAAGGGCCGGGACCGAAGACCAACACCGCCTGCCAGTGGCAGACGAACAACACGCCGTGTTTCCCTGTCAGGGCGGTACAGTAACTGAATTGAATCAAGTGCCACATACTCATAGTCAATCACGGCTTTGATCAAGTAATGGTACAGCAGCCGTGGCGTCGATTGAGGGGGCCAAAGACATAGACATATTATGTAGGACTCGGAACAAGGGTACAGTATGCGTAATAAGGCAACACATCAGTACATCAGTTGTGGGGCCCCGGCTACGACAACAACTTGAATCATGACCCCAGCGGTACTGTACTATTCTACACTCGACTCAGCTACAGTAACCAAAGGGTGAATATTGGTGAATCATGATGAAAGCAAGCGTACAAGGAAGGTGCCGCCGTGCCAGTCTTCTTGGTGCGTGTCTCATGGTTCCGTAGTTGTATTCCGATCTGGATCTACAGAACACGAGAACTCTCCCCATGGTTCCTGCCTTTGTAGGTAGACAACGAACACTCCTTCAGTGTTGGGATCCAACCCAGATTCTGGTCCGCGCCTAGACATGACTCGGAACTGTGTTGGCAACACTTTGGCCCGGGACCCAGAATACGTTTTACTGTAAACGCTAATTCCAAACGATCTTCACTGGCATTGCCGCCTTGGTGACAATTCAGTGTCGTACTTCGCCCCAATACTTGGTGAACCACATAGCAACACAACCCGGGATGGAGAAGGGCAGTAGTACACTTTATTCCGGCCTGAGGAAGGTAGAAAGTCAGGCTGTAGCGGTAGTTATCGAAAATGCTACATAATATGGTCACGGTGTACACCAGGCCAGGCAGAAATTGAGCAAAAAGACACGTCGCATGTATTGCCACTGGCATGTCACGATATCACATCGCCCTATCTGGTATCTGGTTCCTGCTGAGTCCAGGCGTCGAACAAAAATTCGAGAGGTAGTTGAGACACCTAAAGGGATGTCATACCCAAATCGAACTGGTATTCAAGCAGTATGCGATACAAAGCGTATGTGATACAAAGGAGCGTGTTGGGTATTGAACACATTGTACAGACACAGACAAGGCTGGGACAAACCTACAAGCAAACCTATCGCAAACCAACCAAAGATAAACGCGGCCCAAAGTGGTATCAAAGACCCTCAGACCCTCACTGTCGAACCAGTTGAACAACGAGAACCCCGGCATTATATGGATCTAGCGAATGAATCAGGCCCCGTCTATGGGACCCGGGTCAGTCTATAGGATCAGGGACGTTGCATCGCACGTACTTAGTGAGGAGATCTTCCAAAGCCGGTCGAATCTTGGCCTCACCAGCATCCGAGTGCAGTCCCTTGCCTAGGTCATCCGATGGTTATGCGCACATCCTACAGAGTAGTCGAAAGACCCACCAACAATGAAGCGCACAACTTCGTCACCCCTCAACCTAGCAGTCTGAAGCTGGTCTTTTGCGACCTGAATGGCCTCGGCGACATACAGACCATGGAGGTCGATCTTCCCCCCCTCCCTACAATCCTAGGTCAAAGAAAGGTCGAGAACAACCTTTAGCAAATCTCGGCGGATATCCTTTTAGCTACTACACTAACCTTGTTATTCTCTCTAAAGACGATCTTGGCTGCTCGCTTATCGAGTTCCTTCATTTCGCTCTCGTGGGCAATAGCATCCTGTTTGTGGGCGTGTGCAGCCCCGAGACGGCCCTTCTTTCGCGCGCTCTTAGCCCGACTACGCGCTTCCGACATCTCACGACCTTTGCGTCGCGCTTGTTCACGTAGTTTCTTGGCGAATTCGAGGTTCTCGACGCTAGCTGGTTCGCCATAGCGGGGGTCGGAAGAGACGCCCACAAGCGCGGTCGGCAAACGAGGCTCGCCTCGAGTATGCACGCGCGAGGAAACATGAGAGATGGTCTGGAAGTATTCATCTTCGTCTTCATATCCGCATCCGCACCCGTATTCGTCGTCGTCTTCGTATTTCGGTGGTTCATGGACGCGGTCGGTATCAAAGAGCGAAGAATATGGACGGGAGGCCTGTGTGCGGGTGGAAGACGGCTGTGTTTGACTAGGCGCTCGAACATAATGTGAGGTTACACTCGAGTGATTGACGACACGACCGTAGTCATGAGGCGCGGAAGTCCTGGCTGTGCTCTGGTTGTGAGGATTGATGGACGGCTGTGACTGACTAGGCGCTACAGTGTAAGATAGACTCGGGTGCTGGACACTACGACCGTAGTCAGGAGGTGCGGGAGTCCTGGCTGTAGTCTGGCTGTAAGGATTGGTCGCTGGGGGTCGCTGAGTATATGGGGGTGGCGGGGGTGGTCTGTGAGACTGCTGGGCTTGGGTCCGAGTAGTGCCGCTGTTGTACGAATAACTCGGGTAATAAGATTCACGAGGAGGGGGAGGAGCGTCGTCGTCGTCGTCTTTTCCGCTGAAAAAGTATTTACCAATGGCATAGGCAGCCACCGCAAGAGTGAAGGCCAACTTGAGGCCTGGCATGTTGACCGAGGAGAGATGGCGTTGCTCGGGAGCAGGCGCAAACGGTTACGAAGGGGAAGGGTTCAGTTATAAGTATGGAATAGAGTTTACGGACTTCCCGCAAGCATTGGGCAGTACATCAGAAAATGGTCTCAAGACAACATTCATCGCCACCTCAGGAACGTGCCCAGGTTCCGCGTCAAATACACAGAAAGCGCTAGCCAGGAGAAGAACTAGTCCGGTGATTGTCCGGCGATTGTTTTAGGAACTCAAGCCATGAATGAGATGTCAAGTGTTGACGATGGGGAGTAACTTCTAAGCCTCGGATCACGGTCGAAGTTCTTCGCTGCCACTGCACACACCAAATAACCATCGCTTGAAGAAGGCGTGCCAGTGCTCAGCTGAGCGTGAGAGCGACAGTAAAAATGGAAACAGGACCGGGGACCGATCCAACAAACCTGCACGTGATTCCGCGTCCGGCTGGTAACTGAATGAAGTGCCACATACTCATAGTCAGTCACGGCTTTCGAAATAATGATACGGTATCAGTGGCGTAAAATCGATAGGGTGGTGTGTACAGAACGAAGACGTCTTACGGCATGTGTAAAGGCAACACATCAGTTGTGGGGCCCACCACCCGAGGAAATCCCGGGGCCACGACAAGCATCTTGAATCACGACCTCAGCGGCACGCACTATTCTACGTGGATCACGATGAAAGCAAGCGTACAAGGAAGGAGCCGTGCCAGCCTTGGTGCGTGTCTCATGCATCTGGTTTCCTGTAGCTGTAGTACAGTATTCCGATCTGGATCTATAGAACGCGAGAACTCTCCGCATAGTTCCTGCAGGTAAACAACGGACACTCCTTCGATATTGGGATCCGTCCCAGATTCTGGTCCGCGCCTAGATGCGACTCGCAACCGTTTTGGTTCAGACCCAGAATACGTTTTACTTTAAACGCTATTTTCAAAATAGATCTTCACCCCAGCGCTTGGTGAAAGCCAGGATGGAGAAGCAGGAGCAGTAGTACATCATGGCATGGTAAGGTTAAAGGCGACACCGGAGTGGTAGGGGCGATCACGTGCCGGTGACCGAGAGAATAGCAAGTCGAAAAGGGAAGAGTACGAGCGCGAGCGAAGGCGATTTCGCGTGAAAGCAGACGGGGGATTTTACGAGTCAAGATACGAGTCTGATACATTTGTGAGGCCCATTTGGGGCTTGTTTTATAGATACAAGTACAGTAATATCAGTCGCTTTTTCAAAAACCAGGGGTCGACTTCGTCGCCTCAAACCTTGCTTGATTGGAAAATGGAAATTGATTGATGATGTGTTTCCTTGTGTTTCCTTCTACAGATATGGTATCACAGGCCTACTCTGGAGTGTACGACTTGCAGGTTAGGGGGTAGTCGAAGGATGTTTGTTCATATTTACAATCTGCAGGTCGCTTACTTAATTCCCACTTACCAGCCAAGCAAGGTGACGAATCGGAATATGAGTAAGATAGCTCGGGGAGCGGTACAGTAAATCGGGCAAACGCACGAGCCATCGGGCACGATTTCGAAACACGAGACAGTCGCACTTGCTTCCTATTCGTGGCTGCAACTCGTCCTTTAGACGAGAATGGGTGCGCGCAGGAACCTTCGAGAGTGTGAAGTCATACAAGTTGGACACACATGTCATGGCTGCTTGAAGCAACTTTCCGAGTCTGCAAATCGTAACGTAGTAGAAACCAGTAGAACGCGCAAGAACAGACGAGACGAAAACGCACATGCCCCTAAAGGGGCGGGTCCAGAAATTGAACGGGCAAGTGAGACACAGGCCCGAGGCCGAGCGTGGTACGCGCGGACGCTACCGCCGCTCGGACCTCCGGCGGAACGAATCCGCCAGTACACTTTATTCCAGGAGAGTAGAAGGTCTGTAGCGGTCGTTACTAGCGAAGTACTACATATGGTTTTGTACCCCAAGCTAGGCAGAAGTTGCGTCAAAGTTGTCACAGAAGCACACGTTACATGTAAGGCCACAACATCATTCCGTCCTATCTGGTATCCAGTCCCTGCTGAGTCCAGGTCCGTCGTACAAAAACTCGAGAGGTAGTCTGATTCTAGAGAACATCGAGACACCTCAAAGGCTAAAGGAAGGTCATATTCAAATCGAACTGGTATTCAAGCAATCTGTGAGACAAAACGTATGTGATACAAAGGAGCGTGCTAGGCATTGAACATATTGTACAGACACAGACAAACCCAACGCATACCAAAGATAAACGCGGCCCAAAATGGTATCAAAGACCCTCACTGTCGAACCAGTTGAACAACGAGCACCCCGGCATTATACGGATCTAGCGAATGAATCAGGCCCCGTCTATGGGACCCGGGTCAGTCCATCGAATCAGGGACGATGCACCGCACGCACTTGGTAAGTTTTTTTTCTAAAGCTGGCCGAATCTTGGCCTCACCAGCATCCGAGTGCAGTCCCTTGCCTAGGTCGTCCGACTGTTATGTGCACATCCTACAGAGTAGTCGAAAGACCCACCAACAATGAAGCGCACAACTTCCTCACCCCTCGACCTGGCTGTCTGAAGCCAATCCTCGGCGAACTGAAGAGCCTCGTCGACGTGCAGACCATGGAGGTCGATCTTCCCCCCTTCCCTACGATTCTAGAAAGGTTGAGAACAACCAAATCTCGGCGGATATCCATTTAGCTACTACACCAACCTTGTTGTTCTCTCTAAAGAAGATCTTGGCCGCTCGCTTATCGAGTTCCTTCATTTTACTCTCGTGGGAAAGAGCATCCTGTTTGTGTGCATGTGCAGCCCCGAGACGTCCCTTCTTTTTCGCGTTCTTGGCCTTACGACGCGCCTCTGACATCTCACGACCTTTACGTCGCGCCTGTTCACGTAGCTTCTTGGCGAGTTCGAGGTCCTCGATGGCGGCTGGCTCGTCAGGGAGAGGGTGGGATGAGACACCGCCAACAGGCCCGATCGGCAAATGAGGCTTGCCTCCAGTATGCACGCGCGAGGGAACATGAGAAGTGGTCTGGAGGTATTCGTATTCGTCTCTATTTTGGTCTTCGTATTCGTATTCCCCTTCGTATCTGTATTCCTCTTCGTCTTCGTTTTTGTAATCGTCTTCATCGTCGTCTTGGTATTCACAATGGCCTTCGTCTTGGTATCCGTAATCGTATTCATCTTGGTATCCGTAATCGTCTTCGTATCTGTATTCGTCCTTGTCTTCGTCCTCGTATTCTGGTAGTTCGAAGACGTGTTTACCACAAGCGCAAGAATATTGACGAGGAGCCTGTGTGCGGGTGGAGGACAACTGTGTTTGACCAGACGTTCGACTATAAGGTGAGGATACACTCGAGTGATAGACACCACGATCATAGTCACGAGGTGCGGAAGTTTTGGCTGTGTTCTGATTGTGAGCACTGGAGGGCTGTTGTAACTGACCAGACGTTCCAGTGTAAGGTACACTTGGGTGACGGACGCCACGACCGTGGTCAGATAGTGGGAGAGTCCTGACTGTAGTCTGAATTACAGAGGTTGAGTCTGAAACGAGGCGAGAGCGTAGGCATATTTTACAACTGCATGAAGCCGAGTCAGACCGCACTGTATTTGATGGGCTGGTCGCAGCTATACGCGACCCCTGGTTGTGAACACTGGAGGATAGTTGTGACTGACTAGGCGTTCCAGCGTAAGGTACACTTGGGTGATGGACGCCACGACCGTGGTCAGAAAGTGGGGGAGTCCTGACTGTAGTCTGAATTACAGAGGTTGAGTCCGAAACGAGGCGAGAGCGTAGGCATATTTTACAACTGCATGGAGCCGAGTCAAACCGCACTGTATTTGATGGGCCGGTCGCAGCTATACGCGACCCCTGGTTGTGAACACCGGAGGATAGTTGTGACTGACTAGGCATTCCAGCGTAAGGTACACTTGGGTGATGGACGCCACGACCGTGGTCAGAAAGTGGGGGAGTCCTGACTGTAGTCTGAATTACAGAGGTTGAGTCCGAAATAAGGCGAGAGCGTAGGCATATTTTACAACTACATGAAGCCAAGTCAAACCGTACTGTATTTGAGGGGCCAGTCGCAGCTATACGCGACCCCTGGTTGTGAGCACTGGAGGATAGTTGTGACTGACTAGGCGTTCCAGTGTAAGGTAGACTTGGGTGATGGATGCCACGACTGTGGTTAGAGGGTGTGGGAGTCCTGACGGTAGTCTGGCTGTAAGCACTCTTTGCTGAGGGGTGATAGGTATTGGGTGGGGATGGCGGACTCGGAGGTGGTTTGTAAGACTGCTGGGTCTGGGTCCGAGTAATGCTGCTGTTATACGAAGAACTCGGGTAATAAGAATCACGAGGAGGAGGCGGCGGAGGAGGCGGAGGAGGAGGAGGAGGAGGAGGAGGAGGAGGAGGAGTGTCGTTTTCGCTAAAAATGGATCGAAAGGTATAGGCGGCTACCGCAAAAGTGAAGGCCAACCCGAAGCCTGGCATTTTGACCAAGGAAAAGGGCGTTGCTCGGGAGCAGGACGAAGGGGAAGGACTCAACTATAAGTATGGAATAGAGTTTACGGAACCCCTGCAAGCGCCGTGCGGTGCATCAGAAAAAGGCCATGGAAACGTTCATCGCCACCGCAGGAACGTTCAGGTTCCATGTCAAAGAAGCAGAAAGTACCAGTCGGAAAGAGAGTGACTCGCCCGGCGATTGTCTTGGGGACTACTGCTTCTGTGGAGGGAGCGACTCAAGTCAGGAATGAGTTCTTCGCCGCTACACGTCCAAATGACCACCACTTAGGAGCCAGCAGGAGAGGGCGCATGACATACAGTAGTGGGCGCGTAACTTAGTACGGAACTTATCTGCGTGTTTCTAAAACAATAAGTTTGAATCACGCATCTCAAGCGTCACAGCGTCACATTCTTCTTTAGTCACGGTTTCGACAACGGGGGGCCAGCAAAAGCAAATACATACGCGGCCTCATAACTTAGGCCTCATCGTACGGCAAGTGCCGTGCCCTTTCTGGCGTGGACTTGATGGTGCCTCTCTGGTTACTCTCATTGTAAAGGCCACAGGTCGTTTCAACGATGCAAAAACCGGGAGGGAAAAGGGCGTGCGCTCGCGCGTGTATTGTCGCCTCCAAGTTCTAACGCCCATCGCATCAAGGTCGACGAAAAGGCAGGGATATGCATCACCACCCACACGTCCGGCGGAATTTCCGTGATTCATCTCGTTTCCAGCATTATCTTGTGGTGCCCCGGGTGCGAGGTTTTTTTGCCCCTTGCATTCCTCTGCGTACTCAAATGACCCTTTGCAGTTGTACGTCCATCCCTTTTCCCACTGCGAGTACGACAACGGGTATCCCGTCTTCGACAGCATGAGCGAGAGAAGGAAGTTTGGCGTCTGGCCAGCGACCTTTCCGCTGAAGGCGAGGTCGCCACCCATTCACCGCCGGACGTCGAGCAAATGGACGCGTCTGCCTGCGCCGCGACGGTATACCATCAGTACGCGCCGCGTGGGCAATTTCGGCCCTGGGCGGTGCTGGCGTTACCCAGTTTCACGACCATGTACCGGCTCGCGTACCCGACGCTCATATGCGCGAACTCCAGGCATGCTTTCTTGTACGACGTGCGCACGGGATCCCTCGTGCAGACCATCGATATCCATCTCCAGATCTGCTACGTTGACGTGAACGAGCGCTATGTGTTCGTGTGCGAGCCACATGTGGTGCATGTGTTTTCGCGGGAGAGCGGCAACGAAGTCCTGTAAATACCGGCGGACGCCACCATACGATGTACTCTGCTCGTACAGGGTCCGACTTCCGATACGTTTATCAAACCTCCTCCAAAGGAGACCAATCCCGTGCGAGGTTCGCCAAGGGTATGTTCACCCGTACCCCCTGGTTCATACAAAGATCCATACTGACATCCTACATAGCCCACTTCTCCAGGGACGGCCGTGATCTCGTCGTCTTATCTCATAAACGCCACATTGTCTTCCTTCGAGATTTTGAGCGTATCTGTAGTGGAGAGACCAGCCTCGAACGGGGTGGGCTTTCTCTGAGCATTCGATCGAAGGATGTATGTTGTTATCTGGGTTTCGAGCACGGTGTGTTTGCGTGGCAACCATTCTTATTTCACAATCTCCTTTTGTGATTCCGCATATTCGTTGATTTGAAGATACAAGGGCTTTATATTTTCACCTTCGGCCCTGATCTTTCTGCGAAGGCTGTGTTCGTGCGCCTCCGAAAACGTTTCGGCTGGATCGCATGCGATCAGGTGCGTGCAGCCCACGGACCGTCACATATATTTTACATGGGACGATGCAAGGCGTCGGCAGGACATACCGCTATTCGAAGACACGGAAAACGCGTGGGAACTGCCACCGCTCATATCCCCAACTTTGGATCGAGAATTCCAAGTGCTGCTGCTTGGTACCCCATCACAAATATCGGTGCCGTTGGGTGCTGACTTCGACACTGTTTCTTTTTCTTTTCGTCGCAAGACCCGATCGAGAGAGTCTCCGTGGGTTGCATTGACTTTACTCTAATGCCCAAGGCTCAAGGGCTACGCGAGGAAGATTCGAAAAGGGGGTCGGTTACAAGCATAGACATAGGTACCCGCGTTTCGGGAATCTGGTCCCGCAACCCCCTTGACCCGGGATGGAGAAGGGCAGTAATACACTTGATTCCAGGAAGGTAGAAAGTCTGTAGCGGTAGTTAGCGAGAATGCTACATAATATGATCACGGTGTACCCCAGGCCAGGCAGAAATTGAGCAAGACACGTGGCATGTAAGGTCACGATATCACACCGCGTTATCTGATATCCGGTCCCTGCTGAGTCCAGGTCTGTCGTACAAAAATTCGAGAGGTAGTCTGGCTCTAGAGAACTCGAGACACCTAAAGGGAGGTCATATTCAAATCGAGCTGGTATTCAAACAGTATACGAGACAAAGCGTATGTGATACAAATGAGCGTGTTGGGTATTGAACACATTGTACATACACAGACAAGGCTGGGACAAACCTATCGCACACCAACCAAGGATAGACGCGGCCCAAAGTGGTATCAGACCCTCAGACCCTCACTGTCGATTCAGTTGAACAATGAGAACCCCGGCATTATATGGATCCAGCGAATGAATCAGGCCCCGTCTATGGGACCCGGGTCGGTCTATAGAATCAGAGACGACGCATCGCACGTACTTAGTGACGAGATCTTCCAAAGCTGGCCGAATCTTGGCACCACCAGCATCCGAGTGCAGTCCCTTGCCTAGGTCGTCCGACTGGTATGCGCACATCCTACAGAGTAGTCGAAAGACTCACCAACAATGAAGCGCACAACTTCGTCACCTCTCAACCTAGCGGTCTGAAGCTGGGCATTTGCGACCTGAATGGCCTCGGCGACATACAGACCATGAAGGTCGATCTTCCCCCCCTCCCTACGATCCTAGGTCAAAGAAAGGTTGAGAACAAGCTTTAGCAAATCTCGGCTGAAATCCATTTAGCCACTACACTAACCTTGTTGTTCTCCTTGAAGATCTTGGCCGCTCGCATTTCGCTCTCGTGGGCAATAGCATCCTGATTGTGTGCACGTGCAGCCCCGAGACGACCCTTCTTTCGCGCGCTCTTGGCCCGACTACGCGCTTCCGACATCTCACGACCTTTGCGTCGCGCCCGTCCACTTGGCGAGTTCGAGGTCCTCGATACCGGCTGGCTCGTCAGAGAGAGGGTGGGACGAGACGCCACCAACAGGCGCGAGCGGCAAATGAGGCTTGCCTCCAGTATGCACGCGCGAGGGGACATGAGAGGTGGTCTGGAGGTATTCGTATTCGTCTCCGTTTTCGTCTTGGTCGTCTTGGTCTTGGTCTTCGTATTCATTTTCGTATCTGTATTCATCTTCGTCTTCGGCCTGGTATCCGTAATCGTCTCCTTCGTCTTCGTCTTGGTAGCCATAATCGCCTTCGTCTTGGAATCCGTACTCGTATTCATCTTGGTATTCGTCCCCGTCTTCGTCTTCGTATCCGTCCTCGTCGTATTCTGGTAGCTCGAAGACGTGCTTACCACAGGCGCAAGAATGTTGACGGGAAGCCTGCGTGCGGGTGGAGGACAACTGTGTGTCACCAGGCGTTCGACCCTAAGGTGAGGATACACTCGAGTGATAGACGCCACGATCATAGTCATGAGATGCGGAAGTTTTGGCTGTGTTCTGGTTGTGAACATTGGAGAACGATTGTGACTGACTAGGCGTTCCAGTGTAAGTACTCCTCGCTGGGGGTTGATAGGTATATGGTGGCGGTGGTGGACTCGGAAGTGGTCTGTAAGACTGCTGGGTCTGGGTCCGAGTAGTGCCCCTGTTGTACGAAGAACTCGGGTAATGAGAGCCACGAGGAGGAGCGTCGTCTTCGCTAAAAGTGTATTTACCAAAAGCATAGGCGGTTGTCGCAAGAGTGAAGGCCAACTTGAGGCCGGTTGACAGAGGGAAAAGGGCGTTACTCGGGAGCAGGCGCAAAAGGTTACGAAGGGGAAGGGCTCAGCTATAAGTATAGAATAGAGTTTACGGAACCCCAGCAAGCGCCGTGCGGTGCATCAGGAAAAGGTCATGGAAACGTTTATCGCCACTGCAGGAACGTTCAGGTTCCATGTCAAAGACGCAGAAAGTACTAGTCGGAAAGAGAGTGACTCGCCTAAGGACTCGCCCGGCGATTGTCTTGGGAACTACTGCCTCTGAAGGGAGCGACCATTCGGAGCGACTCAAGTCAGGAATGCGTTCTTCGCCGCTACACGCCCAAATGACATGGGGGCCAGCAGGAGTGGGCGTGTACGGTGTTGGCACTACCAAACCAACCAATCGGATCAATTGATGTGACTGAAGAATCACGCGTCACGCACAAGATCAAGCGTCACAGCGTCACATTCTATAGACTCTTTCCCCACAACGCCCGAGCACTATCTCGTGATGCTCGAACCCGCCACTGGCAACCAAAGAGCGAATCATGATGGGCAAACGTGCAAGGAAATCGCAGTGCTCGTTGGTAGTAGAATGTGTATCTCTCTGCTCCCCGTGACCGTATTCGAATTCCTGGATTCATAAATCACAAGAACCTTCCCTATGACCCTATGATTCCTGCCCTGGTCCCTTGCCTGGCCTGGATTCGAACCGTCATTAGGACCCAGAGTACGTTTTAAACGTCAAGTTCAACATGACTAGCACCGCCGCCGCGGTCAGAATTTCCCTAGCAACAAGCCCGACAGCTCGACAATCGATGAACCGCATGGCTGCACCACCCGGGACGGGGAGGCCCATGGGGAGGCCTTACCGCAAGACAGTACACTTTATTCCAGGGGACAGGGCGACATATCGCTACTGACCTTGTTGTTCTCCCTAAAGATGATCCTGGCCGCCCGCTTATCGAGTTCCTCCATTGCACTCTTATGAGCACCACCTTGTTGCCTGTATTCCTGTGCGGCCTAACAATCTCCCATCCTTTGCGCGCGATTGGCTTGCCTATGTATGGTCACTGAGGGGTCCAAGTGAGTTCGAAGGCGGAGTGTGTTCATCCAGAGAGAGGGGTGAGAGGAATAAGAAAGGAAATAGCCAGGGGCTAAGTCCGAGAGAGCGAGTGACGGGGAAGAATTGCTGCCCAAGGCAGCGATGACAAGGGAGTTTAGGCAAGGGTGCCCATGATTGGCCCGAATTGGAATCACACGAAACGAGGAGGGATAACAAGTGGCGACACGGCCCTCAATTCAGTAAGAGATGGGCTGTGTGAATACAAGGAACCCGCACCTAGACAAGCCAGTAAAGGAAAGAGAAGAGATAGGGAGGTGACCTAGAGGAGAGTTAAACGACGAGGCGAGGCGAGCATAATAATCGAGACACGGAAGTAGGACAGGAGCAAGGCGAAATGGGAATGGTACGAGTAGCGAGACAAGACGGAGATATGTAACAACAAGAGAAAGGGCGGTGCAGGACGACGGCGCGCGCACAAGTATAACGAAAGTCGGGAAGAATTTACAGTAATAAAGAGGCCTCACCTTTGCCAAAGACAAAGCGTGACATGACAACAAGGGAATGGGTGACGAGTTTCAAATGGCGATGGACAAAAATTGCATGAAGCACTACGGCGCGCAGCCTATGAAATTTATATGAAAGGTGGGTTACGTGTGCAAGTCCGAGGTAAATGGTGTGTGTATGTGTGGACAGAGAAAGAGACGGGGGAACGACCACGGAAGGCAAAGCGACTGATCAGAACTGGGAATGCGAGCCCCAAATGGCCCTTGGCCAACGCTCGGGCTGGCCTTACGACGCCTCCATCATCTCCCTGCCGGTGCGTCGCGCATTTTTATGTAGTTCCCTTGCCGGCGGTCGATAAATGTAGGATGGGGACGGCAAGGGTGGGCTGTAAGACCGCTGGGTCTGGGTCCAAGTAGTGCCACTGTCGCACGAATCACGAAGAAGAAAAGGAAGAGGCGCAGGAGGTGCAGGGGGGTCTTTTCCACCGAAAAAGGGTGGAGGAAAATAAAAGGAGGGACGCCTTTTCCACTAAAAAGGGTGGAGAGCCATTTCCACCAAAAACAGGTGTCAACAAGGGTGTCAAGAAATGTGTACACCTTTTCCACCAAAAAAGTAGTTGTAGGCGGCTGCCCCAAGATCGAAGACCAACTGTAGGCTTGGCATATTGACTGAGGAAAGAGGGCGTTGGTCGGGAGCAGGCACAAATGTATTAAACGACCCCCCGCTAAACGCCGCCCGATGCAAGAGAAAAAGGTCAAGGAAATACAGTGTCGTGTCCAGGCTACAGAAAGTACTGTGCAGTAGTAGTACAGTAATAATACAGTAGTCCAGTCGTAGTCAGTTGCGGCTTTGACAAAATCATGACACAGAAACTGTGGCAGAAAAGCACGTCAATCGAGCGAGGTAGGACGATATCTTAGGAACGAGGGTATGCGTAAGGGTCAAAGGTGCCAAGGCAGAAGGCAGAAATTGAGTCAAAAAAAAAGACCTGCACGTGAACTCGTGACCGCCCGCCATGAGTTATATCATGATTCCGTCCCATCCAGTGTCCGATCCTTGCTGGGTCCAGGTCCGTCGTACAACAACCCAGGATGTAGCCTGGCTCTAGAGAACATCAAGACACCTAAAGTCATGTTCAAACTGGACTGGTATTCCAACGGTAGTACGTGAGACAAAGCGTATGTGATACAAAGGAGTGTCTTAGGTATTGAACATATTCTACAGCGTGGTTACATTACAATTACAACACAGACAAACCTATCATGCGCCAACCAAGGATAAATGCGACTCAAAATGATATCAAAACCTCTCTGTTATTCCAGTCGAACGACAAGCACCCCAGCATTATATGGATCCAGCGAATGAGTCAGGCCTCGTCTATAAGACCTGGGTTAGTCTATAGAATCAGAGACGATGCATCCCACATACTTAGCGAGGAAATCTTCCAAAGCTGGCCGAATCTTGGCCCCACCAGCGTCCGAATGTAATCCCTTGCCTAGGTTGTCCAACTGTTATGCACGCATCCTACAGTTTTGTCGGAAACTTACCAACTATGAAACGCACCGCTTGGTCACCCCTCGACCTAGCAGTCTGGAGCTGATCCTTTAAGACCTGAATAGCCTCGGCGACATGCAGACCATGAAGGTCGATCATCCCCTCACCACGATTCTAGGACAAAGAAAGGTTGAGAACAACCTTCGGCCGATCTAGGTGGATATCCATTTAGCTGAAGTGCTAACCTTGTTGTTCTCTCTGAAGACGATCTTGGCCGCTCGCTTATGGAGTTCCTTCATTTCGCTCTCATAGGCAATAGCATCCTGTGTATGTGCGTGTGCAGCTCCGAGACGTCCCTTCTCACTCGCGCTCTTGGCCCGACTACGCGCCTCCGACATCTCCCGACCTTTGCATCGTGCTTGTTCACGTAGTTTCTTGGCGAATTCGAGGTCCTCGATGCCGACTGGCTCGTCCGTGCAAGGGCCAGACGAGACGACCACAACAAGCGCGGTCGGTGGAGGAGGTTTACTTCCAGTAGGCACGCGCGGGGGAGCATGAGAGCTGGTCGGGAAGTATTCGTATTCTGGCGGTTCGTGGACGTGGTCCGTATCGAAGAGCGAAGAAGACAGACGGGAAGCATGTATGCGGGTGGAGGACGGCTGTGCCTGGTTAGGCGTTCGACTGTTAGGTAAGGCTACAACACTCGGTTGGCAGGCGCCACGGCCGTAGTCATTAGGTGTGGGAGTTGAAGGCACGTTCGGGTGAGCATTGAAGGACGGCTGTGGTGGCTGTCTAGGTGTTCGAGTGTAGGGTGATACCACACTTGGGCGATGAACGCTACAATCATAGTCAGGAATTGTCGGAGTCCTGGCTGTAGTCTGGCTGTAAGCATTGGTCGCCGGGGGTTGATAGGTATATGACGGGGACTGCGGGGGCGGTCTGTAAGACTTCTGGGTTTGGGTCGGAGTGGCGCTACTGATGTACAAAGAACTCAAGCAATAAGGACCACGACGAGGAGGGTTGTTTTCCTTTCCGCTAAAAAAGTATTTAACAATGACATAGACGGCCACTGCAACAGTGCAGGCCAAAGCCGCTGCAAGAGTGGGGGCCAAATCCGGATGACGAGGAGGGGGGGGTTCCTTTCCGTCAAAAAAGTATTTAGCAATGGCACGGGCCGGGGCAAGATAACACGAATGAGGAGAAGGGTCTTTTCTGCCAAAAACGTATTTACCAATGGCGTGGACCACCGCGGCATGAGTGGAGATCAAGTACGAATCACGAGGAGGAGGGTCATTGTCAATGGCACGGGCCGCCGCGGCAAGAATGGAGGCCAAATACGAATCACAAGGACGAGGAGGAGTGGGGAGGTCTTTTCCGCCAAAAGTGTACTAATGGCATAGGCGGCCGCGGCAAGAGTGAGGGTCAACTTGGGGCGGGGCATGTTGACCGGGAAAGAGGGCAGTTCCCAGGAGCGGGCACTGACAGTTTCGAAGGGGAAGGGTACGGGAAAGGCTCGACTATATGTATGGAATTGAGTTTACGGTGCCCTCACAAGCGCCGTGCGGTGCATCAGAAAAGGGTAAAGGAAAACATTCATCGCCACCGCAGGAACGTGTCCAGGTTCTGCATCAAATATACAGAAAGTACTGGTCGGATGGAGAGTGATTGGTCCAGTGATTGTCTTGAGAACTACTGCCTCTGAATCAGTATATTTGCGATGGTCAAGGGGGGGGGACTGGGATGCAAACGCCTAAGCTTCGGATTACAATCAAAGTTCTTCGCCACCACATGTCCAGATAGCATCGCGTGACGGCCAGCAGGAGAAGGCGTGTCAGTACAAGCGCTCCGCGTGAGAACAAAAATAAAACAAACATGGGACCGAAGATCAGCACCGCCCCGGCCAACGAACCTGTATAGGTATGCTGATGTCATTGAATTGAATGGAGTGCCACATACTCATTCATATAGTCAGTCGCAGCTTTGACAAAATAATGATACAGTAGCTGTAGCGTGGAACCACATCGGTCGAGGGCGAGGGGAGGAAGTGAGGACATCTTACGTGAGGGAGTAGGCCCCGAAGGCCGCCAAAGTTGCCACTACCTCCGGCGGTTCTGTCAGGTACGGCATCTTGATTCTCACATCTACTAATCAAAAGGGACGAAAGCGGGCGTATAATGAAGGTGCTAGTGTCCGCAATAAGCGGTGGAAAGTAGCCGCATTCCTATCTGGATCCACAGAAAACGAAAAACCCCTATGGTCCCTGCCTCGGAAGGTGGACAATGAGCACTCCTCCGTTCTTACGATCTATCTCAGATACTAGTCCGCGCCTGGATACGAACCGTCATTAGTTTGGACTCGGAATGCCGTTTTGAACGTTAATTTTCAGATTTGACCCTTACCCTCCCATGTGCTCTTGCAGAGCTGGTAAAATCTCTGGCCCTTTTTTCGAGTGCTTTCCTTTACCTGAATAACACCCAAGTCGTCAGGGTCGGTGATCAAGCCTGAACGCGGCACACTACTAACCAGTGATGAACCGTACTGTCTGGTCCCCCTTTGACGTAGCCGCTTGGATGCTTTGTTCTGCCATTTCAATGGCTTCGGGGACGTGTAGCAAGTGAAGATCAACTTCTCCTGGTTTCGCACCCTGAATCGAGACGACATACGAGGTGGTCAACCGGTGTCCGCCTAACAGTGAACTGCCGCACCTTATTTTTCACTGAGCGACCCGATCGGAAAGACACATTCAGTCGCCCAACTTGCCTTAGGTCCGACCCACCACTACTGCGACTTACCTCTGAATATAATCTCTTTGGCCTTCTTATTAAACTTCTTCATCGCCTTCAAGCACTTCTCTGCAAGCTTCTTGAGTTTCTTCCAAAGGCGGAGATTCCCCAACTCGAACGCCTTTTGGGCCTGCTCGAGCAACTCCGCTCTCTTTTCGCCCTGTTTGCGGGCCTCAAGTCGCAGGCTTTCGGCATTGTCCAGCTCCCGTGACCCAGACCTACCACTCGGACCCGGCTGTGCGCCTGAGGCGGGTACTGCTGCTTGAGATATATCTTCGGCGGGTTCATGAGATTCATGGGAGTAGGAATCCGTGCCGTCTGGAATACGCGAGTAATCACTTCTTTCATCTCTTGCCCCACCTCGTCCGGCGGGGCGGCGTTTGAGAACTTCGCTGAACTTCATTCGCATAGTCGGTAAGGGTTGGGTAGGGTTAATCCGTCAAGGACCTGCCGAGAGATCATATATACTCTCTGCACATGCACCCTCCTCGAGGCGGCCCACTTGGTAGGCATGACACTATGAAAGGTAACTCTTTGCGCCAGATGCCGCTGGGGTCAGCACCGGACATAATATGCGGCGGCGCACGTGACGAAAGAAGAGGAACCCGACTGATAGATTATCATCTTCACAGTTGCGTGTGTTGCCACGCCTTCTTAATATCTATGATCTCCAGTACTGAAAAATCCGTTCTCGTGCCAGTGCGTCGTTCTGTCCCATCTGGATCCCGTCCTTTAAGTCTAGGTCTGTCGTAGAAAAACTCGGGCTCCGGAGAATATTGAGACACCTAGTAAGGCACACGATCGTGAGGAGGGTCATATTCAAATCGAGACGATATTCAACCAGTAATCAAGCAGTAAGGAGACAAAGATTGTGTTGGTTAGTGAACTTATCATACAGCGGGTTTACATCACAATCACATCACGGACAGCCTATCGTCCAATCAACGCAACCCTAAATGCTATCCAAGACTATCGTCGTCGATTCAATCGAACGACGAGCACCCCGGCATTATGCGGATCCAGTGAATGCCCCAGTCCTCGTCTATGGGATCAGTTCAGGTCAGTATGAATAATCTGGGACGAAGCGCCGCACGTACTCAGTACAGAGATCTTCTAAAGCTGGTCGAATCCTGGCCCTACCGGCGTCCGAGTGTAGCCCTTTGCCTGAGTTGGCCCGACTATTATGCGCACATCCGATAGGGTTTGTCGAAAGACTCACCGACTATGAAGCACATAATTTGGTCGCCCCTTAATTCACCGTACTGAAGCAGTTGGTTCGCAAAACCAACCGCCTCGGCAACGAACAAACCGTGGAGGTCGATCTTCCCCCCGTTCTTACGATCCTAGCACAGATAGGGAGAGTGAGAACAACGACCTTTGGCGGATCTCGGCGGATATCCATATGGCTACTTACCTTGTTGTTCTCCCTAAAGATGATCTTGGCCGCCCGCTCATCGAGTTCCTCCATTGCACTCTTATGGGCATCGCCTTGCTGCCTATATTCCTGTGCGCCCCAACAGTCTCCGATTCTTTGAGCGCTATTGGCCTGACTATATGCCTCCGCCATCTCCCGACCTCTGCGTCGTGCTTTTTCTCGTAGTTTCTTAACAAATTCGAGGTCCTCGACGACGGCTAGCGCGCCAGAAGGAGTGGAGGATAGGTGTGTCTGACTAGGCGTTCGAGTGTGATGGACGTCACGGCTGTAGTCAGGGGGTGCGGAAGTCCAGGGTGCGGTCTGGCTGTGGGAATAGATTGGTGGGGGTCGATAAGTGTAGGATGGGGACTGCGGGGGTGGTCTGTAAGACTGCTAGGTCTGGGTCCGGGTAGTGCCACTATCGTAGAAAGAGGTCGAGTAGTACGAATCACGAGGAGGAAGAGGAGGGGGGGCGTTGTCTTTTCTGCCAAAAAAGTATTTATCAATGGCATGGGTAGCCGCCGCAAGAGTGGCCGAATATGAATCACGAGGAGGGTCGTCGTCCTTTCTCCCAAAAAAGCGTTTACCAATGGCATAGGCGGATGCCGCGAAAGTGGAGACCGAATATGAATCACGAGGAGGGTCGTCATCCTTTCCCCCCAAAAAGCGTTTACCAATCGTATAGACTGCCGCCGCAAAAGTGGAGGCCGAATATGAATCACGAGGAGGAGGAGGATCGTCGTCTTTTCCGCCAAAAAAGTAATTGCCAATGGCATAAGCAGCCGCCGCAAGTGTGGAGGAATCACGAGGAGGGCTGTTGTCTTTTCCGCCAAAAAGGTATTTACCACTGGCATAGGCGGTCGCCGCAAGAGCGAAGGCCAACTTGATGCCTGGCATGTTGATCGAGGAAAGAGGGCGTTACTCGGAAGTGGGCCCTAACGGTTGCAAAGGGGAAGGGTTATAAGTACGGAACCAAGTGAAGTTTACGAAACCCCCGCAAGCGCCGTGGGCGCATCAGAAAGTGCTCAATGAAACCCTCACCACCATCGCAGGAACGTAGGTTCCGCGTCAAATACACAGAAAGTACGGCGATTGTCTTGACTCTGCCAAGTGAAGAGAGCGACTTGAGTCGGGAATGAGATGCCAAGTATTTGCGATGGGGTGGCGAACGGTCGAGCGGCTACGACTCGGATCACGATTGAGGTTCTTCGCCGCCACATGTCCAGATATAAGCATCGCTTGAGCCAGCAGGCAAAGGCGTGTCAGTGCTGAGCGCTGAGCGTGAGAGCGAGAGCAATACAACAATGGGACCGATAACCTACAGCGCCCGACCGACCGTGACGAACCTGCACTCCTTGTTGCCCCATCAGACTAATAACTGAATTGAATCAAGTGCCACGTACTCATAGTCGATCACGGCTTTGACAAAATAATGACACAGTAGCCGTAATGTGAAGGCGCTCGATCGGGGTGCCAGTGGGGAGGTGGGCCAGAAACAAAGGCATGGATGGTCACGCTGGCAGAACCCCAAAGTTGCTAGTGGTTGCCACCAGCTATCTACTCAGGCTGTAATACCCGAAGGAACTGTCTCAAATTCCGGGGCCACGACGACATCTTGAGTTACAACCTCAGCGGCACTATTCTACGAAAGGGGCGAATCGTGACGGCTGGAAAGCGAGCGTACAAGGAAGTACCAGTGCTCTAGCTTGTCGTGACAGTGGAAAGCAGAGCGGAATCTCATCGTTCCGTGTGGCGTCACGTCTTCCTATCTGGATTCACAGAAAACGAAAACCTCCTTCGTTGTTGGGATCCATCTCAGATTCTAGTCCACGCCTGGATACGAAACATTGTTACAGTAATTCGAACTCAGAATACATCAACGCTAATTTTAGATGCGACCCTTGGGGTACCTTCCAATGTGCTCTGGTGGTCAAATCTTCGGCACTTCTTTCCTTTGCATGAATAAACCCACATCGTCATCTATAATAATTCTATATTCGAAACGTTGGCGATCAACCCGGTGCGCAACTAGTACTAACCAGCGCTGGAGCGTATCGTCCGGTCCCCGTTCGACGTCGCCACTTGGACGCTTTGTTCTGCCCTTTTAAAGGCTTCGCAGACGTGTAGTGAGTGAAGGTCAACCTCTCCTAATTTCGCACCCTAACTCGAGACGAGGTACGAGGGGGTCAACTGCCATGCAAGCCCGGTCCTTGCCGAGCCCAGGCCCGTCGTACAAAAACTCGAGAGGTAGCCGGGCTCTAGAGAACATCGAGACACCTAAGAGGAAGGTCATATTTAAACTGAACTGGTATTCAAGCGGTAGTAATATGTAAGACAAAGTGTAGTGATACAAAGGAGTGTGTTTGGTACTGGACATATTGTACAGCGTGATTACATTACGATTACAAGATTACAACGTGGACAAACCCTTGGACAAACTTATCATACACCAGCCAAAGATAAATCTCAAAATGATATCATTGTCATTCCAGTAGAACAACGAGCACCCCAGCATTAGACGGATCCAGCCAATGAATCAGACCTCCTCTACGAGACATGGGTCAGTCTATAGAATTAGGGACGATGCATCGCACATACTTAGTAAACAGACCTTGCAAAGCAGGCCGTATCTTGGCCCCACCAGCGTCCGAGTGTAATCCCTTGCCTAGGTTGTCCGAGTTATGCGCGCATCCTACAGTTTTCGAAAGACTCACCAACTATGAAGCGCACAACTTCGTCACCCCTCGACCTAGCAGTCTCGAGCTTATCCTTTGCGACCTGAATGGCCTCGGCGACGCGCAGACCATGAAGGTCGATCATCCCCCCCTCCTGATGATTCTGGGACTAAGGAAGGTTGAGAACGACCTTTGGCCAATCTCGGCGGACGTCCATTTAGCTAAAATACTAACCTTGTTGTTCTTTTTGAAGATCTTGGCCACTTGCTTATTCGTTTTACTCTGGGAAAGAGCATCTTGTCTGTATGCAGCGCTCTTGGCCCTACGATGCGCCTCTGACATCTCACGATCTTTGCGTCGCCGTAGCTTCTTGGTGAGTTCGAGGTCCTCGACATCGTCTAGCTCGTCAGAGAGAGTGTGGGACGAGACGCCACCAACAGGCGCGATCGGCAAATGAGGATTGCCTACAGTATGCACGCGCGAGGGAACATGAGAGGTGGTCTGGAGATATTCGTAATCGTCTCCGTTTTGGTCTTCTTCGTATTCGTCTTCGTATTCGTCTTCGTACTCGTATTCGTATTCGTATTCACCTTCGTATCTGTATTCATCTTCATCTTCATCTTCGTCTTCGTCCCGGTATATGTAATCGTCTTCGTCCTCGTATTCTAGTAGTTCGGTGGAGGACAACTGTGTTTGACCAGGCGTTCGACTATAAGGTGAGGATACACTCGAGTGATAGACGCCACGATCGTAGTCATGAGGTGCGGAAGTTTTGGGTGTGTTTTGGTTGTGAACCCTGGAGGACGGTTGTGACTGACTAGGCGTTCCAGTGTAAGGTACACTTGGGTGATGGACGCCACGACTGTAGTCAGAAAGTGCGGGAGTCCTGACTGTAGTCAGGTTGTGAGCACTGGAGGACGGTTGTGACTGGCTAGGCGTTCCAGTGTAAGGTAGACTTGGGCGATGGATGCCACAACTGTGGTCAGAAAGTGCGGGAGTCCTGACTGTAGTCTGGCTGTGAGCATTCTTCGCTGGGGGTTGATAGGTATTGGGTGGGGACGGCGGACTCGGAGGTGGTCTGTAAGACTGCTGGGTCTGGGTCTGAGTAGTGCCGCTGTTGTACGAAGAACTCAGGTGATAAGAGTCAGGAGGAGTGTTGTCTTCGCTAAAAATGTATTTACAGGCGGCTGCTGTAAGAGTGAAGACCAACTTGAGGCCTGACATGTTGACCGAGGAAAGAGGGCGTTGCTCGAAAGCGGGCTCGACTATAAGTGTGGAACCGAGTTCATGACAAGCGCCGTGCGGTGCATCAGAAAGCGGTGCAGTAAAGGAAAACATTCATATCCGCGATAGAGCTAACGGCTGATCCTCGGATCACGATCAAAGTTCTTCGTCACTAAACGTCCAGATAACATCACTTGACGGCCAGCAGGAGAAGGCGTGTCAGTACTTAGCGCTGAGCGTGAGAGTGAGAGCACAAACAATTGACCGATGACCACCGCCCGGCCTCCGAACCTAGTTTCCTCGTCAGGGATTGAATGAAACATACTCATACTCAGTTACGGCTTTGACAAAATAATGATACAGTAGCCGTGGTGTTAAAGCACGTTGTTTGAGGTCCAATGGGGAGGTTAAGTGTCTGAGGGCACACGTAAGGCGAGAACAGGGCGAGAAACTACCAGCGACTCGGAACTGTCTCAAATTCAGGGGGAATGATAACACCCCATCACAATCTCACTACGGTACTCAACTCCGCTGGTCAAAGGGTGAAGTGAATCATGATGAAAGCGAGTACAAGGAAATGCCAGTGCTTGCTAGCACTTGCTAGCATCAATGGAAAGCACCGCGGAATCTCATTTTTCCGATTCCTCTCTGGTATTCCTATTACGAAACGCCTCGGGATCAACACTCCCTCGATTTATAGTATCTCAGATTCTAGTCCGCGCCCGGAGGCGAACCGCTGTTAATTCAGACTCAGAAATACATGTTCGATGCTAATTTCAGATGCGACCCTCGCAGTACGTTCCAATGTGCTCTGGCAGAGCTGGTCTAATCTTTGAGTGCTTTCCTTTGCATGAACAACACCACAATTTATCTTAGAAGCGTTCGACGTGTTTGTCGGGCATTAACCGGTACTAACCTCTCACTACCTTTCGATGTGTGTTGCTTCGTTGACAACGCCTTCTTAGTATCTATCTATTTACGCTGTATTATTCTCATCTGACCGGTCGTGGTCTGTGCATGTCTCTAGTACTGAAATATGTGTCATCGTGTATCGTTCCGTCCTATCTGGTGTCTGGTCCTCGCCTTTGCGAGATTTTTCAGGCCCAGGTCCGTCGTAGAAAACTCGGGAGATAGCCTGCGCTCCGGAGAATATCGACACCCAGTAGGGTACAGGATCGTGAGGAGGGGTATATCCAAATCGAGCTGATACTCAAGCAGTAGTTCAAGCAGTAAGGAAACAAAGGATTGTGTTAGTCAACAAACATATTATGCAGCGTGTGTACACCGCGATCACCTCATGGACAACCTATCATGCATATCGTCCAATCAACACGGCCCTAAAATGTTACGCTCTTTGTCAATCTGGTCGGACAATGAGCACCCCAGCATTCCTCGGATCCAGTGAATGCGTCAGCCCTCGTCTATTGGGTCGACTCAGGTCAGTCTATGGAATCAGGGACGATGCGTCGCACGTACTTATTAAAGAGATCCTCCAGAGCCGGTCGAATCTTGGCCTCACCGGCGTTCGAGTGCAGCCCCTTGCCTGAGTCGATCCGACTGTTATGCACACGACATCCGACAGGGTTTGTCGAAAGACAAAGACTCACCAACTATGAAGCGCACCGGTTCGTCGCCCCTCGACCTAGCAGACTCAACCTGATCCTTTGCGAGCCGAACTGCCTCAGGGACGTGCAGACCATGAAGGTCGACCATCCCATCCTCACGATTCTAAGACAAAGAGAGTTTGAGAACGTGCTTCAGCACATATCTACCCACATACCTTGTTGTTCTCCCTAAATATGATCTTGGCCGCCTGCTTATCAAGTTCCTTCTTTGCACTCTCATGGGCCATAGCTTCCTGTCTGTGTGCCTGGGAAGCCCCGCGCAGTCCCTTTTTTTGCGCGCTCTTGGCCCGACTATACGCCTCCGTCATCTCCCGACCTCTGCGTCGCGCTTGTTCACGTAGCTTCTTGGCGAATTCGAGGTCCTCGACGCTGGCGGCCTCGTCTTGGCGAGGGGCGGGCGAGACGACCGCAGGTGCGGTTGGCAGACGAGACCCGCTTTCAGTAGGCTCACGCGCGGGAACACGAGAAGGAGGTTGTATGCGAGTCGAGGACAGCTGTGTCCAATTTAGCGTTTGAGCACGAGGTGAGGCTACACTCGAGTGGTAGATGCCACGACCGCTGTCAGGAGGTGTAGGGGTTTTGGGGGACAGCTGTGTCCGACTTGGCGTTCGAGCCTGGGGTGAGGCTACACTCGAGTGATAGACGCCACGACCACCGATAGGAGGTGCAGGGGAGGGGGGCTGTTGTGTCTGACTTGGTGTTCGAACGTGAGGTGAGGATGCACTCGAGTGATAGACGCCACGACTGTAGTCAGGGGGTGCAGGAGGGGTCTTGGGTGCCAACTGGCCGTGAGCATAGGTCGCTGAAGATCGATAGGAACTTTGAGTGTAAGATAGGGGCAGCGGAGGTGGCCTGTAAACCTGCTGGGTCTGGGTCCCAGTCGCACCGCTGTTGAAAGGACTCGGGTAATAGGATGTATGTGGAAGCGTAAGGTGGTCTCTTCTTCTACGAAAGAAGCGGTAGGCACCAACGGCAGCGGCGGCCAAGACGGCGGCCACCGCAACGAGTGTGAAGAACAACGCGAAGCCCCGCATGTTGGGGAAAAAGAGTACTATGCTCCGGGGTCAAGTACTCATAGTTGGTTTAGTAGATATAGGTTTGGAAATTGTAACCGAGTTTACGGAATGTCCCATAAACGCCGTGCGGTGCTGGTGCGGTGCATCAGAAGAAGCAAGTTCCGCGTCAAACACAGAAGGCGCGTCTAGTCACAGTCTGGAGAAGCGCCATCTTGGCAGAAGTGAAGCGAGCGACTCTAGTCAGGAATGTGTTGTCAGGTGCCCGCTCCGGGGAACGAACATCTGGGCCTCGGATCACGCTAAGCTGTACGGGACGAGTAGACTGTATGTCGAATAGCCTCCGGGGCAAGCAGCCACAAGTCCAAATAAGCGTCGCTTGAGGACCAGCAGGAGAGGGCATGTCCGAGTAAGTCTTGGAAGACAGGAGAAGGGACCGGTAATGACCGTCAGGCTAAAAACCGAACCGTGCCACATACTCATAGCCAGTCACGGGCTCGACAATATAATTTGGCCCTGACATGAAAGTACGTCAAACAACAACCCCAGTGGCACTACAATACCGTACGATGCTAATCAAAGAGCGAATCATGATGAAAGCGAACGTAAAAGGAAATCCGAGTCGCAGTGCCCGCCAGCCCGCAGCAGAGTGCATCTCACTGTTCTGCGTAACGGTACCGGGGCCGTATTCCTATCCGGATCCACGGAACTTACTGTAGAAAACGAAAGTCCTCCCTAGGACTCCTGCTCTGGTAGGTGGACGATGAGCACACCTCCGTTGTCAGGATCCAGCTCAGATTCTAGTCCGCGCCTCGATACGTGCCAGCGTAAGTTCGAACCCAGAATGTAAAGGTTAATTTCATGATGTTGTGACCTACTTTATTATGTACTCCTGCAGAGCCGGTAAGATCTTTGGGCCGTCTTTTGAACGCTTTCCTTTGCCTGAACCACGCACAGATTGTAATCGTCATCGCCGTTAGTGTCTTACAAGCGTTGGCGACCAACACGACCCGGCGCGGCACATACCAGTAATGAAGCGTATCGTCCGCTGCTTCTTTGACATTGCCTCTTTGATCTTCTCTTTTGCCTTGTTGATGGCTTCGGGGACGTGTAGGAAGCGAAGGTTGACTTTTCCCGGTTTCGCATTCTAATCCGAGATGAGATATCAGGTACTCGGGCGAAGCAACTACGAAGGATCGCCCCACCCAATTCATGACTGGAAAGCCAAGGAATTCCGGACATATATTCAGCCAGACCTAGGTTCAACTCGTCACCACCCACCTCTGAAGATAATATTTCCGGCCTCCCAATTGAGCCGCATCATTATGCTCCGACAGATGTTCGCAAGCTCCATCAGTGCCTTTTCGAGGATGGAGTCCCCTTGCTCGCGTGCGTTTTGGGCCTGCTCGCGCAACCCCTCTTCCTCTTCGCCCTTCTTGCGGGCCTGTTCTCGCAGATTTTCTGCTTTCTTCAGGTTTTCTGCTTTCTTCGGCTTCTTTGACCTAGAGCGACCGCTTGGACCGGGTTGTGCGCCTGAGGCTGTCACATCTTGAGCGATGTCCTCAGCGAGTTCATGAGATTCTTGAGGGGGAGAATCCTCGTCGTCCGAAATACGTGAGTAATCGCCCCTTTGTTCGTCTCTGGCTTTTCCCTTTTGAGAGGAACGGAAAATGGACTTCATCCCTATGGTTGGTACGGCTGGGCGGAGGTAGGCCACACAGGCCCCGTTTTCAGACTAGTACATATGTCCCTCGCACACGCATATTCCTCGAGGCGACCCATTGGGCACGGGGTAGGCGCTATGAAAGGCAACCCCAGACGGGACGCAATGTGATGGATGAAATAGTGATGAGTTAAGGTTCAAAGATGTGCTCGACTCTTGTGCGAACTAACTGGCCTCGTGTAGACGGTAGTACGAGGGAAAGTAAGGGCGTCCTATGTCTCATTTCAGTACAAGAGAAGGAGCAAAATCCTACACGAAACACTTTTCCACTAGTCCGTCCCTCTTTCCTCGTACCAATCGATCACATCTGCCAGGTCCGCTACCGGTTCCTTCGCCTCTTGGGAGAAAAACTCCATAAGCTGTTGGAACACCTCCCTTCGCGCCTTGACATTTTCCGGGGTCACATTGGCCGGAGAAGGATCAGGCGCGGCCGGAGCAAAGGTAGGGCGTGCGAGGAGAGGGGCGAGGAGCTCGCGTAGCACGTCGCCTTCCGACGAGGCGTGATCCGCAACTTCAGCGACCTCTGTCTGGAGGAATCGAAGGGCCTGTACGGCGGGGAGCCTCGTGCAAGCCTCGCGGAACCTGTGCGCACAACAATAATACAACGACCGAGTTCACGACGCAGAAGAAGAAAGGGCGTACTGTTGACAGCGGATCCGGAACGTACCGCGCCGCACGATTTCCTCGCGTCCTGGTCTGCGGAAATGAGACTTAAAAAAGGGATCGGGGGCACAAAGGCTTATCGGCTCACCGTGAAAGCGACATGCTCCAAAAGTCGCTCAACCTCTGCTCCGCTAATGCGTCATTTCCGTGCACGTTGTCTCCCAAAGCGCCATTTTCGAGCAAGCGCCCCGCGTTCCCGCCATGCAGATAGGCTATACGTGTCCGTTCGTCGTACACGACCTGATGTGCGTAGCGTGCAGGTGGCGCACTGTCGGCCCGCGACGGCGGTAGTAGTGTGCGCGTCCAGTTCGCCGGCCGCGAAGAATAGCGAAACACCCAGTGCTCTCCGTCGAGCCGCGGTAAAGGGGTCGTTCTGGTGCGCTTCAGGCCACAGAACCTGTGATATGCCGTGATCCCCGAGAGCAACAAAAAAGAACACACGGGGGTATTTACACGTAAATCTCCTTCAATGTGGGATCGATCACCGCGCGCTGAGCGAACATCTTCTCTGGGCCACCAGTTGTGGAGAAGTTCGAAAAAAGTTCGGTGGCCGTGTTCGTGTCGAGGTCGTATTTCTGCACGTCGGAAAGGTAGTGCTCGCCGTCTTCCATGCCACCGAATATATACAGGGCGTTCTCGTTCGGTTCAAATATCATTGAATGACCTGTGTACGGGAACTCAACCTGGTTCAAGCTCATTCAGGCCCGGTGCACGTACCAAACCTACGAGTGAGCGGGTGGGAACTGGACGAGGGGCTCTTGTATCTGGCCATGCCTCATCTTCAAATGCTCTGGGAGAGAAATGGGTGATAATGGCTTACGGTAATTGAGACCACTCTCTCTTTGTAACGTCATAGATATAAAGCCCCGAGAACTTGGTCGCCTCACCGGGTGACCAGTCGTTGACGCGCCCTCCACAGATGTAAAGACGCCCTCTAGTTGAGTCCACGACCATCTGATGATCAATTATCCATGGAGGACCACCTGAAGCCTATAGATATGGTTCAGAGGAGCACGAAAGCAACTCGGGAGAGCCCCGCTACCTCTGTATCAGCAGAAAGCAGTTCCCACGTCCCTGCGTCGTCGCCGCGCGTGTGATACGCGTAAAAGTCAGCGCGTTCTGCAGGCGCGCGTGGCTCGGCAGCTGCCGGGCCCAGCGTACGCATAGCCTCGTTTTCTCTCAGTTCGTCATCGCTGACGCCGAGACTTCCCAGCATATATATGTACCCTGTCTTGGCGTCGAACGCCATCTTATGGCAGGAGCGTCGGCCGGGCCAGACGGCACCCTCGTCCTGCGGCACGACGTGCCACTGGCCGTCCGCGATCACGTACACCCAAAAGTCGTCGAGGCTGCGTTCACCGTCCCACCCACCATAGAGGTATATCCGACCCGCGTCCTCGTCGATGCACATCGCGTGCCCCCCGCGCTGGCGGGGCGTGTCGCCGTCCGCGCTCGGACCGCAGAGACGCGTCCACGTCGCGTGGGCGGGTGCCTCGTGCGCGAACGCGTCGAATAGACCTGCGTCGGCGGTGAGCTGCAGCACGCGTTCGGCTTCGGCCCAGTCGCCATCGGACACGATGCTGTCGTAGAGCCGCGTGACGAGTGGGTGCTCGAGCTGGACGCCCGCGCTCGCGGTGAGGGCCTTAAAGGGCACCATGAGGCGGCGTGAACGAAGGTGCTTTAAGATATGGCGGAGGGCCATCGCTTCCATGTACTATGATCCGCGTTACGGGTAAAAGGTCACTAGGAAGGTAGCGATGATCGGGCATACCTCCTCGTGCCGCTGCTGGGCCTCCTTCACGTGGCTCTCTTCATCGAAACCAGCAATGGAGACAAACCAGACGGATATATGGAAGCTATGGCTATATGCGCTTTGAAAATCCCAATCTGTCTATTTTTCTGTGACGGAAGGAAATGTCGATATGACGCACGATATGGGGACTATTTTTAAGTATCGACTCGGAAAGGGTACCCCTGCACGATTGACGTGTCGCAGGGTGAAGGTCTCTGGCACGCTGTCGTCCTTCAGAGTGGCAGAGAGGACCTCGGCCATGCGGTCCTTGGTCAGGCCAACGCAAATCTTGAACTCCTTCATGTTGCATGGATGCTCTGAACACCTGTCGAGGTCAGGTATGGGCAGATGGCATCTTGGGATAAAGACCGACGTTTGTAGTGCTGCAGGAAGGACAAGATGGCGCGATTGGCGGGGGTCGCTTAAAGTCGGAACTGAATACCCACCTTCCCGAAAGTGATGCTATCTAAGTAGGTTTGAGCAGCTGTTCCGCGCCGAGTGAATCGCGAGACTCACCGATAACGCTGAGAGTGTCGAGTCGCAGGAGTATCCACTGCTTGATGCTCGGGTTCTCATGCAGCCCGCTCCACCTGCTGTTCGGGTCTGTAGGTAGGTCGACCATGATGTTCTCAGCGACAAAGCGGTTGCTATGTTCTGAACAACCAGCTATGGTGTACGACAGTTGTGTCGGGGATGTACTATTACCCACATCGTAGTCGTGAACAACGGGGTCATCAGTGGAAATGGCCATATTGAATCCGATGCAACGTTACATATGCGACTTTGAGCCCATGTGCCGGTGTGTATACGTGTGCGGGGCGCTCGAACGGATCGGATAGCCGAGCCGAGAAGGTATTTCAAGACAAAGCCAAACATGTGATGATTTCAACAAGATATTGCTTCAAACGAAGGCCGTACACGCTACAGGGTCTGACAGGAGGACAGTCGACACACAAAAAACAAAAAATAATAAAGGAAAAAAGAACAAGCAGTGATAGAGCTGGATGTATAGCACAGAGTTACGCGCTGGCGTGAGATAGAGAAAGGGGTAATTATGTACGAGGAGCGGGGATATTGAGAAATCAAAGGAGAGGCAGTAAGTGCTGATGAAGATCATGCGTGGGAGGGATTCGGGAATACAGGCGGTGGTCGTGCTTGTGCGTCGCGAGGTGGTTTGACGCGGAACTCGCCAAAGATCGGAATATGACTACAAGACGGTTGTCAGCTAGTTCAGTAACGAAACGAAAAACACCTACTCGGAGGGGTTGTGTGCGTCTGGGAATCCAACCACCTTCTCCAAGTATCGGCGATCCACCTCGCTGAGCACGGCGTTAACAGAGATTGTTGACGTCGAGTACCAGATATAATCAATCGCGCCATGGAAGCCCGGAGTGTAATTGGTAAGCGGAAGCTCGCCAATGCCCGCATATGTGCTCTTCAACCCCAGTCGGTGCCGTAAGCCCTCGCCCGTGTATCTACCGTATGAGTGTGCCAAAAAGTCCGGGTGGTCCCCTGCGAGTACGCCGTTCGCGAGAAAGTCGTATACCCCACTACCCGGAACAGAGTTGTAGTCCCCACTAATAATGATGGGGATCTTCGTTCCGTCCGAGTACATCGGTGGTGGTTTCGCCGTCGAAGGTGTGTCGGACGGCGGACGTGGCGGGTACTTCGCAAAGTTATTCGCGACTTTCTCCACTTCATCGACAAGTAGCGCAACCTGTACCAACTTGACGTCACTGTACTTTGGGTCCCAACAGATGTGCGCATTCGCAATGACATGCCGCGTGCCCGTCTCGATACTTTCGAAGAGGCAGATGACAGCGATGTCGCTCCGAATCAGTACCCGATTGAACATGTCGTCCGTTTTCTTGAAATCGGGCCGCTGCATGGCCACTGCACTGAATTCGAGGGGATGTTGTTCCACTAGCTGGTATCTGTGATATTGGTCATGAGGACGACGCGAGGGCGCTGAATGTGGCATACGCACCTGGACTTCTTGAAGAAAACTGCGCACCCATCCACCAGCCTGCGATCCGCCTCGTTCATCGTCTTGTAGCGTGACTTGGGATAGTACACGCCCTCGTAGCCTGCATTTCCAAGCTTGGGGACGAAGTATTCTTCATACTGCGCTGTTTGGACCTCCTGCAGACACAAGAAGTCTGCTTGATGCTTGAGGATCTCGGCCATGATGAGATCACGACGGTAACTCCATTCAAGCGCCCACGAGGGGGTGTACCCGTACAGCCTCTCGGTTGCGTACATCTCGCACAGGATGTTGTAACACAGGACACTGAATACTTCAACATTCGGATCTTCAAGTAGCGTTTCACGTTCTCCCGGTGCCAAGAGGTCACGTAGAGAGCGAGGTGGTGGCGGCGCGGGTATCGGGCACGAGTCGCGCAAGAAAGAGATGAGGGCAGGAGTGCCTTCCTTCTGCACAATCGCCTTGAGGGAAGGCTCAAGCGGGTTTCCCTCAATACCTAGCGTTTGTAATTGGTGCAGGGTACCGAGTTCTGGTGGAATAGTGGCGATGTGGTTATCAAAGAGATAGAGCTCCTT
This sequence comes from Lactarius sanguifluus, assembly GCA_021527775.1. Classification (NCBI taxonomy): domain Eukaryota; kingdom Fungi; phylum Basidiomycota; class Agaricomycetes; order Russulales; family Russulaceae; genus Lactarius; species Lactarius sanguifluus. Next base: position 116,423 of record JAKEYF010000011.1, on the reverse strand, counting down.
AAGCTTGGTGAGCATGCCCATCTCCGGCGGGAGCGTTTGGAGGTTGTTCCCAGAGAGGTCGAGAAGCTCAAGATGTCGTAACCTGGCAATCTCCGGGGGAATCGTCGTGAGAGTATTATGGTTAAGGTAAAGGTTGATGAGGAAAGTGAAGGAGAAGAGGCCAGACGTAGGCGGTAGGTGCTTGATTTGGACGCCACCCATGTCGAGCGAGCTCCAGCTGTTCTCCGGAGGTTTGGCGGCGGTTGGACGGGGAGCCTCTGCGACGGGTGCGACGGTTGATGATGGGTGGTTGACATTCGAGTTAGCACCATTTGTGGTAGTCTCTCCACTTGGGCTTGGACTAATGGCACCCTCGAGGCCGTCTGAGTCCTTGGTTACCACGGTTTCGGGAGGGGGCTTGTTGGGATTGGTAATGGGAATTGCGGACTTTGTCACTGTGCGAGAAGCCATGGCACTGGCGCGAGCACGATGATGAGGTGACCGAGAGGCACGGATCATCTAGTGGAAATTAGACGGACTTGTAAGGAGAATGAAACATCACAACGCACCTCGCACTTGAGTAGCTGCTGCTGCCAATGAGGGGTGATGATCTGGCTTGAGGCACTTCCCGGTGAGCCCTGTCCGACACCAATGGGTTGACCAAGAACGTTGACGGCGACGCCATTGTTTGAGGGTGGGGATGGATAGTGTGAGATGGAGTTTTGGTGGTGGTGAAGCGACTGCATGTGGTGAGGTATATTCCCGTTCGTATAGAGGGGATAACCGGGAGAAGGGGGAGGTGGACCAAAGGGATGTGCGGGACGAGCCCATGGTGAGGGATCGGGATGTGTTGAAGAAAGCTTGTGGGCGATGCCCGGGGATTGCTGAGGATAGTACATCGCATTGGCGGGGTGAACTGAGGTGTTGAAAGGTAATTTGTAACAGAAAAGGGTTATCAAATATAAATAATGGACATAAGCGAACGTACCAAGCAGACAAGCACTTTGTTCACCAGTCTGAGGTGACAATTGGAACTGAGTGAGACACTCGCACCGGAACTCACACAACACGTATACACACTTGCTAAGAGGTGACGCCGGTCACACGACTCAATTTCTGTCACTTAACGTGACATCTCCATCAGGGCGTTGGTCATCATTCGGTACAGATTACTTGACCAGCGTTCTCTTCGCGTCTCCGGGTTATAAGTACCCTCGCTCTCCCATCCGAACACCATCAACGACTCTCTTCCCGACTTTAGAAATGTCTCTTTACCAAGCTACCGTATCCGCGCCTGTTAACATCGCCTGCATAAAGTGCGATACCTCCTTGTTGTCTCTCATCTTATCCTTACGTCCCTCCCTACTAGGTATTGGGGAAAGCGCGACACAAAGCTCATTCTCCCCACAAATTCTTCTCTATCTGTTACCCTCGATCAAGACCACCTTCGATCCACGACTACTTCGCGTGCTGATCCTTCGTTCGACAAGGACAGGCTATGGCTTAACGGCAAAGAAGAGCCTATCGAGCCCGTTGGACGCCTTTCGACCTGCATTTCAGAAATGAAGCGCCTACGCGCAGCTGTTGAAGCGCAGAACCCTAGCGCGCCAAAGGTATGCACACAATTCCATCTTCGCTTCTGTCCCGTCCCGTCTCACCCGACTTCGCTTCCGCCGCTTAGCTGTCTACCTTCCCGGTACATATCGCTTCCCGTAACAATTTCCCCACCGCAGCCGGCCTTGCATCGTCCGCCTCAGGTTTTGCCGCCCTTGTTGCTTCACTCGCTTCACTCTACGACCTTCCAGCGACACCGTCCCAACTTTCTCTCATAGCTCGTCAAGGCTCTGGCTCCGCATGCCGTTCCCTTTTCGGTGGTTATGTTGCATGGGAGATGGGTACCTTACCTGATGGCTCTGACTCGCTGGCCGTTGAGATCGCTCCCCGTGAGCACTGGCCGGACATCCACGCGCTCATCTGCGTCGTCTCGGACGATAAGAAGGGCACATCCTCTACATCGGGCATGCAGCGCACCGTCGAAACATCTGCCCTGCTCCAACACCGCATCGCCCAGATTGTCCCAGCGCGTATGGATGCGATCAAGGACGCCATCTTACGGCGTGATTTCCCCGCGTTTGCGCGTATAACGATGCAGGATTCGAATCAATTCCACGCCGTAGCTCTTGACACCGACCCGCCGATCTTTTACCTCAATGATGTCTCGCGCGCCATCATCGCGCTCATCACCGAGTACAACCGCGCCGCTGGTGCTATCAAAGCCGCGTACACTTATGACGCCGGCCCGAATGCGGTCATCTACGCCCCGAAGGAGAACATCAAGGAGATCGCCGAGCTCTTGCTGCGATACTTCCCCCAGGCCGAGCCCTTCGCGGATCCTTTCTCGCTTGGCGTGGACAACCACGGCAGGTTACCCGATGGATTCAACGAAAAGGTGGCAAAAACATTCCCCGTGGCGAGTGTTAAGGGATTCATACACACCCGTGTGGGCGATGGCCCGCGCAAGCTGAGCGCTGCGGAGAGTTTGCTCGGGTCAAACGGTCTGCCAACATTCTTGGCGTAATTTTTGATGTCATCGATATAGACCTACTGGGGTGTATTGCATAGAGCTTGTATACTGGCATACTCACGTACTTTTACAAGTGGCACATTAACGATGTAGAGGTTGTCATGTGATTGAACTTCAAAATTGGGAATTGACCCTTACCGTAACCTGTCGAGATGCAACACGCGTTTAGGATTGCCCTCAAGGGCACTCCCCTCCTGCCGACCACCGCCATCTTCCGCCAACACCTTCTGGCCTCTACTCGTCGGGGAAGATATATTTCCACTCGCCAAACACCTGCGAACCCTACATCCGTGGTCAAAAAAGCCGCTAAAGACAAGCAGAAACCACCACAGAGCACGTCATCATCTCTTGACCCTCTTCCCGCGCTTCCCCTGCCACTCAAAGGCACGCCGCCAATTATCAACACACGCGATATCGAAGAGTACATACAGCCTCTGTATTTGCGAGGATGGGGGCTGGGTCCAATTCTCCCCAATGGTAATGGCATCCCGGTGCTGCGCAAGCGGTTTGAGTTTGCGAACGCGCGCGCACTGCAAGAGTTCTTGGCGGATCTCAGAGAGTATGAAGAGGAGAAACAAGTTCGTTCACCCTTCATGGAACAACCTCTCTTCGTGCTGCTTAATTGCATTTTTAGCACCACGCGAAGAGGAACGTAGTTGAAGACCAGCACTCCGTACTTGTCAGTACATGGACGCACGTAGCGAGAAAGCAGGACCCAGACGCAGGTGATAAAGACACAAAGACGCAGGGCGTGACCGTACGCGATATTCGCCTCGCGTATGCCCTCGAGGAACTGTTTGAGAGTGCGCTGGCTGCGAGCGGAGAAAATTACGTCCCCCGACTGCGCCCAGAGGCAGATCGGCCCAAGACGTTGGAGGAGTATAGTTGACCATCCGCGTTTATTCCCCGTCTGCAATTCATATCTTTCGTCCTTCAGAATTCGGGCATAACTACACCCGAACTGTGTGACCGCCGGCAATGCCGGGAGATGTAGTTGTCTCGGTTCCGTAGTTGTCTCGGTTCCGTAGTTTTTCGATAGCCGTGTTTCAAGAGCGCACGCACCTCAATGGGTACCATAATTAACACTGAATTACTGTGTAGGTAGGATTTGGTTTGGCATGGCAATATATTCGGGATAGTAGTACTCTAGCTGCTCGAGATCGCATCTCGTGACTTGCGAGCGCAGGCAGGGTCGTCCGGGATGAGCCGGTTCGCTGCGATCACCCATGACGCGGTACACGAACGCTGGTCGAAAAAGAACGTATTTACAGGCCAGTTTTGACCCCATCGACCACGAAACTCTCACGACGGCCGCTTCTGCATCTGGGCTAGACTCTTCTGATCCATTACAAGTTCAGCAAGAAGCCAGGGTGGGCACATCGCCCGAGCCCAGTCGTAAACGCCGCCGAAGGAGCAAAGTGGGGTCAGAAGAAAGATAGTGACAGACGATGGGAACGATAAGCCGGTCGTTAAGAGTGAAAAGACGAAAAAGGCGTTAGCAAAGCTGAAAGCCAAGGAAAGAGCGAAACGGGCCAAAAAAAGTACGTTATCGTATTCGTGAAGAAAGAAAGTGACCCTTAAGAGCCTATGCTCGCTGCAGCCGCTGCGGACAGAGCAGCCGCATCCGAGACTCGGCGCCTTAAACGCAAGGTAGAACGGTGTGCGAACACGACGTGCTTTGCCTGCCGCGAAGTCGGGCACTCTGCCAAGGACTGCCCATCAATACTGCCTGGGACCGGCGATGGCGCCACAAAAACAACAACTAAGAATCTCATCGGAATCTGCTATCGGTGCGCCATCGACCGCCTGCCACCACACTTTATATATCTAAAACGCTTTTGCACCAGGTGCGGTTCTCGAATGCACAACCTTGCGCGGTGTCGCAAGCCGCCGGAGCAAGGTGGCTCTTTGCCCTTCGCGTCGTGTTTCGTGTGCTCCGGACAAGGCCATCTCGCGAGCTCGTGTCCGGACAATAACGGCAAAGGGGTGTACCCGAACGGAGGCTCGTGTAAACTCTGTGGAGAAACGACGCACCTCGCAAAGGACTGCACCCTGCGCACAAAAACTGGTCAGTCATCAGCGATCCCTACTACCTTTTTGACCAACGTTTGCAATTGGACAGATGGGGGCGCCGCGGCCACTTTGCTGGGTACGGGTCGCGAGGCTGGTGCTGACGAGGACGACTTTCACATGATTCGAAGAAGAAATTTCGAAATCGACGGGGATGAGCGGAAAGAGGCGAAGGCACTACGGGCGGGTGCAGTTGCGGATGTCGTCAAGGCATCTGGTAGGGGGACTTCTGTCAAGCCGAATAAAGTGGTGCACTTCTAGACCCCAGGACAATGTCTATGCAAATTTTTCGGGATCTAGCGCCAAGATCATCTGGGCGACACCAGCAGACAGACCTTCTCGATTGCTATCACTAGAGAACTTCCAATTTACTCATCGCCACATAGTTTAGGTGTTTACAATTGAGGGGTACGCAGAAGGACTCGGAACTGAATGTGTCATAGTTTCGAACGAAGTAGATATGGGTTATTGAGGTGTATGGGGTTCCGCAGAGACCAGGAAAAGGTCACGTGTGGGAAAAATATCACGACCGGCCAAGGATGCAGCCTCATATTTGTCTCCGGTTTGCATGCCTCCAGATGCCCGCGATCAACTATACGAGCATTGAGTCCATCTTCTGTAGGAAAGGTCATCTGTGTCCATTGTGTAATACGTAATGCCATTAGAGCACGTGTTCGTGTCCTCCATCATCCTGGTCAGTCTGGACCCCTTCAAGTTCTCGTGCCTATCTGGCCTCTATGACTACGATGAAAAGTTCTTCATATGTTGTCTTTCTGAGAAAGTGAGCCTCATTTGATGGTCGAAGCTCTGACTGCAGTGGCTGCACTCAGAGCAATGTGTGGACGCTGGATATGAAAAATTCCGCTCAAACGCTTGACAAAATATCCTATTTTCGTTGACTTTTGGCATTAGGCGCCCAATACTTATGGGTTATTAACCCTCAAAAGGGCATGGGTTATTGCCATGGACATGCGATGACGTCAGTGATGCCCCACTAACCAAACCACCATGAATGCAAGGATTATATACGGTACTGCATGGTACGTGCTGGATCAGGTTCTTGTGGTGTTATTCAATGAGTCACAGGAAGAAAGAACGGACGACAGCTCTGGTTGTGAGTGCCGTGTTGGCTGGTTTCAGAGCTACCGACACTGGTCAGTCATCCGAATATTATTTGTAACCACCGAACCTGAGGGGTACCATGATCACTAGCGTGTCAACCCAAGCACTACCGGTGAGTTATTATAATGCGCCACAGTATCCTTGGGGTCTGATCTATAATGTGGGGCCGTTCAAGGGAGGATCTCGTCGGGGAGGCCCTGGAGATCTTGTACCGAAAACATGGATATAAACGGGAGGATCTGTTCCTTCAGACGAAGTGAGCTATGACCTGTTCATGGAATCGGTGACGGATTATCACACTGGCTGATGCAACAGATTTACATCGATCATTGGGCAAGACACCTCCCAGCCACTTCCCTACGACCCTTCCAGCACCGTGGAGGTGCAGGTCCGCAGCTCCTTCGCAACCTCCTTACGGCAACTACGCACAACGTATCTTGACTCATATATATTGCACTCCCCCTTGGACACCTATGCAACGACCCTGCAGGCGTGGCGCATACTCGTTACTCTACAAGACGAGGGCCGTGTACGTGCAATCGGTCTCAGTAACGCGTACGATCCTACTCTTCTTGCCCGATTGGGAGAAGACAGCGGGCGCGCGGTACAGGTCGTGCAGAACCGCTGGTACGAACGAAACGGGTGGGACCGTGAGGTCGTGAAATGGTGCCACGCCAACAATGCGCAATACCAGTAAGTTACCCATATTCCTCAAGGGCACCACACGATCTCTATATCATTGATTAGATCATTCTGGACGTTAACGGGCTCGCCGGGCCTGCTTTCGCATCCGGCCATTGCTACCTTCTCTAGGAAAAATAAGTGCACGCCTCCTCAGGCAGTGTACCGCTTTGCTCAGTCCCTAGGTATCACGCCACTCTCCGGAACGACCGACGAGACCCACATGCGAGAGGACCTTGTCGCTGAGAGTCTTAACCAAGGGGAGGAGTTGTTCGGATCGCTGACCAGATTCATATGGGGTTAGACGTTTAAGATGTCAAGCATTGTACAACAGACTATGATCCGCAAAAATGGGTATTCATTACTACCACGCATGGTGAGGCTCCCACCACATCATCCCCTCCAACGTCCAAGCATTGTCTTTGACAAGTCGCTCTCGCTCAAGAAGGTACTTCCCTGTATTCTTAAGGTTGGCGGAGCACATAAATGAAGCGCATAGAAAAAACCCGACCTTCTTTGTACTTTTGCGACTGGTCCGATGCTTTGTGGTAGTACCATCCAAGCCTGTCGCCGCACCCAATACAAAACACATCGGCGACGGTATGGACGCCAGTACTGTATAGCGTTAGTTTATTTTGGGGAGAGGGTGTTCAGAACTCACAGTAATGGACGATCCTCCTTGTTACCCATCCTGACGTTGACGGCAGAATGCATTAAACTGTCACACGAGTCGGTTTCCAAGCCGCGATGAGGAAGTACAGCGAACGCACTATCCGCGTCCATCTCGACCAGAAAATGACTTGCTGATAAGTTCGTCTTTTAAAGCCTACGTGATGGAAGTAGTATGGGTTCTTCAGATCTGGCGCAGGGAGAATCATGATGATGGTTCTCACAATCACGGCGGAGCAGTTGGAACAGCAGAAACTCGGGTGACCTTCGAAAACGTGTGCGACTTTGGAAGAGGGCTGCTTTTCCGTGGAAGACATAGTTTCAAGCCTCTGGGCCGTACGCTAATGGATGAGTAGATACGGCACGCGATGCACTCATGCACATGGTGAAACCGGAAGGCGATCCCAGGCTTCCTTATCCGGTCTTGCACTGCACCAGTACCGTCCCTCGGGCCGCGACACTGCTTCTCTTCGGTGTCTGCCTCTGTGCCTCGTCCGCTGCGCTTGACAGCTTGACCACCAATGGGCAAAAAGAATAAAGACGAAGCACCAAACCCGAACGGCGTCGTGAATCGAGATATCTTGCAGCGGCTCAACTTCCTATACCAGGCTTCTACATACCTCGAGTCTATCTCGTGTAAAAGTGATGTACGCCCCAAGGTCGATTCCTCAACAGATACCACGGAAGAAGTCCCAACGGGTGCCTCGGGATCTGCACGTCCGACTGCAGGTCTTGCAAAAGCGCAATTGGGGAGAAAGGAGCGGCGGCGTAAAAGGCGAGTGATACGGGCAGCGGACATTGGGCAAGGGTACGTCCGTGCTATGAGATTGATTGGACAGAAAACAACGGTGAAGATGTAAGTGCTTTTGGCCTGTGACGTGATCCCCGTCTAACACCTACGCTGCGCTGGCTAGGGACCCTACTGTGAAGCGGACGCTTTGCAAGGGGTGTGACACGGTCCTCATCCCCGGCCTATCTGCCACCGTTCGAGTGAATGGCGAGTTTGTTGTCCTGGACATTCTCATGTCCCGAGTCGCTGAACGCCCCCGTTCCAGGTTCCAATAATCACCGCCACCTCGTAACCACGACCTGTCTTCGTTGCAAGTCGTCACGTCGGATTCCTGCTCCCCCTGTTCTTAAGCCAGAGTCGGCGGCTCCTCTGCATGAGGACGCGGTGATGGAGGTTGACAGATCTGGGAGTTCGACTCCCCGCAAGTCTAGGCGCAGACGCGGGCCACCGCCTCGCTCCCCACCGCTTTTCGAGCGGGAAGGGCACGTCGTATTTCGTGGCCTCGTTCAGATAGAACCGAAGCCTCCGTAACAATGAAAGTTCGTGTGTCTGTAAGGTATGCGTGGAATATGCGGGAGGGACCTCGGGCCCTCGTTCAAAATCATTGATGTAAGTTGTAAACGTTGTCGTATTTGTAAAACAGTTTGTGCTAATGAGCCTGCTTCTTTTTTCAAGATTGGGAAGGCAGTAAAATATAGCAGAGTACTGCGTCGGTGCTCCATGTAAACACACGTTTTCATGGGTCAATAGCATCGATAACAGATGGGCGCGCTCGGCGATGGGTATATCTCCTCGCCGGATTGCGGGAGTCGCGGGCGGAGGGCGAATGACCAACTTCATGACCTGCGCAAGAAGTTCGGCATCGGCTTCGTGGTGGTCTTCGTGCACGCAGACAACGTAGGGCAAACAACTGCATAGAGGTTCAACTAAACATGAAATGTCGGTTCTCGAACAGTGGTGCGCGAAGAAAATACACGTGGTGTACATGCGCAATTGGGAACAGGTATAATACAGGAGCAAGGTAAGGAGAGCAGGCGGATCGAGGGATGCGTGAAGAAAGTGAGGACATGCATGGCAAGTAGCAGAAACGCGGCAACGAAACGGCGCAGCGCGGAAAGTCAGGTAATAGTCGTTATGAATAGACACTGCAGTGGATGAAAGAAGGAAGCCTGCCAAACAGAGCGATGGTGTCGTTTGTGAAGTGATGGTTGACCAGGAAACGTTTGTAGGTTTACATTGAGTAGCGCAGAGGAGAGGACCAGTGGTCTATGAAGATGGAACGCTTGGAGATAGACATACACGAAAGGAATTGAATGTGAGAGGCGATTCACGAATTCCTACGTAGCAGCAACGAGCGCAACCGGGGCGCGGGAGAAAGCACGTGATGTAAGACCTGCCCTAAACACCTTATTCTATATAAGACCGTCGTCCTGCTTTCTTGTTTTTCTTTAGAACATACTCAGCTAGGATCTATTCTATAGAAACTAACTCGAGTCTTGCATGTTTACACATGCCACGTCCTTCATCTCCAGTCGATGACCCCCGCGCACACTCGTTATACAGAGAACATACTGTCTCCCAGGAGCAGATCGAGGACGTTAGGCTTGGGAGCTTGGGAGCCTTTGGGTGACCTGCATACCTTGCCTGCGAGTTGTGCGTTTGTCTGATGGAGTTCCTCTGGATGTGCGTTCTTTTTGTCATTTTGAAGTCCTTACGAAGTATTTTTGTATGTACGTTTTGATGAAAGAAAATTTTCTCCAAATTTTTTCAATGTGTTCGTCGTTGGGAAAAAAGTTTTTCTAGACTTTGTTCATCGCATCAATTATCAACGTATCGGATCAACCACAACTCAATTACTGATTAACGCTGGTCAACGTTGACTAGAATATGCCGACCGCTAAGTGCTGTCTGTTGTCAGAAATCATACGTCCCCAATGAGCTTCACCAGTATCTCCTTCACCGTTCTTCTCCTCCAAACTCCTTCATTGCTTTCAACACCCGCCGGTACCCGGGGAGCAGTTGCTAAATATACAACCCCTGCCATCATCTCATCCTCTGGTCCATCGCGCACCCGCAGTCGATGTGAAATGACACGAGGCACGACCTTCGCAGCGTCGACTTCTGACACGTCCCACTTCTCTCGTGGGTCCACGTGCAACCAATCCGCTTCCGCGCCAGATGCGTCCGACCGCGAGGATAGCGACGTCGCGGAGGGCACTATCCCAGCCCATTGCAGGTGCACGCTTACGTCAAGGGGTCCCGGGCTTCCAGCCGCAGATGTGGGGAGCGCGGCGGCGCGCTCGACGAGGGCAGATCCTACGTCGCCGGCACCGAGGACACGGTGCGCGCGCACCAACGCCTCCGCGTCTTGCACGCACCGCGCGCCGAGCAGCGTGCCGTCGAGCTCGTGGTGGTGCCGCGCGGCGCCGATTAGGTCTGCGATGTAGAGTCGGAGCGACGCGTGAATGTTCACGTGAGCGGGCGTGCTGAGGGAGCGAAGACGCGGGAGCAAATCACGCGGGAGGATGGGGGCGGTCGGTTGCTGCGCAGGCGTCGAGGCCTGGGACGGAGACCGCGTGCCGGGAGACTGCGAAGCGAGGTACGCGGTGTACGCTTGTCGGGTGCTGGGGTGCAAGGCGACGGGCACGCTGAGCGAAAATTTGTCGAGCTACAAGTGGCGTGTTTTTGGTTAAGGCGCATCAGGGAGAGGGTTGTGGTGGGGTGACATGCCAGGCTTTTATGGACCGAAGGGCGCTCACGCGGGTCGAATGGACAGACGCAAACGAGGACGAAGTCTTCGGGAAGATCCCAAGAGGCGTGGTTGGTGCTGCCTGGATCCTCGTCAAATGTGACGCGGTTCTCGAGCAGGGTACGAAGTAGGGCACGATGGCATGGCACGCTGGCATGCTCAAGCCCCGTCACCACGATGGCCGTCGGTAGCAATGAGGTTGATGAGGACCAGTGCGGCACTCGTGAACTTTCAGGCTCGGTAGGCCCTGACGGACCGAAACGTGTTCCCAGTGCATGAAACGGGGCACGGAGGGGGAAGCCGGACCTCGTACTTGCACGTTCGCGCTGAGAACTGGACGACGAAACGTCCAGTTCGCTGGCCTGTCGTCCATGTCGTCTGTGGTCGTCTGGGATAGGATGGGACTGCGAGCGCTTTGCGCGCCTCGAAGAAGAGTCCATCCTACTTGTTGGTGCTCCTTGATAAGGTGAGGAGAAGATGGACGGGACGAAAGATGACGGCGGGATACTTCCTGACGAAGGTGATATCCTATGTTTGTGGGTTGCATAGCCAAATATGTTGGCAAATACCTGGCAGGAACAGTAAGTATGCGTGGGTCGGGCTGGAAAACAGCGAGAAGTGTCCAACCGTCAAGCTGACCCTGACCAGCTCGCGGGGGTGGTGGAGACAAATACGAAATTACTGACAAGGGCAGCGAGATTCTGGACGACGGCAATATCCTCTTCTCGCGGTCTTAGCAAAACGTGTTTGTTGCCCGCCATGACGCATAGTGAAATTGCTTGAAAGATGACAGGGTCTAGAGGCAAATCGGGTGCAGTTGCGCGAATAAAATCGAGTAGGGAAGCGAAGAAGTCAGGCGTCCCCGGAGTTCCCAAGCGCGGAACAATGTTCTGGCTCTGCGGTAAACCCGAATGATAATAAACGGAGGATGTGTCGCCCATCCCAAGTTGGGGTATTACGGCCAGTTACCGTTACTGTTAGTAGCGGCCAAGCAAGTCAGGGTAGATGCAAAGATGCAAACACACGTGACGGGGAGATGAAGGCGAATAATTTAGAACGAACTATAACTTAAACCTATTCATTTGCGCTTCTCCTCCAGACTCCCCGCTTACCCGCCCAGGAATCCCCTCTCAGGACTCATCCTGTCTCTCACATATCTTTACCCTCTCCCTCCTTACGGGGCCTTCCCTCACCCTACCGCTGTAGGACTTTCCATCATCTGCTCTGTTCCACTAGCTATCTCCCCCAGAACGCGAAGTACCCCACATCCAATTAAGTTCCCATACCACCATTCCCCTCCCAACACGTTCCCTCCATAGCACATGGCCAGCCTTCTAACCGTGGTTCCTGGCTCACGCCGTCCCATTCGTGTCGACTCAACTGGTGTCGTAGTCAATATCGCGGTTCAAGGACCTGACCGTTCCTCGTTCTCCAAGTTGGGCGCCAACTCCTCTACCTCCCGCAGGAAGCCCCAGACTACCTACAGGTCACCCTCTCTCCAGTTCCCGAGCGATTTGTGCATCGAGCACTCCGGTCAAACTATTCGTTCGTCACCAACGGGTCTCGGCCCGCCACCGGCCCTCCCCGCGCGTCGTTCACACGCATCGCCTGCCGCCACTACCAATGTGGTGCCAGTCAGAATGAAATACCCAATGAAACCGCCTTTGCCAATCTACCACCCGCTCGGTCGATTGGCACTCTCCTTACCGGAGCTTGACCCTGGCATGCGTAGTTCATTAAACTCAGCCGACGATGCGATGCGTGGCGCTGCTCCGCGACCTCGGCGGCCTGCCACCAGGGTACGAGATGCCGCCGATGCCGATAACGGAGATACCGGCACACCCCTGGCTGTGCCTGTCGAAACCCCCGCACCGTCCGAGAAACCGAGCCCTCGCAAGCGACGCAGTGGCGGACAAACCAACTCCCGTCGCCGTAGGCGTGAGGCTGACGATGGCGATGCAACATACCCTGCAAAACGTACACGCGCAAATCGGGCCCCTGCTGTACCTGCTTCAGACAGCGGCTCACTGGGCAATGGTGCTGACGCGCCGGACGCGGATGGGACCGAGGAAGGCGTGAAGGCTCCCGAGAGACGCTCAACGCGCTCGCGCGCCGCCGCGCAGGTGAAACCTCCCGTCCGAAGGAATTCGAGTGCAAGTGATAGGACGCAAACGTCCGTGTCCGTATCCATCGCTGGTGGCCAGCCGAGGAAGGAAGAAGCTGACGTCACCCCAACTGGCGCAACTGCGCGCTCGTCAGCCTCATCTGGAGAGGCCGAAGCAGCCCCGGTGGTCCAAATGGCTGTGGACGAGCCCCCAACGCGAAGTACCTTGACCGAGTCCCAGCCGTCAAAGCTCGGGGCAGACGGGCCTCCCCAGACAGCAGCTCCAGGTTCTGATGGTCCCCTTACGTCTGGTGCCCCACAAAAAAATCCTCGCGAGGGCGAACCCGGCGAGGAAGGTGGATTGCGTTTGCCATCTTGTTGAGTTACTGTACGACCCTCGACAGTACTATATTTATATCTCCTTGGGGCACTTTCTTGGTGACGAAACCCCTTGTTTACACGTGACGTGGATGTCTTGCACAATCACGTGCCATCTCGTTTTGACTGGATTTCTATTTATGTATCGGATTATGTGTATTCTATAGGCACGATGAGAGCAATGCAACTATTTCAACAATGTAGTATTGTCGGAACAATGCGTACTGTGTCTCACACAACTTGTAGAATTTCCGAAGAGCAGTGACCGCCAAGGGGATATCCTTTCAACAAAGAAGTTTTGGGGCTGGTGTTGTTGTGGAAAAGGCACAGAAGTGGAGCGGGGTAGCAGGTGCCAGTGACTGGCGTGGATTGCGCGGGGACCACCGATGGATTACCAGGTGGGTCGCACCATGACGAGAACAGTGGAGCTGGTGAGAACAGACTGAACAGTCATATAGTTACATCTTACTGACAGAAAGCAACAGGGATCGTTGCAAGACAACATGGTCGGTCCCAAGGTCGACTTTACAACGATCATGATGCTTGCAACGATGTTGCGTTGTTCACATGGCCACGGTACTCGTGATGATCGCTAAAATCCGTGTGGGTTTGTAACCAACCGAAAGGACCAATTGCGTCTCGATTGCCACGTTGTCACGAACTTCGTAGACTCGTGGCGAAGGCGAACTCGGCGCATTTGGGACTTCTTTTCTCCCGACGGATAAATGCCATCTCCCTGAGGCCGGATTATTTGAAATTGCCCCGCGACTTAGAGCCACCTGCACCTGCCGACCTGTCGTGCATGCCAGCAAACACCCGGATTATTATCCTAGGTCGATATAGATCAGCAAACCCATCGGAGGGTGCCTCTCCTGGCCCTTAGTTACTAGTAACTCTGAATGGGGCCTGCATTGGGGTTTAAAATCACCGCGCTCCTTAACCTATGTGCTCGGTCCCTTTCAACCCCACCCACTGCTTGGTTTGTTCCTCGCTCTTTCCTTCTTAACTACCGTCTCCGAACGGCTGTGAGCTACTGAGCTCAATGGAGTACCACCAGCCCCATCTCGGCAGCGATTATCTCGTTCGACCCTCAGTCTCTGCCTCTGCCTCTGCAACAGCATCAGCACCATCAGCGCTACCGTCCTCGTCCAACATCCTGCCCAGTATGTACTTTATTGTTGCGTTGTGACGCCTTTCTTCGGACTTTATCGACCTGCTATGCTCTAGCGAATGCCCAAAATTCCGTTGTGACTCATCCGGTCGGTGACGCCTCTGCTACACGGCTCATGTCAGCTGGTGGTCCTGTTGGCCCAGTGGACGACGTCGACAGGCACTCTGTAGGCCCTGCCCAGGCTACGATCGGAGCAAACGGCGCTTCTGCACAAGCGCCATTTTACCGGAAACGTTCGTTCTTGATCTCTCAGGCCATTGGTGCTCTTGTCGGGATTGGCTTGTTCTTCGTGTTACTCTACCCGGTTGTCGGGGCTATTGCCCAGCACGTTGTGGACGCGTCGACACTGAATGTTGACAGGGTGGAGATCGCGCAGCCGTCAAACACCTCGTGAGTTCTAGGTCTGCACCAATTTCGTCCAATAGCATTAACTGTCTTTCCTTCTTCATAGCTTCTCACTTCGCCTGGACGGATGGGTAACAGCCATCTTGTTTCTCGTATTTTCACATGCTAATATTTCTACTAAGGTCGCTCACGCAGGCATTTTCTCTGCTCAGATTATCTTCACGCAGCCTTTGCGCGTCTCTTGGGTCAATGGAACTGAAGAGATCCAGATTGGCCGATTCACCCTCGAGCCGCTCAAGGCGAAGAATAAACGCGCTTTCCTCAACCAGACCACCGAGTTCTCAGTCACGGATCAGGAGGCGTTTGGGCGGTTCACCCAGTACATGATCACGGCTAGCAACTTTACGTGGCGTTTTCGCAGTGACCAGCTAAAAGCGCGGGCATTGAAGTTCCCAGTATCAAAAGGGCTGAGCTTCAAGAAGGACCTGACGTTGAAAGGTGCGTGCCAGTTGGAGCTTCCCACGCGTCCGTTGAAAATTGCCCGGGACTCTAGGGATAAATAGCTTCGAAGGAAACGTCGTACTCAAAGAATTCCAACTTCCCAGCGACAGTCCAGAGGGTGGCATCAACTTCATCAGTGTAAACACGCTGACCAATCCTAGGTACGGCGCCGTATTCCAAGTTTATGCGCCGCCCTCAAGCTGAAGGCCTCTAGCCCATTCCAACTCAATCTTGGAACCGTTGTTTTCAATCTTTTCTACAACAACGTTTATCTCGGGCAGGGTGTTGGGACCAATACGACTATCGTCAGCTTCTTTGTTTGCCTGCATTTTACTCGTGGCGTGCTCACGCCGACTTTACTAGGCCCCGGGCCCAAACGACATCACACTGAGAGGCAGACTCGTCCCCCACAATGGTTCAGACACCGAGCTCGCGGCTATTGGACAGCTCTTTAGCCAATACATTAACGGCGATACCACACCTGTAATTGCTCAGGGCGTGTCAACTCTGCAAAATGACAATACGAGCATCTTTTGGCTTAGCGAGGGGTTGCAGGCACTGAGATTGAACGTGCCGTTCAAGAGTCCGACTCCCATAAACCCGCTTCAAAGCATCAGTATTGGCGAGTTGTCGCTTGCGTTCTCAGAAACGCAACCGTGGGCACCAGTAGCGAACAGCCGCAGCGTGCAAGCATCGATGCGTACGTTGTCTCTATTCATGTGCGGTTTCGTTGATCGACCTCCTTCGAAATAGACCTTCCTTTTGGTTTCAACGTTGAAATAGGGCAGATCGAGAACGCGTTTAATATCTCAAAGAACGGGTCTGCCGTAGCTGGCTTGACAACGGTCGGTGTTTATACCACTCAAGGACAAACCCCACTGACCTATATGGCGGCACTCATGTAGCCGTTAGGCGCCACAACGTCCGAGATACACGTTCTGAACTCTACGGACACTGAAGGTATCATCAACATCACTATCGTTGACACTGCACTTTCCGTCCCGAAATTAAGCGAACCTAATTTCTCTTCGTTCAGTACGGTTTATAGTTGACCCTCTCGACCTCGAGCCACTAACGCTCATTTTCGCGTCGCAGATGCCGAGTTAACGGACCTGGACTTTGAGCACTTTCGGCTCGAGGGTCATGCGCGCGCCGTCGCTAATATGAGTCTCGGCACCCTTACGCTTGATCCCATCAAATTCAATGTTTCGTCGGGACTATGGGGTCTGAAGGGCCTCCAGGGGCTCGTGAGTATCGACGGAGTCGATGTTCTTGGTGGCACGCAAGACGCAATGTCTCTAGCCATCAACGTAACAATTGACAATCCTTCGAATCTTAATCTTGGGTTGGGTGATTTGGGTACGTGCAATCCGTGCCTCTATATCTGTGCAGTAAGTGTGATTACCGTATGTAGTGTTCCAACTGCTCAAGGGAAATGCGCTGCTCGGGACAACCATTATGCCGAATTTGACTCTCTTCATCGGTAACAACTCAATTGCCGCGACGAGCTCCTTCTCTGTAAGGCACACTTCACACTTTCTCTCGCTCCTGCTGCCGTTAACTCTCCGAATTTACCCCGAAGCCCGACAACAGTCCCGAGGGTCAACAGGTCTTGAATAACTTCGTTGGCAAGAAGGGTACGTAGCTGGTTCAGAAATTCGTTCTGCATGACGGCTGACGTGTGATCAGATTCCGTTATCACCATTGCCGGCTACGACGGAAGCACCAAGATCTCGTCTCTGCTGCAGGCGTTTGAGTCGATCAATCTAAACGTGACGCTTCCTGGCTTGAAGACCAATCTTCTCTCGTCTGCTGCGCTGACTGGTGAGCCTTATCCGGCACTCTCGTAGATCTGATTCGGAGTCTCGTTTAGTTTTACCTACCACTAGTCGCGAGAACAACATTGCCCACGTCTCCGTTGCACTTGTGAACCCCTTCACCGCAGGACTGTTGATCACCAGCATTCGTTCGACTGTAAGCACTCATGGGATCTCACTCGGAACCATCGAGACGAGCACGAGCTTTACGTCGACGGGAAAGTCTACAGTCATCTCGCCAAGCCTCGATATCGGGCTAAACATGGATCCTGCTGCTCTTTTCACGGTCACGCGCTTGTGTGCCGTCAGCGCGGGATTGAGCACAGAGCAATTGGATGGCATTGTACAACTTGGGGGCTACCAGTATCTGCAGGTCACAGACGGGAACAGTTCAGGTGCAACCAAGAAGAGGCGCGACAACCTCTATACGTACGTAATGTACAGCGGCTGCAATTTTTACCCTGAGCCTTGAACTCGTTCGCAGTGGATTCAATCTTCCGGACTTTGTCGATACAGCATTTAAGCAGTTGCACTCTGACGTACAGCTCGAAGCAGATGTGCAGATTGGTGAGTACTACCTTTTCTAACATCTGACGTCACCTGAATCCAAGGCTGCAGGTGACTACAAGACGACGTTGCAATTCACACAGCCATCTGTTCCCACAAGCACCGATCAAACTCTGAATCTTTTGCTACCCATCCTTGCGCAGCCGATCGTGCAAAAAATCGTATCCGGCTCTACTTTGGGGTAAGTACATTGGCAATCATAAATGATGCCTGACACTGACAAGTGTATTCACAGTGTGAACAACGTTCTCATCACGAATCCCACTGCGAATTCGTTCGGAACGAAATTGTCGGGATCCATCACGCAAGCAGGACCGTGTAAGCCCATTTACTAACTAGTACTGTACAATCCCGCGTCTGATTAGGGTACAGTCGACGCAGAGATATCTTTTGGGACCGGTCTCACTATTGCATGGTCTGGCCAGCCCTTGGGGAGAATCAAGATGCCAAACATTAACATCACGGGAGACGTCGGAGCCCAATTCGAAGTTGAGGCTACCTTCGAAATTGCCGACGTCGGTCATCTGACGGACTTCACGAAGGTGCGTGGTTATTGATTCATGGAAAGCGGTCCCAGCTGAGCAATAAAAGGTCTTGCTCACTCAGGAGTCCTTTGACTGGGTAATCTCCGGCGAAAATATTAGCGGCGAGTCCCTCTACACACCTGTTTGGCCTGTACAGTACTGACTCGAATTTTAGTGTCTGCTTTAGGTCAGAGTCATTGAGAATAGTTCACCGTGATTGACTTTACCTTATTTCCAGGCATTATTGTCCCTGGCATCTTGCTTCCCGGGAAGACGATCACCCTCAAAGGGCTGAATAACTTAAAACACGGTGTCTTGATCAAGTCTTTTGATTTGCCTGCCAACGACCCTGCTGGCGGTATTCACTTGACGCTCGACACAGCCATTGCGAACGTGAGTCTTAAACTTTCCTTCTTCCTTCTCTTCCTCATCGACTTCCTTGGCAGCCGTCTCAAGTCGGCATTTCTCTAAGCAACATCGACTTCCAAACCTACTTCGGGAACACCAATATCGGCATGGTCGCGTCAAACGGCTCATTTACACTGGCACCTCTAGCGACGTCATCATTGGGTTTGATTGGCCGTCTTATCCCACAGACTCAACAATCTGGGCTTCTGGATGTCTCGACAATCTTTAACAATTTCATCCACGGTCTGGATAGCAATGTTTCAGTTCATGGAGATAGCGCAGGACCAGGAGATGTACGTGGGTCGGTGCCAGCGACGGGCCCAACTCGGATACTAATCGCGAGGTTTAGGCGACGTGGTTGAACGAAGGTATCAAGAGCCTCATCGTTGAGACTGTACTCCCAAACCAAGGGAAGCTCGACGTCATCAAGTCAATCGAACTCAATGAGCTCGACTTGCGATTCACAGAAGGCACTGCATACGACCCTTCCACAAGTAGCAACGATGCTACAGCCGCTTTCACGCTCCCATTTAACTTCCCGGTAGACATCAAAGCGCTCGGGGAAAACATCAGTGTCTCCACAGGCGGCACGCCTTTTGCAGAACTGATCATACCAAAGGGACCCGCCTTCACTGACGTGCAACAGCGTATTGTGCACTTAAAATTTTCAGATGTGCCATTTGCAGGGTTCGGCGACCAGCATGGGGCATTCCAGCAATTTTTGGCCTTGACGACGACGTCTACGAACCAAACTATGGGGCTTTCGGGGAAGGCAGACACAGATGCGGACACGGCTATCGGATTGCTATCGCTCACGGATATCGACTTTTCTGTCACCACGTCGATTGCTGGCCTGCAAGGTCTCTCTGCGAAACCCACTCTTGTCACATCTCTCGACGTCGATCATGGGTTCCCGGATTACCTGCTCATCAAGGTTAAGTCGTCTTTGTTTAATCCGAGGTGAGCGAGTTGAGGACCTTGCGTTGATGTTGTTATACTAATGCCAGTGGTCGGCATCTCAGTAACATTACTCTAGGTACGTTCGGGCGTCTCTCCGAACGCTGTACTCAGCTTATCACGCGCAGGTGCCGGAGACGTTGAATTTGGTCTATTTTTCCAGCAAGTAATATTTATGATTGGTTTGAAGTCAAATTCTGAAATCTGGTCGCAGGAATCAGCAAATTGGCACGGCAGATTTGGTACGACGGGCTGAACTCCGCAACCTGAGACGTCCTGATATTTTCCAGACTAACCTGCTCCTCCTGCCTGGGAATCAATCGTACCCGATAGGTGCATACGGTTGTGCCCTAACAGTTTCGTCTATCCTAATGGTATATCTAGATGTACACTTCCGACCTCAAGGCGATTCTGTTCCCGCCGGCCAAGCTTTGCTCGAGAATTATCTTCAAGGCGTTACTTCTGAAACCACGATTCAGGGTTCTCAAGACTCGACAACGATCGACTCGCTGAAGGTCGCGTTGTCCGAGATTCGCCTCACTCCTGTTGAGATCCCGGCCCTACATCAGAACTTGATTAGTTCAGCCAGTCTGGAATTACCCACCAATATTGTCCAAACTGGAATTGCTTCCGCGTCCTTCACCCTTGACAACCCTTTTACTGCAAGTATCAACCTTCTCGAGGTCACGACTACTGTCACCTATCAGCAGCTGACCATTGGAAAAATTGATCATGTCGACCTCTCATCCTCCCCCGTGCATGTCAACGGTCACTCAATTGTCACTTCGTCGCAGCTACCTTTCAAGTTCAATTTGGATCCGCTCACTATTATCCAATTACTGAGCTCTGCCGCGCAAAATAATCATGTTGATTTGGGGCCCCTTACTCAACTGTTTGGGATCGTGGTACAGAACCCAGATTATCGCCCTCCTGTACGTCGAGCTTGAAATAATTACGGGTGGTGTACATTTACCCCTCACAGATCACGACCGCCGTGAGCACAGAAGCACCAACATGCGTCAGGTGAGGCATCCTCCGGCGTACCTACGCTGAACTCGAACCATTTTCTCCAGCGGGAAGCAATTTGACGTCGCAGCTGCCATCCTCAACGCTCTCAAGAACTTGAAGGTGACATTGAACATCGACAGTTTGGTGAAGATAGACGATTGTAAGCCTTTCCCCCTCAAAGTCGACGCGCGACCTAACTCGGCATAGATCCCACCGAGCTGGCTTTCAATCAGACCAACGTGACTGCTCTGGTGAGTCGGTCGTGCTCTCCTGCTACATTCTTTTGATATAACCCCATAGACGGACCAAACTGCCCTCTACTTGATTGGCGCTGTGGCTCCTCCTATTGTACAAACGCTTGTGGACGGCGCGAATCTCACTTTCAGCGCCGCCAACATCACGTGGGTCGGTTTTTCTAGATAGGGCTCTGGTTGACTTAGTGCTTCAGGAACCTTTCGGATGGCGGGTTTGATCTCGCACTGCGGGGAGCCTTAACCAACATTGGACCTTTGGACGCTCTTATCGAGTTCGAAGAGCCAGTCACGTAAGTGATTAATGCCCAACTCATCTTACATGTCTCACATCGCGACGGTGGCCAGTGTCACCTGGCAGGGACACGACATTGCGACCATTGTTCTTCCTTCGAGTACGAGTTTTTATATCTCTAACAGTGAGACCTCTAACGGCTCCCTAGTCTGTGCCGCTGCAAACTCTGGAGTTCCTGACTATCATGCTAGTGGTCGCTTGACGATCACGGACGAGGGACAGTGAGTGCTAGCACAAAACTCGTTGAACAATAGCACTTATTATCTTGCTCGGAGGTTCACCGCTTTCGCCACGTTCCTCTTGCACAATCCCAGCTTTACCTGGACAATCCACACTGACAAGCTCAGAGTTACGGCGCTTGGTACAATTTTCGATGGTGTCTCCCTCAGCAAGGATGTCACCTTTAAAGCCTTCAACGGCTTGCCTGGCATCACAATTAGCAACTTCCAACTGCCATCCGATGATCCCGCAGGGGGTATCCACATCGAGACTGATTCCCTTATACCGTCGCCTGCTCGTTCGTGCCTCCCATGCGTTCGCATTTTAACATTGGCTCACTTTTATACAATGTTCCAGAGCTCGGGATAGATTTGGGAACAGTTAGCTTCCAGGCATCTTTTGAGGGAACCGTAATTGGGCGTACGTTCACCTCTCAGTTCAACAGTGCACTCCCACTGAAAATACTCACAGCGCTCTCGACTACGTCATTGGTTCTTGCACCAGAGTCGGTGACTAATGCACATCTATCTGGCCGCATCACGCCCAAATCTGGATCTGACCTCAACGCCATTGGGAAGCTCTTCTCTCAGTTCCTTGCCGGAAAGAATCAGACTCTGAGTGTCCAAGGAGACTCCGTACAACCCACTGGCACTGGCACGGTAGGCTGGATAAGCAGTGCTTTCAAGACGCTTATGTTGCAAGTCATCCTCCCAGGACACGTATACCAAGTACGTTTCACTTCATATTAAGAATATATACCCCATTACTGATTGTTACCTGGAAGATCATCGATTCCATCACGCTGTCAGATCTTGAGATCGCTATGACCGAGCAAAACCAGATCTTTGCGCCGTTGGCAAGCTCCCAGCACACCATTGCTACCTACAAGAATCCGTTTGGGTTCTCTTTACAAGTTATACAATCCGCTGAAGACATCTTTCTCGGAATCAGTGGCTCGGATGTTGCCGAAGTATGTGTTTTGTACGATATCCTCCCGCCCTCTGACGATATCCTCCCGCCCTCTGACGCTCTCCGAGTGTAGCTAAAGCTACCACAATCCGACACTGTGGGCGGCGTCTCGACAGGAAACGAAGCTGATCTCGAGATTGTCTTCTCGAAGCAACCTTTGCAATCTTTGAACAATGCAGTCTTCGCCGCATTCTTCGCAGCTGTCACCGACACCCAGGGCGTAGAGTTTGAACTCAAGGGCTCCGCCGACGTCGTAGCGCGCACTACAATTGGTGATGTCCCCATCTCTAACATTCCTTTTAACGTTACATCCGCCCTGAGAGGTACGCTTTCTTGGTTCGTGGTGGTTCGGCTCAATGCCAACACTTTGTTTGTAGGAATCGATAGCTTTGGACATACCGCAGGCCTCAGCAATGTTAGTATTACAGGAAGCGGTGGCAATGGGGGAAACGAATACGTCAATGCGGATATCACCACAACTCTGCAGAATCCGTCCAATATCTCCCTTCAGACCAATGGTGTATCTCTTGCTGTGTTCTACAAGGACGTGAAGATCGGTCGCGCTGCCATTGACGTTCGTCTCTCGGATGAAAAGTTGAAGGGATTCTAATACTGCTTTACAGACACTAAACCTCTCCCCAGGCGAGAATACCGTCGCGACCGAGTTCCACTACGGGCCCGACAATGCCAATGACACAACAGCACAGAGCTTCCTTTCACAATTTCTCCAGTCCGGCGACGGCCTTCCTTTGTCCATCAAGGGCGACCAGTCAAGCTCTCTATATTCGTCATTACTCCCAGCATTGGAGGGAGTCTCTCTCACTACAAGTCTCGCAGGTAAATCCATTTTACCCTTTACTTTGACGCATCCTCAGCGCGCCTTTTAATCTGATTAGGTCTCAATGCGCCCCCGATTATCACACACATCAACGTCTATGTCCCACTATCTGCCGTCGTTGACAGCCTTGTGTCTATTGACTTCGATGTCAGTCCGCGTCGGCACTACTGCTTTTGCACGGACTGATATATATCTGGGCAGATCGCGAACCCGCTCGATACGGACATGCACATCACGTTCGCACAAGCCGACGCGGGTGTCGACGGGGAAACGTTCGCCCGGTTTGATCAGCCGTTCACCGACTTCAGTGTTCCTGCGAGAGGCACGGCGAACAGCGGGAAATTCGGAAACGTGCTACTTACCAAGGGTGCAATACGCTCGCTGCCCATCATCCCGTTGGGTCGCCTCGACGTCTTCGCGACGACGACAGTCACGTGAGTAACCGCGTCCTTTCCAGACCAGAAGAAATGTTGACATTGATATGGGCGTGCCTGTAGTATCGGCGATGGCGGGTATACGATTCCGTGGTTACACCTCACACAACTCAACGTCCCAACACACTACGATATCTTGGGGATATCCCTTGGCGACTTTAAACAAGCATTGAAAAATGCGAATACACCACCCTCCGGTAGCCACGTCCTCAGCAACAATGATTCTGTAGTGAGTGCTGCAACAAATGGCGTTCGGCCACCAAGCGTACCACTCGACAGCATGGCGACTTAACACCGCCGGTATACCTCTGTAGATCATGTCACATTTGCTTACCCGGACGATGGATTTTTCCGATCTTTCTGCAACGATTATTGCATCTGGCTGGACTGGTCGATGCGCTGCCGCAACTTCACCTTACGTTATTATACCACTTAATTTACGAACTGTTTGCTGTTTTTGTACTCTCGATGATGATTACACGAGATGCGACATAGACTCACTGAAGTTGCCTTTGTCGTAACGCGTAGTGTTAGATACACCCACATTTAGGGTCAAACGCTATGTCCGACCCGAGGAAACTTTGCAAACAGAAAAGGATTCAGTGCTCAGTCCCTGTGGGAAGTTCGTAGTTTCCAGTCGACTCTGCTGGGTTGTCATCGACTCAGCCAATAATAATTAAAATTTTGAATAATCCTGCCATATAGCCGATGAGATCGATTTTATTTCGATCTATTTTGGCTGTCAACGACATAGTCAATGCCAGTCGACAGGAGTCAATGTGTCTAGGCACGCGTCAGGGAAATAAAAAAACGATCTTAGTCGAACACGCTATATGCATTAGAGTCCAATCAATTTAATTCTGCGCAAAATCTATCGTATTCGAACACGCCATACGAAAATACATGTACTCGATTCTACTCGATTCTTATACTCCTGTTAGACTTGTACAGCGCGATATACGTCGAGTACCAACCGGAGTTGGCAGTACCACTGAGTCAGCGCTGTCAGCTCGGAAGAGTACCGCTGCGAGCAAGTATTCTGTGTCGTTGCGGAGAGCGGCGTTGGCAGAGTAGGAAAACACGAAAATGGGGCGAACTTGAACAGAGCAGCATGGGTCCAAGAGACACGATGTGAGAACGGGATGAAGAAAAAGATACGCGAAGGGCCGAGCAGAGGAGAAGTCTTCGGGACTGTTGTTATTAATAGTCTTGTGTGATTCGAACGACGACAGACTTACTCTTTCAGTTAGCGGGTGTCGGATTGACTGTCGTCTTCGTGATGGCTTTTGCTTTCCTCTGGAGGGTGTCCATATCAGCGAGAGTATGGTCGATATATGGGGTACTCACGTTTGCAAGCTGTATGATGCGCATCTCCTTTTTGAAGGGCTGTGGACCTGATGCGGCGTCAATTTCACTATCGGGTCCTTCATAGGCTGGGACATCGTACCTTTTTGTCAGGAATCAGAGAGCGCCTCGAAGTATTCCTCGAATTCGGATGCGAGCCCTTGTCCCCCGGGCTGTAGTTCGTTCCAGCGCCGCATGCAAACATTTCTGTGGAAATGGTTATTACATTTAAGAGAGGTGATCGAAGACTTACTTGATGGAATTCCCATCAGGGGGTATGGCGAGCACAGTCGAGGTCTTCTGTTTTTTGGTCGACGCAGACGGTGTCTTGTTGTCTGGCTTTCTTTTCTTCTCGTTATTAGCACCGAGTCGCGTACGTTCGAGTCGAATGTTGACGACATCCGTTTCGGTGGGTGTTGTTTCAGGGTCCTTGGTTGCTGGGCCTACTAGGACCGGCGGCGGAACCTGATCCGGATGAAGGCGTGGTGTCCGAGATATTGCCCTCGGCCGGTGCGAACACTGGCCGTCGCCGTAGTGAGCGGTCGGGGCCGCAGGCCCAACTTGAGAGTGAGTCAAGGGTGGGTTGAAGTTGAGGGGGAAGTGTCGTCGAGGGCTGATGGCGTCGCTGTTGGTGCATCCGAGTCGGAGGCACGCGTTGCATCAGTTGCCTCCCCATCGGCCGCCTGTACAAATGCACTAAACGTTAGAAACGAGACGTGGCCTCAGTAGTGTTGTCTCACCACAGTTACTTCCCAGGGCGCTGTACTGGCAGAGCTGCCGGCCGTAAGTGCGTTGATCGCGCCGCTTGTGGCCGTAGTCGACTGGCGCAGGGGCACTGGGGGATGGATGCGAGTTAGTCACGAGTACTAGGATGTCGAAGGCACGGATCACAAAGGGTTTACGACGACTGAACTTGACGACGCTGGGGCTCTTGGAGCCTAAATAATAGACTGAGTTAAAGACGTGAGGGGGGAATGTGTGACGTACGGGGATGGGTGTGCTGTTGCCGTCGGACGTCTCGGCACCCTCGTCGTGGGTATTCTTGTCGTTGTTGTCGTTCTCTTCGTTGTCGGCATTGTCAGTGGCTTGGTGACCTTCACCACCCCAATTCCCATTGATATCGTCGTCTTCCTTGTCGGGGCTTATGCGAATCAACTTGGGGTCATCTAGACCGCCTTCCTCAAGACCTTCCTGTGCATCTTTCTGACGCGGTTGACTCCCTCGGATTCCGTGGTTCCTGGCCCAGCCTGAGTACGATTGCTGGGTCCACTCTCTAAGCTTCCATAGTCCATCGTCGCAATACTGCAAGAATTCGAGTCCGGGTTCAGTTGAGTACACGCCGGAAGTAATATTCCCCAGCGACATCTGAGACCTTCCCCCAGGTCGGAGGGGCTTCACTGTGGTCAGGCCAGCGTGAACCAGACGGAGCGCGCCTTGGAGCTCAACTTGCGGAGGGAGGCTGTACTGATGAGTGTACCATCCAGATTCTCGAGGTACAAGTGACCGTGGCTATCGTCGTCGACGTCGTCGGCAGTCTTCGGAGGTCGGCCCGCTTTAGCCTTCTTCTTAACGGTTATCGCGTTTCCGTCAGTCTCCCCCCTTTTCTGGGCTTTGGCTGAGGCTGTTGAGCGTAAATAAACATCCCGGTTCCACTGAACGATCTCCGGGCACGCTTCTCTTGTCTTGATCTTCGGCAATGGAAGAACGCCTACAAGCGTGAGGGGCTTGGGGCCATTACCACTTGCAGCCTTGAGCTCGTGGTACTCTGACGCAAATTGCTCCATCGTCATTCTGGGAAAGGGACTGCAATGGACTCAGTCTCGGGGGGAGAGTTTGGCTCCACGTACCGGTGCATCCCATCTAGGGTTTCGTATCTTGCCTTGAGATCGTCGAACTCTTTTTTCTGGGCGATATTGGCCTCATTCAGGGCGACTATCTCTTGATCCCGCTGACCCAGTGTCAGCTTCAGCTCCAAATGGAAGGCATTTTTTTCTATGAGCTCTCCTGGCGCGTATCGGACCACTTCTGCCATATTGGAGCTCTGGACGCGCTCAGTCCTATATGGTAAGTAAAAGGCCGAATAAGTCTCACGTAGACCCCAACCCCTCCTGGCATCGCCAGTGGGCGCTGCCTAGTATATGCACTTAGATCAGCGTTGAGATCAGCACCGAATGGCCATCGGCCCTGTTGCTCAAAGGGCTGGCAGATGTTCTCCATCGACTGGCCAACGTCGACACCGCTTACGGGGGAAAAGGGAAGGGAAAGTGTCATGGCGAAAAAAAGAGGAGGTATGGATTCCGATTGTAGCGCGAGGGTACTGAATGTGGCCCTTTGCCCCAAACATATTCCCCCAAAATAAGAACGATCTCGTTTCGCTAGATCTGCGTCACTCGTCTCTAACCCAGCTTACTACCTTAGGATGTCTGCAGTCGAAAGAAACTACCTATAGTCTGCCGTTCACCAAAGAAGAAATACAAGTTATCCACTGAAGCGACACTACAAGACCTCCTGCGCTTCAGAAACTTCGCCGTTGAGAGCCTTCTGCGCGAGCGCAACGAGCTCCTGCGAGAGCGGTGCGTCATTCTCTCTCTTTTCATGCCATGGTTTCTCATCGCATGCAGAGTCTCTCTCGGAGGAACCCCCTTCGAGTATTCCGAGGTCGAGTTTTTGTCTGAGTACTCCCCGGTCAAAATGCAACCGTACAAAATTATGGGCGACGGGACCATCAGGCAGTATTGGGCGAAGCGACCGTCGTGGGCTCGATACCCTCCTGATGTACGTCTACGCGTTCATAGACTTCAGAAACTGACGGCTTCTCCCCAGAGACGTCAGTTCTCGAGAGGCACTCAGACTGAAGACCCTATTGACGCGGACACCACGCTGACGGAAATCACCCCGTCGGTCCAAACTGGAGAACCCATGGAAGAAGTGCAGAAGAACTAGTATTAGCCATTGTAAATACAGCGTGTATCGAATCAATGTCACGACGCAAGGTCCTCGTCTTGGTCCTCGTCTCCCTCCTCGTCTTCCTCAGACAACATATCGCTTGTAAATCGTGCGACTTCGAGATACGCGTGTCGCATGAGTGAGAACTTGCCTGTGAGTATTATCTGTCCGGATGGTTCGACTCGCATCTCTGGGACCATCGCGACGACCGAGTGAATTGCTGTGATGGGGACAACCGCAACGCCACAACGTCCGGTAATCTGGTCACACAGGTGCACTGCACCACTCGATTCCGAAAGAATTTCGGCGTCCGGCTTGGAGAAAAGATTGACCATGGCCAAGGGATGCCGGTCATCCCCAAAGCGTATATAGAAATAGTACAGCACGTTGGCTATACGAAGATCTTCGTTGTAATTAACCTGTATCAATCTGCTGAGTGCATGTCCTAAGAAAGATTCAGATGGGACTTACCTCAACACAAGACGACCGACGTGGTTTGGTCAAGACGTTCGCCTCTTGCCAGACAGAACGTGCTTTCTGTCCATTGGGGAGTTGGAGCTTTCCCCAACGACAGACGGCATCTGGCCATGCGTCGGCGTTCGGCCAGTTTTGTGCGTACCAATAAGCCTTGAGTGCTTCGCGTTCGTCATCTTCAAGAGGCGATGGAAATTCCTCACATCGCGGGAGAAATGCATACCCGATGTAGCCCTCGAATTCACGCGCGCCATTCGAAAGCGAGGTCACAGTGTCTTCACCCACCTCGAATTGGATCTCCGGAAAGCGAGCCTGTAACGAGTTGATCTGCGCACGCAGAACGGCTCGTTGGGCGAGATTCGCGAACATATCGCGATCCAGACGTATTTCCCGACCCAGGTTTCCTATTGCAGTCTCCAGGGTCCATTGCGCGTAGCATGCCAAGGGGCCAAGTCGAAATGTCTCAGGTGCAATGTGGGTAAGGAGGTGGATACTCTGGCGGACAAAGTGGATCCGCGACTCCTTGCGTTGGTAATAGAGCTCCTCGAATTCGCAAACGAAGTCCATCAGTAGATTATGTCCGTGTAGGAGATCTCGGTAAGGGATCCGAGGACGCTGTAAGATACGCATCCCAGCCACAAGTTTACAAAAGTTTTGCCAGTATTTCCGAGGGAGCAGATGCCGAAGAAGTGTCGGACACAGACCATAGACGTATTGCTGAAACTCCCATGCCTTGTAGCCAGAGTTAATCTTCTTCGCAGGATCTCGAGGAGCACGCCCAAATGACGAGGGGATGAATGGAATTGCTCTAGTGACAGTTTCCCCATGCGCGTTCCAAAGCGTTGGATTACGATAGAAGACGGCCCAGTCCCAGCTAGACCTGTCATCCGGGTCATAGACGTCGAGTTTGCCTGTAAAGAGCTTGATGAGGAGATCGGGGTCGTTGAGTACTGAAAGATGCATGATATCCATAGTAAACAGGCACGGAACGGGGAGTGGCAGACGAGGGAGACCACTGAAAAGAGTCTGCTTGGAGAGACCTGTAGCCAAGCGCCGATTCTTGTGCTCAGTTTGAGTCCTGGAAGGTAGTAAGAAAGCCATATTATTCTTGTATTTACGAGCAAGATCCATGCGATGTTTGCAGAGGTCGTTGCAAGTGACATCAGGGTGAAGACACCCCCCGATGCCGTAGCCATCTGGCAAGTTCATGGCTGGATAGTAGTGACCGTCGCCTTTACGACGTCTACTTGGCATACCGCAGGCCAACCGACAGCCATAGCGACCGCTGTGACCAACCGTTCCCGACATGACTGCACTGGCAGGGCTATCTGCGGTTCCAAAGACCACCAGCGGGTACGAGCGAATGATGGCATCCACGGAGGCATCGTACACTCGGAGGCCCTCGCGCTGTAGAGACGCAATATGTTGGAGGGACGGAAACATGAATGAGTCGATGTCCGATGGCTTATTGGGTCCCGGAACGATAGCACCCGGGATTACGAACGCCTTCTTGTATCGCATACCTGGTGGGAGGTTGTGAATGACCCAGATAAAAAACCAGGCCTCAGAGGGCCGGTCGGCGCGAAGCTGGGCACCATCAATAGAGAACTGTAACGCGACTGTCGCCGCTTTTGAGATCGCCCTTGTTCCAAGTGTCGAGCAATGCCTGTCCAGAAGCTATGTCGTCGTAGCCATCGAGCCTGCCGCCGTTGAGTCTCGCGTGCTCTGAGTTTTCCGCAAGCTTCTTCTCAAGGTAGTGCATTTTATCGGCAACTTCGTGAGAGCTGTACAGGGCTTGGATGACCGGCCCAACTGGAATCGTAGTGAAACGTTTCTGAGGCTTCGTAGTCCCAGGACTGTACCGAGGTTCGCTGCAGCGAGGACAGGCCTCAAGGATTCTGTATGGTCCAACAAAGGCCATACAGGAATTCACGCACATATCGTGCTCTATAGGCACGACACCAGACAGCCAGCGAACACGGCGCTTCACCTGATCGAAAGACATAATCGGATCATCGGGTCGATGCAGCCGTTCAATGACCCGTATCCTGTCGTAGTGAGACCGAGAAGCAGTGGCATTGTTGATAAAATGTTGCAGAGAACGCAGAAGTGGCGACGAATCTACAAATTCGTAGCCTGGCTCAGGGTTCCGCAGGCTATCGATATCCTCGGCGAGCATGCCAGTGTCCTCAAGAACAGACGACCTCAAAAGGTCAATGAACTCTTGCGTCCTCTGGAGTTCGGGCATGTGGATCGTCGCAGGGGTATGATCTTCGCTGTGCTCGTCAATGGGGTGTATGGGTTCATCGTCGCCAGCATTCGAGCCAGAAGGCCCAGCCACGCCGTGCCCTACAACAAAGACCCCAGTGGTATCACGACCAGCCTGAGACACAGAACACTCAGCCTGAGATACGTCAAAGTCGACGGGATCCAAAGGTGTAGACGGCAAGCTGCCAGTGCGTGCCAGATCGTTCACAGAGTTACTTGGACCAGGCTCAGGCTCGCGCAGAGCGGACTAGACAAGAATGTTCTCATCAAAGCCAACGGAAAGTAAACAGTCGAAAGACCTTTTGTTTCCGTGGGCGTTGAGTTGAATGTTCCTCCGAGTCGGCCAAGCGCCGCCTGTGCTCCAAGTCCTGGAGTCCCCCAACTGGCCTGGTTTCAATCCCATTGGCGCGGAGGAATTCACCAAATTGGTAGTCTTGCTGAAGTTGGTCTTGTAGGCCTATTACGCTTACGACTTGTCATTGGAAAAGGTTTGGTATATAGCAAGCCTGAGGCGCATAGACTTAGAGTCACGCACGCAGATTCGAGACAGGACGGTCAAAATCGGCACGAGTCGAACACAGCCACAAAATATTATAACGCCTAAGTTAATCGAATAGATTCAAGGGCTTCCCACATGCGGGCCTTGTGAAAATCGGCCCAGATCGAACGGAGTCACAAAATAAACATTTAATCGAACTTATTCAAAAAAAACTATGGACTTCCCACAGGGGCTCAGTTCCCGTGCCTCGTTTGTGCTTCAGTGCACCCACGTATTGATTCTCTCGAGTAGAGGAATGCATAAGGAAACGTGCTAAATAGAGTGCTGTACTCCCAGGCGCACGTAAATAGAAAAAGAAAAAGAAGACCTGTGCAACGGAATACAGAAGGAAGCAGGACAGAGCTGGGTGCTTACACTCTCTTCATGTACCACCCCCATCGCGAGCAAGATGGATCTGATGGCTTTGCAGTCCGTAAGACGACTTGGGGATGATCGGTTTTGAGTAGAGTAGGTATGTGAACATTTGTAGTACGGGTCAGCTGATTCACGGAGTGTGTTGAAACTAGATATGGAATATGCAGAACGCCCGCGAGCCGATAAGCCAGGAGGTCGCCATTATCGCGGGTATTATGCCTACGCGGGGGGTAAGAACGCAGCCCATAGCACGATGCTCGTAGCCCCCCATAGTACCGCCCATACAACATACGCTCGGCCCCACCGTGGTCGTTCGACAAGTAATGCTGCAGTCGCCCAGTACGTGCTTGGCAGGGCCGGCAACAACCGGAGCGCGATTTGAGTGTGCGCGCTCGTAAGAAGCGTTGTACCGAGAAACGCAGCATGCACTGAATGGGCCGCCGTCGTCAGCGGTCTAAGACCTCCGAGTCTTTTTCCACGTAAGAGCAAAAGGATATGGGGGATACTGTAAGACAAGAGAGGAACGATGAGTGGGAGCGCGAGAGCAATGTTGGGGAGCTGGGAAGGGGTCCAATAGGAGAGGAAACCGACATTCCAGTATGTACGCTGGACGTAGGTATAGATCGAGGGTATGAGGTTATTGCACCAGGACGGTTGTTGGGCGTGATTCGCAGCCGGGGTAAGGCAGAAGACGCGGTATGCGTCGCGTTGGTGAAACAGGGACGGTAAAAGAGGGAGTGTGGCATGGAAGAGGGCAGCCGAGACAATCCCCAAGCTGGGAAGGGTAGAAGATGAGAGAAAGGGATGGACAATTAGGGACCAAGGGACGTAAAGAGCGAGAAGGACGCCGTTCGAACGGAAGGCGGCGGCGACGGTAAAGTACAGCGTGGCGCGGAGGTATTGTCTACACGCGCAGGCGAACATCCCTAAGGTGTGTGAGGATCAGAGCGGGACACAGCAACCACTGGGATCCGGAGGGGAGATATACACACCTGCGTAGGAGAGGAAGGTGAAGATGGGTTCTGCATATGGTGCGAAGTACAACGTGACGGGGCTCGCAGGGAGGAGAGAAAGAAGCGCGGTGAGGAAGGCGAAAGACGGTGAGCCAAAGTGAATTAATGTGAGGTTATAGATGGCACGGGTGTTGGGTATCGCAATCACGACGTGGATGAGTGCGACCCGAGCGAGGGCGAATGCTGGGTCGGCGACAGGCGACGAGAAACCCGCAGCAAAGCGGAGCAGTGAAGGTACACCAGGGAAGAACGCCCAATGATGCTCACGAGAATATCCCGCTTTTGCGATGGCCGTGAAGTGAAAGGCATCCCATCTGAGCAGAGAGGATGAGAACGAGGGCAAAGTGGAAGAAGGTGCGACGACGGTGTGAGGAGAGGCGTCGAAGAGTGGAAGATACGAGGAGGTCAAGTAAAGCAAGGCGGCGACGGACACACGGGAGAGAATAGTGAGCGAGTCGAGGACACGGATGTGCTTTCGCCGGATGTCGGAGGTGGACATAAGTGACGCTTTGTTGGCAAACTGAGCTTGCCGGTCTCTCTTCGTAACCCCGTACATCTCGGCCATATGCACAAGCGAACGGGCTCTCAACCTCAACCTCAACCTCAGCCTACTTCAACAACGGTAGCACCAGTACTGACCGCAGAACCTTCCCAGATCCTACCAGAACCTGCCAATGGGCAAACCGGGGGCGGTGGGTTGGCTGGCTCATCCACTCTCATCGACTTCCTTCATTCCGTCCCCACACCTTTGGTCGCCCTTCTTGTTCGCCTGGCCCCGTCAGTGTCGTATCTACGTCGTGCAGCACAGATAGTCAGCTGGCAGTCATCTCAGGTGGATAGCTGGCTAATTCTCGCTACCTGGTGGGCTCTCGTTATTTTCGTCGACCCCGCGCTCAGGTCCGTGGTGTTTTCGTTTCTGTATCTTTGTGGATTGACGACCTCCTAGGTATTTTCTCCCCCTCGTACTAGTCTCTGCGGTAGCGTACTTCCGACGGCGGCAACCCCCAAAAGACACGTCACAACAACCTATCACGGAGGCGGCGATTCAGGCAGCATTGAAAGATCTCGCGTCCCTCCATATCCTCCTCCCTTCTCTCCCTCCCTTTCCAACGTCACTCTCCCCATCGCTATTACCATCTACTTCTCTCGTCCGTGCATGCGCAATTGCCTTCTTCCCCCACCTCATCCTCACCTACCTCATACCTGTGCGCGTCCTGGTTGGTCTCCTAGGCACAATCCTTTTGACCTATCGCGCCCCCTTCGCACGTCTCCTCCGTGCCGCTCTCTGGCGTAGCGCCTTCATGCGTTGGGCCCTCTACCGCTCATGGGCCGTGCTCTCCGGGATCCCCATGCCTTCCCCCATTCCTAGCCCGGCTGTCAGCGCCGCGGCCAACACGACGGTCGCGGCAAAATTCCGTTTCGCCTTTATGGTGTACGAAAACCAACGCTGGTGGATGGGGCTCGACTGGACCGCCGCGCTTCTCCCCGGTGAGCGGCCTTCGTGGTGCAGTGCCTCGCAGGCGCCGCTCTCGCCACCCGCCGCATTTGCGCTGCCTGCGCCTACCACCGTTTTCTTACCCGTCGACGGTGTTCCCGATGCGCGCGAAAAGCGCACCGCGACGTGGACATGGGCCGAACCCGAGTGGCAAGTTATTGTGCACCGAGATGGAGAGCCGTCGACAACGGTCGACGGCGTGGAGAACCTAGAGGAGACAGATGCAGACGGTTGGGTGTATGGCGATAACAAGTGGGAGAGTCACAGTGGCAAAGGTGGGATCGGCAAGGTTCGTGCGCTCGTTCATGGCTCTCCCTAAACTGACCTCGTTGTAGTACACGCGTCACCGCCGTTGGGCACGCGTTGCCTTTCTGACAGAGACGACAGAGCGCGTAGGACCTGGGCCGACAGGTGTTTCGCGTGAGGACGGAGATCTGCGCCCGCTTGATACATTGCCGAATGGCGACAGTAAAGAGAAGCAGAAATTTGGCGAGAATGAAAACGACAAGAGAGACGGGTTCCCCGGAGATCCCACCTTTTCGAACGACAGGCGTAAGTCGATCGGACTAGGCGTGGTCGGAAGCGGCATTAGGCAGAGACTGCAGGCGGCGGTGTCAGGTTCACACTAGTGGTTATCCACGCTATTTTTGTTGTAACTTAACCCTGTACAGTATAACATCTATCGCTATTCTCGCTAGCACCGGAGCGACATTTCATATGCAAACTATTAATTTCAACGAGACACGTCGCGCATCAACGTGCATCGACATTATAATAACGTGGCTACCAGTCCAAGATCAGCAATGGATGTTCGCCGGTAAGTTATATTCACTGACTTTGGCAGTCGTCGTACAATTACGGCTACTGGTCGGCGCTGTCAGCGTGCATTGACTGTGTGAGAGAATCCTTATCATGCTATCAACAATTGGCTCTCTGCCTATCTCTCGGTCATTATCATGCCTACTAGCGACGAAAAACAGACTCTCATATCCAAGGAAAAGAAACCGAAGGAGTCAAAACATGTCCTCGTCATTCATGGTGGTGCAGGAACTATACTTCGCGAGAGATCTCCACCTGAGCAGCAGGCGCGTTATCATGCTGGGCTGCGTGCGGCGCTTCAGGCTGGGAACGCAATCCTGAGCGCAGGTGGCGAAGCGATGGACGCCGTCGTCGCGGCCGTCAGCGTCATGGAAGGTAAGTAGTAGGATCAACAACTCGGAGCTAAAGCCAATCCTTGATCTATTGTACTTATCATTATCAGACAATCCACTCTTCAACTCAGGCAAGGGTGCCGTATTCAACTCGGCCGGCTTCGTACGTGCCCTCCCCTTTGATGTAGGCTTGCACGATAACCCATACCCATGCAGAACGAACTCGAAGCCTCACTGGCGCTCTCCGCTCCGCCCGTGTCTCACCCCCACATCCCGCCCTCGCGCCGCACACTCGCGCTGACTCTCCTCACACGGACGCGCAACCCGTCTCAACTCGCACGGGCGCTGTACCTCTCCCCTGCTGCCGCACCCCACCCATTCCTCTCTGGTGCCCCAGCAGAGGACCTCGGCGGCCTCCCGCTCGTCGACAAGGCGTACTTTTACACTCCTGGACGTTGGCGGGAGCACCGGCGTGGTCTGGGACTGCCAGAGGAGGACGACGCGCGGGCGGGCGAGGGAGACGAGGAGAGCTTGCTAGACATGATGCCGAAGGGCACTGTCGGCGCCATCGCACTCGATGTGTGTGGGTGCATCGCTGTGTGTACGTCCACCGGTGGGCGTACCAACAAGCTCCCTGGTCGCATTGGCGACACGCCTCACTACGGGGCAGGCTTCTGGGCGGAGGAGTGGACAGTGCAACGTCCGTGGTGGGCGCCCCGCTGGTGGCGGAGCAAGGTACGCGCCGTTGGAGTGAGTGGAACAGGTGATGGCGACGTGCGTCTAATTCCCCCCTACTTGGCGACGGTATTAATTGTCCTGATGTGTTTCTCCTTGACCAGTATTTTATCCGCCAGAATACTGCGGCGACACTGGCACGCCGGGTTCAATATCTCGGCGAGCCTCTAGACCGGGCGGCGCGGTGGGTCGTCGAAGCGCTCGACAAGGAACATGGAGCCGGGGGTGTAATCGCGCTTGACAATGAAGGCAATGGTGAGTAGCTTGCTGCTACATTGAAGTGAGTGACTGATAGATGAAGCAGTCGCGACACCCCTTAACTGTCCGGGCATGTATCGCGGTTTGGTTCGTGGGGACGGGGAGCTGAAGACGGCTATTTTCGATGATGAGGTCCTAGAGTGATGCGTGATGCGTGACGGACTCGTGACGGTAACAAGACGCGTCAGGAGGAGCGAGCGCGTGTTTTGCCGCCGTCCATGCGCGTCAACGTCAACGCTAGTCCGCAATAGACATCGTCCGTGATAGACACCGTCTCGTATTTTGGCTTGTGTACGCGAACCCAAAGCCTTTTTCTTTCTCTCATAAAACGCGGTATACAAAACAAACGAACAACCCACGACCATGTTCAGAGGACGCTTTTCTTTCGGTCGCGGTCGTTCTCAGGCTGGCCCGAGCCGTGCATGGAGTCGCCAGACGGTTTCGGAGCCTCATCACATCGAGGTACAGTACCGTAATTGGCATTTTATGCCAGTAATACCAGTAATATTCACGCATATATGCCCCTGTCTACAGTACAGCAAAAGTTCTAGGGCGAAATGTCATGGAAAACTCTGTGGTGGTTCTCTTATTGCCCAGGGTGAACTACGCTACGGCCATGCTACCCAGAGCGACTACGGAGAGATCGTGCAGTGGAAACACTGGTGAGCCTGCAAGCTGTTGACCCTTTCTCTCTCTCAACAAGACGGGCTCCCCACAGGGGTTGTGTGACGCCCCAGCTGTTGGGAACACTCTCCAAGTATGGCGTCGAGCGTATCGCTGGTTTTTCAAGCTTGCACGCGGAAGACCAAGCACGTGTGCGCTTGGCGCTGAAGACGCGACGCATAGCTCCGGCGAACAATACGCCGGCGTCGTCGTCGTCCCAGCCAGTCCCGCAACCCTCTCAGCAAACGTCTGCCCAAATGCCCCCGCCCCCACAGAACGAGAAAAAGCGGAAAGCGGTCACCGTGTCCGAAGTGCCACAGAGCCAGAACGTAGCAGCACCTTCCCCAACGCAAGCTGCTGTCCGCAGAGCTGCCATAGGGGGCGCAGCTTGGGAGGAAGGCGCCGATGCTGACGAAGTCGTAGAGCAGCAAGTTGACGAGTTATTCTGCACCTTGTCATCTAATGTGGTCGGTGTGCAATACTATAAAGGTTTGTTCTTTTTATTTGATTCACTCTTGGCCTGGAGCGATGACGCATGCAGGTCTTGTTGACGTCGGAGAACAAGTTCGCTTTATCAGAGAACCCCATAATAAATATGACCGGTAAGTCAAGAGCAGAACTCTATCGGGATGTATATCTCACATGGTGGTTAGAAATGCTATCGCGGTGCAAAACATAGGTCAGACGCAAGTCGGTCACATACCTCGGCAGACAGCTGCCAAGCTTGCACCCCTCATTGACTCGGGCCTGATCACAATCGAGGGCACAATGAACAAGGGGAATTGTGAGTCAACGTTAACCCATTTCTTACCATTTATAATAAAACCTTTCAGTGCACAAGTTCGATTACTCCCTGTCTGTGTAAGTGGCGGGTAATTGTTTGCCAAATATAGCTAAGTGAGCATTTAGTACTTTGAAGATCTACGGAGCCGCCGACAAACGCAATCAAATCGAGCCCTTGCTGACCGGTGCTCCAACTCGGTCAAGCTCATCAGTTCCAGCTAGCCAGGGGCCAAGCGTTCGCCCGTATGACGCACCTACATCATCATACGCACCCTATACCGCATATGATCACTCCAGTTATGACCCACGGTCGTCCTCTGCAGCGCCCTCTGCCACTCAGAAGTCAGAGCTCCTCAGGAGACAACAAGAAGAATTCGCTCGCGCAGCAGAGCTCAAGGATGTGCTTGCCAATCTCGAAAGGGTCGACGATGAAGGTCGTCGGAGCTCGCTCTTGGACACGTTGTGTTCAACGGATGATATCTTGGACTTGCCAGAGCATCCTAGTCCACCCGGGATTGCGAGTGGCGAGCTTCGTGTCGATCTACTGCGGCATCAGGTCTGTGGGCCGCTCCGTCGTACGAGTCGGACACATACTCAATTCGCGAGTGCGACCATAGAAACAAGCCCTACAGTGGGCTATTGAGCACGAAAACCCCAAACTCCCAACCCAAGAGCAAGATAAGCCGGTGCAATTCTGGCAGTACCGAAAGACAAATACCAAGGTGTGTGCAGTTTCTACATCGTGTAGCGGCCCTTATTCAGCACCATGCAGGCCTACTATTATAACGGTACGCACCAGTGCTGGTTGTGTCTAATTTTGTCGTGGCTGATGTGCCTCAGTTGTGACAAAGTCTCCCCAGGAGGCGCCGCCTGTGCTCGGCAGGGGTGCTTTGTGTGGTGATAGCATGGGCCTGGTACTCAGTTGTCCGGTGTTATCACGCATATCGGACTCACACGTGTTATACAGGGGAAAACTCTGACGATGATCGCTCTGATTTTAGCGACGAAGAACGACATTTCCTCAGGTTACAGTAATAGCACGCTCATAGGTGTGTCCGCCCTGGTGCATCTCACGCTATGGCTAATTTTCATTGTAGTGGTCCCACTCTCTGTACTTTCTAACTGGGAAAAGCAGATCAACGACCATTGTATGCCTAACACCCTGAGTTACGCTATATACTATGGTTCTGGTCGCGATCTGTCCCCGAAAGACCTGCAAAAGTATGACGTTGTTGTAACCACGTATCAAACCGTCGTTGGTGAAAATAGCGGTTTCGCGGATGAGGTCCCGAACAAGAAGAGGCGAAAGGAAGCGGGCAGCTTGTTCGCAGTTCAATGGAAGGTTCTTGTCTTCGTCTCTTCTAGTCCGTACATTATTGATGTCGGCGCTCCCACAGCGCGTCATCTTAGACGAGGGTCACAACATCAGAAATCCCAGGACGAAGATGGCCAAGTCTGTGTGCGCGCTTAACGCTCAGCGACGTTGGGTATTGACTGGAACACCAATAGTAAGCCCAGTATACTGACTCTGACGGATTTTGGCTAACTTCTTTCATGCAGATCAACTCTCCCCAGGCAAGTATTTAGCTTTGGGTCATAGCAAGTTGATACTTAATATCCCGCTAGGACTTGGGTTCCATCCTCACGTTCCTCAGAATATGTAACCCTCTTGATAATCCCGACTTTCAGACTCGGTTACTGCTCCGCCCACTGAAGAATGGCGACCCATCTGGGGCAGAATTACTCCGCGTGAGTGATGTAGAGCGACGAGGGTCTTTGCTCTCATCTGAATATCCGTATAGGCTATCATGTCGCAGATTTGTATTCGGCGTACAAAAGAGGTGAGTAAAACAAAAGGTTTAAGTGATATCCCTTAATTGACCGTGATGTAGATGCAAGATAGCAACGGGAACTTCCTTGTCCCATTACCAGGGGTATGTCAAGTTAATACTTGTTTGGCAAAGTAAACGATTTTCATCACGCTCTAGGTGGAAATGACGGTCGTCCCTGTTACTCTGAATCCTGAGGCGAGGGTACAGAATCGCTCTTAACTGTCGAACTCTTTCTCATCAGCGTTAGGAGCTATACGACGTCATCGAACAATTGTCCAAGGACCGTATCGAAGGTCTCCTGAAACAACCTCAATCCACCTCTGTACGATGGATGTCATTTCTATGTTGTCGCGGCTACTGACGTGTCGTCAGTTCTCAACCAACGCTCTGAGCATGCTTACTCGCCTACGCCAGCTGGCACTTCACCCCGGCCTAATCCCTAGTGATTATGTGGAACAGCTGCGACGCACGGAGGAAGACAACAACGATCAGACGGTGCAACTCACACCAGAGGAAAAGGCGCGCGTACAAAGGCTACTCTTGCAGGCGATTGAAGACGAAGAAGAATGTCCCATTTGTTTTGGTGTGCTTAGTGATCCCCGGATCACCGCTTGCTCGCATTGGTTCTGCTTAGCCTGGTGAGTCGAGGCGATTTCATATGGTGCAAAAGTAAGGTCAACCGGAACCAGTATTACGGAGGTCATCTCTCGCGACGCCCGGTGTCCCATGGATCGCCGCGCTATCGGCATGGGCGATCTCATAGAACCTCCTCCACCAACCGACCTAACACAAGCACCCATCCGCGAGGAGGAGGAGGATCTAGATGACGCGGCCACCACCCTGCGCTCGGGGTCTTCTGCAAAGATAGAACAGTTGACACACCTCTTGAGACTGACACCAGCGAAGGAGAAATCTCTGGTCTTCTCTCAGTTCACCAGTTTTCTGGATAAAGTACGCTCCCTGTCTTAGTGCCATTGGATGACTCACTACTGACGGGTTGTTCGAAAAGATCGCAGAAGGCCTCGATAAAGAGGGGTCAGTATCTTATTGCGACTTGGCCCTCCATGATTCACTCACTCTATTTCCTTACTTACAGAATCCCATATGTCCGATTTGACGGTACGATGTCTGCGAGGCGACGACAAGAAACGATAGAGACGTTTTGTGTTCCGATTGAAGGTAGTACGGGGGAGATCGCAGATGTTGACCCCACTCCAGATGTTTCGGCGTCTGAGGTACAACCGACGAGACGTAGTGCACGGTCCTCACGTCGCAGGGGGGCCGAGCCCGTGGACGGGGAACAAGATGCTGGGACTATGATTGTCAGCGACGATGACGATATATTCGTGCCGCAGGTAGATGTCATCAGTGACGACGACCACGACCACGACAGTGCTCCTACATGGAATAAAAAGGGCAAGCGCAAGGATAAAGGCAAGCGCAAGGCAACGGCTCAGACCCTGTTGGAGGACGACATTGCCCCATTCCGGACGCCCGCTACTAATGGGGTCAACCCTAAAGTCATGCTTATCTCTTTGAAAGCCGGCGCACTTGGGCTTAATCTGACAGTTGCAAATAATGTCTATCTGTGAGTGCATCCGTGGATGGGTGGCACGGGTTACGCTGACCTTTGAGTAACTAGTATGGATCCGTGAGTTTAGAAAGAGTAGCACTGAGATACCCTGGCTAATCTCTTCTACGCCAGCTGGTGGCAAGAAGGCATTGAGAGTCAGGCTATCGATAGGTGCAATAGGTAAGAATACAAAAGCTCTGTCGTGGGTGGTCCGATACAAGTGCCTTCTAGGATTGGCCAGAAAAGAAAGGTTCACGTCTACCAGCTCATTGCCGAGGACACCGTCGAGGCAAAGGTCAGCACCCATTTACTGTTACATATGTATCAAGCCACCCTCCTCATCGGTGAACTGTCTCTAGGTGTTGGACATCCAAGAGAGGAAAAAGAAACTGATTACAGAGGTGACAACGAACCGGCGTTGTGCTGTCAACGTCGCACTGACCCCACTCCGTAGGCATTTTCGGGGATGAAAAGAAAGGAAACACCCCGTCAGAAGAAAGAGGCGAGGTTGCAAGGTTTGATGTCTTCCTCTTCCGCTCGGGGGCTCTCCTGACATGTGTCGTGTAGACCTTATCGAAATCTTTGGCTTACGGAGACAGACTGTCGGTTAAACTTTTGCTCAAGCGATTGCTCCCAGTCCTGCGCGGTGATACGTCCGATACCTTTACTTGTAAGTTACTGAAAAAGTCCGTACCCAATCGTAAATTACGAAATAATACTCCCCACCGTACATCATACATGTAAAGGCTTTAAACAGCCAAGTCTCTCGCCAGGAAATACAAGCGCTGTTGAATTATCTGCAGGGTTTCTGCAAAGCAGTGCTGCTGTTGGCTGCTGACGAAATATAATTTATGACTATAGCTAATGACACTCCGTGTCCCGCTACATTAAGGTAATCGCGTCGCCTGCACATTACACACCAAGTTTGTCCAGTCGGGTTGTCAGTGCGTCTATCCGCTCTTCTAAACCACCTACGTTCCCTTTCACGACGCGTCCGTTCTCAGAAAGGCTCCCGTCAACGCCTTCGATGGCCTGAGTTAGAGCATCAAGCGCTTCACGCGACTGACGTTGCTCCTCCTCCAATGTAGACAACGCATTGGCGAATTGTGCCGCCGAGGCATGCAAGGTCGCGAGCGTGCGCAAGCGCGCGAGGATGTGGGGGATCTGCGGAAGCGCGGGCACAAGACGGGATAGTGCCGGCGCCAGCTGCTCCTGAAGAGATGCGGGGAGAACGGCGGGCGTGTTCGTCGGGCCGTCATTCTCTGCAGTGCCGCCGCGTCTGTGTTGTTGGTTTGCGGCCGCAAGTCGATCGAGATCGGAGAGGAGCAACTTGAGACGGCGCGAAATGTTATCTATGTGCCGAGGTTGTGCGAGCACGGTGAGCTGCGTGTTGAGTCTGGTGAGAAGCGGCAGAAGGGGCGCCGGCATGGCCGAGCTCTACACGAGTGTCACCGTGCTTTTCATGAGACTGAGAGGAAATTAGACGCACTTCGTCAAGCGACGTGCTAGCTGAGCCGACGAGCTTTTCCAACTCTCCGACACGTCGGTCCATCTCTGAGATGCTCTTGACAGTCTCGGGTGTCTTGTGCGAGGCCTTTGCTTCCTCACCATCCGCGCTCGCGTTCTTGTCAGGAGTCATCTCCGCAACCTGGTCAGCCGGATCACGCAGCACATCTTGGACGAGCCGTGCTCGTCCTTCGTGTCCCGCAGAGAATTTAGCCAGTCGGGCTTTGACATCGACGAGACCCTTGAGGAGGTCCCCCGGGTCGACCTGGCCCTGCTCGCGGTCACGAACGAGAAGTGGACTTGCGGGATCGGCAAGTTCGGACTCCAGAGAGGTGAGCTCGGATTGTAGCAACTTTAGGCGGAGAGCAAGAGAGGGCGGGTGCGTCGGAGTTGGCGATGGCGTGCGTGAAGGTGGGTACTTGTACAGAGATCGTTCGCGTGTCCCTACGGCGACGGGTAAGTTGGAAGCAAGCAGTGAGGGAAGCTACAGACGCTTGCGCTCTGCGCGCCGAAATCGTTTACTGGCCTCGGTAGGATCAACAAGGCCGCTCTCGTCAATTCCTTCTGCCGCACTAGGTTCGGCCACCTTGCGAGACCGTGACGGAAGCCCTTCGTCGTCGCTTGAATCGTTATTCTGTTCGCAATGTCATCCTGAGTTGTTCCAGAGGTGACCAGAAACTCACGTCATCTCGAACGGATTGGAATGTCTCCTCGGTTTCGTAGACATCTTTCCCAGAGGAGTCCTGCAGATGACGACGACACAACTTATACAGCCAGCCGGCGAGTTCGACAAAAAGAAACACGCACGATGTCTGGCAAATTCGAGTATTTGTGCGCACTCATGGGCGATTGCAGGTGCTGTGCGCAAGGGAAGTGAGGTGAGATGAGATACAGTCGCGGAAGATGGGCAGCACGAAGTCGGTTCGGTAAAAGTGCGCAGAAACGTGAGACGAGAATCGACGCAGGTGTAATAGACGAGTTGGAGTTCACGCGAGGTTATCAGGCAAACCGTTTCCGAGAACGGAAGATGGGTGATACTTCATTCAAGACGTGAGAGTCAGGGGTTATGTACATGGGACACAGTACACAGGTGAAGTACAATAGTCAGGCAGACACATGTACTACAATGCGAACACAGCCATTGAGTCGCCAATGGGCCGAAACTCGGTATCGTGGCCGAAGCCCTTGTGGATCGTGGCCGAGTCGTGGACGTACGAGTACATCAAACGGTAACGGTTGGTTTTAGCGTGTAACGCATGCATGGTCCTTGGAATCAACATGAGAATGGACACGGGATTCAAGATGTGACATGCGACTGCGACAAATAAGCGATAAAAAGTCTGCAAAAAAGTCGTCACCTGAGCGATTCGAACACTCGCGGGCAAAGCCCAACCGCTTAATCTGCATATTAGCAGGCGATCCCGTTAACCACTCCGGCAAAGTGACGTAGTTGGTCTACTCGCTATAAAATATACAATGGGTCATCGCAGTCTGACTGCCTCGATGGCCACAAGTCGTCTGCATAAAGGCGGCAGAGACATGTAAGATAAACTCTATTTACTACATTCTACCATATGGCCGACTCACACTTTACATCGCAATGTACCTGCGTGTACAAGGTGATTAAGCTCGGGGTGTGAAAGGTCGCACTGAAACGATGACCCCTTGTCAGGGGGATGTGGCATCGGTGGGCCCCTCATCCTCATCCCCGGCCATTGATGTTCCTTTCTCGAACAGAAATGAAATGGTGCCGCCTGGGACCTCGTCGATCTCGAGTTCTGACTCCAGACGTGAAACGTTGTCCAGATCGACAGCGTCAAGAAGAGTTGATATGCGACTCTTTGATGATTCGCCCGAAGGGACCACTTGTGGTGTTTGTGGAGACGGTGATCGAGGGAGTAAG
The DNA here is from genome assembly GCA_021527775.1 of Lactarius sanguifluus. Lineage (NCBI taxonomy): Eukaryota > Fungi > Basidiomycota > Agaricomycetes > Russulales > Russulaceae > Lactarius > Lactarius sanguifluus. The sequence goes on along the minus strand of JAKEYF010000011.1, from coordinate 72,136 downwards.
CCGCAGAGAATCTGGTCATGCACGCGTTCGCTAGCGTCTGACCTCAAGCAGTTGATATGTGTCCACTCGCCCAGTGCAGCGAGCTCCGCTTTTTTCTTCTTCAAATACTAATGAACGCGTCATCCCGAATCCTTATATCACACAAGAGGAGTGCTTACTGCTTTATCCGCTTGTTGAGAGTCAACTGATTTGACTTGTGATGCAACGATAAAGCCAGGTGCGGCTCCTGCACTGGACCTGATGCCATCATCTATACTTGTATCTATCATGGGCACGGCATCGACATCGTCTGACGTCTCTGCACGATCGCAGGGGCAGTCCAAGAGGTCGTGACTGTGGCAGGCGGTCTTAGGGTGAATAGTGAAGATATCGCGTAGCTACAGGTACTTTTGTCAACCTCAATCTACACTATAAGTTTCGTGTCTCTCACCTCTTTAGGACTGAATGAGTCAGACTTCGAATCAGACTTCCCTCCAATCAACGCTGTGACAGAGAGATGTCAGCCTGGTCAAGTGTGGAAGTTGGAAGAATTAAGGGACGCACTTCTACTAAGTCCCAGCTTGGTGATTTGACGCTGATAGATCTTTTCTGAATCAGTGAATTGGCGTCAGGTATCGGCCCGTCACAAGTCGATCCGACCCACCATCGATTGTCCCTGTTGTCAGAAAGCGGTATATGTAGACACTTCGCTTCTGCCCGTCACTATGGCGAAAGTCAGTCCCGACCACAATCGCAATGTCGGATGTTTGTTACGAACCGATGGATACGCGCCATTGACTGAAGGTCGTGACTAAAGCACTAGTGTCAGTGAACTTTACCTAACGAATGGTAACGTCGTACCTCGGATTCCAGTCGGAATCAATGAGACACAGTCTCGAAGCGCCTACAAGGTTGAGTCCGACGCCACCCGCTTTAGAGCTGAGGAGAAAGAGGACTAATTGAAAAAAATGTGTGGTCTAATAGAATCGGGAGGAAGCTAGCAGACGCACAGCAACGCTCTTGAGAAGATTTGTTGAACGTATTCACATGTTCAGATCTTTTAGCTGTAGGCGTCGACCTGGGGATAACAAGGAGTCGTTATCAGTGCGATCGATAACTATGAAATACTCACCCGTCCAACCGAAGGTAGCTGTATGATTTTTTCTTGCAGAAGGCTTCCAGGATGTTGAGAGTAGATGTGTAATGAGAAACAACGATACACTTCTCATCTGTATGCTGTAGAGCGGCCGGTCAGTATATGTGTAGATGAAGGGTTGACCAAGAAAAGCGGACTTTTTTAATTGCTCTGAGAAGGTTTGCAAGAGCCGTCAGTTTCCCTGATCCACGACCAGTCAGCTCCTTCATCACCACGAGTAATCAATTCTGGACCGACCACTCAGCGAAACATCTTCAACTCGGGCGCGCTCAGGAAGAAGTTTTACGGCCTCTTGAACGACCGTGGTTCTCTCGACGCTGTCTTGCCCCTGGCTGATCTTTGCCTTCGCCTTATCTGCAACAGCCTTGAGAAGGATAGGGCTGTTGCTTATCTTGGTAAGGATGTTAATTAGTGCGAGTGACTCGGCCGTGGAATGTTCGATGATGTCGTCCAGACGATCGGGGTTCAGGATCTTAGAAAATATTGACAGTTGTAGCGCGGTTGGAGTAACGAAAACGACATATTCGTCTTGCATGTATATGAGCAAGCGCCTGGGGTATCTCGGGCGCGCTCACATTTGGGTGGCAAGAAGCGTTTCAGGATGCTTGCGTCGCGTCGGAGAACGAAGCTACGAGATATGGCAAGAAGCTAAAGGGGTCGGGCTTCACCGACAGAACAGAAGGGTAAAGACGTACCTGTGCCGAACGACTCTCGCCTAGCTTTGCTTCTTTCTCGGAGCATCCCGGTTCGCGACTACGGATAATGGCGGTCTCGTAGACACGACGAAAGGTGGAGTATTCATCTACAAGACCGTTAGAGATGACCGAATTGGAAAAATCGGTCGAACCCAATAGTCCGGGATTGCAGAAATCGGCCTATACAACCGCCGAAGCCAATGTCAACAGACTACTACTGGATTTACTATTCTTGTTTACCATTGCGTGAAACTCGCCGAGATCATTTTGAATCGGCGTTCCGGAAAGAATTATCCTTCTTGGGGTCTTTAGGACCCCAAACATGGTTGACGTCTTGTTATTGACGGACTTAAGACGGTGGCCTGCTATCAATCAACATAAATTCGGCGAACTCAGCCCGCGAACTGCGCACCTTCATCTGCGACAATAAGGCCGATGGGTGGGCTAATATGTGTTATTATGTCGTGCGATCTGGATTAGTGACAGGGCTTACATGCAGTAAACCAAATCGGCGCTTGTTAGTATTAGTGGAGACTCAGCACGACCCCGAGACCAGCAGCTTCTTGATAACTCACACTACGGTACGTAGTCGCTCATAACCTATGAGAAGGACTTGGTGAATTTTTCTATGGCAGTCAACAGTTGGATAAATTGCGTTGGGGAATGGTCTTAAACTGACGAATTAACAAACTGTCTGATCGCGGTCTTCCCCTTATCTGCAGTGAGCACACCGACGCGGTCACGCCCCAACCTAGCGAAAAATCAGACCTATAAAGGTGCGCAACTCGAAGGGGGCATACCACTTCTGGAACTCGCTCTTCCAATTCTAAAAACGACTATTCAGGCTAGACCAGTATTTCGTGACAGTATCACTTACATTAACGAGGGTGACAGGGCAGACGATAAGAACTTTCCCAACAACGGGGCCCGCGCCTGCATATGGATTCTGCTCTGTATGAGAGTTAGCAGTATCGAATTATAAATGGGACGACAACGTGCTTAGCAGTGTCCAAATGAGGGTAATCGTCTGAAACATTATCAATTGCAAAACCTCAGTCAAAGTGACCGCACGAACCTGGAGGGTTTTTCCCAATCCCCTATTGAATCACAACGCCCTCAATATTTGCGGAAGTCACACAAGACGAGATACCGCACATTTCATCAGCAAGGATGCACCCTTGACCCTCGTGCTTTCGGAGTCCCATGACACATTCATACATAAACTTGACACCTAAATCTGTGTGTGAGAAATAGCCCCAGGCGCCTGATCGGGACGCGAGCCGACCTTCCACCTGATGTGGTCTCAACCGGCGCGCCAGGATTGGATCTATGACCACGGGTACGATTGGTAAAGATCTGGAAAGTTTTGTAGGTGTGAGTGTAAGATCTTAGAGAGAACCTCACTTTTTATTGAATCTATCTGAATGTTCTTCGCCAGGCACTTGCATTACGACTGCCCCTTCGGCTCCAGGATCATGCCCATGCCTGACCGCTGAGATAAGCAAGAATAGAACCCGTCAGTCTACAGTATGCTAGCGCTCACAGTGGATTATTTGCTCTAGGCCTCGGCGACGGCTTTGCGTAGAATGTCGTTGGGGGGATAAATCTCACCCCCGATGAAGCTGAGTTCTTAATAGGCGATGCACCACCCTCTGTAGGACCAGCAGAGGACTGGACGTCGATTATCTCTATATCGTCCGATGGTTGATTCTCGTGCTCTTCTTCCACTCCTCGCGACGTCCCAGTAATTTTAGGGAATTCTGAGTGAGCTATACGAGAATCGAGCTCTATCTCCAGCCCGCCTATGAATGTCTTTAGACCACAAGTAAGGCGCAGGTTCTCGAAAGGTTTTCGTCCAAGGCTGCCAAGTAGATGTATCCCTTTTAGTCAAGTGGGGAAAGAGATTTCCGCCTCACATTTTCCCGCGCTCAGAGACAAGGATTAGAGCTTTTCCTTGCCTAGTAACGTAGGCATCCCCATCCCAGGTCTTATGCTTCTTGTGCTGCGGCTTTCTCCTGTGGAATGTGCTCGTCAACGTTGCTACAAAGAAGGTAAGGGTATTACCAATTAGCAGTCCAGTACGATTGTGAATCATCATCGCCTCCTGACTGCCCCTTTGATGACGATACTGATGGCCCCGACAGTAAACTGACGGGTTCTAGGTCGATGACCTTTCTTTGAGAAACAGAAGACTCGGGCGCCGTTGGGGGGCGAACGGTAGACGGGTTCAACGCCACGGGCCTCAGTGGGACAAATTGCCTGGAAAGAGAGACGGAGTTCATCAGAGGTAATGGTGCATCACTCGTGCCACCACGACCGAAACAAGCTCCAGAAAGATACTCTGAGGGTTGCATGGCGCGGTCAATCTCAAGTTCCTTGTTGCCCACGGTCAGTTGGACCCCGTTCTCAAGTGTATTGGAGCCAATTTTCCCAGCGGTAAGCCTAGAATGCCGATATTAAGTTCGGAGCACAAAGTGGGAAATCAGATGCATACATGCGACCTTCCAGGTCCATGAGAGCGGCCTTTGGCCTGGTCACAACGAGGACACCATCCCCCTCCCATGTCTTGTGCTTCTTCGCCTGAGGGGCTCTCCTTCATAATGGCCCATTCAATTGCTGCTAGGAGGACCCTGGAGGACACATACCATTGAACCATCCAATATTGTGTGTCCCCGCCTGATCCATTTGGAAACGCGGCGCCTGAGGCACGCCTTTTGCTGTTGGCAATTTCACTCTGCTCAGATTCAGGCAATTTTCGTTTTGGAAGACGAGAATCTTCAGATGGAAGGGGACTCTGGAAGGACGGCATCAGGATTCTCACCCAGGCCAGGGACAGCAACTGAGTTGCACAGGATACGAGAGCTTTATCGACCATGACCGCGACGCGACGCGACACGTCCAGACAGTTATGTGATATTATCCCACGCTAATCTGTCATGTGCCTGCGCGCCTCAGGCTCTGCTCGTGACTCGGAATAAACAAATGTCTAGTCTATTCATTCCGGCACATATTGGCAGATCGTTGTCGCTGTTCGGACCAAACAAATCTCCCTGTGAAAGCTGCCACCTCTCCGATGTAAATGGCTAGATCCAGGTGGGTCTCGCCTGGAGAGTCTGACCGCGTTCCCGGCCTAGTGTAATATCCGCACAGCCGCCGAGCAACCTGGGAGACTATTTTTATTCACCAGCTGCAAAGAAGTTTCGGACGGTTCCTCTTCTAGATGATTCTGACGTGCCATTTGCTACATTTGGTCGATCGTCGCGTCATAGGGTAACTCTGTACCAACTGGTTGCACACACAACAGGGATTGTTCCGAACGACAGCCGCTGCACATAACCCATTAGGAGGTTTCGGTGCGTCAAGTACTCGCCTCAGTCGCCTGACAGGCTTCGAGGGTCAAGATAACAGATATTTTGCTCCCGTGCTCCGTAAAATGCACCCCGGCTTCTCTTTTGGCGCCTCAACACCGTAACATTGGAGTGCTATTGCCGTTTCACATTTCATTCTTATCCCTTGACGCCGCAAGGGTCACTAGCGTGACCGTGTAAAATACCAACCGTTCATAATCGAACTGCCGCGTAGCGCTGGAGGTACGACTACTGGTATATGCGACTACGCCTACCTCAGCGCGGCCCTATGGGAATCCCCTCTGTTTCCAGCGCTGGTCTATAAAAGGTGGTTGGATGAGCAGCTCCGCCCTAGCGCTTGTCAGTATTGTCATTTGTCATTAAGGTTATTTGCCTTTGACACCACATGTCCCCATCTTGGCGCAGGGACAGTTTCACGCGGCCAGTGCACGGTTCGACTTCAACATCGAAATGCGTCAGAATCCAGGAGTTGCTGCGGCCGCGGCGCGGGCGACCCGATACCTTTTTCATTTACCGAACGTTATCTCTGTTTGCAAGCGCTCTAGCGAGGAATTCCGACAGTCGCAGGAGCGAAAATGGCCACGTAGGACCGACAAGCAGGAGTGCAACCCTGAGATCTGTTTCCAATTCACGAATACACAGGTCGCATTGTTGAATTACACCTCCCTTCCCCTTCGAACGGGCAGCTCACGTGGCCGTCCTTCAGCCGCCGAGGAACGGGATGAGCCGGCGCAGGCGCCTTTACCAACAGAGTGGCCAGATCACTACTAGCAAACAACTTCTTCTCTTTCCCCACCCCACTCGCAGCTAGAGGTGCCCATACACCGGGCGGCCATCGATCGCCGTGGCAAGGACCTTGGTGCTGAGGATCTCACGTTCTGGGATAGTCATGATGTTCTTCGACAGGACAACGAAGTCTGCACGTTTCCCAGGTGTAATTGACCCCAGGGTGTTCTCATTGAATGATGCCCATGCGGGGTCTAACGTCATTCCTGCAACGTTTTAGAAATCTCGCCCGTAAAGGAGCTCGGAAAGTACACCATACCTTTGAGCGCTTCTTCACGCGTCAGGCGCTGTTCGGGGAACCTGCGACAAGTATATGAGGTCATCGAAGGGACTATCTAAGCTCGGTGACTTGCCATCCCCCTGGACCGTGAGGAGATGTGCCGTCCGGCGCAAGTCGCGTGACAGCAGCGAAGAACCCGGACAAGGGATTCAGGTCTTCGACGGGTGCATCCGATCCGAGGGTAAAGCGTGCACCGTGGTCGATGATATCGCGGAAAGCGTAAAGCGACTTTACACGTTCTGGGCCCTGCGGAGGGTGAGCGGGGCAGGACACCTTTTGGTCACCGAAACTTACCAGACGATCTTCGGCAAAGTACATGTCACTTATGCTAGCGTTGTCAGCACGTTTAGCTACACGTGGTATTCGAAGCAACCTAATGACTCACGCATGCGTTGGCTGAACACTGGCGATGACTAGATTGTACCTTAAATAAATATCTGTCGGTTCAAGAACGAGGTTGTTACATACCGCCGAGCTTGACAAGACGTCGCATATCTGATTGCGTGATAATCTGTGCATGTTCGAGACGGGGCCGGAGGGCAGTCACGTTGATGCCCTGGAGCGCAGACTCGAATGCATCGATAACAAGGGTGTTTGCTCTATCACCGACGGCATGGACATTCTGAAGACAACCCATGAATATCGAAGAGAGGAAGGCGTGCACTACTTACCGTTTGCCAACCGTCTCTCAGGAACTTATGAATAGTTGTAGTCAGAACCTGTTGATCGATTCTCATGAACCCCCTTGTGCTGGGGTTGTCGGCATAGGCCTCGTGTAACTGACATGGCCGTAAGCCTAGACCAAAGCCAGAACTCAAATGAACCTACAGCCGCTCCACCGGATCGCAAAGCGCCTAAAGAAATATTAACGCCTAATGCTCACGTAGCGAAGAGTACTTACCATCTCCGAAAATCTTGACGCTCCGAGCCGTGAACCGACCATTGGCAGCCCCGATAATCGGCTTGATCTGATCACCCCAGTACTCAGCGTTTTCGTCGAAATGTGTCATGCCATAAATTCGGATCTGAATGGTCATCAGCAAAGGAGCCAAGGAACATTTTCATAAACGCACAGGCAACTTTTCTTGTTCGGCAAGCCTGACACTCTTCAGACGTCGATAATCGGGTCATTGAATGGAAAATACTTACGACTTGAAAAATTCCAGGGATCTCGGGTCAAAGCCGGCATCATGAATGGACGTAAGTCCATGCGAGACAGCGTCCTCTACAACCAACTGAAAACGCTTCTCAAGGTCCCTATATGTGGGTGGAGGGACTGTGACAAGGAACTGGGCATTGTCAAGAAAGATGCCTGTAAACGCGATTCGATGTCATCGAAAAAGTGCAAATTCGGAGTTACATTACCTGTAGGCTTGCCTGATGCATCACGTACGATGACACCACCGTCGACGCTCTCTGGGAGAGGAGATATCTCCTCAAGGACTCTGGAATTCACCCAGATTGCGTGCCCGTCCTTGGCCTCCTAGCACGACCCGGTGCTGTCTCACCAAGGGATCAGAGTCCAGGTCTGCCTAAAGGAAGCCCAGGCGCGAATGAGTCATGTGACCACAGAAAACAGACAGCTGGCCTACTGCAGTAGGGAATCCCCGCCCTGCCCACTTCGTGTGGTCCCAACCCCATCCTTCCACAAATTTCAGGGGGTCCTTTTTGATATCTTCATCCGATGAGATGAACCGACGAACCAGGGCAGTGGCGGCTTAGACAGGCTAATTTAGAATTCAGCCGATCACGAAGAAGTGGACTCACCTTTTGCGCTCCGAGCGCTTTCCAGGGGAATGAGCCGGCTTGCGCCGTATTCGAGCATGTGCGCATGCGAGTCTACGTGTAAAATTTTTGATTAGATGGTAATTACATACCAGGCAATCGCGTTGAGCGCTTACCACTTATTCCGGGAACAACTATTGATCCCGATTCGATGAACCTAGTCACGAGACGGGGTTTTGGATGTGCGCGCTTAATTGCAGCCTCAATCGCAAGAATGGAGGTTTCCCATCGGCGGTGCACTTCATCTAATACGGGTTATGGTATGCAAGAACGACATCATATGGCTACATACCTATGGCACCGACATCCACGATGTGAGAGCCTTGAACAACCATGCATTGTACACGGGGGATAGTGAGGATCGACGGTGTATATATGAGCGCCAGAGCGAGAGCAGAGAGCATATGCATCGGGGAGAGGTGTAGGTTCCTGCCTACTGACGTAGGCGAGACAAAGTATGGATAGAATTGCAGACGAGGTATAGAGTATGCGTGTTAATAGATGCGTGCGAGGTGCCGGTGTAGACGGAAGTGAATACCCGTCAGTGGCCTTTTTCGCGACGGGTTTGGGGGATGTTGAGTTGGAGCGGAAGCGCAGATCTGCCATGGTGCGACGCGAGTGGGCAAGGATGAGGGGGTGGGGTATGCAGAGGAAGGGGAGAGGCGAACCTGGTATTTATGCAAAAAAAAAAGTCTGAGAAATTGCTCCGTGTGGAAGGTTCAGGTTGCATTATTCCAGGCAGGCTCACCGGGGGGTCAATCCAATGGAAAGGCGCCCAAAAGGCGCCGAGGAGAGTGGGTCGATGCCTAGCATCCATCCTCGGACGACCCTATGCCGTGTCGCCGTGGCGGGCGTCTGGGTAATAATATGCCAGCGTGATTCCAGGGGTCCAGGGTAGGCCGTGCTACTGACCAAAATACCAACTGTCTCCTCGCATCATGTCCGGGGAGCGGTTCACATCCGAGCAGAGTAACGCCATCCTCGTCTCTCAAAGAAAACCATTGTCTTATGTCAAATTTCTAGTAGCATTACGTATTGCGCTTCTGAGTGTTGCATATAGCTCCAACAAACCCCCAGCTATTGCGGTAACTTCGCTACTCCCTTCCTGTGCTGATCCGAGGAGCAGACTGAGCTCGGAGTGCTCTTGAATTGGCGAGTTACAGGTCATAACTTGGCGTACTTATTAGCACCAGAACCCCTACAGTAGAAGGAGCCATGGTGCGATAAAGAGGCCTATATGGCGTGAATGGCAAGTTGGTGCCACAGGGATGTTTGAGAAGTTTTTTCTGAGAAGTTCTTCAAGGGAAAGCAGAGGCACCGTAGCGCTTACAGTAAACAGTACGGCAAAACACGTGGCAGTTGGCGCGCTCACTCACCGGTCGCCTTTCGCCACGTCGGCCCTGTCCCCTCACATCAGCGCCGACCTGCCGCCACATCTCGCCTCTCCCAACTCGGCCCTCGACGTCAACTCCGGCCTCGTCCTACCAGCACCCTTACACCTCCTCCCTCCCCTTCCTGTTTATGGCCGATTCTCTCCGTCCCAGATTACAATCCTTTGCTGGCTCGGTTCTCTCCCATCGCGTCTTCCTTTATAGCTTTGCTTCCACCCTCGCTGTATCTGCGACCGTCCTAAATGCCCTCCAAAATCAGAGCAACTTTTACTCCGTGGCCGTATACTTATCCAAAAGCGGCGCGAGCGTTCTGGTCATGCCCTTTCATATGTTATCTGCCTTTCAGCCATCTCATCCTCCTATACAGGTACTCGCTAACTTTGGCCTGCTCTTGGCTTTGATGTGTGGTCGCCTTGTTCAACAGATATTTTTTGGCTCATTGCGGCCGGTAGAAGTCGAGGTGGGCTTGCATTTGTTTTCGGATGTGCTAGGTCTGACCCCCTGCAAGAGACTTTATGACCGCATGTGGTTCTTCGTTACCGAGTCACTCCTTGCATTCACCATCTTTAGAGACGAATTCGACATCCCTCTCGCAGTCATGTTTGGCTTTCTCTTGTTTGTCAAATCGTTCCACTGGCTCCTGGCAGACCGCATCGAATGGGTACTTTCAATTCTTGCGAATCACTCTACGGTGTATTCACACTCTGCAGATGAACCAAATGCCTTATCCTGGTCCGACCACCTTGTTCCATATACGAATTAGCGGATTATTCTTCATGTTATGGGTTACGAATATCGTGATGTTGGCCTTTGCCACGGAAAGTATTCTAACCAATGGAGTCGGAGTTATCATTCTATTTGCAAGCGAGGTTAGTGAAATCAACCTACTCTATGTTTCACATTACAATCGTGCGCCTTCAGTATTCGATCCTCATGGCCAGCTTGATAAATTCGAAAGCCAAATATATCCTTTCTGCCATCGAATTCCATCGTGCGGCATCCCGCGGGGGAGAGAATGCGCCACCATGGGAGGACAAGAGCATGTGGATCTTTTACGTCGATTTGATCACCGGTGCGTACCCTCGTCCTGTTAGTTCGGATCCTTTCTAACCCAAGCCGAAGATTTTCTCAAGCTGTCCACTTATCTTGGTTTCTTCGCGGTTATCGTCACATTTTACGGCGTGCCGCTAAATGTGGTTCGCGACGTGTACGTGACTGCCAGGTCATTCATTACGCGTCTGCGCGACCTCATACGATACCGCACCGCAACCCGAAATATGGATGAGCGTTATCCAAATGCTACTCAAGAGGAGATGTCTGCCATGAGTGATCATACTTGCATTATCTGCCGTGAAGAAATGGTGCTCCCAGATCCGTCCCCTCGGGATCAAGCTGTCCCTCCAGAAACAGCGGCGCCTACGAGGGATGGTCCGAACATGACGCCAAAAAAACTTCCTTGTGGGCATATATTTCATTTCCATTGTCTTCGTTCGTGGCTTGAGCGGCAACAAAGTTGTCCCACTTGGTCAGTTCACTTGGCGATGCGTGTTCAGCATTAATAGTTGACACGTTCATCTAGCCGTCGGCCTGTACTGGACACCACGCCATCACCCGTGGCCGGAAGGGTAGGACAAGTAGATGCTCGTGGAGCAGCTGTTGTACCTCCAGGTGCAGCGCCCCCTTTTGGACCTGCGGCCGATGTTCCGCGGCCTCCTGCTGGGCACTTGGGTAACCTCTTCCGCAACATGCTCCGTCCCCCGCCACAACCTGCACCACCCCCCGCACCCTATCCCCCAGTGCCACCTCAGCATTTCCCAGTAGGCGCCCCCCCTCCACCACCTTACCAATGGGGTCCTGGGTTTGCTCATCCGCCAATGGGTCCGCACTACGTGCCGCCTCCACAGCTGCAACCACCTCCAGTTTTTCAGGGCTATTACGGCCCAGGCGGAGTATGGCAGCCATGGGGCGATCGGCGGTGGCCAGATGCAGCAGCACAGCAGCGACCAGCGCAACAGCAACACCAAGAAGTACCTCACAATAGTGTACCAGCCACCACAGCTCCCGCCCCTGCCGCTCAAGAAGACCAGTTGCCCCCCCAACCCGTGCCCTCTGATGGTGAGCGTCCGAGTACTGCAGGACCAAACTACGTCGTCAACACCACAGGAAGCCGCTGCGCTAGCTGCCTTGCGGAGATCTTCCGGCACCCCGAGCTCTCAGCACCGCAAAGACTCGGCCGCCATTTCGCAACCCCAACCGACAACGTTAGGACCGCCAACTGCGTCCGGGCCGTCTGTCCCATCAACCACCGTCACAGAAGCCATTCTCCCCTACTCCAGCCCCGTCTGCCCCTACCATTCCAACGTCTGGAACCCCACCGTCTGCATCCGCCTCCACATCTCCGAATAGGACGGTGAACGTACCTTCTCTGATCCCCATGTCCGTTGGCATGGCTTCCGCTCAGCGCCCTAGCAGCGCATTCCTTCCGACCCCCCCTGTTGTCTATCGCACTCTACCCCCGCGTTATGTGCCGCGTCCATTGGCTACACTCCCTCCAACGCTGACGGATGCTCAGCTTGCCCAGTTGGACGTGCTTACCCGTGACGCAATTGATGAGCGATTACGTGTGCTCGAGGGCGTTGCGCACGCAATGTACCGATGTTCTGAGGAGCTCACTCGCCTGCGGAGCGTCCTTCCGGTGGTATCTACCAGGCCGGCCCCAACGCCGACCCAGGTTCGATCAGAGCCAGGGCAACCAACAACGCAGGTGCCGGCGAACGAGAGCGGAAATGTCCCAGATATCCCGTCCCTCGATTCCAATTCAGAATTAGACGCGCGTGCTTCAAATGCGAAGCCAGGTACTGACGTTAACGGCGCCAGTGGTGGCCCGGCAGGCGGGTCGGTTGAGGCAAACGGCGAAATCGCGGGCACCCCTGGATCTACCGACTAAAGCGGCCTTTTACCAGACTCCAGTTCATTTGCAAACCTATGTCGTAAAGACTTATTATCCTACCTCTGTCTGTAAATCATACTTCTCGAGAGCGAATAATCGTCATATTCTGAGCGAGGTGGTAGGCTCTATAGGTGTGGAAGCGTGAAGTAACCAATGTCTCTCGATACGGATACTCTAAAATGCGCAAATGCCTATTGGGGATTTGAAACAATGAGATACGGAATTGGACTATAGAGAAGCGGCGTGGTATGATACAAAGGCACCTTATGAATTCATGTTGGCTGATGATCGGACACGCGGCCGCGGGTTCAGGAATGTCGGTACCTGCGAGCCGTCGGGGCCGACGCTCCGCAGTCTGCAACCCAGGTAAGTACGGACACATATATCATGATTACTCCCATCTAGACAGGAACAACTTTTTTTTTTGACATTGACTCAAGAAGCCCCGTATGGCAGATTTCCGACGAACGCCACATATGGGAGAAGCTTTGATGCGAGTTTCGGGTCCTACAGTACCGAAGGGACTTGTGGAATACTCCGATGTTACGCGAAAGGGTGCCGCGTGCAGAAAGTGTGAGCGCAGCAGGGTGCGTCTGGCGCCGGTGACTCATCACATATCGAGCATCATTGCTCCTAGAAAATGGCTTCAGTCGTTTGGTGTGTCAATCCATCACATAGGATTGTTCGTGCAACACGATGCGTTGCTGGTTTCGTGAATCTGAAGCCCAGGCAGCGTGCTCTGGCCGTTGTAAACCCGATGACCACAAGGGTCTCATGTGAAACCGTAATGGATCGAAACCCATCTGTTTGACGGCGAATTCGTTGTACAGGTAATGTAGGAAATCTTTTCCCCAAGAAACTCTTTCAGGAAAAGCGGGGCTTCGCAAATTGTGCGGGACATATATCTCTAAAAAACGTGTAGGAGCGAATGCCGGCCTCCTGAGTAAAAATTGGGGAATAGTTTCAAATGGTCGACGACCGAGCGTCAAGTTAGGACGAGAGTAAGGCCTCTGCTCTACGCTTGAGAAGATCTGGGTCTACGGAGGCCCTGTCCACCCTGGCATAAAAGGCCTTGAATATTCTTCCGATTGACTTGCGCGGGTCATCTTGCGCCTTGGAAACCTGTTCGGTCATCACGTCCTGGAGGACGCGATCGACTTCTGCTTCAGGTAGAAGAGGGGGTAGAAATCTAGCAAGGAGATCTGCTTCCTGCTGTTCCTTCCCAGCAAGATCCGGGCGAGAAGCCTGGTTAAACTGAACGGCGGAATCAAGCTGCTCCGGGGAGAAAGGGATGAGTAAAATGAATTTCCTGGGGGGTGTGAAAGGACATACACGGCGAACATAAGCTTTGCGAATGAGCAATGCAATTCCTGAAGAATCTATCTTTTTGCCGTTCGAGACCTTGTCCGCAGAGTACACTTCTGATAGAACAGACTGAACACGATTGAACAGCATGCAAGAGCTTCTCCTCAGTCCGTGGGTAAGACCTAGCCCTGAGTACGTACACGGATTGTTGTAGAGGCGAGAGAATCTTTGGTCTAGCATAGTGCCATTGTAAAATACGATCTATGGTGTTACACACTAAAGAACAAACCTTTAATGAGGTCTTCAGGTCATCCAAGAGGCGTGTGCGCAAGTCTATGCTACATGCATCAGTCGCGTCGGCAAACAATTATGTCGATAAAAGGTTCACCAAAAGACGTATTAGTCGACGAAAGGCGCGTCTGTCTCAACAACCAGAAAGGAACAGAACGAGTTAACATGGCGAGTGCCAGCAGGAAGGTGACCCTAACCCCAAGCCTGGGTAATAGCGGAAGAATTGACCGGGCGTCTGTAGCTGTAGATCAAGATCATCTCCCATCGACCGTCTCCTCTCGTCTTACTACACCTTCATACCAAAAAATTTCAAGCGGTTCTGTCACGAATTGAGCAATACATTTGGCAGCGGACGTGGATAATACCGGAGTGCCATTAATTGCGAGTTCAAGTTCACGGCTCGTCCTAATTAATAAACGCAGCAGAACTGCCCACTTCTCTATCACATCCCATGTCCCTTCCTGTTCCCCCTCTGCCGCCTTCTGGCCGCTTCATTGAATATGTTCGCAAATCTTCGCGAGCCCTGACTCAAGCGGAAGCAGTATCGGTGAGTGTCCCCGCATTAGTACCCTGGTTTCCTATTTCTGCTGCTGTAAAGTAGTTACCATCCGGGCTTTCTGTGCGCGTGGTGCACTCCGCCGCAGCCTGTAATTACAGATTTCATCTGAGCTATATCGCGCTTGATATGGCACGGGCGTCAGCGTGAAGGTCGCGATATGGCTTATCGGTTCCACCCCACCACAGTTTTCACGCGGTGGTCTTGTGTCACATCGGAGAATGATATGTGGCTCGTGGGTGGCGTCCTAATCTCTCTATTTGCCACCGTTGACTATCTGCGTAAGAACTAACACCCCTTGTTTCTCCAGATCTCTAACGCAAACATCGAGCGCTTGCTACTCTCCCCAGCGTTCACAGGGACCTATCATCGTATTTCTTCAACCTCTCACGGCCTTGCCTTGCCGCTCAAATTTCCCTCGCCGCTCTCGGAGTTGAACCTTCTATCTATACTCGCGCTCCTAAACATAGCATCCGGTTACCGTGTCTCGCTTCACCAGGAGACAGGAAGAGGGGCCTGGGATTCTATTCGTGCCTTTGTCTACGGGCTCTATCTAAGCTCCGCAGCTGATGGAGAGGGTGATCTCCTGAGCGCCAGGGGGATGCAGACTCTCAGTGAGGCAAAGATAGCAGAACTTCTGGGTGTCAGTCTTCATATCGAGCGACAACACGAGAGCATTCAAGGTCTGACGATCGGTGAAGTTGGCGGCCCCGGATGGGAGCTCGTCCAGCTTTTGAGGACTCTCCTCACCGAGACAGGCAAGATCCTTGTCGATGGGGGGTATCCGAACCTGGGCAGTTTCGTCGCAGAAGCCTTGAAGGAAGGCGAAACGGCCTCGCGTGAAAGAAGTGACCCGGCCGCCGCCGCCGACGTCGTTCTTGAGCGGGTGAGGCGCCGTCTTAATGATTGAGCAAGTGGCGTGCCAGTTCATATCTCATCCAGCTCGTGCGCGCTATTCCCGGGTTCCAGGACATGGCGGTAGTCAACAACACCCGTGTGTATCCACCCCTTGTTCTGGCAATGGCAAACTTCTCGCTCACGCGCGTTGTGCGTTGCTGTACTTACCACTCTCCCAGCCATCTACTGCTTCAAAAAGGCCCTCTTCTTGATCAATGGGGTTAGCATCCGTTTCGGCGCCAAGGATCCTTCTCCTTTTCCCGTACCGCAGACCTCCCACCTGCCAGTCTTCACCGACAACGTGCTGCCTTCCATTTTAATTCATTTTGGCATCGTCGACCTCTCCACCGCCGCATCACCAGCGCTCGCAGCGCTCTTTCCAGGAGCAGGCGCCGACGACTCCACGCTCGCAGCCCTGTTCGCGGCTGCTCCCGAACCCGCGCCGTCTCCCGTCGCAAAGAAGCCAGTCCTCCCCGTGGACGGTCCCACGCTTACGCCCGCACAATCGTACGTTCTGCGTGCGGCTGCAGTCGAGGCGTGTGAACGCATCCTCGTGCACGCACGTGCCATGAGCGCGGCGGGGCGTGGTGCGCCCTGGCTCGCGGACATCACACTTCCAGATCTCGACAATTGGCTCTGGGCCGTTGCCAAAGACCGTGCGGACTACCGCGCGTTACCACGCTTCGCCTTACGCAATACACTTTTCTTCTGAGCGAGCGAGGGCCGCAGCTAGCAGCAGTTCCCGTTTTTCAATCTAGTTCTCTGTGTTGTACGATAGTTTGCTCGAATATATGCAGTATATTCTCTTTGAAATCTTTTTCCATTTCACGCTTGGCCGCCACGTCCCTGCCCCTTGGTTTTTAATATACACGGGGACTCCTAACACCCTTTCGCCGCGATGATCCTAGCGCCCGTCTTCAAGCTTCAAGGGGGGGTCCGACCCGTCATGCGCGCGGGCGCTAACAATCAGGTGCACACAATATAACTTACATGATTCCCAACAGCACCGCCTGATATGTAGCTCGGAGCCTGGACCTGAAATATCACATACATATTGATGTAAACTGCTGAGACGATATACCTAAGACCAGAATATATATAGTGCAAAACACAATCGCATCGTACCAAAGAAAGCAATAATAATCCGAGGATAATCCCGATAACGAAACGGACCGAATAGCCTGGGAATACCCTGACACCTCTATCACGTCCCTCATGTACAGTACACCACCCCGCGACCCTCAAGGGTCCGTGTCGTTGTCGCTCGAATTGCTATCGCTCTCATCCTGTCCCCACACTGCAAACGCACGAGGGTGTTGCTGGGCGTAGACAACGGCAGGAGAGCGTGAGCGCATCCGTCGTCCATGTGCCGAGGCGGTCGGGGTGGCCATATCGCCCATTCCGCCGCCGCTGGAGGGACTTGAAACGGCATTCGCGTTGCTTGGCACACTCGATGCCCAGTGTACATGGCCTTGGCCAGGACTCGGATGTGGTGGCACTGCCGCGTAGCGGCTCGGCGAGTCAACACCTGATCGAACGCCAGAACGCGAGCGCGACCGTGTGCGTGCTTCGGCATGTGCGGAGGGACTCATACCCATGATCGCCTCCGCGGCACGCGACGCATCGACGGAAGAAGGCGACGTAGCCGGAGACGAGCCCAAACCCGAGTCCCCAGCGGCGGGTGCGGCGTCACTATCCGACGAGAGGTCATCGATGTCAAACTTTTCCTCCTCTTCTTCGGAATCATCTTCATCTGACACTTCGTCTTCGTCGGCGTCATTTTTGTGGCGGCGAGGGTTACGCTCCTCCTTGGCGGGACTCTCCTCCACGACGACAAATGACTTTTGCCGCTCGCGTTCATTCCATTTGAGCGTGCGCGAGATAGCGTGGAACCAATCCGTCGACTGCTTGTCGGCGCAGACGGTTGGAAAAGGGGAATTTGCTCGCTGTTACTTTGATGTGATCACCCTCTGTCGTCAATGCTGCGGGTTAACATGGGTACTTGCAAATGTAAACATGAACGTACGTTTAAGCTCCACACGTCCGCGGCCATCGAAGGATACCCATGCGGTACTCCGGGAATTAAAGGGTACGCACACACGCACTTCCATGCTGTCAGGTAGTAGCATGGGCCGGAATGACAGCGTGTGAGGTGCGATGGGTGTGATCAAGATCGCGGGAATTTCCGGATGAACAAGTGATCCCCCAGCTGACAACTGAGCAAAGAGTCAGCTGCATAGGTCATAAGTGTGTCCCTTAATACACACAGAATACGCCGTGGAGCCCGTTGGTGTAGAGATTGTAAGCCCGTCACCCTGCACGGTTGTCATGTGGTGGTCGTCACCTGCCGCGGACATTAGTAGCGCGCTGGGGTTCCAATGGAACCAACTCACCGAATAGTTCCAGCATGCTGACATACGGACTTGGCCCACGATCAATGACAAGGTCATTCAACACCTCAAAGGACTCGACCGGGCGAGTGGTGAAGCACTTGATCTCCTTATCCCTCCCACAGCGTCCGCCTGCTGCCACTTGGTCTGCGTGGTAGCCACACTCGAGGGCCTCCCATCCGCCCTTTTCGAGGTTGCGCATCATGATTTCACCCGTTTCGGCCTTTTTGACTGCCTTACGACGACCCCTACCCGACTCGTGTTTGACAACGCGGTATACTGTACACGTAAAACGCATGCGCAGGTTTACGCGGATACCCGACTCTAGCGCACTGTCCACAGTCGCTTGATAGTCCGCAAAATCAAAATTGGTGAGGAAACCAAGGGATCCGAGAGCAAAGGACAGAACGGGAGGTACTATTTGTTGGAAAAGCCACGAAGTGAAGAGCACCGTGCCATCGCCACCTAACTATAGCCACAAAATCATAAACTGAGACGAAAAGAGGACATGACATCTGGAAGACGCACCGTGACGACAAAATCAAAAAGATGCGGACTGCGACTGCACATATCAGCGGTCCAATATCGCAACTGTCCTTCCTCATGTCTCAGCTCATCCGTAGAGCTAAGAGGTGTAGACGTGCTGGAGACCGAAGTAGAGCTTGACGAGCGACGGCGTGGGAAAGGAACGAAAAGTTCTGGATGATCGCGCTCGAGTCCAGCGGCGTCGAATCGGCGGGAGGTTCTCAGCTGATGATCGACGTAACTAGCACGAACACGTCAACATCCCACACAAGCGGAAGTGGAAACGGTAGCACCACGTACACAACAAGTCCACGGCCATTAAGCCTTGGCTTCCTCATGAGGTAAAGCGCAAGGGCGCGCGTAAGGGCTATGAGACGATTGTCGCGCGCTTTAGTCACAATCAACACGTTCTGGATGTTTGATTTGATGCGTGCACGGCCTGAGCTCTGGTGATCAGTTTTGACGAAAGTGATAGGGGGAGACGGTGACGGCCAGGGGACGCACCAAGTTGCTTGCTCATCTCCCGCACACCGACTGCTGTTTCGGCCAGCTTTTTGGTCAAACTTCCGTTGCCGTCGTCGTCCTCATAGTCACTGACATCGAAAACATGTTCATGTTCTTCGTCTTCATAGGGCATGAGGATAACTTGACCGTTGTCAAGTTTACGATAACGGCGTGAAGGAGCCTTATGAGCTGAGGTTGGTTGGAGAGCAGGGGCTATGCTGATGCGGGGGAAACCGTTGCTGGTGTTGAGCCACTCAGAGAAGGACGCACCCTTATCGAGGTTCGAGTGGACAAAACAAGGTGACATCGTCGGGCTTTGCGAATAAGTATGAGAGCGGGGAAGAGGGGCAGTCGAGTCCGGTGATGGTTCAAGTGTCTGGTTAGTAATGGAGCGATCAGCAGTGGTAGGTATTTTTGCGTTAGAGTCACGACCAGAATCTCTGCCGGAGTGGCTATTGGCAGGAGTATGGCGATTGCCTGGCTGAGGGATTGCTGACCGTGGGGAGGATTTGGCAGAGGATAGTATTTGGGGGGATTGTGTGTCAAGGAGGATGTCCGGTTTAAAATCTGTGGCCGTTTGGGAGATGTGTAGGTTGGAAGGACGAGAAGCGGTGCGAGAGATGGACGGGAGAATGACGGGTTCGCTAGGAAATTCTGACATGGGGGTCGTAGGCGGGGTGGAGAAGACGTCAACGTCTGGCGAGTAAGGAAGAGGAGTGAGCATAGGACGATTCAGATGCCGTTCTTGCCCGCGACGCACTTTCCTTTTGCCTCCGCTGCATCGGCATCGCCCGCGTTGCTCTCAACTGTTACCGATGATCGTCGCCAACGACACCGCATACAAAGCGAGGTGCTTTAAGCGTGCATCAGCAGATATCTTTCAATCACATCAATATGTTGACCGTGCGATCTCGCCCATCTCGCTCCCACCAATGCCACTATACTATAGCCGGACTTCATACGCCCACCTCCAGGCTCCAGGCACGTTCGTGGCCAAGTCATGTACGTGTTCGACCGCCACGTCGGACACCAGTTTGCATCCATCACGATCACCCTCGCAACTAAGTTACTGTAACTTATATTCGTTGCATTCATTGTAAGTCACGTTGCACATGACTTCACCCTTTCTTCGCAGTGCGTACTCAACTGAGACAACTACCCTCATTTTTACGGCTCTTCGCTTGACGCTTTTATGAAAATTTCAGGACGGCGCTACTCTTGCCATGCTGTCATGCTGGAGCGGGTCCGCAGGCATCACTTGCCCAGCTTTTCTGTGATAACCTCGTCGTTTCACTCGATGCGAACTGCCTCACGATCCCTCGTGATTCTCATTGTTTTGGGTCCGCTGCTTGAGCCTTCCTCTCCTCAGCGCTTCTTTGCTCCGCATTGTTTTCGCGCGTGACTCCTCTTCCATTTATCTCGGCCAGATACGTCTTTCCGCAGCTTAGTTCCTAACCTAGATTTCTTGTTTCTGTCGAAGTCGAAGTAGGGGGCAGTGGTATGGTCCCTCATATACGAATGGCTATCTTAAATTTTCCTCTGGTGGAGTTGATGTAAGCCTACATGTATGCGAAGCGAGATGCCCCCCAACTTCTCATCACTCTCGGTGTCGACTCGACATAGTCCACTACAGTAATCTCCACCTTCTAAGCAACGTCAAGTATTCACATGACAGGGTTCCATTCATAACCTTCTTGGATAAGGCGCTCTTTAGCTCTATAACTACCCCGACCTACTGCACAAATCCTTAACCAACCCTCTCTTTCATCAGCTTCCACCGATATATTCCAAGTCATAACATGACAGGCATTAAAGTCAGTGCTTGTCGTTACTTGCCTTCCCTTGGTACTTCCCATTCGGCCAGGATTCTTTGAGGTCAGCTGTAGGCAGCACCGTTGGGTCTGTCAATGACAAGGCAGAGACCTCCGGCTCTGCATTGCTAGATGTTTGTGTATTCGCCGCCCTTCCGCGCATTCACATTGTAACGTAAATTTCTAATACAGCGGCTCGGTGACAAGCTCCTTGGCCCGACAGCCGAATCGGAGACCAAAGACGCACCAGTTATCGCGCCTGACGCGACCCTCACGCCCGACACTCAAGGTCGTCGTAGCCGCCACCCAGATGGCCAAGTGAGTTGTTCGCGCTCGCGCTATTGGTGTTAATATGTGTGCGCTCGCTGCTAATGGCCCTGAACCCCATGATAGGACCCATTCCATGGTGATGCGCCTGCTCCTGCCGATGAGTCCTAAATTTTGTTCATCGTGCCCCACGTCTGTTGGGACGTGTGTCTGCGTATCGATCTTAGATTTGCGGATAGCATTCCGGCAGTTAATTAGCAAGGGGAGACGGATGGGCGTAATTGTTCGCGTGGTTTGAGTTAAATTTTGATGTTGTACAAACAATCAGCCATGAAACGGCGACCGTTACATAATCAGAGTTATCATCTTGATTGGCGTGCCAATGCCACGACCCGGCTTCCTGTCATCGGCCGTGCGAGCAAACTATAGTTCGTTTTGTTGTCATCACTTGGTGTTAGATCAGGAGGCCATTCGCCACCGTGACCGTACTGCCATCTACTTCTAGTACAGTAATAGCGCGCCTGTCGGGTTTTCTGAACTTTGTTTCCCACACGAGTCGAGCCAATCCAACTAAGAGCCCGCCGCACCGTGACCAACATGTCATGAGGGTGCCGTTCCTCACAGCCATTCCTCCTGCATCATGCATCCCAGTGGGAATTCCATAGTTAATCTCGTAGTTTACATCTTGGTTTACATATTACATTTTCAATTCAGAGTGTCTCAGACTCAAAATCTCGACACAATCTACTGTAGATTATTTCTCTCTGATGTATATGCATCGTGCATGGCTCTGCCCCAATCACATGACAAGACGCAATTAGTACTTCGGCGCATTTCTGTGTGCTATTGGGAACACTCCAGGCTCTTCTCTTACACTGGTAGTCAAGCTGGTAGTAGTAAAGTTCATCCGTGCATGAGAGCAGCGTTGTGCCGGTTGCGCGACTGTTCTCAAAGTCGCTAAACTGTCACTTACAGCGCAAGGGGGGGGCGGGATGGGAAAATTTGACATCCAGTCCGGTTTTGTCTTTTAGGAGCTTTTAGGGGCTTTCTGATCCCCCCCCCCCCCTCCAACCATATATGGTATGTGTATGTCACATATTTATGTTTCGCAAAAATTTGTAATATGTTTAAGTCACGTGTCGTAGAATTTATGTAGACTACATCCGACGACGGCGTCGATTCGTCCCACCTGTGCAGCTATCGCAAGCCCAATTTTTGGGTGCAAAGTCATAATCCATACACGTTTGATGGAACTGGTGGCCGTGTGAGCATGAACGAACCAGAAAGCAAGACAGAAAAGACAAGGAAAGGGAAGAACAAGATGAGAACGCACCCAGACTGTCTCACACCCAGGAACTTGACACTTCATCACATTTACTCCTGTATTGATCTCGTAGTCGGTAATCGTAACACCACACGTACACATGTTCAAACTGAGGACATTTGCTTTCCTCAGCCGACGTCCTCGACCACTGACAGCTGGTTCAGGCAATGCGCCACTTGGACTCGGCGGCCCTGGAAGATGTGATAGGGGGGCCAAGGTGGGAATGGCCAGTGGCACGTCTTTCACCGCAGTCGATTCAGGTGGTTGGGCGATAAGATCTGAAGGCTGTGTGCTTGGTTGCGTGCTTGACTTGAGGGCCTGCGCTTGTGCCTGCGCAGATGATTCTTGGGGTGTGGTGGTAGATTTGAGGGCGGATATGGACGATTCGATGGGCAGTACGTTTAATCCATGAGTGTGCGCAGTTTTGAGTGCAATCTGTGGAGCAGGAGTCGGCGACAGAGGCGGAGACACGCATGCGTTTGGATACCAAGTCGGAGACGACGGAGGGGCTATCAAATAGGGATCAGCCTACCAAGTCTGTATTATGAAGGAAATACCGTACTTGGTTCGATTTCTTCGTCGTCATCATCTCGGTCACCATCGTCATCACCATTGTCACCGCCGCCGTCACCATCGTCATTGTCGGACTCCCGCTCCGGGTCCCACTCCATTGCATCCTCTGGAGGATCGCTAGGGTCGCCACGGAAGTCGACATCGTGCGCACCTGAGTCGTCCTCTTGATTTTCTTTGTCGCCTGTACCCGATCTAGTTAAGAAGGAAACTTAGTCCGAGAGCGAATCCTCGAACAATATCAGACTCACCGGAGATAAAGCTGGGCACGGTGTGCCTCCGAGACGACAAGCGACGGTATATTCTTCGGCTTTGTTTTGCGTTGCTTCTGGGCCTTGAACCGCGAATTCCAGACCTTTCGCATACCATCTTTCTCAGATTGAGACAGACAAATCGTGATGGGGAAGTTGTCTGGAGATTGGATGTGATGTTGCTCTCGAAAGTGTGCATGGAGACTGTACGTCCATACAGCAGGACTATCGTCAGGACAACGGGGGCAGATGATCGGAACGTTCGAGCAAGGAGACGCCTCAGAAGAAGTGGAGGCAGTAGCGTAGTTGAAATGTGTCATGTTGATGCATTTTGACTTTTTGCGGTCCACCGAGAAGCTTCCAGCAGTTCCGCGGGCCTTCCTTAGGTAGATCTGGCACATTAGAGCAGGGCGAAGACACAGGCCACAGAGCTCTTCAGAACTATCAAGCAGACCGTCGTGAAGGATGTGCGCGCCCATATGTTCAAGGACGCGTTGTCCATTCTTCCGGTTCACGGTCGACCCACATCTCGAGCAGCCTTGACTGTTTGTTTCGAAGTAGTTGGTAAGTTTTTCGTCGCACACAAAGCACGCCATCCCTAAATAAAGTCACTACATGAGAATGAGAATAGTTAATATATGGTCCCAACATACCATCGAAGCGGTAAGGGAAGAATTCTGTGCGTCTCAGCACCGGCAAGCTTTGGTAGTCCTGTGACCGAAGGTCTTGAAACAGGCTACAGGAAAGAGTCACCAGAAAGCTGCCTTCAAAGAGAAATGTCGGCTTTCCGGGTCTTAGAATCGAAATCACAGGATTCAGTGAGTGGACATATCGACCATCGATGTTCTCGCAATTCGCCTCCATTTGCATGGACCAGCACCAGTCATGTACGCGTGTTGGATCATCTTCGACTGTCGCAGAAACAAGGCGCAGGAGCTGGCAGTCTACCTTAGCAGTCGGGTCGGCGAGAAGGTGGACGGCGAGTTCGTCAAGGTTGGATTGGGACGCAAACTGAAGTCGATTAACCTGGGCCACAGCCAGGACGACAAGTGTACCACACTGGACAAGTAAAGCGACTGGATTGCCAACGTGAAGAGTAGGCCCCAAAGTAGTGTCGTCGCAAGGCGTGATCGAGCCAGACCAGGAGTCAGACTCAGCGGTGCCAGCGGAAGTTGGACCAAAGCACGGTATGTTCTGTACGCGCCGCAACCGATCTGTCGATGACCGAGTGGTACGAGAGGCCATTCGATGGCGGAGGGCCTTCGCTTTCGATGTTTTCTGGCCTTGTATAAAAATTGTGGAGTCGACATTATTTCTTGGCATTTCGTCGGCAATTGCATCCTCCAAGTCCCCGTCGTGCATGTAAGAGAGGGGCAAGGAGAGGGTTGTTCGAGTATTGTTCGCATTTTGCATGGCGTCGGAAGGAATGTGCTCAGTTCCCTCAGGATCGAGGCTGGAAGCAAAGTCATCGGTGTTGTCTTCGCTGTCGTGTTCTTGGTCACGTTGATTTACAAGTAATGTACCAAGTGGGGATAACATATCGATATTGGGAGCGCCCTCTGCCAAGAGTTGCTCGAAGACGCGTCCAGCGCCAGGGATACATGTGATTGCCTGCTGACATCCCAAGAGCCAACAAGAGTGAAGATTGACCCTTGCAACAGTAGCGTCGCCACGCCAGTCCTTCGGGCTGATGTGATCGAACTTTGAGGTAATTTCCCCAGCCTGAGCGTCGTTGGTGATACGGGGCAATGTGAGACGATGAGGGCCAAGGTCCCACTCTGGGTGCTCTGCGAGAATAAGAGCGACCTCTGTTAGACCTGACGCACGGTTACCAAGTTGTAGGACATCAACGTTCGCATCTGTACCAACAGCTGTCCGAATCAGACCAAAGAACGTTTCCAAGCGATCAGTCCCTAGAAGGATGGGGTAGAAATTGCCATGTGGATTGTCGACTTTGGCTTTGGCGACGCAGTAGAACACGTTCTTGACCATAATCATGATATCTACATATGATTGCGTCGGCATGAATTGTGTGCGAGCAAGACAGTCCCTGTAGAGGAAAAAAGCCATGTGCGCAGCCGCACTCAAGTGAATCAACTGCTCGTCGAGATTGAGGTCAACGCAGACATAGGGCGTCATTAAATGGTGCGCAAATTTTCCGTATACATTAAGAGCCTCGCGCGCACGAGCGAAAGAGGGGCTAGAACCAGCTGGTGGGGGAGGAAGCAACCATACTTCCTTCAGAAGAGAATACGCGAGGACGACGTCCTGCTTGTCGTTGGGATTGAGGAGAGACCGCAGTCGATGCGAGGGGACACCATGGGACTCGAGGTGCGTCCGAAGTATGGCGGGAGTGACACAAAACCCTTGAATTAAAACACCTTTCTGGCGCATGAGGAGGTTCCTTTGACGCTTGAACATGTGTTTGAAATCCTTGTCGGCTGTGAGGTCGTCTGGACCGACCAGGTGGTTCATGAGCTTTAGCGAGGAGAGCTGCCCGTAGATCGGCAAGCTTGCAGATAGCTGGGAACTCATCGTCAGTATCACAAATGCGTCGCCACGCTTTGCTTCGCCATCGGATGCGACGCAGACTGTGCGATAAGTGCAGTTCTTTCGCACTTTGACTTTGTTGGCCGCCTCGAGAACCACCTGTAGGACGCGCGCATGGTGCGGGCCCGTCTCTCTCTTGCAAGTACCTGAAAACATAATTGGCCAGACAGAATATTCGCGGGGGACTTCGGAGAGTGTGCCAATTCCTGCAACAGTGGCCTCACTGGCAAGATGGACCATGTTATCGTTAATCGCGTCGCAGAGGATATCGAGTTCTCTTTCAGAGGTGAACTCAAGGGGAATCTCGTGGCCATGTTCACGACATATCCCCAGGAATTTGTTGGTGGAGTCGTCCCAGCGAACACGTTGTTCAATAGCGAGCTCATCAAACATTATGACCTGATGTACAACTTGAAGTCCACCAGAGCTCGTGCCAGAGTCCAAAGCAAGGTCCAAAGTGTCGCCGATGCCAGCTAGACCAGAGTGACACGACATAATATTTCTCTCAACCTCACCAACTGTTGGCGCAGACGGAGAGACGATAAGGGATTGCAGAACTGTATTGTGCCGTATTGTGGTGACGCTTGGCAAGGACAAGGAGCGATGGGCAAACTCCGCAACACGTGCTCCGCCCAATCGGAGCATCACGATTGAGCGCATGAGGTCTTCGTTCGAGTAACCTTTTGGCTGGTAAAGTTTCTCTGCCGCGCGTTCGTACTGCTGGATCAAAGTCTTGATCCCGGCTTTATGCTTCAGTCCTGCTTGTACCAGAGATGCAACTCAATCGACTCTTCCACTTGCGATAGCCATTATCCATTGTTTGTGGTCGTCGAGGGCAGTGGCTTTTCCCAACAACCTTCGGCTTGCGTTCAACTTTGTCAACCGTAACTGCCGCACTTGTTCAGTTTTGCGCCAAGCGACTTCAACAAGACCGCCAATTCCATGGTAGATGAGCGGAGTGTTCTCGTGGACTCCGTTTCGGATTCGGTCCATGATGCTGATGTAGAGGGGTACGGAGGTGAGCGCTTGGCAGTCATTGCAGGCATTTCCCTTGCTGATTGAGGGTCTGCGACATAGTTTTGCTTGTATATAAAACTTGTCTCGGGTCAAGCGGTAGTCCCAAGGTAAGTCACGTTCGCTGTGTATACCAAAGGGATAGGATATGTGATGGTTTTTTCCATGGGGAAACTGGACCAGAATGCCTTCGCAACAAGCCCCGCGACGACCTTCAACACTTGCTCCAATCCTCACCCCGCTCAGGCTCTGTGTCGTCCGATCCATGCCATCAGTACATATATCACGGGGATGCTCGGTGACATTGGAGCGAGCATCAAAGCAAGCTTCGGTTGCCCTGTCGGGGACGTGATCGAGCACGATTGGTGACTCGACTGTTCCACTCGCGATGGCAAGCACAGGCATGAGCACGCTATCAGTCTTGCGTACACTGGCAGTGACCTTTTTGGTGGCGACAGTTCCAGCAGAGATGGACTGGGGGGCGGGGATGGGGACGGGCGCATATCTAGTACCCGCCGGTGAGCTCCTACTTCGAATACTCACATACTCTTCACTTACTGATTATCTATCTCACATAACAGCCCATTGACCTTCGTCTCAATCATCGCGCCTTCAAGACCACGTTGCAAGACGAAATACTTCAAGAACTGGATGAGACCATCCAAGCCATGTGCGCCACGATTCAGCATTTCTTTCGTGTTCTCTCGCATCTCTGACTCTCCCCATCCAAACGCAGTCTTCAACATCGAGTTCAGGACCATCCAGTCGTCCTCGAGGTCTACCTCCGGGCCTTGCTCCAGGCTAGCAACACAAGAGTGAGGATTGGCCGAGAAGATACTGAGCCAGTGTTCTGAGGTTGCAAGAGGTATGCTGTCAGGAATCCGTGTTAGGGCGGCTTTGAGTTTGTTCAGAAGGTCAATCCCCTTTTGGCAGGGAGTCTTCCCCTGGGTGTTCCCAGCGCCGCTTGTGGACGGAGGCGTTGCAAGAGGTACTCTTGCGTGTGTTTCTAGCACTTCTAGGTCGACTTCTAGGTTGTCGCTAAGTCCACTGAAGCTTGTTTCGTCTGTGTGGATTAGCGGCGGTGCGACTACTGTCGGTGGAACCAATGGTACACGGGGCTTGAAGAAAGTGCGAAGGTCGTGATTAGGCCGGTCAGGTTTGGGGGGTCTTTCAGGGGCCCTTTTTGGCCCCTTACTTTTGCTGCTTTCTGTCCCTTGTTGTTTCCTCTGGCATGCCTTCGACGTGCGGTGGATGGCAAGGTTCTTCTTTCCACCAAAACCAACACAGACTCCTTCATTACAGTCTGGGCAGACGAGCACGCTGGTCGCATGGAATTTAATTCCACTGCTGTTTGTGATTAGATTAGTCGAGCGTGTTTTGTATCCCTTACTCGAGCCCTTACTTTTCATTTCCTTGCTCATTTTCTTGGTTCGGTTCAGACATTGAGAGTGCGTCAAGAAAGGTGTCAGGAAACTGGTATTGAATGTCTATCTAAACTAAGCCATTTCCCCAATGCGTTGAAGATCGAGGATCGTTTGAGGAGGTTTACACGGTGCCACAAGGCAGATCACTTCCTAATTAGGAAGGTCGGAATTTTTCGTTCAGCCACCGGGCTCCCCCTCCCCCCCCCACACGCGGCTCGGGATTCCGGTCCCGCCACCCCCTTGTTACAGCGAGTTGCATAACACCTGGCCCCTGCCTTTTTTAGCACACATACGGACATTCAAAACTGAGGAGCGGGGTTCGTATTTAAGTAGATGGGGAAATTATCAAGAAATTGGGTTATCTTACGGAATTGGGGTTATGGAATAGGTACCTCGAAAGAATAGGGTTATAGAATGGTTATCGGTGTTGCTGTGCTCGGCACCGTGTCAATGCAAGTCAACACGCCTCCACCCCCTTTCATCGTCCCTTCCAAACCACTCAACAATGGTACACCGGTACTCTAATGACATCAAGGACTTGGCCTTATCAATGTCCCTTCAAGGACTGCGTGACTCAGAGATCCGTGAACTCACCGGGATCAGTGTACAGTCGCTCAAGAGGTTCCGCCAAACACATCGCGAGACGGGAGGCGTGCCATCTCCACCACCAATCGACAATGGTCGGCCACGCACACTCACCGCAATTCAAGTGAAGGTACGTCTACAATATCTTGGTCCTGGACGTTGTCTCATTGTCACAGTTCCTCCGCGACTCTGTTGACCGCCAGCCCGATGCTTCGCTCGTAGAGCTGCAGGTGGAGCTTCGGGAAGCATGCGGCACCGAGGTGTCACTTTCGACGGTTCTGCGTTCCCTTCAAAGGGAGGGATACACAATGAAAATGGTATGTCCTCATCTTTCAGCCCCTCGGGTTCTTATAGCATTGACGACAGATCTCGCGCCGTGCTCTCGAGCGGAATGAGCAAGACCGCACCGAGTACATGGACCTCATCACTGCCCATTTCCGCCCAGAACAACTCGTCTTTGCCGATGAGAGCCATTTCAATCGACTCACACTGAGGAGGCTGTATGCGTGGTCCCTTCGTGGCCAGCGCGCTACCCAATTCGAGTTCTTCCTGTGGCACAAAATATTCCATACTACCTGCTATCTCCCTGGATGGGATCTTACATCTCGAGGTCGTCGAGAATGCCATCACTGGTGACATTTTTCGGCAATTCGTCAAAGGTCTCCTCCCACGCATGAATGAGTGGCCAATGGCCAATTCGGTCCTCGTCGTCGACAACGCGGCCATTCACAAGGTTGAAGGAATTTGTGAACTGGTTGAGGGACGTGGCACGCGCCTCATTTACCTCCCCGCGTATTCGCCAGACTTCAACCCGATTGAATTGGCATTCTCGTCCATCAAAGCATGGTTGCGTGCAAATTGTGCTCAGGTCAACGCAGATCTCGAGACTGGGAATGGAAGCGTCTACGACACATTCTGGCGGGCCGTCCACTCTGTCACGGCGGATGACGCAAAGGGCTGGTATAACCACTGTGGGTATCAATTCCCCCCGTAGTTTTTTTTGTATCTACTGGTGCATGCGCGAATATATGACTGCAGGCGACCACTCAGAATGCAAAAAAAACAGTGAATTGAACCTATGTACACAGTACGGGTGTATCAAAACCCCCAAAGGTTGAGGGAAAACTACCGACTGGAAACGCTCTTGCTGTTACGATCACCCGGATCGTCTGCGAGTACTCAGCTGGATTTTGCGCTTAGTGGGCCGGTCCGGGTACTGCCGGTGCTTAGCTAAGCTTGAAAGCGGACTTGACTTTGACCTTTCACTCTGTAGAACAAGCTAGTTGGGCTATATTCTTAAGAGACTCAGATGCCGATACATGGTACAACTACCACTTTACTTATACTGTACAATACTGGATTTTCTGTACTATTTTCTAGAGGACACGCAAGTGCCAGCACCTCTATGTGCTGTCAACCCTCTGCCCTGTGAGTCACTGAGACATGAGGCCATGCGCTGGCAGTCGCGCTGGCAATCCAAGAACAATCAGATGATAAATCTAGAATGAGTCTGGCCACATCTGGAACAAGAACTAAAGCGGAAATCGAACATTTGGGGGAAGTGTCACGTGATCGTGACACTTGCGCTAGGGGTGATCGTGGGATAGCTGACAAAGCTACCTCACACTTCGTACGACGTTTCCCTGTCCCTGTTGTACAACGTTGCCTCACTATCCTCATCTGACTCGTCTCCATCCACTGATGTCTCCTCGTCTGAAACAACATTGATCACCTCGTCGTCTCCGATCGACATTGGGGCCCTATCCTGCAACGCCACCTCCTGTTGTGAGTTATTTTCAGGCATCGTCTCCACCAAACCAAGAGGGATGAAGAGCCTCCCGCAAAACTGGTGGAGGCGGTGGGCAAGGTCATGGCCAAGACCCCCAAACGATGCCAGGAGTTCAAGTGGTAGTGAGTACAGGTCCACTGAATCCATGATACCGAGGTCGGTGAACTCTTCCCCTATGTCGACATAGCTCAGGCCGTCAGCCGGTTTGTATTCGTCCATGAGCCATAGCAGCTCCATCAACATCGGTACCCTCGATTCCTTAAGGCAGTCAAGAACGACCAAAATCCGAGAGGGCCGCGGACCTCCTGGAGGTCGTAGCGTGCTGGGCCCCGCAACGCTCGATGGGGTGCACGGGGGACAATTGTTGACACGAGCCAGACGCGATGGACCTGGAGTGGGCGTCGCACGAACGGTCCGAGCTCTTTTTTCTGGCTGGTGGTCAAACTTGATGACATTTGGTGGCCTATGGATTGTTGCTTTCCCGAGCGACTAGAAAACTAGGTGAGTTTCTCTTTGCGTTTCATCGTTTTTGCGCTGCTTACCATATGCTTTGCCCACAATGTCATGTCCTCATGGGTCAACTTCTCGTGCCCTCCGCTTGCGTCCTCCGCCGACTGCTCGACAAAACAGTATACTTTTTTCCCCGGAACGGAGTGCTTGTTACAGGCGACATGTTGCTGCAGCTTGACGAGGCAGTCCAGCTGCCGCGTCGTGTCTGGACTCAGCGCCGGGGGAATGTCGTCTTCGCGACGGCGTTTCTCCTTCCCCTTCCCCTTCCCCTTGGAGTTCTGCGCCTTCACGCGTGCAGATTCGTGCTGCGGGTATGCAAAGGTCAGTGGTATATCATTGCCATGTGCCTTATGACTCACCATGTCCTTAACTTCCATCAACACCGCACGCGTCCGCGCTGAACGTGCCTTTCCTACCAGCCGGGCAATGGCATCTGCCCAGTCATACTCGGACGCGAGGTCTGACCACGCGCCTCCTTCTCCACTGATCTGGAACACGATCCGCACCCCGCTGCGGGGCCTATCAAGGCGACGAAGCACCTCTTCATGGAAATCTGACCACCTCATGTCAGTCTGCGCGGTGAACGCGTGTTTGATATGGTCATCAATCACCTCGGTCTGGAATCGCCAAACTTCAAGCCGTCAACAATCTACTTCCCAGCGCGAAGGTATGTGACGCTTACCTCCATCGCTGACTTCTCTGTTGGGTCTGCCTGGCCGGGTACCCGCAGCTGACGACGGGGCAGCGTCATTCGCGCCCACATCCCCATCTCTCCCGGTTGGGAACAGACCGGGCGGAGGAGCCATGGGGTATGGGGCATAACCCCATGGCTGGAAAGGTGGAGCGCCGATACCCGCACCGTATGGAGGGTGGTGTGGGACTGGTGGATATGGATGAGGGTAGGACATCGCGCCGTATGGATGCGCGTAGGTCGGTGGTGCGTTCATGGCCAGACCGGCCGAGCTGTACTGACCACTGAATTGATTGGGAGGGCCTCCCATTGGCGGCAGATGTGGAGGTTGCAGGGGTGGTAGTGGCGGCACTGGAGGTGTCTGAGGTGGGAAATGGCCTTCGGGCAGTGGTGGTGGCAGCGGTGGCAGTACAGGCATCGCTGCGGGTGTATCTGGAGCAGATGGCTGCGAAACGCGCAGAGTGACCTTGCGCACACGGGATCGTAGCTGGCTGGGTGGTGGACTTTCAGAAGTAGGAAGAACCATTTGTCGAGGTGAGTGAAGTCTGTCTGGCGACTCTGGCCCTTTTGGTGCCAATCATTGCTAACTATTTATACTCTGGGTTTGCCTTCTCGTTGAACGCACTGGCACGGCCCCCCCCTCTCACCATCACTACCTGCCGCCGCTGCATGTCGAGCCCCGAATCCGGTTATTGCAAGTACCGAAAGGTGGCAATGAGCCGTGTTGGCGACGCAAGCGATATGACCCACACACGGAAGGACGCACTACGTGTGGCCTATCTTGTATCATGGTGAGTCCGCTCCTTGTGTTTTCAGGCCAACGTCTGCATTCCAGAGTTGACCAGACATATGCATGACCTCTCAAGCTCTCAAGACCAACCTAGGCCTCAACAGTAGCATTCGTGCTATGTGTGTGCTGTGCTCACTCGTTTTCGACTCATACTGTAATACGTACATTCATAAATTTACTGTAATATGAATATTTTTCCTATCCCGCGTCCGGATCAACTTTGTCCGCATAGACCGGGGTAAGTTAGTCATGCACCCTACACGGTTTCACAAATAATTTGCAAAACCGATAAGCAGAAAATATAAATTCGTTTATTAATTACTATGATTAATTTTTGTGGGAAAGAAATTCGGCATGGTCCCATTAAAACCCCGCTATGTGTAAGGTGGTCGTCAGGGGCCAGGTGTTATGCAACTCGCTGTAGATGACTTTTGGTTTGGTCACACAACCACGACTTTATGGGGTGCCCGGGGTATTTCGGGGGGTCCCAATATATTATGTAAGGTGATTGAAGTCCGCATGGCGTGACCCATTATGGAGGCACTTTGTCATTAATAATGGTTATAATTACATATTTGATAGGGAGTTACGTTGGTACATTTGATACAGGCAAGTCCCGAGAAAGAGAAATCACTCGTTCAGCACATCATCTGCCTCTTTTTTGATAGTGTCAACACATGAGGATGCTCAGACAGCCTCGTAGAATCATGGCAATTAGTATAGATAGTGCTAGATACAGATATAGTTGTGATTTCAGCGCATATAACTTACAGGACTCCATACACCGCAGAAAGTCACAAACGTTTGACAGTTGTCAACTTTCCACGACTTTCCCATGATTTACGGTCGGTAACCGTGACCTTAGTTCCCCGACCGGCACAACACTGCATGAGAGTGTGATTGAGTTTGTTAGGACGCATTCTGGGACTAGCCGTACCCGGTGCCGGACCGGTAACAGATGTCTGAATATATACATTAGTAAGCTACAGATGCGCATGTATGATTATGGTTGGGCAACAGAATAGGAGCATCCGCTCTCTCATGTCCCACCACCTGCTCGTCCCTCGCGAGATATTTCACCTTATATCTTCACAGGTTATGGGCCCTGCCCTTAACTAAGGGCAGAAAATCATCTTGGGAGCTTGTACAACAAAAACTTAGTCCTATACAATACAATTGCGCGAATTCATAAAACCCCTATCCATCATGACTGAAGCAAATACAAGTGTGAACGCCGCTGCAGTACCCGACCATGACTCGAATGACTCACGCGCATGGAATGGTCCGAGTGGAGTGAGCGTTCAGAAGATCAAAAGTCCGGAAACCGCAGCGATGCAGAGGGTTGGCGAGCTGCTAGAAGAGTCCAATTGGAACCTCTGGCAGGAGCGCATTCGACGAATGCTAGATCTCTACGGCATCGAGCCCTATCTCGATGGCCTTGTGGAGTGCCCTAAAGATTCAGAGGGCGCCAGCAATTGGGTGTACAACGATAAGTTCGCCCAAGCCATCATCATAAATAATGTCTCCGAACCACAGATGGTGCACGTAATGAAATACCATAACGCGTGCCAGATGTGGGGAAGCCTCACCGCTGTGCATGAAGCTAAAGGGCCGGAAACGATGGCAGCCATCATAAAGACCCTAATCCACACAGATGCTGAGGAAGGATGTGACATCACGGAGCATCTCAATAAGCTTAAAAGCTATTGGGAGAAAATCAATCATTTCAACGATGATGATTTCCGCGTTTCGGATCCCTTCTTTAAAGCGATAATCTCGATGTCTTTGCCATATTCATGGGATGCCTTCGTGCTACCTTATATTGGCGGGAGAAAGGGAGTCGCTATCGGCGATCCAAGATCAGTCGATTCACAAACGTTTATCAGTATTCTCATGGAAGAAAACAAACGTCGCCTACTTCGTACTGGAAAGTTAGAGTTGACAAATCAGGCGACCACCCGCGGACGACGTAACCTCGCGAGTCGGATAGGTTCGACATCGACGAGTACGCGCACGAACCAAAACAAGTATTGCAACAACTGCAAAAAGTCTAATCACAATACTGAGGACTGCCGACATCTCGGCAAGCCCCGTTGTGATGCCTGCGGCAAGTGGGGGCATGTAAAAAGGGACTGCTGGAATAAGCCAAATCTGAAGCAGAAGAATGACGATGAAAATATGGTGGAGTCTAAGAAAAGCAAAAGCGATCGTACGAATGTGGCTGATGAAAGTAACCTATCCAGCGAAACACAGGAAACGAGACTCCCAGTCCCGGAGAGCGAGGAGATGCAAAGCCACATCGTCGACGTGACCGACAAACAGCTGCAGAACGATGAGTCGGTGCTCCTAAATAATGAGGAGCTTCCACTGACGTTCTATGAGCCGTCGCCGATGGAACCCACCGAGGAGGGTCAGCGCTTCACCTATGATAGTGACAACTGTTTTATGGGGCCAATTGATGTACAACTTCACCAGTATGAGTGGCTGGCAGACAGTGCGACAACGTCGCATGTCGCAAACCGGCGTGATATGTTTATACACCTAGAACCTGCACCCGGTAAGACCGTGGCAGGAGTAGGTGATACTCACATAACAGTTGAAGGGCGCGGCACCATTGAGCTGCTGTCCCAAAGTGATGGGCGTGACCATGTCTTGCGACTCACAAACATCTTATATATTCTGAAAAACAGGAACAATTTGCTGTCCCTTGGGCGATGGGATAGTGCCGGACGAAGCTACACCAGTCTTGGAGGCATGCTCAAACTGATTACAAAGCACGGTAAAGTCGTCGCGGAAGGGAAGAAGATCAAAAATAATCTATATAAGATGAACCTCCGAGTCCGCGATAAGACTACCTTCCAAGGGGAGTCGGCAACTTTCTCCGCAACAGAGGGCACTATGACCTGGGAAACTTGGCACAAAAGGTTCGGACACGTGAGCTACAGCGGCTTGCAGAAACTATTAGATAAAAACCTTGTCGAAGGTTTACAAGTAGACGAAACGTCACCGCGCCGCGTGTACCGAAGCCAAACAAACTGTGGAACCGTTTAATAAGAAAACGAACAGGTATACTGAACCTGGTCAACTTACCCACATAGATTTATGGGGAAGATATGACGTCGTTTCTATAAACGGGTATCAATATTATATTTTGATGATGGATGACGCGGCACGTCACCTCACGATCAACCTCCTAAAGAAGAAAGATGAGGCTACGCAAATGGTTAAGAATTACCTGACATACCTCATTACACAAGGGAGGAACCCACGAGCGATACGAGTCGACCGGGGGAAAGAATTCGTGAATGAAAACCTACGAAAATGGTGCCGAGAGCACGGCGTAGAGTTACAAATGACCACACCATACTCACCTCCCCAAAATGGCGTTGCCGAAAGGGCCAATCGGATGCTAGTTGAGTTGGCGCGAGCCATGATGCAGGCACAGCGTGTACCAGAATTTTTATGGGAATACGCTGTACGTCATGCCACATACCTGCATAACAGGTCCTACACCACAACGTTAGAGGATTATACACCATATGAAAAATGGGCTGGAAAGAAGCCGAATGTGGCGCACCTCAGAGAGTTTGGTGCACCCGTATGGGTACTCCTCCAGGGACCACAGGAACAGCGTAAAATGTTAGCCAAGTCAAAACGCCGACTTTATCTCGGGTTTGACGATGGCGCAAACACTGTAAAATATTATAAAGCAGAGTCGAGAAAAGTACTCACCTCACGAAATTTCCGCTTTCTAACCCTTCCTAAAGAGGAGGCACCTCATGAGGGTATACAGGTCGCACCTGATACACCGCATGAAGGGGAGCTAGAGGGGAACACGCTGCCTACAGGCGGACGACCATGTGACGAGCCAAATGACCGAACGTACCCGACAAACCCTGAGCCAAAGAGCCATGAGGTGCCAAAGAGCTGTGAGCCAAAGAGCCAGGAAGGAAGAGGTGCGGAAGCGTTGAAGAGTGAGTCAGGCAGTGATAGTTTGAAGAGAAAGCGAGATGAGGAGAGTGAGTAGTGTTTGAAAGTCCGGTCCGGTCCGGTTTTTTACCTAATTTGGGTAAGACCGGGACTGCAACCGGTCCACAATTTCTCAGCCGGGCACAAAAACTGGACCGGACCATGTGAGACCGGTCTCTGTCGGTTGATTTGCAGTCTTTGGACCGGTCATAACCGGTCCCTTTACTAACCGGTCTACAGCCGGTCTGCAACCGGTCTATAGCTATTCTATCATATAACTCATTGTAGTATTTCTTTTCTTCTAAATAATTACATGTGATTATTACTGTAGTACACTGTCTACCAAATCTAATCCATCTGTCGTCGCGCCACAGCGCCGCATCGGTGTCATGGTGTCTCGGCGCTGTGTCGGTGTCGTGGCGTCTCGGCGCCGTGTTGGTGTCGTGGCATCTCGGAGCCGCGTCGGTGTCGTGGCGTCCTGGCGCCGTGTCGGTATCGCAGCGCCATAGCGCCGCGTTGCCGTCGTAGCGTCGTGGCACCATACTTGCGAGGTGGTGACGACCTATCAAAAAACCTAGAGAAAAAAAACATTGTATTAGTTAGTAAAAGGATAATGGCCCACGCACGAAGCGGTCCATCATGCGCAGCGCTATCGGAATCCCTATACACACACAGAGGTGTAAGGCGAGTGAGTGAGAGGGGGAGGGACGGCGCACAGTAGGACTCGTGTGTCATGCTGTTTGTCAGCGATTGTCACATCCGAGCTTGCATCCGAGTTGTCTGTTGCATCTGTCATCTGAGTCGTTGTCGTTGTCGTTGTCGTTTGGTGTTGGCATGTCGAGTCGTCGTCGTCATCGTTTGGTGTTAGCATGTTGCCCTCAGGGTTGCCTTGCCGTCGCTAGCCTAGTATTGTTGGTCGCCGGCCTTGTCGTCTTCACCCCACCGTTGTCGTGCTAGTGGTCGAGTTGGACAATCCATGGTTGAATCGTCGCCGCCACCTTGGGTATGTGGTGTTAGTGGGGTCGTTGATGCTGTTGTTACTGTCCCCGAGTGACTCGGCGGAGTACGCTCCTAAGTTAGTAAGCCAAGCCACATTTCCTAAAGCGTGCTTTCGACAGCCCCGGGAGATTGCCGGCTTCGTTCTCACCTTACTGACTGTGCCATCCCGCAGTCTGGTTCCTTCGCTCATTCTCGCAGGTAAGCGCATGTTATTTTATTTCCTTCTGCTCAATCTCAGGCTGCAGATATACTTCATCCAGAGAAGACAGCGTCATGCCGCTGCCGTTGCCACCACTGTCGGGAAACCCGCTGCCAATGACGACGTCTGTCCTCGACTCCCCGGCTGGCTCTCCTCGGCTCTCCGGGATGTGAGTGGCTGCCATGGCTCGCTGCGTCTCGAGCTTGCTGACGACGCCCGTCCTTGACTCTCCAGTTGGTGAGTGGCTGCCAGGCTCGCTCGGTCTCATCTATATCGTCAACGCAGAACTGGCCACAATTACAACACCGGTAGCAGTGACGACGGTGACTACGACAAGGGTCGACCGCCACAACAGCGGAACAATAGTCGATGGCAAGGCAACGACGATAACGGTAAGATGACGACGACGACCTCAAGACGACGACGACGACGACCTCAAGACACGATTACGACATCAAGACGACCACAACGACATCAAGACGACAACGACAGCAAGACAAGACGATGGAAGCCGACAACAACGACAGCAAGACGATTTCCACAGTGACGACTCGGACAACGCCAACGCGACATGTTTGTTCAAACAACTCAGACGGTGAGCACTGCGGTGGGCAAGGCAGTGGCATTACTAGTAGCTAGTATAGATACTTACTCAGGCTGTAATAATACTTATGTTTGCTCAATTTCATGCGAGAATACAACTATGAACAACGTCTGCGAGAAAGAGAAAAGACCAGTTGAGACTGGTTGAGACCGGTCTTGCATCGGTCTACCAAATTTCGGAAATACAACGAGACCGAGACCGGACCGCGGTTAGCGGTCTTGATCGGTCTTAATAATTTCCGGTCCAGATCGGTCCGGGTCTGGTCCAGTCTCAGTCTTTTTCCAGTCTTGAGACTGGACTTCCAAACACTAAGAGTGAGGCAGAAAACACCCGGCGAACACATGGAAAACGTGTGGATTACCGTTACCTGAACGATCCCTTTTCCGAAGAGGAAAATGAGGTAAACGCTGCCAATGCCGAGCAAACATTTGGAGGCGACGAACCTAAGACCCTAGGGGAGGCAGTTCGATCCCCTGAATGGCCCGAATGGGAACACGCAGTGCAGGCCGAACTGGACCAACTCCGGGACATGGGAACTTGGATATTGGTCGACAAGCCCGCTGACGCTGTCCCGATATCGAATAAATGGGTATTCATAAAGAAGTATAATAAACTCGGCGATCTCGTAAAATACAAGGCGAGATTGGTGGCGAAGGGTTGTGCGCAAAGGCCAGGGCATGACTACCTGGAAACCTTCTCACCCGTAGTCAGACTTGAGACGCTACGAGCGATCCTTGCTGTCGGGGCCATCAAAAATCTTATAATACAACAGATGGATGTGAAAGGGGCTTACCTAAATGGGACCCTAAAAGAGAAGGTATTCATGCAACAACCTGAAGGGTACGAAGACGGAACCGGGAGAGTTTGTTCGCTCGTAAAGACCCTATATGGACTAAAACAGTCAGGGCACGAGTGGAACAAGGAACTCGACACCAAACTAAAAAACCATAACTTCACGCGCCTCATGGCGGACCCGTGTGCGTACGTGCAAAACAAGTCAGACGATCTGGAAGTAATCACTGTCTGGGTCGATGATCTGATGTTATTCGCAACGACAGAAGATCTGATGGCATTGATAAAAGAAGACTTACGTTCCGAATGGGAGGTTACCAACTTGGGTGAACTGGCCAAAATCGTTGGAATTGAGGTCACCCGACGGAACCATTCTATAACGATCTCCCAGGAGCGATACATTGAGTCAATCCTGAAAAGGGAAGGTATGAACAACACAAATCCAGTAGCAACGCCATTAGACCCAAATGTAAAATTGGAAGCTAACACTGAGAAGGGTGACGGAAACAAGAGTAATCCGTACGCACGCTTACTCGGGGAGCTCCAGTTTCTTGCAAATGCCACGAGGCCGGACATAGCGTTCGCTGTGAACCGCTTGGCATCGTACACAGCCAATCCGAGCTTGCAGCACATGGGGATGCTGAAACGAATCTTGAGGTATCTAGCTGGGACAAGAACATATGGAATAACGTACTCAGCAGTACCAAGCCGGAGAAGAGATACGAACCTATTTAGCGGTTTCTCAGATGCCGCTTATGGGAACTCCGAAGATCATAAGTCAACCTCGGGATACGTCTTCGTATGTGGAGGAGGCGCTATCACCTGGATGTCAAAGAAACAAAATACCATCGCTTTATCGTCAACAGAGGTGGAATATGTAGCCCTGTCAGAAGCGGGCCGCGAGGCATGCTGGCTAAGGAACCTATTTGGGGAGATAGGATACAGCCAGTTTTACCCCAGTCTGATCAAAGGCGATAACGAAGGATCGATCGCGATGGCACGTAATCCAATGTTCCACAAGCGGTCGAAGCACATAGACATAAGATGGCATTGGATCCGTGAGCTCATCGAAAAAGGAGACGTGAGAATCGAAAGTTGCCGAGATCCGGAACAAACGGCAGATATATTGACAAAGTCTTTAGCACGCCCCAAACACAAAAAACATACCGCAGGAATGGGACTAGCCCCGGTATGAAGGGGAGTGTTAGGACGCATTCCGGGACTAGCCGTACCCGGTGCCGGACCGGTAACGGATGTCCAAATATATACATTAGTAAGCTACAGATGCGCATGTATGATTATGGTCGGGCAACAGAATAGGAGCGTCCGCTCTCTCACGTCCCACCACCTGCTCGTCCCTTGCGAGATATTTCACCTTATATCTTCACAGAGTTTCTTGGGGGTTCCCATACAGACAGGTCTCATAAGTATTTCTTGAATTGACTAGATTTTGATCCCCGTGGTTGGCACCAGACATGACCAAACCTTCTCCAGGGAACCCAGTAAGGCTACTTTCGTTGCTGACTCGGACAGTGGTTCAGCCCATTCTGAAACTCATGATGATTTGCAGCCAGATGACTCTGATATTGGGACTTCTCCGATGCTCATCTAGAGGTTGGGCTTGAGCTCGGGCTGGGTATCAAGAGTAAATACAGACGGAACCAACTAACTACCATGCGTCGGCAAAATCCGCACGGGTTACGGGTATTTTAAATTGAAACCCTTGCAAAATCATCCCGGTACCAAGCCTGGTACCAGCGGGTATACAATGACCAATTTTCCCACTGCTTGCGACATCTATGCAGAACTTTACTGTACTTAGTTATCAGGAAAACATTTCTGGACAGCGGCAGCAGAGTCTGGTTCCATCAACATTTGGTACTTTATGGAGCTGAGCGATACTACAAGCGGTACTACCAAAAAAAAATACAAACCCGATTGCCTGCACGCTACTGCACCGTCTAGTTGTTCTACTGAGCTCATGGCACCGTGATCGTCGTCTAGCGAGTAAGGAAGAAGGGTGAGCACAGAGATGTCAACGAGTTGTGGCCAAACGAGTGACTCGCGAGTTTGACTCGTCACGTGACGAGTACTCGCGCCCGCGAGTACTCGTGCCTGAATACTCGCGCGAGTACGAGTGGACCCTTCTCCAAGCGCGAGTACTCGCGAGTACTCGTGGTAATGGCACCAATACTAGTCCCAAGCTTTTGTTCAAGCAGTATGAGATAAAACATTTCATTTTGTATTGCAAGTTGTATTGGGTTACATGTACTACTATCTATACTAAACTACTTGTCGTCGCGGTTGCCCGTGTTGTTGTTGTCGTCGGTTGATGTCGCCCTATTGCTGTGTCGCCTCGTCGTCGTCGTCGATGGGTATCGCCTTGCTGTGGTCGACGGGCGTCGCTCCGTCGTCGTCGTCGTCATCGCCGCGTCTTCCAAAGGTGTCGATCGTTGCCGCCGCCGTCTTGCTGGTGCTGGCATCGCCCCGTCGTTTGGCATCGATCTTGCCATGGTCGACTGGCGTCGTTCCGTCGTTGTCGTCGCATCGTTGTCGTCGCCGACGCTGACTTGCTGTTGCTGGTGGTGGTATGTTACAAGCGCACGTGGCTTGGCCCAGCCTGCGGGCCGGTCCGCATTTGCGAAACTGGCAATCACCGGGCGTGGGAAGCTCGGCGTCATCCGTGAGTTGCTTACATTACACCACGAGTTGCTTATCATCAATCAACCATACCACCACGACTACGACCTTGGTATGCGCCTGGACGACGACAATGGCTGGCCAGCCATACGACGACAACAAACCCCCGCCGGCACTCCATCGACGGTAGGTCGACCACGACCACGACGACACTACGGCGAATCGGCGATGGCAAGGCAGGTCGAACACGACAACGACGACGAAGACGACAACGGCCCACGACGACAACGGCTTACGACAGCAATGGCCTACGACGACAACGGCCCACGACCGTGGTCCGCGACGACACCGACAACGACAACGGCGGCAGCGGTGACACGGCAACGATGCCAGTATGCGACGGCGACAGGGTGCAGTGACAGTGCGGGGGGCATTGTAGGTAGCATAGCAAGTTACAGTACATGTTGTAGGCTTGTAGCTAGATCTTGCAATAATAACAATACCCTTAGAGTACTCGTTTCAGACGAGTACTCGTTCTGAATGAATGAATACGAGTACTCGCATTCGCGAGTACTCGCGGCTAAGACGAGTACTCGCGGCGCGAGTACGAGTATCAGTCCTAAGAATTTGGCGAGTACTCGTGCCCATGAGTACTCGTACCAACGAGTACGAGTCGAGTACGAGTCACCCTTCGGAAAATTCCGACGAGTACTCATACTCGCGAGTGTCACTCGTTGACATCTCTAGGTGAGCATGGGGTGGTGCTGTTCTTGTCATGGCTCAAGTGCTTGCTCAAGTGGCTACTGCTTGGGCTACTGATACTACTTTTGCTTCCATTGCATCGGCATCGGCCGCGTTTACTCGATCGTTCCTCATATAGGCCTCATACTGTACAAAGTGTTCATCAGCAGATATCTTTCAATCACATCAAACTCTGTTGCCCGCGCTATCTCAGACCCATACCCAGTAGGTTCCGTGCTACATCTCTTCGCTTCCACCAATGACACTCTACTATAGCCGGACTCCCGAGTGTCCACTGCCAGGCGTTCGTGGCCAAGTCATGTAATGTACTGTACCTGTTCGACCGATACGTCAGGCACTAGTTTTTGTCCATCGAGATCGCCGTCTTCAGTGTTGTTACCGTTGTATTATGATATGCTTCACCTCTTCTTTGCAGTGGTCGCATGTCAGTGGGTATGGGAGTGGCACTACAGAAGTCTGCTTAACTGAGACAAAACATACTGCTACCCTCATTTTTTAGTAATCGGCTCTTCGCTTGACAACCTTCACGAAACCGGACTATGCCGCTCTTACTATGCTGTCGTGCTGGAATGAATCCGCGGGCACTGGCATCACTAGCCAGCTGAGCTTTTCCATGATAGCCTCATCGTTTTCGGCTCGCCAGAAGTTGCTAGATGGGATGCGAACTGCCTCACGATTCCTTGTGATTCTCTGGACCAAGTATTGTTTTAGATCAAGTGTTTAAGATCAAGTATTGTTTTGGATCCATGCTTGGGCCTTCGAGTCCTCAAGGCCTTCCTCTGAGGGCATCTCTTTGCCCCGCATTGTTCTCGCACGTGACTCCTCTTCCATTCACTCGGCCAGAGACGTCCTTAGCTCCTAGTCTAGATTTCTTGTCTCTGTCCAAGTAGGGGACTGTGGTATGGTTCTTCACACTCGAATGGCGGTCTCAATTCTCCTTGTCATCTCAGGCGGGGTTGATGTAAGCATACATGTATGCGAAGTGAGACACCTCCCAACTTCTCATCACTCTCGTTTTCGACTTGACATAGACCGTTAACCCCTACCTCCTAAAGGGCCAGTAAACACATGCCCGGGCTCCATCAGTACCTTTCTTGCATACGGCGTTCTGGAGTCCTATAACTACCTCGATCTACCACACAATTCCTTTACCAACCCAAGGGGGTGGCGGGACCGGAATCCCGAACAGGACGTTGGGGGGGGGGGAGGTGCGGTGAAGGCCTGAAAAAAATTTGGACCTTCCTAATTAGGAAGTGGTCCCCCTAGCGGTGGTACAACTACGCTCTCCCTGGATGATGTTTTCGTGAATTTCACACTTTTGAGGTCCCCCTTGTTTAACCTGTGTGCTCTCCCATGCCTTTCTACGCTTGCTTTGCCACTTTCCTGCATGTTCCATTGTTTTCCCACTGTAAGGATTTTGGGATCACATGGCTGGCTCGCCATATTGGTCATATTGTCTCCGCTCCTCGCCCTCTCCTCACTT
The DNA here is from genome assembly GCA_021527775.1 of Lactarius sanguifluus. Taxonomy (NCBI): domain Eukaryota; kingdom Fungi; phylum Basidiomycota; class Agaricomycetes; order Russulales; family Russulaceae; genus Lactarius; species Lactarius sanguifluus. Next base: position 28,254 of record JAKEYF010000011.1, on the reverse strand, counting down.
GCCATCTCCTTCGCCCTTGCTCACCCTTACCTCTCGTCGCCATGGACCGCCGTCGACACTGACCCCTTTGCAAAACGCTCCCTAGCCACCCGTAGACAGGCCGCTGATACGACTGCGCTCTCCCTGTGCCCTGAAAAAGGGTATTTTCGCATTTTTAACTTACTTCCTGCGTTCGCTCCCGCTCACTCACACTCGCCCACACTTGTCCGTGCTCTGTACGCATTCCCGCACGCTTTCTAAGCGCCGCGTTCTCGCGCTTCGCCGCATTCCCGCGCTCTATGCGTGCTCGGTCTCCCACTTGTCCCGGACTCTTTCCTTCGCGTTTTAGCTTCCCCCTTCCCCCTCCTTATCTGATGTACCCCCTTTCCCAGTATATAGCTCATGTAATTACAACTTTACACTCCAGGTTATAGCAGAGACTTTTTCTCACAGATTTCGGACTTTTGAGCTCAGTGAAGCTCATCCCTTGCGTTACACAGCGTGCCGCACTTGCGCGCGGCCTTAGCAACTCAATCAAGACACGTTCCCGACCCCAGCGGCCAACTATACGAAGTATCGCGCCGCGCCGAAGCGTGCGCGACCGTTTTCAACCACCCGCGACAGACCGACCCCGTTCCCTCTCCCGACGTCGCTGCACTTACGCGCGGCCTTAGCCCTTCTACACCGACGCGTTCGCTACCGCTGCGAACCTACATACGACGGCTCGCGTCCCGCGGAGGCCTGCGCGACCACTCGCGACGCTTCACACCCCCCAAATCCTGCGCGCGCTGTAGGCCGTTTCCTAGCGATCAGGGACGGTTTAGGGTATCACCGCGCATCCCCGCGGCTCGTGTTGCCTTTGTCCCTCAACACCCCGGGCTTGTCACATCGCCCATCTCTCTTATTCCTTTCAAGATGTCAAAGATCGCCGGCCATCCATTCTCACTGCCTCTGAGCCACCCTCAAGATACTGTCTCTGGCCACGCTGATCGTCGCGTCGTGCTCGCCGTTGGATTTGGAGGAGAATTCGTATTGTCGTGCGTCATCGTGTCTCAGCCCCCTTTGACTGTATTTTCGTATACTTGCTACCTTTAGTCCATTTCAGTTTCTCGTTTCTGCGCCCATCTCCCTTTGACCGTTTGTCCATCTCGATCGTTCCATCTCGTCTCGTTTCGCCTTACTATGCCACTTCTCCCTTTCCTTCTTACTTCTTACTGGCTCGCTCGTAGCTATGAGTTCACTTGTACTTAAACCAGAATCGGAAATATCAGTTTCCCCCTTCCCGTCTCTGTGTAATCCCGGTTTGAGTCAGGCCCGCTGCTCGGGCACTCTTAATCAGGTCATTGCCTTGTCTCAGCGCCATCGTCTCTTGTCGCTTGTTTTCACTCCCATTCCCGCTTCAAGTTCTCGCCATCGCTGTTCGCTCCCGCTCCCCCCCTCGTCCATTCGCATTCGCACCGGGCTCTTGCCGTTGCGAACGCTCCGTGCTCGGCCTTCTCTTTCACTCCTGTCTAACCTCTGTGGGATTCCCCTCCACCTACGAACTCACACGGACTCGGCTCTGTACAGCGTTCATCCCGGAAGTCAGGCCCTACCACGGGTACTCGAAGGACATCGCCTCTTGTTACTCGTTTCTGCTCCCGCTCCTGCTTCATGTCCTCGCCATTGCTGTTCACTCCCGCTCTCGCCCTCGTCCGTTCGCATGGGGGGGGGGAGGGGGCCTGAAAACTGCTGAAAAAAAATAATTGACGTTATGTCAATTTTTCCGGTCCCACCACCCCCTTGTACCAACCCTCTCTCATCAACTTCCACTGATATAACTCACAAAAACATGATGGGCATTAAAGTCAGTGCTTGTCGTTACTTTCCATCCCTTGATACTTCCCATTCGGCCAGGATACTTTGGAGTCAGCGATAGGCAGTGTCGTTAGGTCCGTGAGGAGTGTCGAAGACAAGGTGGAGAACTCCGAATCTTCGTTGCTGAATGTCTGTATTCCCGCCCATTCGCGCATCCACATTGTAACATGGATTTCAAAACCAGCGGCTCGGTGACAAGGTCCTTGGCCGGACAGCCGAAGAGGAGACCAAGAACGCACCAGCTATCGCGCCTGATGCGACTACCATGCCCATTACTCAAGGTCATCGTAGCCACCGCCCGGATGGCCAGGCAAGTAGTTCACGCTATTGGTGTTAATCTGTACGCGCTGCTAACGGTCCTGTACCCTATGATAGGACCCATTCCATGGTGATGTACTTGCTCCTGCTAACAAGTCCTAAGTTAGTCCATCGTGCCCCGCATCTACTGGAGCGTGCCTCTGCGCATTGATCTTAGATTTGCGGATGGCAATCCGGTAGTTAATTAGCAAGGGGAGGAGGATGGGCATCATTGTTCATGTGATTGTGATCTTGGGTTAGATAATGATGTTCTACCAGTCATCGTTGATCGGAGTGTTGAGGCACATCCCGGGACTAACCGAACCCGGAGATCGGTCTGGCAGCGAGAGGTCGAGCATACGTATTAGTAAGCTACGGACATGCGCATGTACGAGTATGGACAGGCAGATGGGGCCCTTGAACCGAAACCACCATGTGGCGAAGGTTTTCCCACGCATCTGCGTGGGCAAGGCTGGGTGCAAAAAACAGAACACAGTCATAGAACCTGCACCCATGGAACACCACTGACCCCCCCCCTCGAGAAAAGACCCCCCCCCCCAGACAGAAAACTGCCAAGCGAAAACCAACACAGAACACCCCATCGCAGCGCCAAGACCCAAACCAACCAACCGACACCAACCCGAACAGAACACCATACATACATCCTAAACACACCCAAACCCATGTACCCTAGAACAATAGAAATCCCCTTTTCACATAAAAACTACAGAGAGAAACAAACCCCCCCCATCAACAAGCAAACACACAACAAAAGTAGAACGACACTCCAAAAATAAATAAATAAATAAATAAATAAATAAATAAAATTAAAACTAAATTAAAAATAAAAAAATAAAAAAAGAGAGAGCAGGAGAGAGAGAAAGCCATGAATAATACCACACATCGACCATCCACCCAACATCACAAAACCAACAACACCATGACCACCACACCTCTGGACACCCTTGCCTCATACACCACACCCACCCAACCAGACCCAAACATGGAGCGCGCGGAAACACCTCAGGCCAAAAGAGGAAGAGAAACCCCAGAGACACCCAAGACACACCAGAACGCAATACCCAAAGCCCCAGGCAAAACGTCACCAACAACACCAACACCCCACTGACCCAACCCAGACCAACATCCCACCCCCATGCCCCATCCCTGTCCCCAGCAAGGCCCCTCCCGGTCTTCAACCTCCCGCGCTTCAACAATGAACACTCCCCCCTCCACCCCCCGTCACCGACGAGCGAAGCCCAGAAGAGGAGAAAAATGCAGACCCAGAACAACAGAGAACAAAACCAGACCCAGGAGCGCGAGATGGAGGTAGACATCGAGGGAACGTGAGCCACAGACCAAAGCAACAACACCCTGACCCCAGGCACGAACAGGAACTGGTTCAACCAGACCCCAGCGAGACTGAGAGGAGAGCCCCAAGAGAACGCCCTCGACAACACTGACCCACAGACCGAGGAAAACACCATCGAGATAGACGAGCAAGAGAACGCTAAGACCCTTGCCCACATCATGGCAGCCTCAGACAACTCACCTGATTTCGACAACGGGACGCCCTTCCCCAACCCTCTCGACAGATACACCAAAGGTCTGATGCCTAGGGTTTGAAAGTCCAGTTGGGTCCGGTTTTTTGACCATATTTGGTCCAACTGCAACTGCAACTGGTTGCCAAAAAATGAAATTTGTTGCAACCTCAACTGCAACTGCAAAAAACTGCAAAAAAACCAGTTGCACCAGTTGCAACTGGACCTAACTGAATGTTATTTAATCTATCTGAAACTGGTCTAAACTGAGTCAAAACCACTTATAATTAGTGTTAATAGGTACTTATAATAAATTTCTAAGTGCAACTGCCTTATAATGAAAAAATAATTAGGTAAAACAGCCAAAAAAAGCAAAAGTTATGAGTAAAATGATTGTTTTGATCATAACTTGCTCAGTTTTTGGCCAATTTGGGTGATCTTAGGCTCGTTTTGATCAGAAATTCAGCCCAATCACCTGCTGACTAAGAAATCGGTTGCAACCGGTTGCAACCAGTTGGAGGTCAGCTGCCATTTCGGGCAACTGCAACTGATACATTCTAGGATTTGGTACAACTGCAACCAAAAGTCCGGTTTTTTCCAGTTGCAGTTCAGTTGAGTTGCAGTCTTTTTCAGTTCCTGCAACTGGACTTTCAAAGACTACCGATGCCGGACATCCATGATGAAGACCCGGCAACGCTCCTTGTGGGCATAGACAAAACCCAAATCGGAACATGGCTAGCAGCCACCACAGGAAAGGTCCTAGCAAGACCCTTTGACAACGTTGCGAACTACCAGCCGCACCACAAAAATATCGCAAAGGTCCTGATGGCCACAGCAAAGGAGATCACAGGAGCAGTGAGCGCCACAGTAGCCCCCCCGAACAAGGAAAAGGAAAGGCCAAACTTGAGACAATGAGGCAAGCGCCACCTGATCACTTTCCTGATCCATGGCATTTCGAAGAGAGACGTTGAAACCCTGCTCGAAAGGAAAGTATGGTCATCGAAAGACATCACTTTCCAAGTTGCCCCAATCAATATCAACCGCCCAAAATTCCTCTTCACTCTGAGTGGCCTAGCCACGCAAGAAGAAACCCATATTGCGCCCATCCTCGCCGCAACCTGGAATGACCCAGTCACCTGCGCATTCCTCCAAAAACTTGCCAACAGGGCACCAGAACCAGAACAAACCAACGCGATGAGTAACCTGATAAAATTCTTAGAGTCCACGATGATAATGCGCCTAAACATTAAAACTGAAGGAGGGAAAGATGTCACCCACTTCAACATCTATGCAGACGGCGACATCATTGAAGATGACAAAACCTGGGTAGAGCTCAGAAGACACCTCCGTAGCCTATCATACAACTCTGCCATGTATGGCGAAGGGAAAGCGATCAGAGATGACTACATATGTGGACTCTGCCACGCACATGACCACCCCAGGGGACTATGCCCCTTCCCGATCATCCTGGGCTGGAACGGAGGTGGATGCAACCAGAAAAAACCATCTAACAACATCCCCCACCGGGAAACCCGCAACGGACAGCCTTCCAGGGAGAACCATCACAACAACCATCATTACAATTCTACATACCATGACAATCGCAACTAGAAAATGCTAAAGAGCCTCCCGATACCCCCCCACAAAAACATACATACCTACCTACCTTTCCTAAACGTGAACACGCACATGTAAATAAAATAAATAAATAAAAACCACCAGTAGTTAGAACGGACAGTAGAACAAAATAAAAACCACCAGCAACTAGAATGGACAGTAAAAAAAAAAAAAAAAAAAAGAGATAAGAGCACAAATGAAGCCAACGCAACTCACTTCCTGCCACATTTCACATCCACAATAATGAGCAGCCCCCATGCCCGATCACAAACAGAGGAACCCAAGGCCACTGGTACATACCATACCAACCCTTGAAGTGAACACCACAATACTACCCTGGGACGTAATACCAACGAACCAGACAGCGCAGAACAGCGCCAAAACAACAGAACCCCCACAGAACCTCCGAGAACCCACAGTAAAAAAGGCCTGAGAAAAAGAGCGAACATAAAAATAGGAACCCTGAATGTTAATGGCCTACGCACCAGCACAGAAAACCAGCTAAACCTCACCAAATGGGCTGAAATAAATGCCACCATGAAAAAAGATAAGATAGCGGTCCTAGCAGTCCAAGAAACACATCTAGATGAACAAACCATGCAAGACATTCACAGAGCCCTAGGAAAATGACTCACAATCATAAACTCGCAACTAGAAGAAAACCCGAGAACATCAGTGGGAGTAGCTTTCATCATCAACAAAGATCTAGTGGATGCAAACCAAATAAACAAACATGAACTCATTAAAGGGAGAGCGATAGCAATCAAACTCACCTGGAAGCACAAAGAGATGCTCCTCGTGAATGTCTATGCTCTGAACAATAAACACGAGAACCAAAGATTTTGGGAAACGGTTGATTGGGAAAGACTGAGCCACCACCTAAGAAAACCAGACTTCATACTCGGTGACTTCAACCTCATGGAAGAACCCATCGACCAATCACCCCCCAAACACGACAACGCCGGGGCAAAAAACACGCTAAGAGACTTCAGAATCACCACAGGAATACTAGACCAGTGGAGACACGCGTACCCCAAGGCGAGAGAGTTCACATACCACGCCATGATCGACAACAAACCAATAAAATCCCACCTTGATAGAATCTACGTCTCAAAAGAAAAAGCAAAATTCACCTTCAACTGGTTGATATTGCCGAGTTCAGTACCCACGGACCACTGGCTAGTAACAGTAAGATACGCACTGAAGAACTCCCCCTACATTGGGAAAGGCAGATGGACAACCCCACTCCAAATACTGAATGACAAAACGACGATGAACCACATCGAAGTTAGAGGCCTAAAGCTACAGGAGGACATTGAACAAATCAGTATCAGAACAGACCAAAACAATGCACAAATACTATGGCATAAGTTCAAACTGAACACCATCATGCGATTAGACTATGAAGCCAAAAAAGCAAACTACAAATACTGAGTGAAGTTACTAAACCTAGAAAAAGACAGAAAAGAAACACTGGAAAAACCTGACTTCGAAGAAAACACAGACCTACAATGGCATGAAGCAATGCTCGCGAATGAAATAAACCACCTAAAAAGAAAATCAAGCCACAACGAAAGAGAATGACTGAAAGTGAAAATAAACCACCACGGCAAAAAACTGGGAGGAACCTGGTCAAACCTAAGCAAATCCCAGAAACAAAGAGACACCATAATGCACCTAAAAATCCCTAACACAACCCCCCCAACCTATGAAAGAAGATCCAATAGAATGGCCAAAATCGCGAAACAACACCATGACAACCTACAAGACACAGACACAGGAAACGCTCCCATCGATGTCCTCGACAGGAAAATAGAAGAAATCCTAAAAGAAATCCCAGAAGTGCAAAATTTCCCAGACCCAGAAGACTCACCACTGAACAATGTAATCTCTGAAAAATATGTAGAAAAGGCCCTGCTCATAGCAAAAAAACGGATCTGCCACAGGCCTTGATGGCCTACCATATGAAATCTGGAAAACCCTAAAAAAACGAAACAACCAAGCAGAAGAGGAGGGAAAGAAAGGCTTCGACATAATCAAGGTACTCACAACCGTATACCAAGACATCCAAGAACACGGAATAGCCACAGGAACATTCTTCGCAGACGGCTGGATGTGCCCGATCTACAAGAAAAAAGACCCCACCTGCATCGAAAACTACTGCCCCATCACCCTCCTAAACACGGACTACAAACTACTCACCAGAGCCCTCACCCTCCAACTCGTTGAATCTGTAAAGCACATAGTACACCGCAACCAAGCCGGCTTCATACCAGGCCACTCAATCTTCGACCATATCAGACTCACCAGAATAATGACCCACTACATGGAAGCCTCAGAAAAAGACGGAGCGATAATAGCCCTAGACCAGGAAAAGGCCTACGACAAAATTACACACCGCTACCTGTGGAAAACATTAGCAGCCTTCAACATGCCAATCCTCTTCATTAAAACCTGATGAACAGTACACATAGAGATCATACTCACAGTGACAAAGTAGACTGTGGTGAGATATGAGGGTGGTACTTGAAGCAGCAACAGAGATAGTCAAGCAAGTGAAGCAGATGGAAGTCTGGCACACAACAGATGAGAACTGGTGTGGTGCCAGAGCGTACATGGTACTAGTGTTGCGACAGTGAGCCAGCCAGCTTTTGCACACTTTTTTCAATGTTTTACATAAAATAGCTAAAAGTATGAAAATATTTGGGGAGATAGCTCTCATCAAGGGCTATCAGACTACTTATCGACTCTAAGCGATGTGACCATCCGTTCCTGAGTTATTTGATGAGCCAGAAAGTGAGCTGGCTAAGCCGATTTGTATTTTCCAAATAACCCAGGAACGGCTGCTCAGATCGCTTAGCATTGGCGGAGGAGCCGATAGACGTTGAGGAGATCTATCTCCCCAAATATTTTCAGATTTTTCCAATTTAATTTAATTTTTCGGCTCCATTCGGCTCCTTGAGCCGTCGCAACACTACATGGTACTCTACTTATACTGCTACAGAGGGTGACACTAGTAACATGTAACACAGGTCACAGTAAATACAAGACGCATTGTTCTACATACAGACAAAGGAGTGTACTGTTCTGGGAGAACAAGGCGTAAGAACAATAAGAGTCCAGACTATGATATCATAGTGACATCACAATAAAGATAAGGGAACAAAGGAAAGTAGGGCGGCAGCGGCGGGCCGCCCCGCCACTGACTACAAAGACGAAGTACAAGGATGGTCTAGGGGAGTCCATGATGTCATGTACATGTGTGATGTCATAGATAAGAGAATACAAGAAGTACGAGATTGTACAGATCAATATAATCTAATCTATAAGTCCTGTATATCTAATCTAAAGCAGTCCATTATCTGCGTGTCCATTGAGCCGCTAAGTGTGCACAGGTCACTTATCAACAAAACCATCATGTCCCTATACTCAAACACTTATACAACAGTAGGGATAAACGGGGAATTTAGCGCACCTTTCCGAGTAAGAAGAGGCATCAGACAAGGTGACCCTCTATCCTGTTTCCTTTTCGACATCGGCATTGAACCCTTAGCCTGCCTGATATGCAACACCCAAACAATAAAAGGATACGAAATCCCAGGACTAAAAGAAAAATTAGTAATCAACCTTTTCGCAGACGACACAGTACTCTACCTAAGCTCCGAAGACAGCTACGATGAAGTTCAGACTCTCCTAGATAAATGGTGTGAAGCATCAGGCATGAAATTTAACAAAGAAAAAACTGAAATCATACCCATAGGCACCAAAAGACACAGAGAACGAGTCCTATGAACACATCAGCTAAAACCAACAGACCAACCCATAAAAGAAGAAGTACGCATCGCTTGAGAAGGAGAAGCAATATGCTCCCTTGGCGCCTGGATAGGGAACGATACAGTTGAAACGATCCCATGGGAAAACATAGTAGACCTAGTACACCACGACCTAAAAAGATGGGACCAAATCCACCCAACCCTCGACGGGAAAAGATTAATAGTACAAATAGTAGTTGGAGGATGCACCCAATTCCTTGCCAAAGCACAAGGAATGCCAGACAGGATACGTGAAGCGCTAACAAAAGAAATCAGAAACTTCATCTGGGGAGAAAACGTAAACATACCAAGGCTGGGACTAAACCAACTTGAGAACACCAAAGACGATGGGGGAATAAAACTCCTAAACCTAAAAAATAGAAACAAGGCCATAGAAATCGTTTGGCTAAAAGGATACCTAGACCTCACGGAATTGCGCCCAACGTGGGCCTACATCTCTGACATCCTGATCAATGAGACAACCCCAAAAAACCTAAATGAAAACACAAGAGTAAATGCCTACCTACAAAACTGGAAAATACCAGTTAAAGGTAAATGTGCGGACAAACTAGGCAAAGACACGATACGAATGATCAAAGCAGCAAAAAAACACAACGCGACGTTCGCACCTATAAACATCTCAAAAGACCTCCAGGAGGCCCTTCCAGCATGGCAACACCTAGGTGTAGAGAAAACAGCCCCACAAAACCACCAGTCCAAATGCCTAACGAAAAACCACAAATCAACGAGAATAAGAGACATGTTAAAAATCACAGAATGCCTACAGGGACAATATAGCAGAGGTACACACACACCAGTATACACATGCAGGTGCAAAGACTGCACGACCGACAGAGAAAGAGGCTGCAAAAACCCTCAATGTTGCGCAATAGAAGCGCAAAAAAGAATCAACAAGATAACGCTGAAACTAAACCCCATGAGACCACATAACCAAGATAACCTAACACTCACCAAAAGAAGACTTGAGAACAACGAGCAAACTTCGGAAGATGACGAAGAAGAAGAACAAGGGACCACCTTCAACCCCTCAGTAATGGTGAACACAAACCTATCCGACTGTTTCCGCATCTTCACAGATCCCTCCAAAACCACGAACATCCCAGCGACAAGACAACACCCAAGAGGAATCACCATACCCAAAGAGGAAATCACCATCTACACAGACGGGTCATGCTTCAACAACAGCAAAGAAAACGCCAGATGTGGGAGTGGGATCTGGATAGAAGAAGGAAGCAACCAAAACCGTGCACTGAGAATACCAGGCCCCGACCAGTAGTGTTTTAAGGTCTGGTCCATAGGACCGGAAAAAGACCGGGACCCAACCGGACCGGACCGTATGCAACCGGACCATCGGTTGCAGTTGCACCCTTTCTGGACTTAGCCTGGTTGCAGTTGCCCCATCTTCAATGAATTCTCTGCAACTAGTGTTTTAAAGTCCGGTCCGGTCCAGTTTTTTTACCTAATTTGGGTAAGACTGGGACTGCAACCGGTCCACAATTTCTCGGCCCAACTAAAAAACCAGACCGGACCGTGTAAGACCAGTCTATGTCGGTTGGGTTGCTGCCGGTTGCAGTCTGTGGACCGGTCTTAACAGGTCTCTTCAGCAACCGGTCTACAGCCAGTCTTCAACCGGTCTTTGGCCAGTCTACAACCGGTCTACAGATAGTCTACAACCAGTCTACTGTTCTACAACATGTCTGATGCTATTACAAAAGTTCACGCGCGAGTGCCCAAAGATGGTGGTGATGGACAGTGCTCAAGGTGCAAGGCGATGAAGGCATTGTGGCACTTGAGGGCAGGAAGTTGCGCGTTGATGACCCTGCTGCCCTGCTGCAGCTGCAGCACCCCGTCTGACACTTGCATCCCCTCTTCAACCTGGGTCTCTGTGGGGAGTCGGGAGCTCTCAAATGTGATTCAAGAAAGAAGTTTATTGGTAGTATTGCGATCCAAGGCTGTGTGCCCTGAGGTTGTAAGTAGTAACAGTACACGCACTCACTCTAGGGTCGAAAAACACCTGCCCTGCGTTCACACAGGCCATTGCATGGCGCCAATGGTCCTGTGGTCATCATGTTCCCTATCACTGTCTGTGCCCCACCATCATCATTCATCGTCTCATCGTCGGTGGTCCTTGCTATCACCAGTGGTAGTGACTCGAGGTCGTCATGTGGGGAGACCTCTGAAATGTGAAATCTGAGTGAGGCGGATGTGGAAGGAGGGGATGAACGAAGTAAAAACTGACTGATACCAAGATGGGTTTTGATGGATGCGAACAGTGAAAATCCAACACCGCGGTGAGGGTCTTGCTTGTAGGGGATATGGGCATCATCGCAATTGCGGAGTTTCTTAGCAAGGCCAAAGTTGATGACATTAACGAGATGTGAGCCACAGCTGGTGCCCTTGACGAAGTTGGCAGGCTTGATGTCGCAATGAACAAGGTCATGCGAGTGAATGAACTTGATGCAGAATAACTGAACCCATAATTAGCACATGCACGATAATAGCCGAGAGTAAGGGACGGCAGGTTTCCAACCAAAAAATAATGGGAGGGGGGTTTAGGGGGAAACGAGGACGTACGAGCTGGTTGGCAAGGAGTACTGTTTGAGTGAAAAGCGACGAGTTGCCGACGACTGCACATCTTGAAGAGGTCCTCGAGGGAAGGACCGAGGAGATCAATGACCATGACATTGTAGTCGGTGGTGGTCTGGAAATGGGGGCCAAATGGTGCTAACAGATTAAGTGGCGACGGTGTGGGGTAAACCTCAATATGAGCAGGGTGAGGAATTGCAGCTTGGGTGTCGAACCGTCGATGACCCAGAGATGTTCACAATGTCGAGGCAAGACAGGGAGGGCTGGGGTTGGGTGACGCCAGTCGCCCTCCACTGCACCGAGTAGTTCTGAGCTAATGGGAGGCTGTTGACTGCGACAAGTAACCAACAAGATAGAAGAAAGCAAGAAGAAAAAACGAAAAACGAAAAACAAAAGACGAAAAGAAAAAAAAGTATCGGTAGAGAGGGCGAATCAATACTCGAACATCGTCGAACAAATTTGGCGAGTTTTGTGTGACTGATACAGTAACGCGGTATGACCTCTGGCCCGTACGCGGTAAGATTCTCGAGTCCCTGGGACCCTTACAATATTCCACCCCACCTCACTCCTATACTTTTTGCGTTTGCGGCGTGTTATGATGGTTACTCGTTCAGTTCGATTTATTTGGAACTCGAAAACACATGCGTGAACTTCAAGTTGTGCGTCAAGATACCTACCCGCGGCCTATATTATCCGTCCTATTATCCATCCTTAATGTCACGGTACAACCTACCCTTCTTAAAGTTCGCTTCGATTGCAAAGCTCCTGGAGATTGATGCTCTACCGTTCCCGGCCTTCTACAACCTGAGCAATGCCATTAAGGTGTGAGATTGTCACGGTCTAGCTCTATACGTTGAGATAAAAAACTAGTCTATGGGTAATCGATAGCCATCTCATCCTCGTCCCCATCGAATTCGGCGTCCAAGGAGTCCTTCCCCAAAAGGTCCTGGTAGCACTCAAGGCTGACATCTTCAACTTCGGCCGCATTCCAAGCAGCGAGATTGGGAATCGTGTTGCGCCACCCGAACTTCATGATCTGAAGTTCTTCAAACCTTTCTGCCCCCAAGCGAGCGCGGCGGTCATCAGCCGTTTGCTTACTTGCTGAGAAGAGCCGTTCACAAGGTACAGATGATGCTTGACAGGGGAGAACATCGAGGGCGATCCGCGCGAGGGTAGGATAGAGTTGTTGGTGTTCCTGACATCGCACAATAAAAATATTGACAAATGTTGACAAAACTGACGCAAACCTGCCACCATTTGACTATGTCAGTTTCCTTAGTGACGTTGGCAGGAATATCTTTGAGGTAGCGGCGTAATTCAGCTGCCCACCCATCGTCATGATCCAGTGTTAGAAGACTTTGACGATGGCGATCATATTCAGAGAGGAACGACTGGGCACGGGCATCAGGGGGTGGGGAGGATGTCATCGTTGTGGTATCCTCCTCCCTCGGTTGCGTCTTCCAGTAGTGTTCCATCTGCGATACCTATTAGAATACAGAACGGATACAAACATAAAAACTTACTGTTTGCTCAACTATCTTCCGGGCCTCATCTTGCCAATTCTTTGCATTTCTATTTCCCGCGGCATGCTCCTCGGACTGCTCCTTCTCACCTCCCCATGCCAACCTGATGTACATGAGCTTGAAGTAAGGGTGGAGAACTATGTGAGAGAATTGTGAATACGACGATCAATAATATCTGTCAACGTACTAAGGGCAAGCACATAGGTGGGCTTCTCATCGAATCGAGAATAATACTTGTTAAGTTTACTCAGGCCATCGGAAATTGCGTTCTTGTAAGCAGCGTATCGTGGGTTGTCACGCTTTGCTTCCCAAGCTGTTTGTAGTTCCTCGATTGCGGGAAGGGCTCGCCACAAGGTTGGCTGTCGCTCAGGGGAAAAGTAGTGTTGTATTGTCTTAGAGTCCTGAGGCGCCGAGAGCAGTTCAGTAAGCGTTAAATGATGGAATAGGAGTCGGGCACGCACCGCGAGAATGTTTCTGGCATCATAAACACGGTCCCAATCTTTGCTGGATAACTTGAACGCTGCCCATGGGATATGCTTGACAATGCGTCCCTCTTGGCGGAGGGTTGTGATGTCTCCAAATCGTTCATCAGCTGCTGCAATGAATCGATTTATAGCCTACTCATACTCTCAAAAAATGTGAGTGGGAAATTTGTTACTGTGAGCACCTTTCGAAGAGTGTATGTGCGATCCAGCATGGAATACGCAGATCCCCATCGGACATTGCTATGAAGGGGAATCTTGAGTGGTTCAGTGACACCGCATTCGACTTGCAGCTTGTGGAAGAACTTGATGCGTTGCCCAGATGATTGAATCTGGGAAGTGTGAGATGAGTCAAAACGATTCAGCTTGATGACGTGGGGTTCTAACCTTGATAGCCAGTGTCCGAATTGCGGCAATAACATCCAATGACCCACCAAGCACACAGTTAGTGGGTAACCCGGGATCATATTCCCATATGGCTGTTGTATTCTCGACAGCGGCGATCTTGGTAATATGTGACATGATGTCGATATTAGCCAAGTTCACAACATGTTCGAGGCATCTACACCCGCGCTGCATTGAGTCCTCGATCTCAAATCATGTATGAAACTCACGGAAGTTGATTTTTTGAAGCATCCCAGTTATGAAGCTTTCGGCGACCATGGAGGCATTCGATTGTCTTGCAAATTGTAGTGTTGCTTGATGCGTTGTCGAGAGTTACTGTGTAAAGCTTGTTACAAAAAGATCAACATCTTAGCACAGTAAGAGATATGGTCAGCGCGTTACCTTAGAACCCCGGCATCGATTACATATCCCAACTCGGTCACACAGCCCAATGAAATAACACCCAAGGTTGTCACCACTATGATCGCCTGAAACACCCTTGAATCCCACGACTTCTGCTCTCATCTTCCATACCCTGCCCTTGACTTCGATCCAGTGGGCTGTCATTCCAAGAAACGAGGCCTTGGTGGTGTCGGCAGACCAACCGTCTGCAGTACATGAGATTTTTCTGGGTGCAGCCTGTCCAAGTCATTCCGACTCGTTTGTGAGATTCTTGTTGTACTGTCCCATTATTCTGCTTACAATGATGTCGTCCTTTAGCTCTTGAAGCCACTGGACAAACTTATTATGAATATATCTTGTAACGTTGTGAGTGCTTGGCAGGTCTTTTGAGATCGACTTTGGCCTCATTGCAACCAAGCAGTTCCGGAACAGAGCCTTATCTGCGACAGCTAGGGACTGTGTATATAGTTTGTTACTCCTCGGTAAAGGTCTCAAGAATACTTAAACATACCTGGTCGTCGCATGCCACATATTGGGCCACTGCGTGCAAAATACCATCATGTGTGAATTCTCTCGGGCTGTGTACTTTCTCAAATATGCCATCCAACTTCGGTTGTTTATGCTTATCGCCACGCTTCTCAGCTTCCATCTCCTTCCAAATGGGACAAGGGATGGCCCAATGGTGAACTGGTATGTTTGACTCTTCGCACCTCTTCTTGTATGACTCCCAATGTTGTCTAGCATGTTGACGACATGTCGAGTTACTCCCCTTCAGGAATGCCCTTCGCAGCCCTTGACGCTTCATCAAACTTTTGTCCTCTCTAGTATTGTGTCAGTACGTTCGTTTATCCACTCCGAGTCACCTGACACTGACCTGCACAGATTGCACCATTGTCCCTTCACTGTCTCATAGGTGTCGTTCTTTTTAAACTTCACTGATGTGATCTGCGAGAAGAGCAATAAGATGTCCTTTGTTGAATCAGTCTTCACTCTCAGCTCCATTGGGACCTTGCTGCGATGCTTTTCCTCAAGGTCACTCGCACTGTCCTGTGACAAATCAAATTTGTCGTGGTGAGTAATTGACGTCGTTTTATTAATGTTACTGACACAAACCTCATTCCTTCCAGGTTGGGTTTGTTCACCATCTTCCCCCGAACTGTCGCACACAAGAATTTCTTCAATCTCCGGTACGTTTGGCTCTTCATCAGTGACTTCTTCAATAACATGTTTTGAACGTTTCTTGCATATTGCAGGCTGGTGGTTGGATGCCTCGCTTTCACCACCACTGGATGCTTGCCTTTTATGGGTGTTGACACGAGACGCTTTAGAGTTTTTAGATGAAGTTCCTGTTTTGGGTTTCATCTCCGAGTGTATGGGTGTTAGGGTGGCAGGGCCAGCAAAGTTGGCAACATGTGTCGTTATTTGGTCCGAGTCTGAGATTTGGGCACCTGTTTGTTGTTGATTGGCACCCAAATTGTACTTTCCCCGCACATCAGTAGCTCAATATATAAGATCCCTGTCAGCTTGTTGCAACTAAAAGTCCTATCTAAGACTGGTTGCAACTGGTCTTTTGGCAGTCTGTTGATGGATCAAATTGTTGATAGACTGCAACTGGGTCATGCTGGAACTACATGCAACTGCAACTGAAAGTCCAGTTGCCACCAGTTGGGTCCAGTTGGGTCCTCAGTCTTTTTTCAGTCCATAAGACAGGACTTCGAAACACTAGCCATGGGTATCCGAGCACGAGATCCTCGTTGCCGATGTCAGTGATGAGAAATCTCATGGTTCTGTGGGTTCCTTTGGTCTGTACGTCAAGGTCTATAAAGTGTGTAATAGACCCAGCTTTGTTCTTGGTGTTGTCGATGTTCCATATCTTCTTAGGGCGTTCGAGGATTTGCAGCCCGAGCCCCATTTGTTTGGCAAATGCGGGTCTTATGAAATGATCTGTGGCTCCTGAGTCTACGAGCCCTTTTATGTTGGCCATTGAGTAACTTGTTCGAATCGAGACTGGAATTCTGAGCGAACGGAAGCGAGTCATGATTACAGAGTTACAATTGATTGCCCTCACCCAGGCCGATGGGTTTAGGTGTCCGGAAAATCCCCCTGGTTCCACATATCTTGGAGTATCAGGTCTTTTACTTCATCGCTAGCTCCCCTCACTCCATCCAACCATTCCTTCGCCGTTTGCTGCGGGGTGGAGGTGCTAGCTGCGCGTATTTCAGGTTGTTCTTGACTATAGTAGTCTGTTTCCGCCTTCCGATTGTTCGATGGTTGCCACTGTTGCTGACGCTGCTTTCTGGGGCGGGTACAGTTTTGTGAGAAGTGACTGGGGTTATTGCAGTTGTAACAAATAACTTCCCGCATGTTTTGGTGTTGGCCTCCTCCTCTTCCCTGTCCCGGTCCTCCTCGCGGTGGAAACGGGGGTCTTTGTTGATACGTGCCTCTGTTCGGGTCTCCTACTTCTGCGAGTCGAGCACGTGATTGATCTGCGGATGTGTCCATCACATTTGGGTCGTATCGTGGAGGTGGATTACGGGGTGCATTCCATGGCGTCCCTCCAAATCTGGGCTGTGGGGTGAATTGAGGGGGTGCGTTCCTCGTAGGCGCGGTAATATTGAGTCGCGCTTTGAGGTGGATGTACTGCTTCTGGCGCCGTAGTGCCACGTCTTTCCAGTCATTGAACGTTCGAGGTTCGTCCATCTCGTATACTTTAGTGAACAGCTTGCCCGGTAGTCCAGCCGTGAATTGGTCGATTGTTTGTTGGTCGTTCAGGTGGTAATTAGCCTTCCATGCTAGTTGTTCGAAGGTGGTGACGTACGTATCGATATCGTCCCCTATCATCCTGAACCCTTTTGCTAGAGTGGCTTGGGCTTGTTCTTGCTCCAGCGTGTTGGAGAATCGGTCGGCAAATCCAGCCGTAAGCATGTCCCACAGGTATTCATCGTACCTATCCGTTCCTCCTCGGATTTCGTTGTTGAGCCATTGGAGAAATCCCAACGTCCAGTTGCTGACCAAGGGTCCCTTGATGTAACCTAGGAACAGCAGACATCTTTTGTAGACGTTGCTCATGATGGGGGCGTCGAAGTTGAGGCCCATGTATGCGTGCCATTGGGTGAGGAAAGACTCGTAGTCAGCTCGGTCCCCTTTGAATATTGACGGTGGTTCACCTTTGAGTCGGGGCGTTGGTCCCCCTGTTGCTCCCGGTGGTCCTCCTCCTGGTAGTCCTCCGCCTGGCGGCCCTCCTCCTGGTGGTCCTCCTCCAAAGATACCTCCAAAGTTCCATCTGGGTGGTCCTCCTCCTCCACCTCCCCCTTCGCCTGGTGGTCCTCCTGGTCCAGACCCAGGCGGTGGGTTGCGTCTTCTCCCTGGGGGTGGATCGGGAACGTCTGGTCCCACTGCCCTAAATATTGCGGCGTCGTCGGCCGTCATCCGATGACTGGTACTTGGGTTAATGGGTTGTAGGTGGGCTTCGGCTTCCTCCGCTATCCTTCGGATCTCGTCATTGATTGCAGTGTGTCTAAGCTGTTCAGTGATCGTTTCAGTGGCAGTTGCCATGGCTTCGGCTACTGCAGGGGATAGTACTTGGATCTGTTCTGGTTCGGTTATGTGGAGGGACTCAGCTGTCTGTATTATAGCCTCCGCTTCTTCTTCCTCGCTTTGACTTTCTTCTTCTCCGCTTGTTTCTGATGGTGTGGGTGTTCGTGGTTCAGACGTGCTTGGTTCTTCTTCTGGCTGTCCATCGATTCATCCGTATTGCTCCCTCATTGGTAATCCTCGGGTGTCGATATCACAGTTGTAGTTTCTGCCTGCTGGTTGTACTGTGTCGTATCTGTTGTCGATTGGGTTCCACGTAATCTCTACCCAGCACAGATTCTCGAAATTGAACTCAACTGGTCTGTATTGCGTAGGTCCTGTTGCGAAATCTATGAAGTATCCAATTTCTCCTCTAAACTCTCGCCACCTAGCGGCTCCTAGAAACTGGACTGGTACATTGCGGTCTCCTCACCTGTCGAGGGAGTACAGCCTAAACTGGGTCCAACGATCTCAAGTTGTGAACGCCACGGTTGTAACGCCACCACGGACGTTTAGTCTGACTTAGACTACGAAAGGGCGTTCACAACTTAGCGAATATTTCAGTGTTGGTCCCGTGACCTGAACACGTGACACAGGACGTGGGGCTTTGAGGTACATGGCGCTTATTGAGGCACATGACTTCCAAATATACCAGGATGTATCGAGTCACTGGATATGATCGATGAGAGACGACTTGCTCAAGGGAGACAAGCGAAGACGTGACACAGAGATGAGAAACTCGTGGTGATTGAAGAAGACCAGGATGGCGATCCTGAGTCTTCAATGACTACTACTTATACACATACGAGGTAGCTTTAAAGCTCCTCCCAAAACCTACACAACGAATGGCTAAAGTAGCTCGAACCCTACTATAGCCGTACTATGAAACACGCCACATCAGCATGTGATACTGTAGCTGACTGATTCGATAAGTCCATGACGCATTACTACTTACTAAGGGAGTCATCGCCTGTGAGTAAGAGTCCACTTCCTGTCGACCGCAACATCACCCCCTTTTCAGCTGCGACGACCACATCGCGTCCTCATGGATCCCAAGCTGGACATCCAACCCTCCTGTGTCTCCGTGACTCGTCCGATCGCGTCCGCCATCTCCAACCGATACTTGCTCCTCTTAAGCTCTGACTGAACCCCACCAAGCGACTGAGCCAACGAGTGCAGGCGTTGCTCCACCCGCTCCGCCTTGTGCTGGTACTGACGGTACCTCTTCAGCTCCGCCTTCAGGCTGCGGTCCTTGAGCTCGTTGACGGCCCGGTCGAGATGATGTTGACCCGCGTGCCTGCTAACCAAAGCGTGCATATCTTCCGGGGCGTAGTGGGGTTTGCCGTGCTCGCGGACATGGGGCTCCACGTACAGTGGCTTGGTGTAAACCTTGTCGCTGTCCTCAATAAGCCCCACGACGATAGGGTCGGGGCCGTCGATGACCTGCACGTACGTGGCCTGCTGCGTGTGACCCTGGGGTGTGGTGATGGGGAAATGTATAAAGTCGTCCCCGCGGTTGTGTTTGAAACCATGGGGTGCGAGGTGTGTGCCGCCGAGCTGGTGGTGCAGGCGCGTGGCAGTGTGGAGAGGGGTGGCTTCCACCTGGACGGCGGCGTGGTAAAGAGGTTGACCCGTGGTGTCACAGGCGTAGGGAGTCTTGCCGGGGTGATCAGAATCGGTGGTGTTAATAATGGATGGGTGCTCAGCTGGGTACCACTCCCTCAGCTGCTCTGGGAGGTCATAGACAGCTCGTGCATCATCGCGTCGAACTGTCGGCGCAGCTCGAGGCATGCGGTTCTCCTTGTCGCTCCCGTCATCCGTCGCTTCGCGGCTAGGTTGAGCTGCTCGAGCCTCCATGTCTCCGCCATCACCTTCCACTCCTCCCATATCTTCGTCCTCCGATTCTTCAGCTTTTTGCAGCCAGTACTCGACTCGTACCGGGCCAGGTCTAGGTGAGGCGAGCGAACGCCCTCCGAGAGTGTCACGAACCTGACTAGTTTCGGCCTCCGTGAGAGGGATGGCGTTGAGTCGGTTGCCATCGTCGTTGAGGAGCCAGTAGGTGGGCTCGGCGGTCGGGTTGTCGAGGTCGGTAATGGGCTTGATGCGGGCGATGGCGTCACACGTCTCTTGATGGGTGAGGTTGCCCGCTGCGTAGGCAGGGACAGTGGAGGCAGCGGCGCGAGTGGGAGAAGACATGGTTGGTATGAGTAGTCCAGGGTGAAGGAATGGTGGGGACTCAGCGTTGATCTGTCTAGCTCTTATAGCCATAGGGTGAGCTGCTTCGAACTCCGCTATGGATTTTTCCGCAAATAGATCAGCCTTGTTGACCCACTGGTTTTCCGAGTTGGGATAGCCCTTCCACTTCACGAGGTATTGAAGCTTCCATCCTCTACCGAAGCGTCTGGAGTCTAGAATTTGCTTGATCTCGTATTCTTCCTGTCCGTCAACCAGATCCGGTGGTGGGCGCTGGAAGTTTTCTCCATGCATGGGCGTATCTCGGTACAGTGTGAGAAGATCGATGTGAAACATGGGGTGAATGCTCCACTGCGTGGGAAGTTCGAGGCAGTAGTTGACAGGTGACATCACCTTTGTGATCTGAAAAGGTCCATGTCTCCGCGCGGCGAGCTTGGCAGTAGGCTGGTTGGTGCACAGATGACGCCCTTCTAACCATACCAGGTCTCCTTCTTGGTATTTGGGCATATTCCGATGTTTGATCCACATGGACTGGGCCTTCCGTATCAATTCCTGAGCGTGTTGCCGTGCTTCTCGGAACTGTTGGAGTCTCGTGTTCACCGCTGGGAGGGGAGATGTCTTATCCATCCAATCAGCACGAGGGTCGTATCCCATCATTAGTGCGAATGGGGATACTCGGGTCGCCTCGTGGGGCCAGCTGTTATGCGCAAACTCTGCCATTGGCAGAAAGTGCGCCCAATTATCTTGCCGCTCGTTAGCCCAGAACCTCAGATATTGTTCCAGCCATTGATTGGTTCGTTCGGATTGTCCGTCCGTGCGTGGGTGATAGGCCGTGGATATGTTCTGGTAGATGCCGAGAATCTTGCACAGCTCTCGGGTAAACTTGGATGCGAACTGGGGGTCTCGGTCACTGATGATCTTCGCCAGTAATCCGAATCTCCGAAATACATGAGTGACGTACAGGGCGGCCGTTTCCTCCGTGGTTATTTCCTCAACACAGGAAATGAATATGGATGCTTTGGTGCAGTTGTGGTCCGTGACCGTGAGGATCAAGTCGTGCCCTTGCGAAATGGGTAGTTTAGTAATGAAGTCGAGCGCTATGACTTCAAAGGGCTTAGTGTCGCAAATGGGGGTTATGGGTGCCAACGGTGCTCTCGTCAGCCTGTTGTTGACTTTGTGGCGTTGGCATTCTGCACATCCCCTTACGTAGTCGGTGATATGCTCCATCATCTTCGGCCACCAGTAATGTCATTCGATGATTCTTGCGGTCCTCTTGATACCGGGGTGTCCATACGTAGGGGGGTCGTGGTGATTTCGTATGATGATGCGGATGTCGTCCGTTCCTCCTGTGATGACTCTTGCTCCCTGTCGGTACCATACCCCGTCGAACTTTTTGAGTTGGTGGGGATCTACCCAAGGGCGTAGTTGCTCTTCGTTTTGTGTGTGCGACTCTGGTAGTTGGGTGACGGTAGTGTTGCATCTGTAATTGCAGTAGGTGTTCAGAGCTGTTCAGAGCTGTTCAAGGACACTCTGAACAGCTCTGAACACTCTGAACACCTAATTGTGTTTACAGATGTGCGACAGTGAGCCAGCCAGCTTTTGCACACTTTTTTCAATGTTTTAAATAAAATAGCTAAAAGTATGAAAATATTTGGGGAGATAGCTCTCATCAAGGGCTATCAGACTACTTATCGACTCTAAGCGATGTGACCATCCGTTCCTGAGTTATTTGATGAGCCAGAAAGTGAGCTGGCTAAGCCGATTTGTATTTTCCAAATAACCCAGGAACGGCTGCTCAGATCGCTTAGCATTGGCGGAGGAGCCGATAGACGTTGAGGAGATCTATCTCCCCAAATATTTTCAGATTTTTCCAATTTAATTTAATTTTCGGCTCCATTCGGCTCCTTGAGCCGTCGCAACACTAGGCAGGGGTGTGCTAGCACTGGTTCTTGGGTAACTAGTGACTTGAGTTTTTGGAACGCTCGTTCTTCCTCTGTACCCCATTGCCAGTCGGCGTCTTTGCGTGTGAGTTTGTTAAGTGCTCGCGCATGTGTGGCGAAACCGTGAATGAAGAGGCGGTAAAAATTGCAGAATCCCAGAAAGGAGCAGACGTCTCTGACCTTCGTTGGGCGCGGCCAGTCTTTGATGCCCGAAATTTTTACCGGGTCCATGCGAATCACCCCCTTTTCAAGGATTACCCCCAGGTAATCCATTCGCGGTGAGTGGAAGAGGCATTTTTCCGGTTTGAAGTAGAGGTCATGGTCCATAGCTACCTGAAGTACGTCACAGACTGCGTTGATGTGTGCTTGAAGTCCAGCATTTTTGTGGGTGGCAATTCCGATGTCGTCCATGTATACTCATATGATCGTCCCTAGTCTTTCGTGTAGCGCGATGGTGGGTCCCAGGATCTCATTCATCATCGTTTGGAAGGTTGCCGGCGAATTGGTGAGTCCGAAGTACATGACTAGCGGTTCGAATAATCCATACCATGTTTTAAAGGCTGCCTTGGGTTTGTCTCTGGGTTTGATTCGAATGTTGTTGTACCCCCATCTGACGTCGAGTTTGGTATAGATGTGGCCATTTCCGAGGTCGTTGATGAGTTCCGATATGAGTGGTAGTGGGTATTGGTTACGGATGGTGCATGCATTGATCTTTCGGTAGTCCTGAACAGGGCGCAACTTTCCATCTTTCTTTTTTATAAAGAAGAACGAGGATGCGTAGGGTGACTTGGAAGGACGGATATACCCCATTTTGAGCTGTTCTTCGAGCCATACTTTAAGTTGACCGTCTTCCTCTTGCGTCATGGGATAGACCTTGCAATCGATTGTTGCCGGTGTACCTTCCTTGAACTCGATGGCGTGGTCCCATGGTCTAGATGGGGGAAACCTATGCGACGCCTCTTCGCTAAATATTTTTGCGAAGCGTCGGTAAGGCGCCGGGATTTCAACTGCCTTTTGGTTTTTGTTAGCAGCGATCGCGAGTTCCGTAGTGGTGGTACGTAGCTGGCACTCTTCCTCGAGCTCCTGGACTATTCCCTCTCGTTCCTGTTCCGTGAACGTTCGGTTCGTGTGGGCTTCTCCTTGGGTTTCTGCTCCAGCGATTATGGTTTGTTGTTTTTCGGGATTGATGGACCGTATGACGACTGGGAGCGTGTTTTCGTGTATGGTCGCATGGGTCCAACTAATGGTAGGCTCATAGGTGGCAAGCCATGGATATCCAAGGACAAGGTCTTCGTTCCCAATGTCCGTGACAAGGAACCTCATGGTTCTGTGGATTCCGTTGGTCTGTACGTCAAGGTCTATAAAGTGTGTGATAGACCCAGCTTTATTCTCGGTGTTGTCGATATTCCATATTTTCTTTGGGCGCTCCAAGACTTGCAGTCCGAGTCCCATGCGTTTGGCGAACGTGGGTCTTATAAAATTGTCGGTGGCTCCCGAGTCTACGAGCCCTTTTATGTCGGCCATTGAGTAACTTGTTCAAATCAAGACTGGAATTCTAAGCGAACGGAAGCGAGTCATGATTACAGAGTTACAGTTGATTGCCCTCACCCAGGCCAATGGGTTTAGGCGTCCGGAAAATCCCCCTGATTCCACATGTCTTGGAGTATCAGGTCCTTTACTTCGTTGCTAGCCCCCCTTACTCCGTCTAACCACTCCTTTGCTGTCTGCTGCGGGGTCGAGGTGCTGGCTACGCGTGCCTCCGATGGTTCTTGACTATAGTAGTCAGTCTCCGCCTTTCAATTGGTCAATGGTTGCCACTGCTGCTGATGGGGCTTCCTGGGACGGGTGCAATTTCGTGAGAAGTGACTCTCAGTAAAAAAGAAAAGTCGGCCAGTGGTCAGAAAAAAGTCAGAAAAAGTCAGAAGAAAGTCAGACTGACTACAAAATGACTAAATGTCGTTTTTAGTGACTACAAAATGACTTCTAGATGACTATTCATAGTCAATTGGTAGTCAATTTTCTCGAATTTTCTTGGATTATCTCTTAGTCATCACATGGTAGTCAAGTCATCCATAGTCATTTTGCAGTCATTTTCATAGTCATGTCATAGTCATTTTGCAGTCATTTCATAGTCATGTCATAGTCAAGTGACAGTCACAATAAATTAATTCAATTTCACACAGCAATTAAAGGACAATAAAATAGATGAATAAATTTGTTTATTTGATACAAGTACATAAAATAAAGCTACTAATACTAGAGATGAGGTCGGGCTAGGGCGGTTGGGCGGGACGGGGTTGGTGGGACGTGAGGGCGAGGGCGGTGGTGTTGATGCGGGCGTGGCGCGTGTAGTCGGGCGGCGGCGACGGCGATGGTGTTGATGCAGGCGTGGCGCGTGTAGTCGGGCGGCAGCGACGGCGGTGGTGTTGATGCGGGCGTGGCGCGTGTAGTCGGGCGGCGGTGACGGTGGCGTTGATGACAGCGCAGGCGGATGGTGTCGGTAGGTGGCTGAGGCGGGTCGGCGGTGGCGTTGCTGGCGTGGATGGTGGTCGGCGGTGGTGATGGTGGCGGTTGAGGGGGCAGCGGCGCATGCGGGTTGTTGTTGTGGCGGCGTTGCTGGCATGGGTGGTGGTCGGTAGCGGCAGTGGTGGTTGTTGAGGCGGTGGCGGGGCGGCATGTGTGTCAGCTGTTGAGGTGGTGGTAAGGGTGTCGAGATGGCAGCATCCGAGTTGTGCGGGTCGAGGTGGTGACGTCGGGAAGGCGACGAGGTCCACGAGGGTGGCGGCAGTTGGGCACGACGCCGGCGGTGGGGTGGCTTGCGTGTCTTGAGTACGGGGGCAGGTGCGGTGGCCTGTGTGTGCGCGCAAAGGGGAGGGGTCGGTCCTCCGTCAGTTCAAAATGAGACTAAAAAAGAAAAAGGAAAAAGATTACTTACAGTATCCACTATGAGGCGCGAGTGGTACGGTGGTGAGGTAGCCTTTGAGACAACGAGCCACCAGTCCTGCAGCCCGGTTAGCGTCAAAGATAGAAAAAGGTACTACCCAACTTTGGCAGCGGCGGCGGCAGGGGGGTGGCCTGTGCCCAGGTCGTTCAAGTCTTTGTACTTGGTGGAAAGGAGGAGGTGGCAGAGGTGCTGGAAAGGCGGTAGGTTGGAATCCGAACATGCGTGGTGCGTGGTGGCCAAGTGGCGTACTTCCCCACGCCACAAATTAAACTTCAGCCCGGAAGTCACCCGGATTATCATTTTTTATCCAAGTCAAGTTGAGTAGCCAACTACCTGATATCTCAGGAAATAAAATAGATAAAAATGTGAAAATATTTATGGAGCTAGATCAGATCAGAAGTAAATGGGTCTCATGCCAACTCTAAGCTATCTGATCAGCAGTTTTCAGGTAGCACAGTGATAAGTGCAGAAGTAGGCTAGCAGCTCAAGCAAACATTATTAGAGTATCAAGAAATAAAATAGCTATAAATATGGAAATATTTGGAGCAGTAGACCCCATCAGAAGCTGGGGGATCCTCTGCCAACTCTAAGTGATCTGACATTCAATTCCTGAGCTATTTAACCAGCTTGGTAACACTTCAGCTGCTAAGCTAATTTTAGAGCCAGTTCAATAATTTGGAAATGGCTGATCAGATCACTTAGATCCAGTGTTTGTATGGAACTCTCCAGGTCCTATGTCATGTGACAATGGGATGTGTTCCTTGACTAGAGGGTTGTGTTCAGGGTGTTGATCAAGTTGGCAGGATCAGATCTGATGGTGGGAACATCTGTAAACATCTGTAGATGCAATTAGCTGTTTGAAGCTGTTTGGCACTGTTTGGAGTGTCCTCAAACTGCTCCAAACTGCTCCAAACACCTACTGCATTTAATTTACAGATGCGCTCAAGTTGTGTGAAGTTGATGCAACTGAAACTCTCCAGACCCTTGTGTCCAAGGATGACCAAGTGGTACTCATGCATTGTCAATCTGAGTTGACTTAGACTCTTCACTCTCCAGTTGTCCCAAATAACATAGTAGTACTCCTTCCACTTAATGCCCCTGTGGTGGCATTGCAAACTTGAATGACATGCATCAGTGACATCATCATCACCAGGCATAGCATCAGTCATCCACATCTACAATAACATTTTAATGATGTTTGTAATAGTTCAGACCTAATAAACCAACATAGTAGATCCAACTCACATGTACTCCAGTTTCTTCTGTACTCCAATTACAGTCATTAACCGCTCTTTGAGACAGTCAAATGAAGTTCACCTGATTTCTTGGTTTTATTCAAGGAAACAAAAAATCTGACTAGGCAGAAAGATGTGCTTATATTAGAAGAGTGTTTTTATGTGTTTAAAATAGCAGATATATGGTGTTGAACACTGTCCTGGGCATGATCAGTGTCAAAAGTTGTTATCAGGCCAAAACAGGTCAATGAGACAGCATCACATCGCACTGAATTTTCCCAATTTGGCAAGTGTTCAGCCACAATCACCGCAAGCTCAACACCCGAAATGGACATGTTCCAAAATGGCAAGTGTGACATGACTGATGCGATTGTCCTGATTGCAGTGCAATTTCATGGAATTGTCATTTTCTGGGCCCCACAAAGTGCTATCAACATAGAAACACCTACAAACCAATGTACTAGGCATCTTCTATGATATCACCAAAAAGATTTGGCACTTTCTCATCATTTATACCCATAATCTCTTGAAATAATATTCACTTTTGTTGCAAACCTTACATCACCTGTAGAGAACAGAGGATCAGAACAACCTATAGCTTAGAAAATTCAGGGATAGATAGCTACAAGGTACACGAAGACAATGAAAAAGAGAATGGGAGAATCAAATGAGATTTGAGCTCAAAAATTGTGTTTGTCTCATTGACCAGTGTGTCTCAAAGAGTGGTCAATGACTGTAGTGCATACCAGGGTATGAGATTCCCAACCCTTACCCTTACCCTTCTATACCCATACCCCAACCCCCAGGGTTTGGTTAAGGGTTCACTTGATACTGTGAATGATACAGTGTCCACAATATTTTTTAAGGGACAAAAAACTGGTATCATAGATGGAAAACACTTCATGAAGTCTGACTTTTGATCTTTGTACCCCTCAGAGGTGAAATCCGAGATTTCATAGTACCCTTTCCCTGGCCCTTCGAGACCCCTGACCCTTGAGTAAGGGTCAGGGGTTTATGGAGGGTATGAGATTTCCAACCCTTACCCTTACCCTTTCATACCCTTACCCCCAACCCCCAGGGGTTTGAAACCCCTGGTATGCACTAACTCCAATGCAATCATAACATCCTCTCCCTTCCCCAAACTTCTCCTTCTCAATGTCCCCTCCCCTATCCCCCTACTAGTATTTTCCATTCCCATGTTCACCCAACCCATCTTCCTCATCCTTGTTCCTCTCCAATTCCCTTTCCCCTTTCCATGTCCCTTGTATTCCCCTATATTAGTGATGGGAATGCTCTCCTTTCATATTTCCATTCCCCACCTATATATTTCCCATCCCCCCCCATCCTCATATCCCCTATCCTCCCCCATCCTCACAATTCCTCCCTTCTTCCCATTTCCCCCATCCCCCATAACTGTAATTTACTATTTTAAAAAACACTGATTTCTTATTATTCTTCAATTTAATTTTGATCAATTAACTGTATCAATGTTTATTCCAATATCTTCATTAATTCATTCCCATCCTCCCCTCCCCCATCCCCCCCCTTCCCATATTCCCCTCTCCATATCACATTCCCCTCCCCCATCCCCATATGGGCCACATCCTCTCCTATATTCCCTCTCCGTGTTCCCCTCTCCCATCCCCATGTTTCCATATCCCCCATCCTCACACTGGCATTCTCCCCCTCATCCCCATGTTCTCCTCCCCCATCCCCATATCCCCCCTCCCCATGTTCCTCTCCCCCATCCCTATGTTCCCCTCCCAATATCCCCACATCCCCTTCCCCATGTTCCCTTCCCCCATCCCCATGTTTCCCTCCCCTATCCCCATATCCCCATACCCACCCCCCTCCCATGTTCCCCTCCC